>CM061921.1:119580300-120272615 GCA_031002005.1 Vandiemenella viatica
TGGACTGTATCCTTACTCTACACATTACCTTGCTGCAGTACCTGGACACTCCCCCAGATGGGGGGAGATGGCCTGCAGACCAACCTTATCCACTTACCTCACTGCAGATCCTGAACACTCCCCTGAATGGGGGAGATGGTCTGTAATCCTAACCCTGATCCTATTACACTACCTTGTGCTGCAGCGCTGGAACTCCTACATATGGGGGGAGATGGACTGCACGGCAATCCTTCCCACTAACCCCACTGCAGATCTGTACACTCCCCCAGATGGGGGGAGATGGACTGCAATCCCTACATCCCTAAAGCCAGAAATCCGAGCTACCCTACTACAGTTCAAGACCACTCCCCCAGATAGGGGCAGTTGGACAGTAATCCAGATTGGCCACTTGTCCGTCCAGAAACCAAACAATGCCTGACAACCCAAATCCTCTGAATACGCGTATCCTCTTCTGGAACGCTCGCGGGCTGAAAAACAAAAAAGCAGAATTGGCGGCGTTTATGGAGCGGCACGGTCTCCGTATTGCTCTTATAAACGAAACACACCTGGGCGCAAAAGATAACTTCCACATGAGCCAATACCGTGTGCACCGTACTGACAGGCTGAACGGCGCACGGGGTGGAGGCACGGCCGTGATTATACACACGGACATAGAGCAATCAAACGTAGTGCTTCCCGAGCTAGAGAGGATCGAAGCCACAGCCGTGAAAATCCGGTTTAACGAAGCATACACTAATCTTATCGCAGTCTACAACAGGCCCAATAATACACAGACGGAAAAAAAAATCCCAACACCAAGAAAAAAATTATTGTAGAGTAATGAAATTTGGACAATGCATTTGTCAAGTTAACATGTTTAATTGATTAAATTTTCAAGATCACAGGTTAATTTAAGCTCAAGAAAATGCATTTCAAATGTGAAATACTGTTAAATTAATAGCCGGTGTAACCTCCAGAATTTTGAATGCAAGCCTGCAAACGTGAATGCATTGTGTCATACAGGTTTCGAATGTCACTTTGTGGTATGGAGTTCCATGCTTGTTGTACTTGTGCTGTCAATACTGGGACGGTCAGTGCTGGCTGTGGATGATGCTGGAGTTGTCGTCCAATGATATCCCATACGTGTTCAATTGGAGACAGATCTGGTGATCTCGCAGGCCAAGGTAACATGTCGACACTCTGTAGAGCACGTTGCGAGACAACAGCGGTATGAGGGCGAGCGTTATCCTGTTGAAAAACTCCCCCTTGAATGCTGTTCATGAATGGCAGCACTACAGGTTGAATTACCAGACTGACGTACAAATTTGCAGTCAGTGTGTTTGGTATAACCACAAGAGTGCTCCTGCTGTCATAGGAAATTGCTCCCCAGACCATGACTCCAGGTGTAGGTCCAGTGTGTCTAGGCCGCAGACAGTTTGGTTGCAGGCGTTCCCCTGGCCTCCTTCTGACCAACACTCGGCCATCATTGGCACCAAGGCAGAACCTGCTTTCATCAGAAAACACAACAGATCTCCACTCCGTCCTCCAATGAGCTCTGGCTTGACACCACTGGAGTCGCAAACGGCGATGGCTTGTAGTCAGTGGAATGCACGCTACAGGGCGCCTGGCTCGGAGCTGTCCTTGAAGTAACCGATTTCTAACAGTCGTTGTGTCACTGTGGTACCAACTGCAGCTCGAATTTCTGTAGTGCTGCCATTCATGAACAGCATTCAAGGGGGGAGTTTTTCAACAGGATAACGCTCGCCCTCATACCGCTGTTGTCTCGCAACGTGCTCTACAGAGTGTCGACATGTTACCTTGGCCTGCGAGATCACCAGATCTGTCTCCAATTGAACACGTATGGGATATCATTGGACGACAACTCCAGCATCATCCACAGCCAGCACTGACCGTCCCAGTATTGACAGCACAAGTACAACAAGCATGGAACTCCATACCACAAAGTGACATTCGAAACCTGTATGACACAATGCATTCACGTTTGCAGGCTTGCATTCAAAATTCTGGAGGTTACACCGGCTATTAATTTAACAGTATTTCACATTTGAAATGCATTTTCTTGAGCTTAAATTAACCTGTGATCTTGAAAATTTAATCAATTAAACATGTTAACTTGACAAATGCATTGTCCAAATTTCATTACTCTACAATAATTTTTTCTTTGTGTTGGGATTTTTTTTTCCGTCTGTGTATTAGCACGCGTGATATCAGTAGGCTGCTAAATACCGCACCTAGAGTAATAGTCGCTGGAGATCTAAATGCCAAACATCGTAGTTGGAATTCGCAGCGTCAAAACTCCAACGGCAGGAAACTGTACGAACATTCACTAGAGCACAATTATCTAATACTAGGGCCAAACGAACCGACGTTTGTTCCCCATGTTCGGAGACAAAATCCAGACGTGTTAGATATAGCCCCTAAAGGGTATAACCCGCACACACGACCTACAGGTTGTAAACGATCTGGAGTCAGACCACATGCCACTCATACTTAACTACTGAAGGTACACCGCAGAAAACTGACAAGCGACGGATGCTAAACTATCGACGCGCCTAACTGGACTCTGTTCAAGGAGGTGTTAGATAGTCGCATACCTGACAGACACGATATTAGCCAACAACGCATTAACGAGTCTGTTGAAATTCTTAACTGTTGCCATACAGGAAGCTATGGCGAGTAGCATCCCTGAATCAACCCCACACCAGAGACAAATGGCGCTACCTGAGGCAATTACGGGGTTAATCACAACTAGGAATAGGCTCAGGAGATACTGGCAACGTACTAGGCGTCCCATTTATAAAGTGCATATCAACAGACTCAAAGACATAATTAGTCGTAGAAATCCAGGAGTACAAAATCAACAATGGGGGCGTCTGCTCTCGGAGTTGAACACTGACACCTCTGACCGCTCCGTGTGGTCTTTAGCTCGTCACTTCACTCGTGAAGCACATCATACACCACCCTACAGGGGCCGGACGGACTTGTCTATTCTTCCGAGGGCAAGGCGGAGCTGATGGCCACAACACTAGCAGAATCTTTTCGACCAAACGTAGATCCTTCCGATCCTGCGTTTACATTGGAAACGGACCAGATGGTGACACAGCTGTTAGCCCAACCGTGTTCGCGAGTATCCGCGTAGGGCAAACTTCCGACGAAATCTCATGGGCTATACAGCACTCGGACGCTAAAAAAGCACCTGGTCCGGATGGTATTCAGAACCGTGGTTCTTAAACAGCTCACGGGGCAAGCGATAGAGTACCTTACAGACATCGCGAAATGCCATCTTACACAACCACTATTTCCCCGACCGATGGAAGGAGGCCAAAGTGCTAATGTTCAGAAAGCCGGGGAAAGATCCATCTTCACCCAACAACTACCGGCCGATTAGCTTACTGAACTCCCTTAGCAAAGTTGTTGAAAAAGTCATACTCAGACGCCGTACACAACACATAAAGGACAATAACATTCTGAAGCCGGAGCAATTCGGCTTCAGAAAGCACCACTCCACAACCAACAACCAATTAATGCGTGTTGTTGAGCACGTAACAAGGGGGTATAACTTGTCTGCGTCTACCGGGGCTGTGTTCCTGGACATTGAGAAGGCGTTCGATCGTCTTTGGCACAACGGCCTCATTCGTAGACTCAGTGACGACGGATTCCCGACGGACTGTGCGCACTAATACACTCTTACTTCACTAACCGAACGTTTCCACGTCTGCGTTAACAACAAGAACTCCACACCTCAGGAGATTAACAAGCAGGAGTGCCTTCAAGAGTTTTAATAGGCCCTCCGCTCTTCACAGAATACGTCAATAAAGCTCCGACCACAGTCAAAACGATGCAAGCTATTTATGCTGACGATACCGCCTATCTTGCACAGTCCACAGCAACCATCTCACGTAAACAGTAGATTACAGCACGCGCTTAACGTAGTCGAACCTTAGGCTCACACGATGGCGAATTAAAGTCAACGTAGCTAAATGCGAGGCACTCCTATTTACACGAAGACTAAGCAAAACGCATTCACGAACACTGTCGACCGCTAACGCTACACAATCAACAAATACATTTCCGGAACGAAGTTAAATATCTTGGAGTCAAATTTGACGCGAAGCTAACATGGAAGCTCCATATAGAACACATGGTTAATAAAGCAAACATCAGACTCAAACAGCTATACCCTATGCTAAACAGACAAAGCACACTACACCGAGGTAATGCCCGAACAATGTACTTAGCCCTCATTCGGCCACTCATGACGTATGCAGCTCCGGTTTGGGGGTACGCCGCTAAGTCTCACATTAGGAGACTGCAATTAATCCAAAACAAAGTACTCAGGATCATAGCAAATGCTCCTTGGGGAACACGAACAACCGACTTACACCGAGATTTCCGACTCGAGCCAATACAGCAAGTAATTAAGAAGCTTGCCATAAACATGTACGGTAAATCCCAAATGTCGCGAAATCCTTTGATACGCACTATAGGCAGTTACGATCACAACCACAGATTTAAACACCCACGGCCGAAAATATTGCTCAACAGATAGGAAAAAAAAACTAATGCATAAACAAGTAAGAAATCTGTCTACTGCATCAAGGGCCACTGGGCTAGGGTCCCATTCCCTAACCAACCTGCAAAGTGATCACTGGGCTAAGGAAAGTGGTTACAGTGCGATCGCAGGTGCAGAAGGCAGCCACATACAACAAGAAATCAATCCACAAACAGTATTAGCACAGTATCCGGCGTGGTAGACACCGCGGGGGCGACGGTTGTCGTGGCAGGCTAGCGCGATGCATCCTGCTCCAATATTTCCTGATATGAGCATGGTGGGGTTGTCTTACCCGGTGGCGATGACACATGCTGGCGGGGGTGGTCATGGCGGTGGTGTCCGTCATCGTCCTAAAGCCCGGGCAAGTCGGGGGTGGTCATCTAGCAGCACTGTGGCTGTCGCCGTCGGTGAAACCCTTACCGTGTACTCCCGGGATGAGGAAAGGCTCTGCGCGTTGCGGCGGTTGCGCTCTGGCGCCCTCTCGGTGCGAATCACGTCTCACCAACACTTACAACACCTGTTGCACACAGCTGTTATTAATATAACGATTCGGCATGTTCCAGGACCATCTCAACGTCAGCGACGGCGAGCGGCACCAGCTGATAACCTCAGCGGCGGTGTGTGGACCAGCTGTAGTTATTGCATGATACCATATCCTAACAAAACTAACAAACCCTTCATACATCCAACCTTGTAGCATAGAATCTGTCGCGGTACTGGCAGTATCTTAGCCAGCCGCTCTTATTCCCTACCTAACTATCGCAGAGGTTTTTTTCCCAAGGGTAAAACCTTGGCACTTTTTTCCCTCTGCCCTGTCTCTTCTTTCAAAAGTTTCTGTCTATCTTATCCGATGGACCCATGTAAACGGGCGGACGCCTGGACGCATGGAATACATCACAATCCCGTTCCTGTGATCACCTATAGAATTACTAACTTAATGCATGTGCAGAGGCGAGCAGTAGTTAACAGGAAGGCCGCCATGCTTGGAGGAGCGGGTTTTGGGTGCTCCCCCAATTAAATTAAAAAAAAAAAAAAAAAAAAAACTCAACAAATTACTCCGCGGTCAAAGCTCAACTCCTAAGTTTCAAAATAGTTCTTCATTGTTTTGCTCTCACTACTCCTATCGTTCTGAAATTTTACCAGTAGCTAGAATTTGAGGTAAATGTGAATTTGGTCCTTATGAAAATTTCTGTATCTTCAACGTTTTAGCAGTAAAAAACCATTTCCTGTGATTGCGAAATTTGTTTATAACTTATACAATTTTACAACTACGAAGCTCAGACAGCGTTTTTTCCACTTCTAATTGAATTCTCTTTCATTTGATATTAAACAAGTCATATAAATTTTTCTATAGAAATATATAAATTATGATAAAATAGCTTATTTTCTACCCTGCTAATACCTTTATGATGACTTTGAAACCGGCTTTAAATGATTCTACGTGTTCTCAAATGCCTATGGTACGTTTCTGAAGTCGCTAGCTGTTTTCTCCGATTTATTATTAATTTTTGAAGTGAACGCTCTACTGGCTGATATAACCAGGGAGTTCAGACATATTAAAAATATCGCTACTCTGTTTCATCCTGATCAAAATACTGTATGTTTCTTAAAAAAAATACTTACTAAACCTTGTTTCCAATAAATTATAGTGTATTCTGAACATGTCCCCCCCGCCCCCTTAAATTTACGGGTATTACTCAAATAATTTATTTTTCTATGTGGCATATGTCTGACTTTACTAGATAATGTTTAAAAATACAACCTTCAAACTGTACTGAGCTTTGCTAAACTTTTGTATGTTGTATAAGCAAAAATTAAGTTTCTCTCTTGCTATAAGCTGACTTCCTGTATCTTTCCGAAATACGACTTCTAGAATTTTAATGTGTGTAATTTCGTGTTAAACTTTTCATACCGGCTATTTATCTTTTAACATCTTTAAACTTTTTAGTATTACTTCCTTGTTAAAAAATTTATTATCTTTTGACTGTTTCTTATCTTGAATATCTTTCAAAGAGAATAAAATATTTACACTAGCGAAGTTTTATGGAAACCAGATATTACTTATGCAGATATGTTGTCCTTCTACAGCTGCTTAGATAGATTTAGAATTTGAATTTTCTATTTAAACTTGATTTATTCTCTGAATTAACTGTTTATTTTGATTTATTGCCTGAATTACCTCCAAAAATGACTCTAAACCTGCGGCATCGTGTTGTTCACCTGAGCCCGTTATACTGTAAACAAATTTACGAAATTCTAGGTTAGCTTACAAGGAACAATTCAATTTGAAGTACACAAGCAAGAGGCATAGTGCGAAAAAAATAAAACTTATATAAACAGATATAATCTTATAAATTTAAAACAAACGTTATTAAAGTGGAATAGTAAATGGTGATACGACAGTAAAAGTTAACTGTAAATTTAAATTAAACTGGTGCATTCAAAGTGCAAGTAGTAATACTGATTGGTTGCGTAAATTCATATAGGATAAAGAAAGTTTTAAAAAAGAAGGAAACTAATTGTAAATTTGTGTATTGCATGCTTGACCATAGATGAATTTTTTTTAAAAAAATTCTTTTGTGAAATATCTTGTAGAGGCAATATTTGTGTTGGTCGCGATCTTTGGGTTTTGATACGGCTTTGAGATTTAACTGCGTTGTATGATACATCTCGTTTTGTGGAATTTAAATTATAAATCTGTATTCCATTTCGTGTTCTTTGTGTTGAAACTTGTCGGGGAAGTTAATTATCAGCGTGTGATGAATTTTGTTGTAAAAACAGTAATGGATGGGAAGGCTTTGGCATTAACAGCGGAGCGAGTAGTTGATAAAACGGAAAGTGAAATGAGTGAAAGTACAAGAATTTCTGGAAAAGTAAATAGCAGTACAGATTCGAGATACGAATATCAGGAACGATCAATGTGTGACATTAGTACTGAGGTTTTTCATGAGTCCCCAACAGTTAGCAGAACCGAAAAGAAATTTTGCAGAGAAGAGTGATTCCGTCGAAGAGAAGCTGGCGATTATTTTACAAAGCCAACAACAAACCAGGCAAGACATGCGAGAATTGATATTACAAAGCCAACAAGAACAACAAAAAAACCAGGCGAGACATGCAAGAATTGATATTACAAAGCCAACAAGCAGTGAAACAGAAATTAATAAAATTGGAACTGAGTCAGCAGCAAGCCTTACAAGAATGGAAGAAGGAGAAAGTTAGTATTTATTTAGAAATAACCATATAAGTAGACAAAGTATATCAGCGGGTTACCAAAATTGAAGATCTGATAGTGAAGGAGGTACAACGACTGGTAAAGAAAGAGAAGCAGGACCGTGAAGAGTCGTTGACAGTAGGTAGAGAACACGGAAATTCGGCCAGGCAAGATTCAACTTGCCTGTGTATTTATGCAAATGAGGCTAGGCGAATTCAGGGTGGTATTTACTGACGTAAACCTCTCTTTCAAACTCAACTGTTTGATAACTTGTTAATGGTAATTGCTGCATTTAATGTCTTAATTAGCAATTTAGTAGCTCGAAATAATTTCTGTTATTATAAATATTTTTACCATAAATAAAAAAATATGCTAAATTGATTAAATGCTATATTTTTTGATTAAATCGTAATTATGATTAAAACCGCTAGACTATTTAATTATTGTGTAGTCGAACCACACGTGTGTATTTAAAGGGTTATTAATTGGAATGAATCAGCTAATTTCAAATCGTAATAATTTGATTTTATATAATATCCAACTAATTAACCCATGTTATTTGCCACATTATTAGCAACACCAGTAACGCGTCAACTGATAAAGTAATTTCTGTTATTATAAATAATTTAACCATAGATAAATAATGTATTGATTTATAATTGATTAAATTCTATATAATTTTTAATTAATTATCTGCGATTAAAACCGCCAAATTATTCAATTATTGCGTAATCTAACACCGGGTACGTTTTTAATTTAAAGGGTTATTAATGAGAATTATTAAACTAATTTCAAATCGTAATAATTTGATTTTATCTCCAACTCATTAATCCGTCTAAATGTTTTATTTACGTATTTGAAACACAAAAGTTTCAGAGATTATAACGAATTCACATTTTCAGAATTTGGAATCGGGCGAATAGCGGTTGATACCATGGTGGTATCAAGAAAACTTGTTTTCAACTCAAATATAGCGTGTTTCATATTGTTGGAAAAGATGTGTTCTACAAATCATATAACAACAAACCGATTCTTGATTGAATGATGTATTCATGAAATAATTGAGTTTATGTGGATGACAAATCTCTACTCCCCAAATGCCGAGCTCTGCGACTGGAGCAATACAAGAACACCAACAGTACACCCACCCCGCTAGTGAAAGCACCTTGAAGTCCGTTCCTGCATGGGGTAGCGGACGGCTTATTGTGTGCTGTCGGGCCGAAGCGTTCTCTCGTCAAACGTTTAAAATACAATATAATAATGCGACGTTAGTATCTCCTCAACGGATTGAGATATTAACTGGAATACTACTTATCGTGAAATTACCAATATACAGAGATATTACACAACATTTCCCACGACATATAACAACGTACAGGTGAAGTAAAAATTCACTTTATTAAACCGAGAATGCTAGGCCAGAACACTTCCACTCACCCACCAGGCTCGGGTCTTACCGGTTTGAATCACTTACGTTGAGCTGATACATCGACGAGAACAGAAATTTGTCTTACAAATCCTAGCTTGTCTACATCACTATCACTAGAAACGTGAAAGGTATTGGGTAGGAATGGGAAGATATTTAGGCACAAATTTTTGAAAGTACCATCCCGGTAATCGCATGGAGTTACATCGAGAAACCATAAATTTGGCTGATCCTCTCATCTCTCCTGATTATCTTTTTTGGAAGTTTTGCATATTCGCTTAGTGTGATAGTGGGACAGCTCCGAGTTTTACATCAATAACTACACAAATGAAATAACAATATCTCTCAACTCTAGCGTTCTTACCTCGCATTCGGGAGGACACCGGTTCGAATCCCCGTCCGGGCATCCAGATTTGGGTTTTCCATGGTTTCCCAAATCACTCCAGGCAAATGCCGGGATGCTTCCTTCAAAAGGCCATGTCCGAATTCCTTCCCATTCCTTGCCCCCCATCCTTTCCCGTCTCTAAACACCTCGCTGTTAAGAGACATTAAGCAGTTTAAAAAAAAACCTCTCAACTCTACGGGAGGACGACCACTGTCAAAAATTCACAATGCGTTGCGTGTCGCCTTTTACCGTTGGAAAAATACGGTCGCGGGTATTAAAAGTTTACCTATCTGAATATGAAAACTTCTCATGATTCTAATTCGGGAAGCTATTTGTTATCCACATGAATCTGAGTTGATTTTTTTTGTACCAATGATTTTACAGAGCATACCACTTAAGTACTTACAAACTAAGGTAGCATTCCTGCATTCGCCTGGAGTCATTTGGGGAAACCATGGAAAACCGAATTGTGTTTGCTAATTAAGTTGGTTTCACATTAGTCAATGGTCTCATGTTATTTTTGTATTGTTTGAATTGTCTAAAATATCAGTAATTTCTCGCACAAAATGAATACCGAAAGCTTTCCGCAAGTTCACAATAATTGTTTACAGATACATTGATACAAGACTAATGTATATCTAAGAAGATGAGCTCAACCCCAAACAATGACATTTCGAAATTGGGTATATTCAAGTTATAAATCTATATGCGAAACTTTATAAAAGCCATGAACATTTCAACGATCAGACAAAAATCATGTATTTCGTGGTATATGAATAACTTTCATCAGATACGTGCCAAAATCATTTCTACTTGTTTGACAATTCTGATGCTTTTGAGCACGCACGTACACATGTGGCAAACGCAAAAACTTCATCCCGTATCGGAAATAGTACCCTCTATTCATGCGAGAGGAGCGGAAATACTGACTTCTTAAACTGTGGTTTGTGGCTTAGAAGTGGCATCTAAGTACAAAGCCAAAAGGATGATGAATTTTTTTCCACGATTTTTAGTGAATTGTCACGGCACACATTATTTTTTTTTTAAATTAGCAGCATCGTCGATCAGATGCTTCTGATACTCGCCACTGGTATGTTGAGCAGACTGCCTACAGTGCCATATGTCTATGCTCGATATACAAAACAGTTTGGTGTTACCAAATCTATAATGTTTGAATACCACGGTAGTTGCAAATTTCACAGCTTAAACTATGAAAGTGTTGCTGTGTACGCACTATCTTCTATTTGAATGTAAATGATGTATTTCTGCAGGGGAGTTTGCCTCATATCATTGTTTTTGCTGTAGTGTCAGTATATCTTTAACTATGTATGTGAGAGGTTGTTCTTTTGTCTCTATTTGGCTGTGGTACATCTGGTGCGTAGGCGAACTGGAGACTGAATGTGAATGTGGTTCGGTGTGGTACGCGGAACGATCATAACAACATCGGTTCTGCTGGTTTTCACGATTCCCTTGGATTGAGCTGTTTCGTAAGGTTTACCTGTACCTACAGAATTCCTGTCTTCGAGATACTTATATAAAATCCTTTAACTCTAATAATCCGTACAGTTTTAAAGAGAATAGCGCTATAAACAGTCGTATAAAACGGAGTAGAGAAATCCGGGCTGATATTTACTTACATGGAATTTCGGATTTCCTCGTTATACCTGAAGTGTAATGCTTGATCGCTTGTTAAGATGTAGGAATGTGTATACTTGATTACAGACATGCATCTTTTGACTTTGGGAATAAGTATTAAATTGCACAACAAATACTGGCTTCTATGTACTTTCAAATAAAATGTAATGTCGTGCGGTCGGTATGGTCTGGTGTCAGAGTTTCTCCGTCGTAACAGCCTTACCTAATATGTTGGGGGGAACCACAGTTTATCGTGGAATCCCACGGATTCGTTCTGGCACACTTGGAATGTCTCTTGTAGCATAAACTCGTAACCTTTCTCCAGAGCAGAGCCTGCGCATTTAATGGGTCAAGCTAACAGTATGGTGCATATCATACTGTTTTAATGGATGAAATCTTTGATAATTCCCAATATGAAGACACCAAAGCGTCTTTGCGTGATTAAGAGTTTACAAACACAACTTCGTGGGCGGGCCCATACTTTACGTATGTTTTCAACCGGAGTGAGAAACGGCCACTTCATTCCCAAATTTTTTCAACAGCTATCGTCATGTATTATCCCTTCAACCCACATGCATTGAAAACCTTAATCTGTATGCCCAGATGGGGATTCACACCGGTATCCTCCTGAATTAGAGGCCACCACTCTCGGCGAAATGATAGGTGACTAAATTATGTTTGATTTAAAAGTGACCTCTTCATAGCATCAGTTTATCATTTCCATAATTGAAATAACTGTATGATGCAAATTGAAATCAACGCTTCACGAAATACATCAAATATCCGTCGCATTTGACAAATTAGAATTCAATTATAATGACAAGTGTAGACCTCGTGTTGCTAAGTTCGCTTCACGCACGTTTCAACCAACATTAAATGCCAGATTGATGAATTGTGGGGCAAGTGGTCTTCCACAAACGGGATTTAACAGACTTACTCCAACCTCCACCACCATCACTTCCCTCACAGCACTTGTCGTTGACAGACTGATGGATTGTGGAGCAGGTGTTCCCAGATACAACAGGCTTACCCCCACCACCACCACCACCACCTCACCCACAGCACGTATCCTTCCATGAACAGGGCCTATCAGTTTAACTCCCCGGACTATACCCGTTTACCACCTGAACCGGCCTGCTAGCTCGTCAGTGTATCTACTCAACGCTGGTGATTCTAAGCGTTTGACAATACAAGAGAGTTGGTGCGGGGTCCACAAGTAATTTCGAGAGATCGCGCGCAGAGCAAGCACTGCCCGAGGCAGCTCGGGCTATTTCAGATACCTTATGAAATCACGTGCCTGGTGTCCCGAACGCAGGTACACAGAAATATTGCAATTTGCGATGGGTGGTTGGCGAGTGAACCAGTTGTTTAGAACACTTCTTTTGAAAGAGCGAGTGAATTATCGCTCACTAAAAGTGAACGGTAGTTTTCTTGGAGGCCATGATGACGGTGGTGTGTCGGTCTCGACTGAACTTAAGTTCAATCGAGTGTGCGCCAACAATAAGTCGGTTTCGGCTTTTCCATTCTCGCCCGCGGCCCGACCCATATTTGTTCTCTGTTCCACGCCGTTCATTGTTTATCCACTCCGCTCTGAAAAAATAAGAAATCCCGAAGATCGATAAGAGTTAGTTCGTTCGCTACATTCTCCGATTCCAACGCTCAGCACAGCGCGGAGCAGTGCCACTGGGCCGGTAGCTAGTTCTTTAAAATCTGACGTCCCGCTTCGCTTCTCTTTGTGTATTCCGGCTACAAGGGTGACTCGTGAAAGATTATTTTCAAAAGCTGGATAAATTTGCACTGAAGAAAGAAGTAAGCTGCTAAATGGCAAAATAAGTAACTTTCATTTCATTTAAAGCAAAAAGTTCTTTACCATTGATTGTAGTTTGTGTTTGTAAATAAATTAATTTAAAACTAACTATATTCAAACTATCTCTCAAATATTCACAGCAATCCGACCTATATTTCAATGACGCTTTGAAATTGCCTTTCTGCGTGAAAGTAATGCGGTAGTATTTAAGAAACAAAAATGTTTCAGAATAAATATAAAAATGAATGAAAATAACCGATGTGAGATTAACCTAAAAAAAATAGTCTAAATGTAAATAAAACGAACAGATACTACACTCAAAATGGATATAACTGCTGTTTTTGTTTAAACTGAGCTAGTAGACTGGTGAACCATTGAAAAGAACTAGTTCTTTTCATAGAGTGATCAAATGAGCACCACTCTTTTTAGAGAGTCACGTTGCCTACCTCTAATTCCAATCCCCAACGAGCAGTCTAAAATAGCCAAATACATCGTGTGATACGTGTTACATGACGTATTTTCACAACGAAAATAAAAATTTTAGTTTATATGGGGTCAATATTTAACCTGTTTAATTTAGTGTAATTAAATAAAAATTAAGATACATTCGAGTCAAAGCATAACTTTTTCATTTAAAATACGTTAGGGAGCCTAAATGGAAAACCCAGTGTATAACTCAGGAATTTGAAATTTTAGAAAATCTAGGAATATGTCTCTGAGTACCTGTTTTGTGTTGATTTCGTGAAACTGATTTGATTAAACGAGAACCTTTTCTATATAATTAACAAACAGAACATTTCTGTTCCCATATCACCGTGTTATTACAGTGCACATACTATTAATCAGTAAAGCCCAAATCCTTTTCTATGATATGGCATAATGCAATCATTGTCAAGTTACACTAGATTGCAAAAAGTATATGGCAATGTGCACAGCTATCAAAAAGAATTCGGTTGTTGAAGTGTACAATGTTAAGAGCTTAGTTATTGATATGAGTGGTTCCCTGAAGTATAAGCAACATGAAATGGGGGCCTGCACATAACTTCGGTCGTAGGCAGAGCTAATTGTAGACTGCGTATTTTGAATTTTGGACGCACGAACAAAAGGAGATAGCGTACAAAACCCCACCTTCATCTGGGACTGCTGTTGTGATGTGTCGCAATCTGATTGATTGGCTTTTTAGACAAAGTAAAGAAAAGCGTCACTCAATTTGTAATTATCACAGGTCTTACGAAAGCATAACACAATTGATACATAGATTGGGGCTGGGACAGACAGACGACATATGTGTGAACTTATTGCCACTTTCATTTACGAATGCTATTAAATATTTCATAACAATGAAAAGAGAGACAAGATTAGAGGAATAAGGTGCCGTACTGATGCTTATATGAATTCTTTCTTCCCTCGTGTCATTCGAGGTTGAGACACTTGTAATAAGCTAGGGGAAATAGTCAACTTCTTCACCTCTGATGAATTTTGCCAAATTGGAAGATTGGATTTTATAGTCTTGGAGCTGGTGTGGGAAAGGATTTGTCAATCATATTACAAATTTTATTCACGTGGGTTCTTGTCCATGTGCGGGATGGCAAAAAAAGGCTTGAAACAATACAGGCCGAATGATTTGATATCCATGAGGAGATTGACATGTAATCACATTAGAAATTTCTGTAAGGAAAGAAACTGGTTTTCAAGTAAGCAACTTTGTTTTAGGCAACGATATTCATGTGAATCTCAGTTAGTGGGCATTTTTCAGATAAAATGGGCAAAGGAGCTCAAGTGAATGCCTTAGCACTAGGATTGAAATTCACAGAGTATAGATTACTTTTGTTGGGAGGGACGCTCACATGCATTAGGAAATCCCTTCAATGCCTCTTTGAGTTTAAAAAATGGCCTGATTCTGGCTGTACATCTCATCTTTTTCAGAATCAGAAACATCATTGTGCCTAATTTAATACATCCTTTAAAATATTGGAAATGTAGCTGAAACTCGTGAGTTAACATTTATGCTGTTAACTATTAATTATATTGGTTCATAACGAATCCAACTCCAATTCAACATAACGCGGAAAGAGTGTATGTTTTTTCTGTCTCTTCGTCAGTGAATAAATTTGTAATTAGAAGCACTACATAGAAGGGAATAGTGGTCTACGACCATGGAGTAGTACTGATTTTAGGTATAAAGGATTAAATAGTTATCACTTGTAGGTTGTAGGTAATGAAGCCAGAGATTGAAATAAGCTCTCGAGGAACAACGTCATTTCATGTATCGTTTTTCACTCTGCTAGTGATAGAAAAAGGAATAATAACATGTATTGCTAGATCGATTGGAGTTGTGTGGAATATTCAAATTATAGGCTATGTAGGGAATAACGTATATGTAATATTGCTGTACTATATCACAAGTGTTTGACTGATTAATAGTATATACAATGTAATAACACGGTGACTTGGGAACAGAAATGTTCTGATTGTTAATAACACAGAAAAGGTTCTCGCTTAATTAAATCAGTTTGACGAAATCAACACAAAACAGGTATTCAGAAACATCTTCCTCGATTTTCTATCATTTCAAATTCCTGAGTTATACACTGGGTTTTCCATTTAGGCTCCCTGACGTATTTTAAAGGAAATGTTATGCTTTTGACTCGACTGTATCTTATTTTTTATTCAGTTACAATAAATCAAACAGGTTATATACTCTACCGGTATGGAAATTAAATTTTGGTTTTCACCTCCTAGCCCAGGCCTCCGTTACTTGGAGAACTTCCTGTAGTCGTCGGGTGGCTAGTGCTCTACTGCGCCTGGAGGCCAAGTACGCAGTGTCGTCGGCGTAGGTAGATGTCAGACACCATTACTAGTCGGTACGTCAGCTGTGTAAAGGGAGTATAGCACTGGCCCAAGCACAAAGCCCTGTGGGACTCCTGCCTCGATGTTCCTGGTAGAGGAGTAAGCCTTGTCCTCCTTAACGCTGAAGGACCGGCCGGAGAGGTAGGATTTTAGAAGCTTCACGTATGGCACCGGGATACCCTGTTCGTAGTGCTTGAGCAGGAGCCCCGGATGCCACACGGAATCAAAGACACGCGAGATGTCAGGGAGTACCATAGCGCTATAGTTCTTGAAGTTGAAAGCGTGGGTCACCGCATCTGCTACCCGCATGAGTTGCTGAGTGGTGGAGTGACCGCGTCGAAATCCTAGCTGGTGATCTGGAATAACATTGGCATCATCGATGAAGACAAACAGGCGTTTTAGTAGCAGCCGTTCGAAAACCTTGCTAATGACTGGGAGCAAACTTATAGGCCTATAATTCTGTGGTAGGTATTCGTCTTTCCTGGTCTCGTGAATTCCCACAATTACAGCATGTTTCCACAATCGAGGGTAATGCTGACCTCTCATGATGGCACTGAAGCTAATGGCGAGGTGGACAGAAGCCTCCGGTGGTAAGTGCCTGAGGAGTGTGTTGCTGATCTCGTCACGCCCTGGTGCTTTATGTAGGTGCAGTTTCGACAGGTAGCTGGCTAACTCCTACGGAGTAATGTCATCTATTTGATGGCCATCTTCGTCGTCGAGATAGACTCTCAGGCATCGGTGGACTGTAGTGAGGTGGGGGGGGGGGTCCACGTTTGTTTGCTAAGGCCGGAAATTCTTCACAAAGACATCAGCCAGTGTGTTGGCTTTTTCCTCCGGGGTGACGGCTAGGCCTCTTTCGCCGTGCAGTGGGGGGAGCCGCTGCCTTCGCCTGGTGAGTCTTCTTATTTGTAGCCATAGAGACCCATCCTATGGGTGGAGCATGGAGACTCTTGCTTCCAATGCTGAATCAGGGAAGCTTTAATATCCCTTTGCATGTGATTTAGTAGTCCTCTGGTTGCCTGATTTCTCGTGAGCTTCCACTCTTTGGCAATCCGGTTTTTGTAGCAGATTTCATCCAGGAGGTGGGGGTGAAGCTGCGGAGTGGAAGCTGTGGTTGCATCTTTGACTGCTGCCTCAAAAGACTGAAGGGCGACGTCAATGTTGTCAATTTCAGGTGGGTCAACTAGATTAGTCTGTAGGTGCTCCTGGTAACGCCTCCAGTTTGTTTTGTGGTAGTTGCAAATAGGGTTCTTCTTGAATTTGTCAGCAACGGTTCACCGACAACTGAAGGTATCAATATCGTGGAATGCGTATGGATCCATACCCGCACACCCATCCAGGTACTCACCACGCCCAACGTTGCTTAACTTGTAGCCGGATATGCTGGCGAACTTAATCCACGGCATCAATTTGCATCCATTACGCCTTGTTGAGAAGATTTCTCTCGTTCAAGACGTAGATCACTAATAATCGGTCTCCAGGCTTCACTCAAGTACAGTCCGCTGTCCCTGTTGATGTTATTATCGTCCAGCTGTATTTCCAATGCTTCCCGAATTACTGAGTCCCAGAAGAGACCTTTGCCAGCACCAAAGTTTTATCAAACACAATCTTATGCTCTTCATCGAAATCATGTTCGGCTATTGCGGAATTTTCCACTTGTACCAGCCTTAAGTGGCGTTTGTTCTCTTAATACATTCAGCGATCGTTCTGATTGTCTGTCCGATATAAACTTTGCCGCATTCACAAAGTATGGAATAAATTCCAGGAATTCTTAGGCCTAAATCATCCTTAACCGAACGAAGCACATCACGTATCATGGCAGGCGGCCACTCTCATAATATCAATGGTATTATCAAAAACTAATAACCAGTCAATGACTTAAAAACCTAATTATTATTTAGTAAAAACGCCAATACAACTGTTGTCTGATATTCTTTATTTTTCGGACGCGTTTCGCCTCTCGTCGAGGCATCCTCAGCGTACAATGTTTCTGTAATATGCGATTAGTTATAATTTGAAAAAATTTGTTTACATATAACGAACTTATTCTATCTATATGATGCATAATATGACTTATATTTAACATACTATTTATGAATTATCTTATAGTTTATATTGGTGTAATAGGATGGGATTAATATCGCAACTTACATTTACATTTTGAGGTGTGGTAGTTGGTCTTACCACTGTGACCTCAAAATGTAAATGTAAGTTGCGATATTAATCCCATCCTATTACACCAATATAAACTATAAGATAATTCATAAATAGTATGTTAAATATAAGTCATATTATTCATCATATAGATAGAATAAGTTCGTTATATGTAAACAAAATTTTTTTCAAATTATAACTAATCGCATATTACAGAAACATTGTACGCTGAGGATGCCTCGACGAGAGGCGAAACGCGTCCGAAAAATAAAGAATATCAGACAACAGTTGTATTGGCGTTTTTACTAAATAATAATTAGTTTAACAAGCAACTGTGGATGAAAATGGCCTGCAATAATCAAATACTTAAAAACCTGTTAGTATGATAATTTTCCACTGTAATTTGTAAATAAGTATTGTCCCATGTTAGTTACTATATATGAGTGAATTTTGCAAGCAGTGCAATTACTTGATTTGTCAATATTTTCAATAGAAAGAAAAACCAATATACCATTTTAGTAATTGTGGACAATTTTGTGATCTTACCCTTCCATACACCAAATATATAATATTTTCTCAGCCAAGAAGAAAATTCTTTCACAGTGTAAAATGGGTTCTGAAGCAAAAACTCTTTCAGTTTGTTAGGTTTTCGTAGAAAACATTTTATTTTTTTCGGTAAGACATTGAATAAGGAAGATCCAGTAAATCTTATCTCTTTCTGTACAGTTGAAAGTGACTTGTAATCCTTGTGAATATTATGTTCATTCCTAGTAATATGGCTATGTATGTCAGCATTAAGATTGAAGTGTTCAGGATTTTTCACTAAAAATGATAGTAGGGAGTATACATACTGTGCTGGCATTGTAAGTACACCTAAATTTCTAAATAGATTTCTGCACGACGTCCGTGGGCTTGCTCCACAAAGAATTCTTACAGTGCGCTTTTGTGATTTAAATACCCTCTGCGCTTGTGAAGAGTTTCCCCAGTATGAGATGCTATTAGTGAGTAGGGAGTAAAAATGTATCAAGCTGATGCTAAGCAGCAAACCAAAGACGAACCTGGCCGCCACCTTGCTGTAGAAGAAAGGAAGACAGATTACTGAAACGAAAGTGCTACTTGGGAAAGGGATTAGTTCTGTGTTGGGGGTTGTGCCTGTAAACACCATTTGTAGGTGGGGTTTCACTAGGCATGGCCTACACCTAAATAGAAGGGGGAAGGGAGTACTTTCTGAGTTGTTAGCTAAAGCAGTGAGGGAGCCCGTTTCCAGTGATGATGGGGTCAGTACTGTGCCTTTTTTTAGGTTAGGGGCTGCTGGTGAAGGGACAGAAATAGATTATCAAAGTGATACTGATTGTAGATTCGCGATGGGGAAAGTCACAGATGTTAAAGAAATAGATGAAGTGGCTGAAACAATAACTGACTGCGGTAAAAGTGGGAAAGAGGAGATAAATTCTGAAAATGTAAAGCCTGTAGTAAGGGTGTTAATGGTAAACTGTAGAAGTATAATGAACAAAGTAATCGAATTTGCAAACTTAATAGAGATCCACGAACCACAAGTAATAATTGGGGTAGAGAGTTGGTTAAAAGAAGAAGTACTAATCCGTGAGGTTTTTTCTGATGGTTACAGAGTGTACCGCAGAGATAGAGGTGCAATTGGTGGAGGAGTCTTCACACTAGTTAGCAAAAACTACCACAGTTCACTGGCGTTCATAGATCAAGACCATGAGTTACTTGGGGTAGATTTCTGGGGTAATAAAAAAGAAAAAATCAGAGTGTTTGCTGTTTACCGCAGTGGAAGAATGACAGAAGAGGATGAGGCTCCTGGGGAGAAATTAAATTCATACTCAGATTTCAGAGGTGAGAATAGAATGATCATCATCAGTGGGGATTTAAATTTACCAGGTGTCAACTGGGAAGGAAATAAGATAAATAACACAAGGGAACAAAGATTTGCAAATATCTTAGTAAGGGAAGGAGGATTTACTCAAGTGTTTGAGCAAAACACTAGGGGACAAAATATTTTGAATATATTTCTAATTAAGCCCGATGAAAACCTTTTGAGGTATCAAGTAACTGAAGGAATAAGTGATCATGAAGCAGTTCTGATGGATATTAGAGGATTCAGTAAACCAGCAGCCAAAATTGAAGGGGGAAATAGGTACAATTATAAAAAGGCACAGGTTTCAAATTTGGAGAGATATTTCAGAGAACAATTCAGCAAATGGAAGGAAGGCTCAGGTACAGTAGAGTCAAGGTGGGAAGAGTTCAAGGAGATAATAAGAAAGGGGGAAGATAAATTTATTCCAAGGCAGAAAATAAAGAGAAGTAGAGAACCTATGTACTATAATAGGGAAGTGAGGAGGTTAAAGAGGTTGGTAAGAAAAGAACATAACAGAGTTAAGAGACAGCAGGGTAGTAGGGAATATTTAAAACAACTAAACAAGGACTTAATAACAGCAAAGAAAATGGCTAAAGATGGGTTTATGAAGAGTATTGTCAGTGCAGGAGGACCATTGACTGATGCATCTAGAAATTTATATGGCTATATCAGGTAACTGAGGGTAAGGGAGGGTGTAGAGACACTTATAAATAAGGATGGAGAAGAGGTTACTGACGATTTGAAAAAGGCAGAGATTTTAAGTAACTGGTTCAATGAAAGCATTAGGGACATTGAATCAGAAACAGGAGGGTCTAATTCGGAGAACGAGCTTAACAACACAATTAGAAATGACGATAGTAAAAAATTTGATATTCATCCTGAGGAAATCATGAAGGAAATAAGAAAGCTGAAATAAAATAAAGGGGCTGGTGAAGATAATATTACTACAGATATCTTAAAGATAGCCGGATGTGACATTGTACCTTATCTTGAAATATTATTTAAATTGAGTCTAGACACTTGCTGCTTACCACAGGACTGGAAAAGTGCAATAGTAGTACCGGTACATAAAGGAGGGGTGAGAAATAGAGTCGAGAATTACAGGCCAATCAGTTTGACATCAGTGGTAGGTAAATTAATGGAAAGACTGATATGCAACCACATCAGAAATATATGTGAGGAACGTAAGTGGTTTTCAAGCAGGCAGCATGTTTCAGGCAAGGATATTCATGCTAATCTCAGTTGGTGGGATATATGCAAGATATTTCAGATGAAATGGACAAGGGAGGCCAAATTGATAGTATAGCACTAGTTCTGTCCAAGGCGTTTGACAGAGTAAGCCATAAAATGGTAGTAAATAAGGTAAAAACCATTGGAGTGGATGAGAAAGTGATTTGCTGGGTAGAAGAATTTTTAAAAGGTAGAAAACAGAAAGTTAGGGTAGGAAATGTAGTGTCAAAAGAAGTGGAAGTAAAAATGGGTGTGCCACAGATTAGCGTATTGGGACCATTGCTATTCATTATTCTAATGAATAATTGTGTTGATTGTTTACTATCTGAAATTAGATTGTTTGCAGATGACATAATGCTGTATAAAAGAATCAAAACGATAGAGGATTGTAAACAGTTGCAGGGTGATCAGGACAGGATATCTAATTGGGTTGGTAAACATGGAATGAAGATAAATGCAAAGAAGAGTCAGCTTATTAGATACACAAATAAAAAACAAAAGGTTAATTATGAATATAAGGTGGGGAAAGAATTGCTTGCTGAAGACTTGAAATGTAAATATCTTGGCATTACTTTTGATAACAAGCTTAACTGGGCAGGACACATAGGACAGATGGTAGGGAAAGGTTTCAAAGTTCTGCACTTGTTGGAGAGAGTGATGAGGGGATGTACGAGAGAAGTCAAGGAATTGGGTTACAAAACTTTGATCAGACCATTACTCAAATATGGTAGTGTAGTATGGGATCCTCATTTTACGTATCAAATACAGGAGTTGGAGAGGGTGCCAAAAAGTGCTGCTAGATTTGTTTCTGGAAATTATCGCAGAATGCAATCAGTGACGGATATGATAAAGGAGCTGGAATGGGATTCATTGCAAGACAGGAGGAGGATGAGAAGGGTCATGGGAGTGTTCAGGGCATATACTGGCGATGAGGCATGGAAAGATATTGCAATAGGTATGAAAAGTAGTGCATGGAAGGGAAAAGATGACCATGACCACAAGCTGGCACTCGATTTCAGGCACAAGGGTGTGGGAAGATTCTCTTTTTTAGGTAAGGGTGTCAGGGATTGGAATGAGTTACCAAGAGAAATGATGAATAATTTACCGAAAACTTTGAAAGAATTTAAAGATAAAATTTGTAGAGGGCAAATGTAGGGAGGTGCAGGATAGGGGGAAGATGGGTGTGTAGGGAAATTGCCACCGGAGCGTGTGCTCCATTGCAATTAAATTAAATTAAATTAAATTTGATACAAGGATCGTCGACCGTTGCTTTTCAGTTAAGCGCCAGCAGCAGACACGTCATCGATTATCCTGTTGACGAACACCATCTGACTGGATTCTTTTGTTCTGTCTCTGTTCATTGAGTTAAAGCCTGTTGAAAATGATCTGCTAATAATTTGTTTGTTTGTGTTTAGTATCGCGTTGAATGAGTAACTTGTCTTTACCTTTGTGTTAGCAAATTACGAGAGAGATTGAATTAACTTCTAAGATATTTTGATTCACTTAAGCAATATCACCCCTCTTTTCTTTTCACTTCATTCGTTGATTTGGATGATACCTGGGCTTTAAAATTCTTTTCAACTATTTCCATGGCGTCCAACTTGAATGTGGGTCATATTATTAATAGTCACATAAAGCTACACTACAACGTGGGAAAGCTAATCTCATTGCTGCTTAAGTGAGCGCGTGCGTATCCTTTAGCATTGTCAATTCAATTCAATATAAGAGACTGGCTCTGTGGAATGTGGAAAGTTGTGTTACATATAAACAATTGCATAACTAAACAGATACAAACACCAGGAAATGTACAGTCACAGCATGCATGGTACATTAATTACGTCAACTATATTTACACAAACTACTGAAAATATTTTTATAGTTACCTTTGAAATAAATTCTTTAACGGATTAGAAGAAGTTGTCAATTAAAAATTCTTTTAATTTTTCCTGAATTTAATCGTATCATCTGCTAGACATTTAAGATGTATTGGGAGTTGATTGAAGATATGTATCCTTGAATATCAGACCTTTTATTGAATAAATGACAACGACTTGAAATCCTTGTGAAAATCATTTTTATTTCTAGTGGCATAATGGTATATTTTACTATTTGTTTCAAACAGAGTATAATTTGTTACTACAAAGGATATTAATGTGAATACATACTCAGCCATAAATATTAAAATCCCTAACTTCTTGAACAGGTCTCTGCATGAAGTTCTGCTGTTAACCCCACACGTAATTCTTATTAATTGTTTTTGCTTTCTGGACACTTTGTCTGTATGAGTAGAATCGGTCCAGAATATCATTCTATATGACATTAATGAGTGAAAATAAGCAAAATAAAAGTTTCTTTATACGGAGATAACCTATAGCTGAAATTGTACGAATTGCAAATGTGGCTGCACCCAGTCACTTCAGTAAGTCCATTTTAAATAATGATCAATACGCAAACCTAGAAATTTCGCACACTCTATCTCTTGAATGGACTGGCCTGCAAATTTTATGCCTATGTCTGGTGTGAATCTGTGTGATGTATTGTCGTGCCAGAGAGTGCAGTTGCCTATGAAAGATAACGCGTTTGCGTTAAATTCGGTATGAAGATCGGCAGGGCCGGCGCTAGGATTCTCGGACCCCAGGTAAGAGTTCTCGGGCCCCCCGCATCATTTTTTTTTTTTTTTACACTTTGATTTTTTTTGATAAAGTCAGAAAATCTTAATCAAAAACAAAAAATCAAACAACACCTTTATCAGATTTTTTTAAAATTCCAAATAGCTGGACGGAGGGCCCCCTTTTGGGGCTTGGGCCCCGGGTACTTTTGCCCCGCTTACCCCTCCCTAACGCCGGCCCTGAAGATCGGGGAAAGTGCCACAGAGACGTTTCAAATATTTCAACAAGCCTTCTGGGGTGAACCAATGAGCCGGTCGCAATGTTTTGAATGGTACAGTCTATTACAAAGACTCATTCCGTGATTTGACGGGTGCAGTCAGGGGAGCGTCCATAAACCAAGTAGCTCCATTTTGGCATCCTGTGAACTCCCCCCCCCCCCATGTAGCCCGACATGGCTTTTACCTCTACCCCCCCCCCCCCCACGTAGCACGTAGCTTTTTCCCTTTTGATTCCAGAAGACATTTTGCACTGTTTTTTCTTGTGAGACTACTGTAATTTACATACGGAGATAATTAAATGAAGGAAATAAATATTCACATGCTGCTGTGTGCTCTGTACCTCATTTTAATTGTGAAAAATGATATGAATGGAAAACTACGTTGCCTGGTTCCGAAACCCCCCCTCTCCCCCCTTCGTAGCGCAGCCAATCCCTCCTCCCACTTGACCGAGCTACGTAGTTTATGGAGGCTCCTCAGGGAAGTCTGAGCTTTGGTGGAACCAAGTAGGACGTTGTAGGTCGAAAACGCGCTGGTAATAAATACCAGCTGTGGCTCCAGCAGACTTTTAACTCGTCAAAACCTGAAATCGACTTTGAATGAAAGCTGATTTGACACGGTAGATGAGATCAAAAGAAATAGTACCAAGGAATTAACGGAGCAATCCAGAAAGCGTTCGAAAGTTGGAAGAAATGTAGGGAAGTAGGGAACGGCGTGTGGCCTAGACAAATAAGACATACATCTTCCTCTTAAAACAAAATTGCTATTCCATCATACCTACCTTGTGTAATGTTCTGCACGCCTTTAACAATGAATGACTCCCTTCAATGCTTTCATTGTAAAGCGAGTTGCAAGTAATGGATCTATGAAGAAAATCAATAGATCAGTACCTGTGGTAGATGGCAGGGCCGCATTTAGGCTCTGTGGGCCCCTAGGCTATACATGTGGTGCGGGCCCCCTGTCGGCAGTGGCTGGATTCTTAAATTTCGAAATATTCGAAATTCGACCTAAAAAATTTATGGGCGACCTTTTTTTTTTAGCTCTACTACCTGGCCAGGCGAGGGTTGTGGGTGGTGAGAGGCCCCTCTTTGTGGTGCGGGGCCCCCCTTTGTGGTGCGGGCCCCTAGGCTACAGCCTATGTAGCCTATGCTTAAATGCGGCCCTGGTAGATGGTAACATATCTAAAAAACGTAGCCATTATTAAATACAGTTGATCAGTAGAAGTCAACGAATACACTAAGCTTTACTTGTCACTTCGTAATATGGCAACGCTTCTGGGTCATTCATGTCCGATTAACGCTAGGGCCTCGCATTCGGGGGGACGCCGGGTTTTCCGTGGTTTCCCCAAATCACTGCAGTCGAATGCCGGGATACTTCCTTCAAAATGCCATGGTCGAATTCCTTACAATTCCTTGTCCCCAGTCCCATTCCACGACGAGGCGTAAAGCCATTATTTTTTTAAAATAATCATGTCGTTAATATCATGGAAGATCGAAAACAACAGCTTTTATTAAAACAGTATTGCTATTGAAACTGATTTCCTCGCATTTACGCTAGAAATAAGTTGTAACGACCCATGGGATATTCACAACAAAATACGCTATCCGAAAATTAATCAACGCGATTATTTTTATTAATAATGTTATCGACTATCTGCGTAACAGAAAAAGCATTGTGATAACATTAAATATGACTTAGGAATTGACAGTCGTCAAACTATGAAATTTCCGCTTATGATACGTTATCCAGAGGGTATCTTCATTCGGTTCATAATCACGTATTATAAAATTTATTTTTAAAATCAAATACTATCGAGAAAAGAGTGACGTGGAAAGATTGCCTTCTGTATATTACTAAAATAATTTTTACTAACTAAACTAAAATGATGATAAGCTTAGACACTACAGACACAAAATACATGTATTATGGAAGTAGAAAAATGGTAAAACCATTTGCGACCATGATTTGAATATTTTGTTTTTTTGTATCGAGTGAGCATATCATGTGCTACGAATGACTTCTCACTGTCTCCAAAATAATTGATAAACGGCATTTTTTTTGACAGATCAACATTTGGACTCGTATATATCACATCTTTTTAACAATCAAAAACTGATGTACGAATGAAATGGCTGAATTTCGATGAGTATGTGATAAAATAAATCGTCATTTGCAAGCAAAGTGAGGTAGACAAAACGAGAGGACATAATCAAATCATGCTGTCGAGTATGGAAGTGTACAAGAGAGATGTAAAATGTAAACTACAGAAATACTTTTCATGAAAAAAGCTAGCGAAAAGAGAAGTAAAATAAAATATGAATGGACATGAATATAAATGAATAAATACAAATTACAGCTGACAATAATGGAACACTATCGCTAGCAAGATCAAGAATAAGTTGTATCGAACTCAATATTCCTGTAGTCAAGATGAGGCAACAGGTTCTTACGAATAACATATCACGGTATAAATAAGGCCTTCTGTTTAGTTGTTCTATCTTTGGTTTTTAGTTTAGTGATGAAAGAAAAAAATATGAATTACAGAATAAATTATTTACTTTTTCAATTGATGCTATTTACATACAATCAATACTCGGAACAGTAGTCAGAGGATACCATAAGCAAATACAGCGATCAATGATATAATGTAATTATTTGTTCGACAGTATAATCGGAGATACTAAGCTAATTTGTCTTGGACCATTAACATTTTTATCATATCATTTTATACTGCATGAGATGGTGGCAACAGCGCAAAGGGGGTGGGTGAGAGCAGGATTCTTGGTCCCTCAAAAGAAAAAAATTTGAATTTTTTGATATGCTAAAGAGACAGTTCCCAGATCGATAAATTAAACTATTAAATTCACACAGTTTCATGTCTCTTATCTACGACTTTAACTGGCGAATTATATGGCATGCAAGCGTTTCCATTCTTCTTCCCTTAAACAACGGCAATAACCTCAGCCAAACGAGTCACGCATCCTGCTGTCAGTTTTGGAAACAGCTGATAAGTGGTCTCGTCCCTAGCAGTAACGTTGCTACAGTGTAGCCAACTTAATGTATGATATACGGATTGATTAATTGACAACTTTTTGCTATGTCATAAAGAAACACAACTTCTGTGGTATTTAATTGATTTTTCTTTCACGGCTATAGCAACAATAACCATCCAGATCTGTAGATATCATGTAATTCCTCCTCAGGAAAGAGTTGTCAGTTTAGATATGTTACCAGCCCTGCGCTTTTCAGCTTTCGCCTGGCAACAGAAACGCAGCATCGTCTTTCACAAACACTGTGCACCAGCCGAAGGGATAGTTTATCGTCAGATGTGCTTTGTGACTAAAACGCTGTGATTTTGGCATTGGTTTTCAATTCAAGTGCAGCTGTTTGCATATAGCAACTCTCTTCATCCTATGTTAGGTAAGTAGATGACATCGCCTTGTATTGTATATTTGATTTTATATTATTTTAATTGAAGTATCATGGATAATGAGTGCGTTATTACTGTTTTTTATCCATTCACTTTATTTGACCACACCATCACTTCTAATTTCCGTTTGCGTTTGTATTTATATAAAAGTTAAGCCTATGGGTTTAATTAGATAAGTCGAGTTTGGACGACCTAATGCCTGATGTATTAACAAACGTATGTAATATAAAGTGAATTAAAAAAAAAAAAAAAACGATGGGTTAGAATTGTATGAAATGATATCAGCTGATTTTTCAGTGCGTGGCACTAGTCAGCTGTTGAGCATTGATCGACGATATTGCTGGGGACAAGCCTAGCTGAGCGACCTTGTGGGAATCAGCTGTGTGTGCAGGCTCAGTTCTTTGTGTAGCCACGTACCTGTTCACATACCTGATTGCCGTTTTACATTTACAGGTTACGAAACTGATTTTTCGAAATGCATACTCGCGATTATATGAATTACTTCAGTTTCAGTAATAATAAAATTGCTAAGGCACTTCCAAATAAAGTACAGGAAACGGACGATCATGCGCTGTTCCGAGAGTTTATAAAGAACCCGTTTGACAGCGCTGAAAGGTTTTTTTTTGAAGAAAGCGCATTGATACCTATTAAGTGATCAAGATCTTTCTGTGAAGACAGTGGTAAGTTACGGTGCCGAGTAACCAAAATGTTCCCTCATAATACCACATAATCGTATGAGCATTTATTGATGAGTGTGCTTTTATAACTGATTTTGTTGCTAAGAACTCGTATTTTATTTTAACGTTGAAGTTTACTTTTTCTCAGATTAATTCATAGGTTACATCCAATTATTTCTGTTGGTGAGTACCTCTTTCAGCGGAATTCTTTGTAGCCGTTCTTGTGTGTAAAGCGTTTAAAATGGTAGTAAGAACAGTGGTATAACTTTTCGCATAGAATTGACAGCCCCTACTGGATTTTTATCGTATAAACCTTTAATCTAGCGAAATTTTTAAATTAGTTGTATTAACTGGAAAATAAATACATGGACGACCATTGTGTGTTATAGCAAATGAACAAAGATTGTGTAAAAAATTGGATTTGAGTGTATTGATATGTTTCTGCCTTTAGTTCTTATTCATTTTTCTGTATTGTTAGTTCCTTTCAGATCAAACTTTTTTGTTAAAGATGTCTTAAACGGACTCAAATAATTTCGAAATGAATATTCTCTTTTTAATATGAAGTTTTATTCCCTGCATTTTTTTTTTAATGTTGGAGTTTTTGTAAGACGAGATTTTAACTCTCGTAATAGATGATTTGAATGAAGTTTGTTCTTGCTTAGTAGAAACTACGCAATTTTCCCTGGCAATGGTAGTTGAGTATAAATAGCCTGGGGAAGCCGTTTGTTAGGTATTGATCGATTCCACAATCTACACATACATCAATACCTTCACTTTTTTTTCTCCTGTAGGAATATGTACCTACGATCTAGAGTTCAGCAATGCGTAATCTTGTGGTGAAATTTTAGCCATTATCTAAAGCTTCTCAATGTTGGTATACATTACTCGGCATGTAGTTACTGTTAGCTAAGTCGTTGCTTACGTTGCTGAACTGCCAGTGAAAAAGTATACATGTTAGGACGAATTTGTTCTGTGAAGTTGACCGCAAACGACCCTGTGTTAGCAATCGAATTTCAGTTTGTGAGGAAATAAACTGAGAATTGTGATGCAAGGGTGGCAATTTCCCTACATACCTAATTACGATTTTAACATATTTTTAGCATAAAACCCCTGTACACTATGAGGTATACTGTGCATTAAATTCTTGGGTAATTTGTTCCAGTTCCACACTCCCCTACCTGTAAATGAAAACTTTCCTACTCACTTATATCGGAAATTGATAATCGCAGACAAATCTAGCTGCTCTCCTCTGCCCGCTCCAGTATTTGATACTCGTATAGTGGAGCCCGTATTGTCCCACATTAGTCTAACCAGGGCCTTGCCAAGGATTTTAACTTCTTACTTCCCTGATACATCGTCTCAAACCCTTTACCTACAACCTCCCCTTGTTGCCCTGCCCTGTTCAACTTGCTGTCAATTGATATTCTCAGGTATTCACGTTTTTAATTCCTTCAACAAGCAATTCCCCTTCTACTGAATAATCATACAAAACCTTTCTTTTCCTATTCCTATGCCTAAAAACATGATTCTTCTTGGCATTTATCTTCATTCCATGCCTATCCACCCAGCTGTATATCCTGTCTAGATCCCATTGCTTTTTGTTGTTATTTTAAACCCATTTTAAATGCAACAATAATATTCCTGGCTCTGACACAAACTCGTGACGTAAACCTGCAAATAATAAAGTAAACGCGCTTAGTAATTTTAATGTTACTTCAGATGTGAAGGGTGCAGCTCGCCAGTTCGTGAACTGTGTTGTAATAAGAGAAAGTTCGCGAGGGTTATCAGGGCGTTGCGAGATAAATTTCTCAAAGCGAGTTACCTGTTTAGCATTCTGTAAAGTTGGTGTTTGTCTGATAGTTATATAATTGAGAAATTTTTCAAACCTAAAGTTAATAGTCTGCAGTTTTAGCAAAATGTGCGTAGCTTGCTTAATTCTGGTGTCCGTTCCTATGTGACTGTTTGCCAGCTGCGCAGTTTGCTGTGGTATGATATTTATCGTCTAATAATACTTTTGTGTAACATTTGTCTCCTGAATGCTTAAGTGTCCTCGATATTCTCTCTTCTGCGTCTCAGATGGAGAATTACCCATTTGCCTGAGTTTGTAATTGATGATGCATTAATTTTGTACTTTTTATGACTAGTATGGCGTCGCTTTTGTATATTCAATCCCAGTACTGGATCGGAGGGTGGGAAGGGTAGGGGGCAAACCGGGATGCTTGCCCCCTTGCCCATGGCAGCAACTTCAGGAGGGGGGCAAATTCATGTTTGAAGGAGCGACAGTCAAAAGTTTTTGCCCCGGTTCGGAAAATTCGTAAATCCGCCACTTGAAAAGTCATTTGTATAAATCAAGTATGCAATCATTTCACCACAGATTCGACTTGTACCGGAAACTGCTTTCGGTGTTCAAAGTATCCAAAAAATTGCGTGTTTTGTGGTGAATAACCTGCTGAACAATTTTTACAGAGATTCCTGCAAATAGATCCCTTTTTGAATGTTTGTCTTCGGTTCGATAGACGGTTGCCTTCATTTTCAATTCACATAAATATCTTAGGTTCTGTTTCTCGGAATGTATATAACTAAATCGTCGCTAGATGGAAAAATATATTCATCTGAACAAAAGGGATCTGCTAGGTGTTACTGACGACGAGATTTAAAACCATCAGGAGCTGAATTATTATTATACAGCATACCGGTACTTAATTTTAATCTCGTAATGTTCTTGGTTCGTAGACTAGTTTTAACAGCCGTAATTTTAGGTTCCTAGTATAGGGCATACCTTTTTTTTTTTTACCTATGACTACGCCTCGTCGACGTCGAGGTGATTTGAAATGGGATTGGCTTCGGGACAGGAAACGAAGGAATTCGGCCATAGCCTTTCGAAGGGAGCATCCCGGCATTCGCCTGGAGTGATTTGGGGAACCCATGGAAAATCTAAATCTGGATGCCCGGACGGGTATTCGAACCGGCGTCCTCCCGAATGCGAGGCCAGAGCGTTACCGCTCACCCACCACGCTCGGTATAGGGCATCCGAGAACAACTGGCCAATTTCTTTACTTTGATTCCACCCCATTTCACTTCTGCAACGTATGTCCAGGGTTGCTGCAAACCTGATAAGGGGGCGTCCATTAATTACGTGCGCTCAAATAGGGGAGGGGGGGATCCGGCGAAATCTCCCAAAGGGGGGGGGGGGAGAGTTTACAGAAATCTCGCGTTAGTTTTTGAAATTCTCGATGGACAGTAGAGCTAAAAACAAGTCCACAAACGACGCGGCTGTCGACTTCAGAAGGGTTATAAGGTCTAGAAACGATGCGGAAACAGGAGAGCTAAAAAAACTAAGAGGTCGTTCAGTAGGGGCAGGGGCGGATCCAGGATTTTGGTTTAGGAGGGGCTTGAGCGGACTTTGGTTTGGGGGTGGGGGGCTTGAGTTGGGCAACGGGTAGTATTTATAGTCTCATCGGGCCTCGAATCCGTAGAGGTGGACCTAGATCCTTTTGGGGGGCCCTTGAGCCCCCTAGTCTCCTCCTCCCTGAATCCGCCCCTGAAGAGGGGAGGGGGAAAACCCCCCCCCCCCAATGAAGTAGTTGGTTTCGCATAACATGAGAGCCTACGTCCCTTAAGGCCAAAGTATAATTTGTTGAAATTTAAATTTTCGTTTTGATTCACAATAGACCTCTCTTTTAGGAAATGGTTTTTTATATATTTATATATATACATTCTCCTTACTGTAACGCGCGAGATTTTATTTTCGTATTTGAACGTTCATGCACAAAAGATACTGTTTTTGGCGTGGTGCCGATCAGTGTACGCGATAATTCGGTCGTTTTATTTTCAGTCAAAAGTGTCTATTCTTCATTGGCTTTTTTATTTAATTTTTAGTTTAAACTGCGATGGAGCACACATGCTTCGATGACAACGTCTCTAAGCCACCACATTACCATGTCATGATTTTCCACTACCCACATACTTTTACCCTTTACGAATTCCGACTGTAAACTCCTTCAGTGTTTTTGTTAAATTGTTCATCATTTCACTTACCTATAAAAGGAAATTTTTTCCATTTCGCCTGAAATCGTGTACCAGCTTACGTTAATATGTCTCTTCCCTTCCATGTACTACCAGTATCCGTTCATGCATCATGGCGATTACCAATTCAAACACTGTTCATCCGCCGTTTTCTAATGATTTCCAACCTAGCTCTTTCATCAAATTCTGCGGTAATTTCCCCAAGCAAATCTAGCTGAATTTAATACCCAAAATGCGATTCCCACACCACAATATTCAAGAAGTGCCCAGTTCCCTCTGCAATATCTTTAATATGACCCATTGCGAAACACATGTGTCCTTTCCTAAACCCATGCTCCTATTTGCAAACCAGTTCTTTTCTCTGAGGTGGCTTTATATCAATCTTCGCATTAATTTTTCAACTAATTTCAAACTAATTGGTCTGTAATTTTCAACCCTATTTATCTCGCCTCCTCTGTGGAGTGGCACTATTATAGCACTTCCCAAAATTGTTTAAACATCACAAGGCACGTCATATCCTATATCTATGGTAATATCTACACAAGCCCCTTTATGCTGTTTATGCTTTCTTAGTTCCCTCATAATATCCTCAGGATTTGTTTTTTTAAGTCTGTTCATTACTAATGAGAAGAAGCTGCTTCCCTGATTTCCCCCCTCCCGTCCCAAAATGATATATCCTAAAGCAGCGGTCCCCCAATAACTATAAACCCATCTTTAGCTCCAAACTTTGATGCTATCAATTGCTAGTTTAGTTCTTTCAAGGTTTCCTATGGCTTCGCTGTCTCTTAACTGTGTTTTCTGTTCTTACCAATCTCTCTAACCTTCTCACCTCCTTATTATAATAAGCAAGATTCTTGTACATCAAGGGTGTTAAAATAATAAAGAAAGGGTTTTTCTATATCAAGTAGATTTAGTATTTATTGATTTATAATGTATGTATGGAAAAACACATCGGGTAAATGGACGTCGGGACTCGCGACTTCGGTGGCACGCCCTTAGTCTTATGGCAAAATTTTCACTAACAATTAAAAAAAAAAAAAAAATTAATGTCGCGGTATTTCTTTGATTCAACGTTTAATTTTGGCCTTTAATGCTTGGGTGGTTGTGGGATTCTTGGCGTAAACTTTAGAAAAGCCCGCAGAAAAATGTTCATAAGTCTTAATCGCAAGATTCATGGGGAACAATTGTTTACCAGCCCGGGAGATGACACAACTAGGACTCGTACAAGTCCATCAATGTTATACGAGCAGTCCTATTGAAACCACAGGTCTTCAAGAACAATATCTTCCAACTGAAGCACAAATAACTGTTATGTTTCGAAAACTTTCACCATTTAACGATAATGCATTAACTGCCTCGTTTTCAAAGAAAAACAATCCAATGATTCCTCCAGTCCAAAATGCAACCAGACTGACACATTGACAATGCATTTGTTTCCCATTAGTCATACGCGGATTTTCTGAGACCCAAATGCAGCAATTTTGCTCAATTTTGCTTGTTAGGGAAATCATTTATGTGAAAATGGACTTCACCGCTGGAGATGATTTTCTCCACAGAGTTGGCATCCACATCTTGTTCAGTAATCAAATCGGTGAACTCGCTTCACTGTACGCAGGGCCGGGGTAAAATGGGCGACCTTTTTTTTTTTTTTAGGTCTACAAATTGGGCCGGGCGACAATGGGCTGATTCTTGGTTCCGAGCCTAGGGGGCCCCTGCAGCCGGTGATCGGGTCCCCCCCGTCAGCGGGCCCGGGTACATTTGACCCGCTTAACCCCGCTCCCCCCCCTAACGCCGGCCCTGACTGTACGTGGTCTGTTGGCACAAGTTCTTGAGTCGGTTACATTTTGTAAGTATTGAGATGCAAATATTCTGCTAGAATACGGCGAAGACTAGCTGCTGAAATTTCCATCTCTTGTGCACGATGACTAATCCAATTTCTTGAACCCTCGCGAACTGCTTGCACCTGCATCTGAACCAGCGTTTTCGAATTTATCGATTATTCGTTTGAGTTGATGATTCAATTTTCGGTAGAAATGATATTCCGAATGCACTTTACGAATCGTGGCAACCAAACTTTCACCATTTTGATAGTAAAGTTTACCAATAAGGACGCGTTGTATCGTCTAGCGCCCAATATTTACTAACTCCTTACTGTTTTCCGTCTACCAGTAAAAATTATCGACCTATCGAATCATAATAGCCAAACTGGCACTCAGTTCAAATCTTGCGCTCTTATTTGAAAAACCCTGTATAACCACGTTCAATTTGTATTACTGGGTTATTATACTTCCTAATATCAATAATAACTGCTTCCTTTCTGAAGCCGGGACTCTGCAAAATTACCATCGATATTTAAGAAGATACTAAATATTCTGCTCTACCTCTTGGGGGAAGCATTTTTCCTCGCTAATATATTTGGAAACCACTGTTCCCCTGTGTTATTTATCTTAAATCCCTGCTATTCAACACGTGGAAAATTTAAGTCCCTAGCAATAATGACCATTCTACGCTCATCTCTGAATATGAATTTGATTCCTCCCCAAGAGCCTCTGCATTCATTTGTTATTTTGCTAGCCATTATAAAATCCCCACATTAATTAATTGCTCTTATATCTCTGCAGTACCTCATTGTGCGCCGCTCCTTCCTTTAAAGAAGACTCTAATTGTGGTTTGTGTTTATGTATTATGTAACCAAGCGTGGTGGGTGAGCGGTAACGCTCTGGCCTCGCATTCGGTAGGACGCGGGTTCCTAAATCACTCCAGGTGAATGCCTGGTTGCGTCCTTCAAAAGGCTATTACCGAATTCCTTCCGTTCCTTGTCACCAACCTTTCCCGCCTCTACTGACCTTGAGTCGACGAGGAGTAAAGCCACAAGCAAAAAAAAAAAAAAAAAATCTATTAGTTTATTATACTTCGGTAGTTGACTTGAAACAATGTTATAACTAGGTTTGCGGTGTTTTCGGCATTACTCTTCTTCACCTTCCTAGTTGTGACCCAGTTTTTTATTTCATTTACTTCTAGTTTTTAATTATTTATGATCTTTCCAATCGCGCATCAACATTCAGTATCCATTTGGTCACCTCTTACTATCCATAAAGGCATAGTCCTTACTCCGTCGTAAATGGACTTGGCTCACATTTTACAGATTTAGTGCCCTCTTCGCCTATTTATTTAGGTGTAGGAAATCCAGCTATAAGATCGCAATCAACGTGATTTCAGTTTAGCTCGAACAGTTCTTCACACTAGATTATTTAATATCGTTTATCTGCCAGCACGAGAGAATGTAGTTCTCGTAACACCCGGATAGTCCTTCCAACTTCTGATAGTTGTTCAGACTATGGAATTATTTCTATTAACTAGAATTGACTATTTGTGGCCATTGTAAAGATTTGATAACAAAGAGTTTAAATCCTGCAACATTTAACTGTATAGTTGGTGGCTATGCTGTTAACATAGGAATCTGAAATTATTGTTACGTCAGTAGTGTGCAAATACGTTAGAAACTGTAAATTGTATCTGTAACGCGCGATGATGTCGTTTTCCGTTATGACATTGGTTGGTGAAAGACCACGCGTTTCCTTACTGGGTTATTTATTTGAAAACTAAGTAATAACTGAAAAAAGTTGTAAAAGCATTTCGCTAACGCCCCGATGAAGTGTTATAGGGATCGGGACCGAGATGAAATTTGTTTCGAGTTAATTTTTTCCCAAGTGCATAACGGACGTCCTAGATCATTTTTCTTAGTAAATCGCATAGTATTTGTAATATAGTGAACGATAACACAATCATATTCAAATACAGCAGGTGATGTATATATTTGTTTCTAGAGCATAGATTGTCTGAATAAATACGAATTGCTGTCGTAAGAAAACTGTTTTATGTGCAAAAGACTTAGAAATAACAAATTTAACGCAGATAATGTTTGACAACAAATCTCACAGCAGTACTTACAGGTGGCTTTCCCATTTGGACGATCGCCAGAAACAATACCATATCCTAGTTCAAAACATGGCTGTAGCCTGCCCTGTGTGTAATAATACGATCGCACTGGTGTGACTTCGAGAAGTAACTTGCCTTGAAATGGATACTAATTTGTGAACTCTTATCTTAATGTCTTAGCCTTTCGACTTAACATGGAAATGAAACACGTGATCCATATTTTTTGCGTGAATCTCGTTCATCCCAACTTGCAAATATAGACTGATGAACTGGCGGACATAAATTAAAAAAAGTCCGTTCCTTCTCTGTATTTTAGGAATACTAATGACAATTTTTTAAAAATATCTTAAATGTACAAACTTTTCCCAGTAAGAGTTTTATTATATATAGGGTGTTAAAGAAAAGTGAGGTGATAGTATGCATCAAAATAAGACAAATTTTTAATAAATATTGTCTCCAAACATACCTTCGGAGTTGATAACAAGTCTGCAATGTGTATCCGCGGCATTGCATGCCTCAACCCTTCACCGTATCACGTACTCTTTGAAACTGTCTTGATTGGTCCTGTACGTCTTCAATGCATGTCATCACGTTGCCCCGCCCCACTCTGCAAACAACCTAAATTCTAACTGTAAACCACTAACACAATCAGTCTTTAGAACAATTAATAGCAATAATACCAATACTACCCAGTGACACCCCCGTTTTTACTTAAACTTCTTATGGCACTGCAATTACCACCCAAACTCTTTGCTTTCTACCTTTAAGAATTCTTCTACTCAGCAAATTACTTTTCCCTTCACTCCAATTATTTTTACCTTATTTACCATTTTATGGCTCACTCTGTCAAATGCCTTAGAAAGCTCTAGTGCTGCTCTATCAATTTGGCTTCCCTTGTCCAATTTATGCGAAATATCTTGCTTATTGCCTACTGAGACTCCATACCTAAAGCCATGTTATCAATTTGAAAAACAGTTTCGTGCCTCGCAGACATTTCTGATGTGGTTGTATACCAATCTCTCCATTAATTTACCTGCCACTGATCCCAAACTGATTTGTTATTTTCGACTCTATCACCCATCTTTTATTGACTGGTACTGTCATCACACTTCTCCAATCCTCTGGTAAGCAACAAGTATGCAGACTCAATCTAAATAATATTTCGCCAGCAGGGGCCTGGTACGCAATGACCAGGTACGGGTTTGGCGAAACCGCGGTGCCCGAGCTGGAAACTTGTGAGCGACGCAGGTTTTCTACACCGTAAACTCCTAACATGCTTCAACGACCACCGTAGGGAGTGACGGTGGAACGTTGTGTGCCTAGGAGAACGGGGATCATGGCTTCTACATCTATACTCTGCAAATCACAAATACTGTGGGTGGCAGAGGGTGCTGTAACGATTCGCTAAGCTCCCCGTTACATATCACTTTTTATTGTATATAAAGTAAAGGATTAGAATATTTTTCAATTTCTTGGGATGTCCACTGTATGTTCGAAAGATGCGCATGAAAGGGTGAAAGGCAAGGATTTTACGCTTCAGTGAAGGGCAGAAGGGCAGACTTGCTGGCGCCTTTTGGGCAGAATGGTAAGAGGATTAGGGATTTCTATCGGGCAGGCCGTAAACAGAATTCCTTCCTCCCGAAGGAGACATCGGCTCTCGAGGATTGCCGAAACTTAACGTGGCCAAGAGAAGCCACAGATCACATGACGTCAGATAGTCAGCCAATCACAGGGAATATAGTACTAAGATTCGGGGAATTTTATGTTCTATATCGTCTTCGAGCCACAAGAGGCGGAGTTAGTTTACCTCCGTGGTGGCAAAAAAGGACGAGGACACACTTCCTTCCAGTCGGGAGGCCAGCCAAGATCACGTCCATTCCGGAGCCCAGACGAGTCACTGGCGACTTGGGGTCCATGTGTGCTGGGCTGACTTGTGTCCTGGATACCATCTGAGGCGCACTTCTAACTTGCGACTTGCCGCGTACTGCTGGCGTGGCCAGTTACGACGATCGACCAGGTGGTCATCTCCGCTCAGCGCTACCTGCCGTAGATGAAGAACGGTAATGTGTTTCTACGAAGCCATTCAGCCTGCAACTCTCTTGAAACTGTACCCTTAAGTGCATCTGAGATAAAGATCCTTGCTCTGATCTGATAAAACCACTGAGCTAGACTGTGTAACTGTCGAATGACAGGTTAATCATTTATGGCGTCCCTACCCATTAAAATTCATTACTGTTTGCAATCATCATAACTGGTAACATACTTTGTACTAGAATAATTGTGAGATTTTTAAAGTACAACTACACTTGTTTGCTTGCATTTAAAGGGCTCATTGTACGTCTGAGCGTTGCTTAGAAAATTGCACAACCTCTTGTTTATTAACGTAATGGTAAATACGCTCAGATTTGTAGATGCCATTGTAAAAATCTTTATTAAAATTTCTTTTTGTGACAGTTTTCAAATCCCAAAGTCATCCTCTTCTCATTTGAATAATTTACATTTTGATATTCAATTATAGTACCCTGTATAGCGTAAAATATTAAGAATTAATTAATAATTCTCCCCCCCCCTGGTGATACGCTACAGTGCTAAGCACCAATTCTAATTCTGCGCATTCCAATACCGAACCGAGGAAAGAAGGAATACATAAATGTATCAGTACGACATCTTATTTCTCGAATCTTATCCCTCCTGTCATTGCCACCTAAATAGGTTGGTGGAAGAAGTATTTCGTTGCACTCGTAACTTAAAGATTTTCGCATATTCTCCAGCAAATTCAAACGAAAACGACGTCGTCTGTCCGCCAAACAATCCCAGCCCAACCCACGAATCAGCTCTGTGACACTTACGTAAGGACTGTAACTAGCAGTCACGAATCGAGCGGCTCTTCTCTGTACTTTCTCTAATGTGTCAATGAATCCCTTGCGATACGGATCCCAAATTCCACAACAGTATTCCAAATGCGGACGCACTAGTGTTTTGTACGCTATTTCCTTTGTATGAGCATTACAACTTCTCAAAATACGTCCTATGAATCGTAGTTTGGAATTAGCTTTGCTTACAACGGAAGTTATGTGCAAGTCCCATTTCATGTTGCTTTGTACTGTTACGCCTAGATACTTCAGGGAATCCACAGTGTCAACAACTTGTAACATCACAGAGAGAATTACAGTGTAATAATATCGCAGGCACGCGGGAGGATTATCTCAGGAGTAAGAGAACAAAAGAGGTAGACGTTTTGTTTGGTTGAAATAAAGAAGTGAGAGAGCGTGTGCAGTATCAGATTGTATTGAGAATTAAATATATATATCTGGTGGTTTGCGACGGCCTACGGTATATGAGTGAACTAGAATGGAATAAAACAGTAAATGTATCAATGATAGATTCTTTGATTTACGTTACATGGCGCAACGTGACAGATACGAACCTGCAGTTAAAAGTGGAAATTATGAAGAGTGTAGTTAGCACGAAAACGCGCTAAAAAAAAAAAAAAAGATAAGTGGTGAAAGAAAAAGGAATCGTTTAAGACAAACCATAATTGTTGAGAGTATAAGTTGCTCCAACGAACTGAAGGTCAGCGATCGTAAACCGAGTTATTGGAAGGCGGAGGAAAGCAGAGACGTTGAGCGAAGACTATACTATACACGACGGTGGCGGCGCTTGGTGGCGGCTGAAGGAAATACTCAGTCAACATAGGAATTCATTCTGCGTGGGTGGAGCCATTGCTGAGCGGTAATAGCAGTCTGAGCGTTCCAGAGAGCGGCGACCTCGCATCAAAAGGAAAGAAAGACCATTTTATTGATGCGCGCGCAAGCTGACTAGCAGTTACCTCCCTAAAAAAAAAAATTCTATAAAGCATTCTTTGACATCGTATCTCATCTTGTTGTCATCAGTGATGACAGATTAGCCTTGTCATAAAACTGACAAGGAAATAATTTTTTTCTTTTGAGCCATAGACTGTTTTTTCACTGCTTATGAAAGTGCTTGTGTAGTCAAGGAGTATATTTGCATAGCTTGTAGTGTTGGTGTAGTTCCTTTTTTCAGTATAGCTTAATATTGTTCTGGGTAAAATGAATAGTCAATCAGAAGAGGTTACTGTAGCACAGGAGGAAATTCCTGAGCATAGTGATGTGTCAGTAGTAGACATGCTTCGTGCATTTCAGGAAACATTTATGAGGTCCTTTCAGGAATTAAAGGAAGATAATATTGCCTTTCAAAAGTCGATTAAAGAGGAATTGATTCATTATAGGGAACTTTTTGTTAAACAAAATATTGAACCCTCTTCCAAACTGAACCAGTATCATTCTGATAAGGCAGAAGATTACAGTCGGGATTTGGGAGAAAATCTTACGGGGAAGTACTCGTTAGTAAAAGAGGAAGTTGACAAGCTGGCAGTAGGCGTTGAGAATTTCTCATGCCAGGTGGAAAAAGTTAAGGCATCTACGACAGTGTGGGTGAGTGAAAGGTTGCAGGTGCAGGTACCGATTACTGTGGAGAAAGAGGTTGAGAAAAGTTTAAAGGTTCTAGTGCCCGAAGTTGTGAAGGAAGAAATTGCTAAATGTCAAATTGCCCCAAATGTTAATTCAGTCAAGGCAGAACTGAAGAAGGTGACACGCGGCAGAGAAGAAAAATCAACCGGGATACGGGTAGTCTCGTGGGGAGACGCTAGATCCGTCAAGCACAGAAAGGAATGCTTTGGTTTGGAAATAACCCGTGACGTGATGGAACAAGAGACGGGCGATCAAGACATTCTTGATGAATTCTTCGATGTGTTTTCCGATGTGCCCGGACGCATTAGAGGCTACAGTTGTAAACTAAAGGTCAAATAAGGACTGTTTCTTTATGTCTTTGACTTTGGGAGTGGCAAATATAGCTTGGTTGTATTTCACAAATTTACCCACTGTCCACTGCAGGCCAAGCTATGTCAGTTTGCGCGTAGCGTTTGCGTGTGCAGTGGTGCGTGTTCTGATATTTGTGGTTTTTTTTTAAGTATCATATTTGTGTGTTTTCATGTTCTGATTTTTAAATTGGTGCTGAGTTTTCTATTTTGAACTTAGAATTAAGGAATCTGTGGCTTAATGTAATAAAATGTAGCCACGCAACCACCAGATATTCATCTTTAAATGTTATACCAGTTATTCAATTTTACATATTATACCAGATGTTCATTTTATGTACAGGGTGTTTGAAAAAGAACTCCCTAGTTTTAGGTATAAATTTAATGTGTAAATTAATGAAAAAATACATCAACAAGTACATACAGTGAAAGAGAAAACCTTCGAGTTTTGTTTAACATCAGTACACTTCAACATGGGATCCATTTGTTGCCCTGCTCACGTCGAGACGATATTCAAATTCTCGTCATGTATTCACCAACATATCAGGTGTAACTGTCCCAACCGCCGTGACGATTCTTTCCCGTAAATGGTTTATGTCTCGGATTTTTTCACTGTACACAACATTTTTTATGTGTCCCCAAAAGAAAAAGTCCAGAGGGGTTAAGTCCGGGCTTCGTGGTGGCCAAGCAATTGGGCCAGCTCTCCCTATCCACCTTCCCGGAAAGCGAGTGTCTAGAGCCGCGCGCACATGGTTACTGTAATGAGGAGGGGCGCCATCTTGTTGGAAAAACACAAGCCCTTTTTCCGCCTCAATATCTTCCATTTGGGGAAAGACATACTCTGTCAACATGTCGTAGTAAATGTTTCCATTTATTGTTCGTTCTGCAAAAATGAAAGGACCAATCACACGATCAACCATCAAGCCGCACCAAACATTAACTTTGGGAGAGTCACGCTGATGCTGAATAACTTCATGTGGATGCTCTTCCCCCAAACTCTGCAGTTATGACGATTAACTGTCCCACTTACATGAAATGTAGCCTCATCAGAAAAACAAATATTTTTCAAAAAATTTTCATCATCATCAATTCTGCTTAAAAAGTCAGCAAACTCTAGCCTTTTGATTTTATCAGTAGGTTTTATTTCATGTAACAGTTGCAATTTGTAGGCACGCAAATGTAATCTTTTACGTACAACATCATAGAGCGTACCTTTAGGAACACCTAATTGTAGGCTACGTCTGGCCAATGACTTTTTTGGGCTCCGAACACACGAAACACGGATCTGTTCAACAACATCTTCAGAAGTTCTAGGCCTACCGGTTTCCTTGAAAGAATTTAGCCATTGACGGATAGTTTTTGGTGTAGGAGGTTCACCATCATACTGACGTCTAAAATTACGTTGGACTGTTATAACAGACTCAGTTTGCACTAACCAAATAACACACTGCGCTTTTTGTTGTGGAGTAAACATTGCACCGCACTGCACGCCCGAACACAACTGAGGGAACTGTTCCCTGGCGCCGTCTCAAGGTCAAGCAGGTCTGCCAACTGCTTGGCGGCAAAACTTAGAGTGTTGCTTAATCAAACACCACAAACTAGAATAGTGTATATCACTTTTTACAGATTCTATGACACATTAAAACTAGGGAGTTCTTTTTCAAACACCCTGTATATTGTGATGGGTGTTTTATGTGAATTACATTCAGATGTTAGCATATCAGAAAAGGTTTGATTTCGTGACGAAGTTTTGGGCTTTGTCAAGCCCGTCATTCGTCAAACCGCACCGGTTGGGATGTAACATCACAGAGAGAATTACAGTATAATAATATCGCAGGCACGCGGGAGGATTATCTCAGGAGTAAGAGAACAAAAGAGGTAGACGTTTTGTTTGGTTGAAATAAAGAAGTGAGAGAGCGTGTGCAGTATCAGATTGTATTGAGAATTAAATATATATATCTGGTGGTTTGCGACGGCCTACGGTATCTGAGTGAACTAGAATGGAATAATCAGTAAATGTATCAATGATAGATTCTTTGATTTACGTTACAAACTGAATTGTTAAATTTGTACTCCTGAGCAAGCGGGGTCTTTTTATTACTTATGTGCATTGCCTTGCACTTTTTACAGTTAAGTGTAAGCTGCCATTCACGGCACCATTCCGAAATAACATCCAGATCGCGCTGAATTTCTAAGCAATCGTCGGAGCACCTCACTTCCCTATAAATAAGTGCATCATCAGCAAAAAATCGCATCCTGCAATTAACGTTGTCACCGAGATCGTTTATACAAATTAAGAAAGAAGTGGTCCTACTACACTTCCTTGAGGAACGCCCGAAGTAACATCTAGTTTAGAAGAGGCTTTCCCATCTACGACGACATACTGTGACCGACCAGTTAGAAAATCGCTTATCCATTCGCAAATCTGATCAGATATACCGTACGCTCGGATCTTCGCTAAGAGTCGGTTGTGTGGTACATTGCCCGGATCGCGAGGACGGAACCAACCTCTATAAAAATCCCTCTACCTCAAGATCAGACGCGTGCCGTGGGTGATCAGGGAGATAACTTGCTAGCGTGCAACCTCAGGGGCACCTGCGAGCACCCTGTTGTATTAGCCTGGGGGATATGCTATGGAGGTACGCCACCCGGACCTTTCCTCCTTTACTCGTGGGACCAAAATTCAGAATCAATCAAAAAAAAAAAAAAAAACAAGCAAAGCAAACAACAAATACCTGTGGTATGGGTATAAACACATCCAGTTCTAAGAAGCAGGTGAGAGTTGACAGCCCCCCGCTTCAGAAGCTGAGAGTAACAGAAAAAATTGTTCGCTTGCGAACGCTTTTATAGTAATGCAAAGGGCGGAAGGAACTTTTGAACTTTATATTTCTAAGGGACTAGAGGGTCTGGCAGGGACCCTAAATTCTGTAAAAAGCTGAGGAATGGGACGCTGCTGCTGGAAACAACCACGAGTAGGCAGGCTACCCAATTCCTTAACTGTGAGAAGTTCGGGAAGTTCGCCGTTAAAAGCGAACTCAACAAACCCCTCAACAGCAGCAAAGGCGTTGTCACCTGTCGGGATATTATTGACATAGCGACCGAGGAACTGGTTAAGAAGTGGGAAGATCAAAAAATGGTCGGGGTGCGTCAGATAACACAGAGGGTAAATGGCAGTCTTGAAAAAACTGCAACCTTCGTCCTGACGTATGACACTCTAGTACTGCCAAAGAACATAAAAGCCGGATACATAAACCTGAATGTCCGTCCGTATGTTCCGGACCCGATGCGCTGTTTTCCGTGTCGGCGGTTCGGACATACGACGGCATCATATAAGGGCAGCCCTACGTGTGGTAAGTGCGGCAAGGGGGCACATGAGCGGGGTGTCAGTTGTACGCTACCGCAGGTATGCGTCAACTTTCGAACCCGGCGTAGAGTAGGGAGTGAGTGGCAAGTGTATCTTGAAGAGCGGAAGATACAGGAGTTGAAGACCAAAGAGCGGCTACCTTACTCAGAATCGAAGGAGGTCAAGTCGCTCGCCGCTCGAATTTTTGGAACTAGCTTTGCCAAGATAGTCTCAACTCCTGTCAGGAAAGAAAGTGTGGCTATGCAGACATCCTTTGCAGACATGGGTACAAGCACTACGTCTTCATGTCAATGCAAGTGTGGTGTAAAATCCACGAAGATCATAAAACCTAAGACCGTGGATGTCGCTAGCAACACATCTGAAACCCCGACCTCTCCAGCAGCAGTAACAGAGACGTCACCAGCATCAACTGTAGCAGTTAAGCTAACAGCACCTCCTATTCTACCACGTGCTGTTACAGCTGTAGCGATACCATTTGCTACCAGCGCGAATAGAGCTGACCAGAAGATCCGGGGTCCAAAGTCTTGACAGACGAACCCGATCCGATTTAAGTCCCTCTCTTTGTCTCTTCCCAGACTGCCCAGCAGTTGGTAGAAAAAGAATAGAGTGGTATTTGAGGAGTTCTCTTTGTCCGAGATGTCTGTCTCCGCTTCCGACCCAGAAAAAATGAGATGCTGGTGAACGAGTCTGGTCTCGTTCCTCAGCAAGCAGTGACCGAAGACCCATCCGAACCGGGGCGGGTAAAACTAAGCAGGTAGGATGGCTCCCATACTCCAGTGGAGCCTCAATGGTTTTACAGTTCACAAAGAGGAGTTACAGCTCTTAGCATGGTCTGATCCTTTGTCTCTGTCTACAAGAGACACATTTCAGACCAACACAGCAACCTGTGCTAAGAGGATATGACGTGTACCGTAAGGACGATACCGAGGGTGATCGAGCGAAGGGTGGAGTGGTCGTGTGTCCGAAACACTGTCCACTCCGAACCTATAGCTCTCACCTCTCCTCTACAATCAGTAGCTGTTAAAATACATGGACCGTTGCAACTGACTGTATGCTCCATATATCTACCACCGGGATCACCAGTTGATTGCGGTCAGCTGACTGATATCACACGGCACATCTCTCGTCCTTTTCTCCTATTGGGATTCTTTAACGCGCACAACGTGTTGTGGGGTTCGACCACCGATTGCCCCAGAGGTCCAGAGATATATAGACTTTTGGAGCAGGAGGATTTGTACATCCTGAATATCGGCCAAATGACGCACTTAACCACTGCTTCCGGTTCGTCCTTTGCCATTGATCTTTGTTTGCTCTCCTTCAATAGCGGACTCTGTGCATTGGGTGGTGGATCCTGACCTTCATGGAAGCGACCACTTCCCAATATGGCTGCACATGGAGCTTGAACGTGGACGAAGAACTATCAATCACAAATGGAATGTCAGCAGAGCGGATTGGCAGCTCTATCGCCGTTCCGTCACACTTCAACAGTGTGAGAATACTGATGAGAAGGTGAAACACTTCACCGAAGTGATCCACCGGGCGGCTGATATTTCCAAGCCTAGCAACTCAGGAGCGCTGCGAAGAACGCCCGTCCCTTGGTGGAACGATGAATGTCTGTCCGCCATTCAGGGTTGCAGAGGGGCCTTGCGCCGCTTCAGGTTGCACCCAATATCTGAAAACCTCGCGGTGTTCGGAATTGCCAGAGCTAAGGCGTGGCAAGTGATTAAGCAGAGCAAGAGAAGGTCATGGCAGAACTTTGTGAGCACCATTAACCGTTCCACGTCATCAGCATAAGTATGGGAGTCAATCCGCTGTATATCTGGGAGGTACTCTCGATCGCCAGTATCTGGATTACTGGATCAGGGGCGTGTTGTCACCGACGAGCGAAGCATAGCGCAGCTAGTGGTAGAGTCGTTCGCTGCGGTTACTTCGTCTGCCAGGCTGGAACCTCGGTTTCAGCAACGAACAGCTGCTGAAAGGCATATTCTAAGCTTCAACTAGCCGGATTTTCAGGCGTACAATACCTCTTTTACATTTTTGGAGTTGGAGTCTGCCTTAAAGTGCACCAAGGGGGCATCCATAAATTATGTGAGGTGTTTTTTTCCGGATTTCTGGACCACCCCCTCTGGTGAGATTTCGTGAGATCTGGCCGCCCCCCTTTTGTGAGATCTGGTCCGTCTGAACCCCCCCCCCCTAAAATGGCCCTCGAAACTTATGGAGACTTTTTTTTTTTGTTTCACCCTTCAAAATCCGGTCACACCCTTACTTTTTGACGAAAAAAACCCCTAAAATCGACTTTCGCGCAATTTGTAGATTTTTTTTTATTATTAGCTCAACAGTGAAACAAATTTTTAACAAAACATCACGTGCGATTTCCGTAGACCCCCCCCCCCTTGGTGAGATTTCGCCGCCACCCCCCCTATTTCACCTCACCTAATTTATGGATGCCCCCAAAGACACAGAACCAGGACCCGACCTGATCCAGTACCAGATCCCGAGGCATCTTAACAAAGATGTTAAAGAGTACCTTCTAGGTATTTTTAACGATATATGGACCGGAGGACACGTCACCGACTCGTGGAAAGAGGCACCGCTAATCCCCAGTTTAAAACCTGGAAAGGACAAATTGTTGCCAGGTAGTTATCGTAGAATTACCTTAACAAGCAGCGTCGGGAAGACACTAGAGCGGATGGTCAACGGCCGCCTTGTTTGGTGTCTCGAATCCCGAAACCTGCCGAGTCTCTTTCAGAGTGGATTTAGGAAGTTGCGTTCCACGTTGGACAACCTGATCCTGCTGGAAGCTGCGATACAGAACGCCTTTATTCGCAAACCAACATCTTGTTGGCGTATTCTTTCATATAGACAAGGCCTACAATACTACTTGGCGCTATGGTATTTTAAAACAACTCCATGAATGGCGTTTTATGGAAAATCAGCCCCATATTATACAGTCATTTTTATTCCAGCGTTGCCCCCGGTACCGAGTTGGTAAAGTAGTATCAGACGTTTTTATTCAGGAATATGGTGTTCCTCAAGGGTCAAGTTTAAGCTTGATCCTTTTGCTATTGCAATTAACAGCATCTCAACTGTAATGAGGAGTCCGATACGGTACTCCTTATATATTGATGATTTTTATTTTTTGTGCATCATATAGCTTGAGAAGCGCTGAGCGGCAGTTGCAGCTCGCGCTGAACAGGCTGGATGGGTGGTCAGTGTGTACTTTTTACTCGATCTCGTAGGCTTTTACCAGAGCCTCACCTTACCCTGAGGAACACCGTTTTGAGTTTTAATGAAAGTATTCGTTTTCTGGGCCTCATATTTGATGGTAGGTTAAGTTGGCTACCACATCTAAAAGATGAGAAAGCCAGAGCCCTAAAAGCCCTCAACATTTTAAAGTGCCTTTGTGGCAGGTCATGGGGAGCTGACCGCTCCTGCCTGTTACAATTCTACAGAGCCTTTGTACGGTCGCGGCTTGAATACGGTTGTATGGTATACGGTTCGGCACGGGATAGTTATCCGCGCATTTTAGACAGTGTCCACCATGCAGGAATCCGGCTCGCAACCGGTGCCTACCGCACCAGTCAGATCGTCAGCATCTGTGCTGAGTCAGGCGAGCCACCGCTTTCCATCCGCCGGCGTCTCCTCATGGTGCAACACTACTTGCACATTGCCACAACACCAGGTAGTCCCGTGTACGACGCAGTAATTCGCCCAAACTACGAACTGCTATATACTAACCGCCTAAGAGCAACCAAACCGTTTAGCTTCCGTACAAGGGCTGGTTTAGAAGAGTATGGGTTTGAGCTGGCCCCTTTTTATCACCAGGGTTAGAGTAAATCTCCTCCCTGGCTTTTAAAGAGGCCCAGATCGATTTCAGACCTGTCGCGGTACAGCAAGCTATTTACCACCGACAGTGTTTTGATAAAAAGTTTTAACGATCTTATGAATCAGCATCACGATTTCACCCCGGTATTCACGGATGGATCTAAGCAGGCTAACGGAGTAGGCTGCTTCGTAGTGTTCCCTCGAGCGACTTACACATTCAAGCTAAATAGAATGTGCAGCGTATACACTGCAGAGTGTTATGCCTTGTTAAAGTCGCTCCAACATATGAAAGTAAGTCGCGGCGAAAAGTAAATCATATGCTGTGATTCCCTCAGCTGCATTCAGGCGTTAGGAAACATGTACCCAGCAGACCGTCTAGGCCAGGACATCCAGGACGCCCTCCTTTCCCTCCAATCTTTTGGAAAGGAGGTTTTATTCTTCTGGGAACATAGTGGGAATCGGAGGGAACAAGGCAGCTGATGCAGCTGCCAACTTAGCCTTCAACAAGGTCAGAAGTAACTTTGATCCGGTCCCAAAGTCTGACCTTGCCTCGGTGGGGAAAAGATTGGTTTTTGACGTTCTGCAGAGGCAGTGGCTAGAGGTAGAGCATAATAAGCTCCGGCTGGTCAAACCTACCGTTCAGCCGTGGAGCAGCTCCTTCCAGCGGGTGAGGAGGAATGAGGTTCTCCTTACTCGCCTCCGTATAGGGCACTGTCCTCTAACGCATAGCTTTCTTCTCCGCCGGGAGGACCCACCGGAATGTGATGCTTGTGGCGTACCTCTGACGGTGCGCCATATTTTGATAGATTGTGTCCTGTTTTTAGATTTAAGGGCAGACGTTGGCCTGGCCAACGATCTGTTCCTTATTTTAAATAATAATACCAGAAATGTGGCCAGAGTTTTGTGTATTGGCCGGTCTGGTCCCTAAAATTTTAGGCAAATCGGCCTTGTTTGAAGATGGATGGGGGCCTCTTTACAGCCACCCGTCCGTGTGCATTGTTTTTATTGTTATAACCCCTGTCTCGCTGGCCACTATACAGCCAGTGAGACATGTAGACTTTTAATTCCTTTGTAAGCCTGTTTGGCCGCTTTAGACATTCAGAAGTTGTAAAGTCTTAGGTGCAGGTGTCCCCTTTACTGCCACGTCTTTTTATTGTGATTTATTTTGCTGTCTGCATGGTCGACCCCTTTACAGTTGACCAAGCAGAGAGTATTTTAGTATACTTTTTAGCCACAGTATTAGCTGGTCATTGTTAGGGCGCTAATGAAATCTATGTCGACCCACCCTAAAGCCATAAAAACAACAACATAAATAACATTTCAGGTCAAGGTAAAATGTCGTATCCTGCTATGTATAAGACATCTGTAGTAATATTAACCATGCCGACTTGTTTATGCCTTTTTTAGCTTTATTTGTTCCTTTATAATATTCTCAGGTTGAATTTCAAATTTTTTAGTTTGCTCATTTCTAAATGTGCTGACAAGTTAGTTTTGTTTTCCTGAATCATAGTCCCCTATGGTTACATCAAACCAGTTACTATTTCTGCCTTTTTCAAATCTTCAGTAAACTTCTCTATCCTTATCCATAATTGTCTGAGTATCTTCCATTCCTCTCAGTTTTCTAATATATCTATAGAAATTTCTAAATGCATGTTGTCTTTAGCTTCCTTCCTTGTTTTTTTTATTTTTTTTCCGAGTGTTTCCTACTGCCCTGCGTTCTCTTTAACCTCCTAACATGAATGTTCCATAGTATTCTTAATTTTGTTTTGGTATAAACCTGTTCTCACTTGGACTCCACCATACTTGTGCCTTCCTTCCATATACACCACCTTCCCGTGAAATATCCCTTAAGTTTCTAAAATTACCAAATGCACTTTAAAACCCACATATAGCCATGTGAAACTACTAAAGTCAAGCACCTTTAAATATAATTTACTCCTTTATACCTTAACAAATTTCTCACTCTCGTCTAACCTGGAGAGTATAAGGTAATTTACCCCAAAATCTGCTTTCTGGTTTGGTTTACATTCTTGAATTTTTTTTTCATGACATTTTATCAAAATTTTCACGAAAATACTTTATTACACTTTGCAGGATCTTTTGTTGCCTTGCCGTGGGCCTTTCAAATATCGCATCAATAGTTTCCTTTCCCTCTTGCTGCTTAACCCTATTCCTTTCAAATATATCATCAATATCTTCCATTTTGAATTATATTTATCAGCTATGCAAAAACAAAACGGAACTTAATAAACTTACTTTCTTTTTACTATTGTAGTATTATTTTTTGAAGCACTTTACCTTTTTTCTTTTTTCAGTTTTTTTTCCGTCGCACTTATACACTACCTTAAAGCTTGATCCTGCTGTTTAATTTGAATTGCTCCTGATGTGTGTCAGTGGGTCAGAAGTCACACCTCATTCCTCATGAAGCTGCCACATCCACCCTTTCACAGGTCGCTGTCCTTATTACCTAATGGCCACCTTAACGGTCGTCGTAATTTTTTCTCGTAGAAGAAAAAATAATTTCTGTTTGGTATGATCGCTGAATCCAAGATTAGGTACAGTCCCGGCAGGGTTGCCATCTGAAACTACAAAAGTCCAGAGTCCTTAACTACAATTTCCTCCCTGAGCGTAAGGTGAGAAAAAAAGTAAAAGTCATTTCAACCTTTCTTTGGAACTTTCAGAAGGTCATAAGGATCTCCAAAACTAATTAATCAACACAATTAGAGATAAACTATTGCCATTAAAAGTTTAATCCACAGTTTGTTTTAGACTACTCACCGCCGTTTACTATAATAAATTTCAATCAGATTTCCATCACAGCCAAATTACAGCAGGTATTTTTCTTCAAAAAACCAAACACACTAGTGTTACGATCAAAATAGTATGTTAAAGCTGCTGAAGTAATTCCCTGACTTGCCCCAAAAAAATCGTCTTTCAATCAAATGTTGCTTTGTGAAATGATGACTATCATGAGTTTTCCAGTTAAAAAAAATTATAGCAGTTTCTAACAATCGCTTGCCTAACTGTTGCGGAAAGATAACTTATTATGCGCCTTTTGTAAATAAGAATTTCTAACCTTTCCTGTATATGTTGCACCATGAGGAAATAATACATGTTCTTCTAAAATAATTAGTGGTCTCTCAACTGCTGCTAGCTTGAGGAAATTACGCCACGACTTTCTGTAAACAGTGGACTGTTGCGATTTAAAGCTTCGCGGAATAGGAGTGCAAACGAATAACTAAATTGTTACTTTCACTTCCCTAAACTGAGTAATGAACTCTTCTGAACACGCTTCGATAAACTTGGCACACTGCCTCACTGAAAAAGATTATAAGAAAATGAAAGGCGATAGATCAACTCTAAAACAACTATATCAGAAATGATAAACTCTGTTGATTTAGACAACAGTCATACGCTCACTCTACGCTGATATAGACGAAAAATTGATCTTCCAAGCTAGCGCACCCCAGTGACGATAACTTATGAATACGCCCTGATTTAACTATGCGCGTCTATATAGGGGAAACCAGGGGAAAATCGTCACCCTGTGCAATATCGACACATTGAATTTTTACAACATATTGCGCTCAGAGAGCTTATGGTTAGTGCCATCGTGTAGCAGAAGTCAAGGCAACTCGTGCCAAATAAGTTTGTTGTTTCTAAAGTAACTACTTTTCATATGCGGTGAATAACCTGTTTTTGGCGAATTTTGATATAAACTCTCGTACGCAAATGAAGTCATTTGATTATTTTAGCAAGTTAAATCTTTATAAACTATGGAATTCGGCCATCATTTTAGTGTAATCGATTATCTTCGCGGTCGTTGTTTAGGTTGCATTCATTCGGGGCTAATGTAGACGTATTGTCGGTATTTTCCCTCGTTATATTTTGAAATGGGCGGTTTAGTCGTGTAAATATTGATGCTTTTCGTCTTTTAGAGGGCGAGATCCAGAAAAAGAACGATGGAGAGAGGTAAATGGAGCGAAGGAACCCTAAAACCAGCTTTCAACTAAATCTAAGGGCAGATCAGTTAAAAAAATAGCTATGTATTAAAAATTCCAAGAATTGAAAGTGTTTGAAGAAACCATTTTGAACATTTAGATAAAACATTGTGGTATTACTTTAACTGAATAGCGGCGACTTGTTCCAAATTAGCTGCAAACTTGAAAATGAAACACAATTTTAATAAAAATAAGAAAATTGCTGGAAAGTACTGGGTATTAGAATTCAAAAAAAAGAAACCCAAGCTAAGTTTGCGAAAGCTCTCGGTAGCAAATTTCGACTGGGTTCTGCCTTTTAATACGTGCAGTTGATATATTTAATTCTAACTTTGATGTAGCTTTTCCCTGCTACCTAAATGTATAACATGGACGAGACTGAAATTTCCGACTGTATGGCAACCTGGAAAAATATTAGATTCAAAGGGCACAAAAACAGGTGAGCTCTGTGACAAGTTTCCAAAGATGCAGGAATATAACATTAGTCTGCCCTGTTAGCGCTTCTGGAGCATACGTGCCTCCAATGTTTGTTTCCACGCAAACCTATGTTTCCTCTCTTATAAAAGATGTCATTTACAGATTTCCTCATGACGGCTTGGTCGAATATTCGATAAATTTCTTTGGAAATAAACAAACAAAAAATCTAGACTCGTACTTTATTTTTAAAAGTCCAAATTAAACCTAGGCCTACATTATTAAAAAATCATTTTCATTAATCTAAACATTGTGTAATTGATAGAATAATTTGGTATGAGTAAAGAAATGAAATTTCTTGATTTTGCTTATCACTGCACAGTAATAACACTATGTCGATATTCCCTCTTATGCATGTCGGTATTTCCCAGAGTGTCGGGGAAATACCGACACTCGGTACCATTCACGTAAAAAAACGTTATGGTAAGAAATATAGAATGGAAAATGTGTAGTGTCTTCATTACCCCGGTTTACCCTATACGTTCTCCCGAAATGATGCATTTTCTTGGCAGTTTTTGGAGGTGCGGTTCTTACACGGAACACTTCTCATGAAAATAATTTGCTCTGGGTGTGAATTCTGACATTTGGCAACTTGCGCAATCCACGAAACTTGCTGCTTAAAAGAAATCCGGAATAAAGCCCTTATTACATTCATTAAATTCTAAAGGCGACAAAAGTTTTGAAATGTGCCGTTTTATAACTGCACCTGTCACCTCTTCCGTTTTGGTTACTGGTTTACGGAACCATCTGATATTAATCACAACTGTTTCATGACCACTTATTCCTTCAGTTAATTGAAACACTACAATATTATGATCAGGTTGTATTAGAATATATCTAATATATTGGGTCTTATTATGCTTTGTTCAACCACTTGTATGAAGCGTCCTTCCGTAATTAAGGTATTTGCGAATTTCTGATCCCTTGTGTAATTAATCTTTCTTCCTTCCGAGCTGCCATCTGTTAAATTTAAACCCCTGTCTATAATGACCATTCTACGCTTAGGTATAAACTCTGAAGATGTATTCAGTTAATCCCCAAGAGGCTTATCTTCATTCTTCCATTGCGGCAAGTAGCCAATATCCCATTTTTTTTTTTTTTATTACCCAAGACATCTATCCCTAGTAATTCATGGCTATGATCTATAAGTACTAGTGAACTATAGTAGTTTTTAACCTACTTCAAGAAAAGGTGGTTGTTCTCAATTCGTCTGTATTTTTTTTTATGAATGTTCAGCGATATCTTCGCCAATTTTGAACAGATTTGAAATTTTTTTTATAGTGAATAGGGTATACCTCCAAAGTGGTCCCATATGAATTTGAGGAATCACGGTTTCTACCCCTTACACCCCTCAATTTTTATAGAAATCCACATTTTTTTATCCGATTTCGATGGAACTATGGACATGTATAATCAAAAATGAAGAGAAAAATACTTTCAAGTTTTGGTCTGAAAAAAAAAACCGAACCCCTCTCCCCCTATGCACTTCCTTAGTTTCTGTCAATGTCTTTACACAAAGTTACAGTCGACATCATTTAACTGATCTCCATTAAAGTTGACATATACATGTAATTTTTCGTGGAGAAGGTTTTTTTTAGGTTTCCGTTTCTTGAAACCTCTTCTTAATAACTTCATCATTTCATATTAATGGCTTCAATCAATACCAGTTAATTGCATCCTATTTCTGTTCTCACGACTCCGGTGACATCTTTGACCCTTGTAACTTAGTTTTTCAGAGTTTATATTTCACTTTTTGATTCTATGTTTACGCAGATATGTTCACAATAATGGTCTTAATTCTGAGTAAACACTCTATACCTTACAACACGTGGGATTGGTTTGTTAGTGGAAGGAACAGTCAATGGTAAGCGTTATAGGGGAAGACAGAATACATGAAGCTGAGGACGTAGGTTGTAAGGGGGTGTATTGAGGTGAAGGGGTTAGCGCGTTAGGGGCGTCCATTAATTACGCGAGGTGTTTTTCCGGAATTCCTGACCCCCCCCTCTGGTGAAATTTGGTCGGACCCCCCCTCCTCCCGAGATGTGAGATTTTGACGGACCCCCCCTCCTCCCCCCTCTGCTGACCGACCCCGTAGTTTTTTAGACTTTTTTTTAGCTAGACTGCTTCCCAGGGCGTTTATACCCCCTTAATTCGGTATCAGCGTCGGTTTTAGACCTTATACCTCCCTAAACCTGAGAATTCCTCAATTCAGTTATTGATATGGTCGATTCTATGAAAGATTTGGGAGTGACAGTGCAAAGGAACATAAAATGGGACATACACACTAATTCCTTAGTAGGTTGAGCTAATTCTAGGCTGCGATTCATAGGTCGAATCTTGAAAAATTGTAATGAACAAAGGAGATAGCGTACAAATCTCTTGTGCGACCACATTTGGACTATTGTGCCATTTGTGATCAGTTTCGTAAGGGGTTGATCGAAAGTATGGAGAAATTACAGAGAAGAGCCGCTCGATTCGTGACCGCTTGCTACAGTCCTTACGGAAGCGTCACCGAACTGATTAGTAGACTAGGCTGGGAGTCTCTGGTAGATAGACGACGCACGTTTCGTTTAAACTTATTGGTAAACATGCGTACTCCCACTTTCACTTAAGAGTGTATTGAAATACTTCTTCCACCGACCTATTTGAGCCGGAATGACAGGAAAGATAAGATTAGAGAAATAAGGCGCCGTACTGATTCTTATATGAATTATTTTTTCCCTCGTACCAATAGGTATTGGAATGCACAACAAAGAGATTAGCTTTGGTGCTGAGCACCCTCTGCCGCCCACAATTTTGTGAATTATATATATATATATGTGTAGATGTAGATGAATCTCGGCGTCCGTGTCGTCTGTGGACTTTTGTTATTTTTTAGCTCTGTCCTCCGCGAATTTAAAAAAACTTGCGTGATATTTCCGTCGGCCCCCTCCCCCTTGGTGAGACTTCGCTGGACCCCCCCCTTTTCAGCTCTTGTATTTAATATTCCCCCCTTTAGCGGAATTTAGAAATAAATTGCCAAAAAGTTTGTAAATCCGTTTCATTTTTTTTTTTTCAAAATTTTACCTATGAATTCGCTTTACCTACACCAGAAATTGTGTTGATCCGACTTTGTTGCTTTGTGTCGTTAATTTAAAATACTGGAGACATTCGACCGCAAGAGTTGTACATCTTATATTTTACTCGTGCACAAGTGATTAATTTTGTTCGTCATGGTATTCAGTTAAAGTTGTCATTTTTCGCACCTTGCTGAAATAACTTAAATATCGCATTGAATTTCTAAACTAATAACACAACTATGTACTTCCCTCTAGATAACTGAGTCATTAGCGGCCAGCCTCGAAATGCTGATAACGTCGTCTACTAGATCGTTTATAAAAATTAAGTTCTCCTATTACACTTTCTAGCGTAACATCTAGATTAATACAGGCTGCACCGTTAACAACGCCAGACTGCAACCAACCTAGGAAATCACGTTCCCATCCACAAATCTGTACACCTGAATCTTCATGAAGCTTCTGTGAGTACAGTGTAGAGAGCTTTCTGGAAATTCAAAATATGATTGCGAACCTAAATCAATAACTTTTATAAAGTCATGAGAAATTAGGTCTAGCTGTGTATCACACGAACTATTCATCTGAAATCCGCGTTGATTTTGTACAATTTATTTGAAGGATGTTCATAGATATAACGCGTTTCACGACTCTACTGCATAAAGTTTGAAGAGTTCCTTTCTGGAATATTGGATTTTTAGCCAGGAAGGGTTCGATACCAGAATACGCTGGATCGTGAGTCCTCAACTTCAGAAGCTCCAATTATTTTACAATACCAGCCTGGTCTATATGGAAGATTGGGTACAATGCATATACAGGGTGATTCAAAATGATTGTCGGGGTTTCAAAAAATTCCTACACTTAGCACAATTGAGATACGAATTTGAATCTTATTTTGATGTGTAAAGAAACTCGCCAAGTTTTTTTACATCCATTACAAATGTTCGATATGTGCGTCCTGTGTCACTCTGCATACATCTATGCGATAGTCCATTTCATCCCACACGCGACGCAGTATGTCATCGGAAATGTTTAGAAAGGCGGCCCTGATCCGTTCTCTCAGTTGCGGGATAGTCGCAGGTAGAGGAGGAAGATAAACTTGATCCTTGACGTAACCCCACAGAAAAAAATCACATGGGGTTAATTCTGGTGAACGAGGTGGCCAAGCCATGAGCATTTGGTCACTGTAGGCTCCGCGTCCTATCCATCGCTGCGGCAATTGTTCGTTGAGAAATGTTCTGACCTCCCGATGGAAATGAGGTGGAGCACCATCTTGTTGGAATATGAAATCGTCCACCTCTTTCAGCTGAGGTAGCAACCACTCAGAGACCATATCGAGGTAAGTTAGTCCTGTTACTGTCTGTTCATTGAAGAAGAACGGGCCGTACACTTTCGCCTTGGAAACAGCAGCGAGCGCACACACTTGGAGAATCACGCTGGTGTTCAATAAAAGCACTGGGATTTTCTGTCCCCCAAATCCGCACATTATGCTTGTTAACTTTCCCGCACAAGTGAAAGTTCACTTCATCACTAAAAATGAGTTTTTTACAAAATCCATCTTCTTCAATTTTTTCTTGCATAATGTTGCAAAACGTGAGACGTTTGCGATGGTCGTCAGGTGTTAAAGCCTGAAGCAGCCCTAGGTGATAGGCTTTCATTTTTAGGCGTTTTCGTAGCACGCGCCAAACTGTGGTTTGCGGAATGTTCAGTTCTCTGCTGCCTCTTCTTGATTTCCGCGGGCTACGTTGATAAGCTTCTCTGACGCGGTTCATGTCGCCTTCCGACACAGGAGGACGCCCACTGCTTTTCCCTTTGCATGAGCAGCCCTTCTCCACGAACTGCGCATACCACCTCCGAATAATTTGTCTGAAGGTTCATCCTTCATAATTTTTTTTTCGAAAGTGCCGTTGGGCAACGGTAACTGACACACGTGAAAATCTAGAGTGCAAAAAGCCTTCTCTATAACGTTAGCTGCCTTATTGCAAACACTGACATTTAGCGGAACAAAACTTAACTACAAGAATAGCGGTTGCTACAAAACTAAACTTTGAGAGTTTGTCTATTCATCCATGTAAAGATAATACTTGTATGTTTAGTACACAGCTGATAAAAAATTCATGAAACCCCGACAATCCTTTTGAATCGCCATGTATTTTTAAATTTATAAATTGGATGGTGTCAATTTGTATTCTTCTGCTGGCATACTACAAATTGATCTAGAACTCGTTAGAAGCTTTATGTATCGTATTTCTACGTCCCTACTAGCCACTGTGCTTAAGGTATGTGCGTGTGTCGTGGTTAATTGTCCGTTTCATATAAAAAGAAAAGACTGAAAAGGCAGCGTTCCTATATTCAGAGGTGATCAAAATGGCAAAAGCTGCGTGTAGGAATAATTTAAATTGCTGGAACATAGAGCTGATCGATGGTATGGAAATAACGTGTTGTCATAAGCTCAGCTTCTGCCGTTATAATAATAATTTGGTTGTTCACAACAACTAGTTTTTACAAGTTCGCAACAATGAGGTCCATTTTTATATCACACTGTGGCTGTTGGGTTTTTATTTTACTTGCGATGGCGTTATATCGTACCAGTCTTTGTCCAACTTCTGGAGGGTTCGATTATAAGGACCGATGGATGGGGTGAAGTAGGTGGTTTGGGGGGGAAAAAGTATGAAATTTATCCATTTGAAACACTGGATAAGCCAAATACGAATGATAAGTCGAACACTAGTTTCCTATTGCTCTTGGATCTAATAATCTTCTATTTCGTCTGTACAGATCACTGTTTAGATTTTGGTCTATTAGTTGGTAACAAAATAGGGGTTTAATCTTGCGAAAGTGGTGTGAATTTAAAAGGCATTTCTGTGCGATCTAGACTTAGGCCATAACCTAACCAATTTATGTTATAAAAGAACATATGGCCTGCAGACAAATGGTTCATTTATCGTTAATTATTTATAAACAATCAACATTTCAAAAATGAACACCTTGCCCTACAAGAAAGGCCATAACATCCTAAACTTGAATAAAACTTAATATAACTTTACAAGAATTGATCACCTCCAAGTAATAATAAAAGGACATTAAATAATACAAGAATTATTTTACAATGTGAATGGACACGCAGGGTAATTGGATTCGCCGTACATTAATTGAAAAGCGTGACAACTAAAGTTCATTCTTGATAGTTTTCTTCGCTCTAAATATCATTAGCTCAGTTTTATACAGTTGATAGAGGTTGCGTTATATGGGGAAGTAGTGACTTGTGCACAACACTGTTTCCGGCAAAATATGAACACTTTACCGAATATAACTGCAGCAAATGTCGTCAGCAGTGTAAAGACTCATCTGAAGTTAATGTGGGCTACAAAACGTTGAACACTTAGTCTGATAGTGTAATACCATCGGCTCACGATTTCCGACCAGCGGTCGTTGTGTTGGGTATCGTAAGACTTTCTTTCTGGCGTTGGAAGCCTGCTTCTTCCTTTTCTCCCTCCATCGTCCTTTAATCTCCAATGGTATCGTTTCCCAGCTCATATGTGAACATAATTTTCAGAAACACAATCACATGTTTCAAATGTAAGAATTTTATTGGGTATTACTCTCTCCCACTCATCCATGTCACCAAATGTTCAGTACAGAGATTAGCCTACACTGTTATCTTCGACTATGACTTTCTATGCTTGTTAATAGGAAGTCTCCTAATTCCCTTGGGTAAATTACTGTCGTTGTGAATTGGCGTGTTCACTTGGGCACAATACCAACGGGGCTTTACCGCTCTACACACAGTTTTTGTGTGGGTCGTCGTTTATTGTTAGAGGGTAGGCGTCGCTTGGCCGGTCGTCCACTGGAGCCGAATGTTCGAACCACATTCGTCCGAGTAACGCCCGATTTGACGGCCGGCCAGTTCGTCCGATTAACCTCGTCCATTGCAGCCGAATAACGTCACACACACATTGCTGATCCACCATCAACACCATGCGGAAGGAGGGTTTTTGCAAAATATATAGTGACTTACATTTCGTAAAAAATAGACTTCGCCTTACTCTCGCGAAATATTACAAGAGTCAGGGCCGTATTTAGGATGTGTAGACCCTTGAACCTGTGATGCGCGCCCTGCCCCGGAAATATTTTGAAATTCAACCTCGCATTTTATAGGTTTTTTTCTAACCAAAGTAAACATTTAAAAATTATTTTTTAATTGTAGTATATTTTACTATATCGTATCTAGAAGAATATAGAATTGAGATAAAATGAAAACAATTGTAAATCATTAAGATATTCAATACAATTTATTAACATCGCTCTGAACAATTACAGAAGAAAAAGAAGAGCTATGTACATGTTGCCAATTTCGCAAAAGTCAATATTTCAGTTTTAAAAATAGATGAACATACAAGAAAAACACGATACTAAAAGAAGAATTATAAGAAACAAACAAATTGTTTTTGTGGCGCGGGTCCACAGGCCGAAACCTATATAGCCTATGCCTAAATTCGGTTCCGACAAGGGTGAGATATCTGATGATCGTTTCAGAATATTCCAGTACGAAATTCAAATAATTGTCTTTACTGTAGAAATATTTAATAAAATAATAATTCTAACTGCGTAGACGCACTTGTAATAATTGTCCTTTCCATAGATATTTTTATTAAAATATTTATAGTGACTGCGTATCACAACAGTGTTTGAAAAAATACAAATCAACATCAAATAAAAGATAAAAAAATGGAGGCTTGCTTATTAGGAGCGCAACATGCTTTTGCCATTCGGCCGAATACGTCCGACTAATCCCATTTAAATGGGATCTATCAGTCACTCGGCCGTATTCGGCAGAGCAGATTTGGTCCAGTCAACGCGTGTCAATGCCTTTACCTGTCCCGGGACTAGTAGGTAATATTCGGCCGAACAGTCGATCGGACGAATAAGGTGCCAGTGGACGACCGGCCTCTTGGACAGTCAGTCCACACACACTGATCTCGCAAAATGATAAAATTATTGCAATGTCATTACCGCTGTTTTATTCATATGTAATGAGTACTCTTACTACAAGTTTTGGATGATATACTTTCTTACTGGTATCTGAAAAATGTTTCGAATGTCTCTAAAGTTGGTACCATTTATGCTAAATAGTAATCGCTCGTTGGTCTTAACAGTTCTGATGGTGTATTACAGGGTGCAGGACAAATGTGAATCATCCATTTAGAAGAAATCGGTCCATAAACATGCGAAATGATTCTTGCCGTCGGTATTACAACGATTTATCAAATAGTATTATCTTGTCAAGCTTAGGATCAATAATTTAACAGTTAAAATACAATTGTATCTTACCTGACAATAAAAAAGCATTTTCAAAGAAATAAGAATATTGACAAACAAAAAGCCGATTCACACTAGAGATCGGGGTAGGGTCAGGTCATTTCACGGTTCCGGATTTTGCCAGTAGCATTCACACTCGAGATCAGGGCAGATCAAATCATAGTTTTTAAGGAATAAAGAATTTCACCTTTTATAAGTTTTATTGTTGTTTGAACCTTACCCTTTTTACGTCTAGTTTAACAAAATAGTTGATTCTTCTTTAACAATCGAAAGTGGACCGTGAATCGAATTATCAATATTTTCAACATGAATAATATAAAACAATAGACTTTTTACGATAATGCTACTTGTTGCACAATATTGTGTAATTTTTGTGCTTATATTGTAAGAGCATTTAGGATCACTATCATAGTTTCGTGATATGAAACGCAATATTTTTTATGATTTAATAAACACCGAACGAACTCCATGACACGTTCGTCGTCTGATCAGCTCGTCAGGTGACCGTTGTTGATTGGTGGCGGCTCGATCTTCGTGCAGTGTGAGTACTTTCATTGGATTAAGTGGATAGCGATTTTGATCTTTGCTTTGACCTGACTTGGTCTGTAGTATGAACCGACCTTTATTTATGAGTAAATAATATATCACAGTGTTAAAATTAGAATCTGTTAATAAACGTGGAAAAAATTGTTCCGATTTTAACCAATTTTGTTTTCTGTTTTCAGGAGTCGTGGACCGGGGCACAGCTTGCCGTAAGTACCGGTATTATCTCTTTCGATTGTATTAATTGATGTCCTGATCTGTTGAAATTCAGCTAAACAAGCGCTGAAATTTCAGGAATAATCCTCGTTCTAATATATCACGCCTAACGTAGTTTCATCACATGCAATAACAAAAACTGGGGAAACAGCGGCAGTCAAATTTTTTCGCCAGGTTACCTTTGGAGATAATAAAGAGCGCTCTTCCTAAATCCACTCTGATCTTGAGAAATTTGTTAGTGTTAGAAGTTGAAATGTGCTGTTGACTCGAATGCATTTTTTTTCCCCCGGGCTGTACAACTTGTTGAGGAATACGATAAGGAGAGCAAGGAATGGGAAAACAATTTGGCCATGGCCTTTTCAGGGCACCATCCTGGCATACACATCGATTGATTTAGGGAAATGACGGAGAACTGACGTTTGGCAAGTTGAACGAAGATTTGAAACTTTTCTTCCGAATGACTGAGAGTGTTGGGTCAGCATAACCCTCTGGCTTCACAGTCGGGAGAACCTGGGTTCGAATCCCTGTCCGACCGTCAAGATTTCAGTTTTCCACGGTTTCTTGAAACCACTCTCAGTGAATCCAGGAATGGTTCTTCCAAATCCTTCCCACTTTACCCCAAGTTCTTTAAAATCTCTAATGATGTCGATGAGGCTTAAAGACGTGAGTAAAAACAATAAAAACCGTTCATGTATACTAAGCCCCTAAGGCCTGGTCTGATTTATTCTGAGGGTGACTCTATCGTTTGCTGCAAAATGTGGTTGTAAGCACCTTTTGAACACTGCTGCACTAATATTTTCTTTGGGAAATCAGCAGTCCAGACTGGAAGACTATGACAAAATGGAAATAATATCTAACCACAGAAAGTATATTGGTCTATGACCTCTAAGTATACTAAAAAGTCATTCTTTCCTCGATTAAACTTTCTGCATGCAATTAAAATGTAGCTTGAAAGACAGTGTCTTACCACAACCTTTTATAGTCATTGCATTTAAGGATAATACTAGTTCACACTTAGCAGCTACCTAAACCTTGCTTGTTAGCAGACCCTTTTCACGGCAATATGATTAAACAATCCAGTCATTATATTTTTATTCTTAAAAAAGTATAAAAGTGCTGTTCTGAGAAGTCAACGTAAATCATGTTACTGACTTTAAATCTTGTGAACAGTAAATATCAAATTGGCATTATGTACAGTTGGGGACACAATTCGCGAGACCCCTCGCCTTTCGATTATGCTTCGTTCTACACAGGAATACCGCATGGGACAGCATAACTGGTTGGTGGTACACTAAATTCATCGTAAAATAGACTTCTCATACTCAGCACTTTACCCAAGACTAAAAAAAAGAGCACGCGCAGCAAGAAACTCGCAGACGCTCAGAGGCAAAGTTTGGAGTTTTACAATTAAAATAACCACGAATATCATTATTTAGGTCATAATAATTATTGAAATAACCAAATCGATTGATTATAGATAAATGATTACATTTATCTCGTAATTTTGATAACCATTGCGTATTTTTTTCCCCCTTCGAATAAACAGTTGACAATTTGCTAGCAAACTCAATTGTATGAAGAATACCGAAAAGAATCACTAAATTACGCACGGAAAACCAATCAGAGAGAGTTAATGGACTTAATTACACTTTCTAGCGCTACAGTGTAATAGAACAAATACACACAAAGGTTGAGGGTAAGCAGATAGAACATTTAAGAAAGAACTTAATGGTAAACTAAGTCAAGAAATATAAATAAACTATTTCGAGAAATTTAAATGGTTCGGAATATTAACACCTTAATTTTGTTTCAACCGTATCATATTTAGAAGGTAAGCTGAACTTGATCGCAGTAGCGACAGTTTTAGTAGTAATAATAATAATTAAGAACAGTAAATAAATAAATAAATCCGTCTGCAATGTGAATTAGCGGTTCCCATTTTAATTCTGGAAGATGGAAGTAGGAAAACTTTCATCTCTCTCTTTGTTTCTAATTAACACTGATACTTCTATTAACATTTTCTGTCAAGCAATACTTCCTGCCTTCCAAGTCCGATGGGTTATAGGTAACACTGTTGCCTGACATTCGGGAGGACGCGAATTCAAACCTCGTCGGGCATCCAATTTCAGTATTCCATGGTTTTCGAAAATCTCTCCAGCTGAACTCCAGAAAAACTCTTCAAAAAGCCATGGCTGAAATTTTTAACCGATCCTAGTTTCCAATACTATCAGGATTCATATGACATTGGCGTCGAAGAAATGAAGAAGGAAAAAAAGAACGTGGTGTGTATGTGGTGACACTCAAAACGCGCTTTCGGGAGGTCGTGGGTTCGAATCCCCATCTGGCCGTCCAGGTAAGCGTTTTAGATGGTTTCCCCAAATCACTCCATGCGAATGCCAGGATGGTTCCTTCAAAAGGCTGTCGCCTAATTCCTCCCCATTACTTTCCCCAGTCCTTTCCTGCCCCTAATGACATCGATGAGATGTAAAGCTAGAAGCAAAAAATAATTTCTCAAATAAAAATAATTACATCTCTGTGGTGTGTTTTGGACCTTTTCCTTGTTGGATTTAACTTATTCAACGGCCGAAAATGGTAGTGAATAGACTAGAGTGAAATTTCCAAATGTGGAGAGTCTCTAGTTCGGTGTTGTCTTAGGGCTGGTCGACGTCGAAATCGTTATAGACGAATAAGGACTGGGGGCATGTTTTGGGAAGGAATTCAGCTATGGTCATTTCACGGAATCATCCCAGCACTCACGGAGTGATTTCGATTAATCATGCAATATCGAAATACGGATGGATGCACGAAGTTTTGAACCCCTATCGTTCCGAATGGGATGGCTTGGGCGTTACCGGGACTCTGGGCCACTGGTGCGATTCCGATCAGGGACATGGGTGTTAAAGTAGATATTGTTGTATGTCTTGTCATCTTTCAGTTGTATGAGCAAAAAGAATTTGGAAATACATCAGTACACAGGATAATCACATAAGATGGCTTAGCTGGATGAATGGATATCGGGAGGAATGCCATTAGAAATTTAAAGACATTTTTATTCAAACAAAAAGCAATTGGTTGCTTTCAAAAATATTTCACAGGTCCACCTCATCTCACACAAAATAATAATCTTTATGTGATGCCAACTAATAACATGGCTGCGTTCTAAAAAGGTATTAGGATAAAAAAAAAATATATTGGAAACTAGGTGAACTGTAGTGAAGCTCTTTAGTAATTTCAGTTGAGGGTATGGGATTTAATCTCTTTAACACTATGCGTGATCATTTTGTAAGAAGAAATTCTTCCTGCTGGTTCAAGCAAATTACAGTTCAGATGCAAGGAGGAAGTAACTGATCTGACAAACTTTTCGAGGAAGTGTTTATTTACCAGTGGCTCTGAGGAAGTGAAGAACACTTGTTCAGTAGAGTTTGCTCTAACAAGGTTTGTGAATGTGACCATCCGTACTCGAAATATGCCCCTTTTCGAATTAAGAGCACCGACAAATACAGTGACAGCCATTTTCATATAACATATTATTAAAATTGCTTGATCGTAGTTACAGGACCGATGAAAATGTTGAAAAATAACATTGAACTAATATGGATTGGTCATTAAAAATGTCAAAATTACTTTTAGAGGATTTTGACTTCAGCATACTCCCATTGCATCTTGTAACGTTCTACTTGCACTGTTTGATTACAAAATTAATTAATCAATATTCCGCAATAATGGCGATTTTTTTAAAAAAAATAGTTCACCTTATTGAAAATTGACCTGCCTCCATCTGCTGATCTAAATATTTTATGCCCTTTCGTGCCTTTGACCACTTGGTCTGCTCCAGTTTATATTTTTCAGACTATTGTGTCAGCCTTTACAGAGGTAATGTGGCTCACTATTGTGAAGTCAACACAAGACGAACTCTACACTCATTCTAAAGCAACCATATGCGAGGACGGACTTGAATCGGTGACCTTTACAATGCGATGACAGTGTTCTAGCGCCAGCTTAAGTATCTTGGTCGGGACTCTAGCGAAGGAATTTGTGAATGTGTCTGCGGTCGTGGTTTGAAAACACGGAAGACAATTCCGTAGACCCACAGAACGAGGAAATCATCAGACATTTCAGGCATGCGATTTTCCTTATCCTCGTTCAACTATCTTGCTTATATTGCTACCTGAGGCTCTTGTCTCACACAGTTAACAGACGAAAGAGTTATACGCGAGTATAACCGTATATACTCGAGGAACCAGGGCTTCCTGAACTTTTAACTTTGTTTCCCAGCTTGACTTCTCGAGTTTGAGGTCATTGGAGACGGGAATTGACTGGGGGCAAGGAATGGACTTTTTGATGAACTTATATCGACGTTCGCCTGGAGTGATTGGGAAAAACAGTAGAAAATCCAAATCTGGATGGCCGGAAGGGGATTTGAACTCGCATCCTCTCGAATATGAGGCCAGAACATTATCGCTCGTCCACAACACTCAGTTCTTTTAATTGAACGTAACATTTAGATATATAGGAACAATAATCACAGACTGACTCGGCCATGAATCTTTTTTAATATATCTATCTTTGCAGCCTAGTAGTAGGCACTTAAATATTTGATCAACTAAGATTTCAGATCTTAATCACATCGTTTCTCATGAACCCGGTATCAACCGCAATGCATCCACTTTTATAACCACATATGTAACCTTTCAATTAGTTTTTCGCAGAAAACATCATTTTCCTTTTATAAATGCAGCATATTCCAGTTTGAAAAGCAATCATCCTTTTCTTTGAGAATGCAGGCATAAGAATTTTAAGAGCTCCGCTGTCAGTCATACCGTTAGTGACGTTGGCCAATTCCATATGCAGTGGAGCTCTTAAAATTCTTATGCCTGCATTCTGAAAGAAAAGGATGATTGCTTTTCAAACTGGAATATGCTGCATTTATAAAAGGAAAATGTTTTCTGCGAAAAACTAATTGAAAGGTTACATATGTGGTTATAAAAGTGGATGCATTGCGGTTGATACCGGGTTCATGAGAAACGATGTGTTTAAGATCTGAAATCTTTAGTTGATCAAATATTTAAGTGCCTACTACTAGGCTGCAAAGATAGATATATTAAAAAAGATTCATGGCCGAGTCAGTCTGTGATTATTGTTCCTATATATCTAAATGTTACGTTCAATTAAAAGAACTGAGTGTTGTGGACGAGCGATAATGTTCTGGCCTCATATTCGAGAGGATGCGAGTTCAAATCCCCTTCCGGCCATCCAGATTTGGATTTTCTACTGTTTTTCCCAATCACTCCAGGCGAACGTCGATATAAGTTCATCAAAAAGTCCATTCCTTGCCCCCAGTCAATTCCCGTCTCCAATGACCTCAAACTCGAGAAGTCAAGCTGGAAACAAAGTTAAAAAAGTTCAGGAAGCCCTGGTTCCTCGAGTATATACGGTTATACTCGCGTATAACTCTTTCGTCTGTTAACTGTGTGAGACAAGAGCCTCAGGTAGCAATATAAGCAAGATAGTTGAACGAGGATAAGGAAAATCGCATGCCTGAAATGTCTGATGATTTCCTCGTTCTGTGGGTCTACGGAATTGTCTTCCGTGTTTTCAAACCACGACCGCAGACACATTCACAAATTCCTTCGCTAGAGTCCCGACCAAGATACTTAAGCTGGCGCTAGCAGTGTAGGGGCTAGAACACTGCATCGCATTGTAAAGGTCACCGATTCAAGTCCGTCCTCGCATATGGTTGCTTTAGAATGAGTGTAGAGTTCGTCTTGTGTTGACTTCACAATAGTGAGCCACATTACCTCTGTAAAGGCTGACACAATAGTCTGAAAAATATAAACTGGAGCAGACCAAGTGGTCAAAGGCACGAAAGGGCATAAAATATTTAGATCAGCAGATGGAGGCAGGTCAATTTTCAATAAGGTGAACTTTTTTAAAAAATCGCCATTATTGCGGAATATTGATTAATTAATTTTGTAATCAAACAGTGCAAGTAGAACGTTACAAGATGCAATGGGAGTATGCTGAAGTCAAAATCCTCTAAAAGTAATTTTCAGACAACTTTTTAATGAACCAATCCATATTAGTTCAATGTTATTATTCAACATTTTCATCGGTCCTGTAACTACGATCAAGCAATTTTAATAATATGTTATATGAAAATGGCTGTCACTGTATTTGTTGGTGCTCTTAATTCGAAAAGGGGCATATTTCGAGTACGGATGGTCATATTCACAAACCTTGTTAGAGCAAACTCTACTGAACAAGTGTTCATCACTTCCTCAGAGCCACTGGTAAATAAACACTTCCTTGAAACGTTTGTCAGATCAGTTACTTCCTCCTTGCATCTGAACTGTAATTTGCTTGAGCCAGCAGGAAGAATTTCTTCTTACAAAATGATCACGCATAGTGTTAAAGAGATTAAATCCCATACCCTCAACTGAAATTACTAAAGAGCTTCACTACAGTTCACCTAGTTTCCAATATATTTTTTTTTTATCCTAATACCTTTTTAGAACGCAGCCATGTTATTAGTTGGCACCACAGAAAGATTATTATTTTGTGTGAGATGAGGTGGACCTGTGAAATATTTTTGAAAGCAACCAATTGCTTTTTGTTTGAATAAAAATGTCTTTAAATTTCTGATGGCATTCCTCCCGATATCCATTCATCCAGCTAAGCCATCTTATGTGATTATCCTGTGTACTGATGTATTTCCAAATTCTTTTTGCTCATACAACTGAAAGATGACAAGACATACAACAATATCTACTTTAACACCCATGTCCCTGATCGGAATCGCACCAGTGGCCCAGAGTCCCGGTAACGCCCAAGCCATCCCATTCGGAACGATAGGGGTTCAAAACTTCGTGCATCCATCCGTATTTCGATATTGCATGATTAATCGAAATCACTCCGTGAGTGCTGGGATGATTCCGTGAAATGACCATAGCTGAATTCCTTCCCAAAACATGCCCCCAGTCCTTATTCGTCTATAACGATTTCGACGTCGACCAGCCCTAAGACAACACCGAACTAGAGACTCTCCACATTTGGAAATTTCACTCTAGTCTATTCACTACCATTTTCGGCCGTTGAATAAGTTAAATCCAACAAGGAAAAGGTCCAAAACACACCACAGAGATGTAATTATTTTTATTTGAGAAATTATTTTTTGCTTCTAGCTTTACATCTCATCGATGTCATTAGGGGCAGGAAAGGACTGGGGAAAGTAATGGGGAGGAATTAGGCGACAGCCTTTTGAAGGAACCATCCTGGCATTCGCATGGAGTGATTTGGGGAAACCATCTAAAACGCTTACCTGGACGGCCAGATGGGGATTCGAACCCACGACCTCCCGAAAGCGCGTTTTGAGTGTCACCACATACACACCACGTTCTTTTTTTTCCTTCTTCATTTCTTCGACGCCAATGTCATATGAATCCTGATAGTATTGGAAACTAGGATCGGTTAAAAATTTCAGCCATGGCTTTTTGAAGAGTTTTTCTGGAGTTCAGCTGGAGAGATTTTACGAAAACCATGGAATACTGAAATTGGATGCCCGACGAGGTTTGAATTCGCGTCCTCCCGAATGTCAGGCAACAGTGTTACCTATAACCCATCGGACTTGGAAGGCAGGAAGTATTGCTTGACAGAAAATGTAATAGAAGTATCAGTGTTAATTAGAAACAAAGAGAGAGATGAAAGTTTTCCTACTTCCATCTTCCAGAATTAAAATGGGAACCGCTAATTCACATTGCAGACGGATTTATTTATTTATTTACTGTTCTTAATTATTATTATTACTACTAAAACTGTCGCTACTGCGATCAAGTTCAGCTTACCTTCTAAATATGATACGGTTGAAACAAAATTAAGGTGTTAATATTCCGAACCATTTAAATTTCTCGAAATAGTTTATTTATATTTCTTGACTTAGTTTACCATTAAGTTCTTTCTTAAATGTTCTATCTGCTTACCCTCAACCTTTGTGTGTATTTGTTCTATTACACTGCAGCGCTAGAAAGTGTAATTAAGTCCATTAACTCTCTCTGATTGGTTTCCCGTGCGTAATTTAGTGATTCTTTTCGGTATTCTTCATACAATTGAGTTTGCTAGCGAATTGTCAACTGTTTATTCGAGGGGGAAAAAAAGGAAATACGCAATGGTTATCAAAATTACGAAAAAATGTAATCATTTATCTATAATCAATCGATTTGGTTATTTCAATAATTATTATGACCTAAATAATGATATTCGTGGTTATTTTAATTGTAGAACTCCAAACTTTGCCTCTGAGCGTCTGCGAGTTTCTTGCTGCGCGTGCTCTTTTTTTTAGTCTTGGGTAAAGTGCTGAGTATGAGAAGTCTATTTTACGATGAATTTAGTGTACCACCAACCAGTTATGCTGTCCCATGCGGTATTCCTGTGTAGAACGAAGCATAATCGAAAGGCGAGGGGTCTCGCGAATTGTGTCCCCGACTTTACAAGCACTATTCTGTACCTCCTTAATTACTTGGTTTATGACAAGGAGTATTGTTTGTACTTCTTTGCTTATTAACAGGAAATCTTAATTTTATACTTTCTTTTTGCTGCCTGTTAACTGTGGTGCAATTTATCAAAGAATGTGTGCATATACACATCTAGAGCAAAATGAATTGCGTGCACCTGGTAGAAGCTCCAGTATCAATGGTGGCGACAATATTTTTCAAGTTGCTTCTTAACTTGGATGTCCTATTCTCACGCCTTAATTCCCAATTCTGATGTCAAATGTTCTAACTTGGCATCGCCATTTTGTTTCAAGTACTTGCCTGCATTCTCCCAACAAATTATGAATCTTACAGAAAGATTGTCAAAATTATTGAATTTGTTAGTTCATTTGTGTTTAGGCAAACATGTTACGATTGTTTGCTGCAGTTTGCAACACAGAATGTATACATAAAAAATTGTAGGAGCAATAGATGTAGCAAACAGATAAAGCATGTTGCAAATAAATAAATAATAAGACTGAGTAATGTTTTGCACAGAATGATCATTGATTTGTCTGAAGGAAGCAATCTATATGAAATGCAGTGATCAGAAGTGAACCTTAACCTAGGAAGAACATGCACTTTCATTAAACCAGATGAAATACTGAAAAATATTGTAGTTGTAGAACAAAAATTGGGCAACAACAACAATTTTAACTACATCCCTCACATTTGCCACTCTTTGTGCCCTTGAACTAGTATAACTGAGTCTTCTACCCTCACTCCCTCCCTCCCTCCCTCCCACTTCTCTCATTGTGTATCTAACGTCAAACCTCTTTTAGATAATTGTGCAGTATTGTTGACATACATTTTAGTAGTATTGTATTAATTTTACTATTTTATTGTATTTAATGTAATATTTCTTTTTCTTTTCAAGGGGAAAGAATAACATGACATACAGCTGATCCTGTGCTGAGCGGTATGTATGTTACACCAAATGTACGTTTACCATGCAATCACTGCTTTTTATATGTGAACTTTTAACAAAATAATGTTGATAACGTTATATAAAAGGACTAACGTTAGTCTCTAATTGTTTCAAAAACCTTTCACGCTCACTTGTCCGGGCAATGCCATGTCAGTTGCACAGATATTGTAACAAAAACACTTTCACCTTCTTTGGGGTAATAAAGGCTTCTGGGCAGAACTGACAGGGGCGTGCCCAGACATCCTAGAAGCGTACAAGTTTAATTGGAAAAGGTTCTAGTCAATTTTTCTCATGTATATGCTGCTACCCAAAGGTTCAGTTTGCAAAGAACTGTTCGGATGATAAATGTAGTTGACTATGATTTGAGAATTAGTTCAACTCTTGAAAGGGCTTCAGATAGAGGCACTGTCAGTTTTCTGTTGAAAGGTGCTGAACTCAGCTGTGTCCCAGTACTATGCTTCTTGTATTGAAATAAATTATTTTTTCACTTAAACATTGTATCAGTTTATTTAAGCATTACACTATCAAACGGAAGAAACATTCGACAATATTAATGGCAATTTTTTGCTGAGACTATTGGGAAAAACTGAAAGGGGAAATGCCCTTTTTGTAACTTGGCTACTCTAAACAATATTTCCACTGTCACTGCTACGACAGAGGCATGGTGTAGGATATTACTGCTACTATTGTTATTTCTCTGCTATTCACTAAAAGTGGGTGGCAGAGGGTGCGTTGCATTTGTGCATAGGAAGGTACAGGGCGTTCGCCGGGAAACGCAACCCACTGTTAGCGCTACAAGGAAGAAACTGCTCCCGGCGAGCGAGCGCTCAGTTTCCGGCATTGTTCGACCGTCGGCCGCGGACTATTTCATAATAATTACGCTTCATAAACTTCATAAACTTGTGTGCTAAGCATTTAAATGTGACGTAATTCATTAGCTTACCTTATAAAAGATGCTGGAAGTGTTGACCCTCTTGTGTAATGCACATTTCACATCTTCTGAACATATTTCGAGACACACGCTGCCCTAACTGACTTAATGATTTTTTGGGTGACTGTTCTAGTCGAAAAGCGATATCGTTAATTTTCTCCTCTGTGAGAATACGGTTGACCGACAGTCTCTTTTTGTTAAAAAATGAACCCGTTTCTCTTACTTTTTTAACCAGACGCAGAATTGTTGATTTAGCTGGCAGTAAAGCGCCAGGAAATTCGCGACGAAATTTACTGTGACACTTTTTAAACGACTTCTTCTTCACATATGTATCGTAGAGATATATTCTTTGTTGCAAACTGTAACGTACCATAATTTTACTCACACTCAAACACGGTACAGATTAATAAGAGTATGAAGCCCCAAACCAGCCAAACCGCAAAGAAACGTTTATTCACAACACTGATTAATAAGAGACTCAAGTCACAAACTATCTACAATGCAAAGAAACCGTTCTTAACAATGTAAGGGTCACTGCAGTGCACTGTTGGGGCAGCGGAGGTGTTAAACAGTGCGGTGATTCACGGTGCCGGTTGGCGGAAACTGCTGGCACGACTGACCGAGCAAGTTGCCGACGGCAACAGACTGGGAGGGTAGCGTTTTCCGGCGAACGCCCTGTATATACGGGATATGGCAGGAGGCTCGTATATAACGTGGCTGTTTCAGGTAATTTATCAGAAGCTTTGCCCACATATTATACACGGTAACTTGGGAAGCGCACAGTTCAAATTTCTTCTACAGTTACATTAGTTTGTTTGGAGAATGAGGCAAAGTAGGAAAAGTTTAAGGTGATAATAAAAAATGGTTAGGAAATGTTTATTCCAAAGCAGAAAATAGAGAAGTATAGAACCTACAAATTACAATACAGAGATTAGTGAGATGGGAACACAACAATGTTAAGAGACAGGAAGGCAGTAGGGAATACTTAATAACTGCTTGTCTAATTGTTCTAAGAGCAAAGAGAGAGGGCAAGGATTGGTTTATGAAAAATATTATTGGTGCAGGAGGCCATTGAACGATGAATCTAGAAATTTCTATGGTTATATTAGAAAACTGAGGGGAAGAGAAGGTATTTAGGAAATTGTAGATACGAATGGAGTTGAAGTCACTGAGGATGTTAAAATGGCAGAGATATTGAGTTACTGGTTAAATGTGAACACTAGGGGCCAGGCCCGCCGTAAGCGGGTGTGAGAGGTTGCACGGCACGTGGACGGCAAATCGAGCAATCGATCACTTAATATTTAAAGACACCCACCTACAGCATAAGAAATGTCCACCCCACTGTCGTAAAGCTAACAAAAAAGTCGCCATGAAATAAATATGCCGCCTTCAAAGACAATTTTGCCACCCCCTAAAGCTAGGTGCAGGTAGCTGTAGCGAAGCAGAGGGTGTTCAAACAGCTAAATGGGGAAACTACAAAATTTGAAATAGATTATCAGGAAATTATGAAGGAACTCGAAAAGCTAAAAAATGCAAAGGGGCTGGTGTTGATATTATTACTATAGATGTATTAAAGACTTTGGGATATGATATTGTACCTTACCTTGAAAATTTATTTAAAATGTGACTGGAGTCTTGCTGCTTACCAGAGGACTGTAAAACAGCGATAGTAGTATTGGTTCATAAATAGGGGAGGGGGGTGACAAATGGGGTTGAAAATTACAGGCCAATTAGTTTGTCATCAGTGATAGGGATAATGACGGAGAGATTGATATGCAACTATATCAGAAATGTCTGAGGAAAGAAGCTTGTTTGCATATCTACAACATGGTTAAGAGTTGCTCCTACACAAATATAAAGAGAAACATGCTACTGCTACGAGGGAAGATGTTACAAAGAGGATCTATTCTTTGAGCACCAACTACAGAAAGAAGTGAAACGAATTAATGATAAAAAAAAAAAGTGGGTGGTGATGAATTAGTGGAGCCTATATTATGGTACTTCGACCAGGTGAGTTTTTTTTTGAAAACCATATCTACCATAAACCATGTGATAAGCTCAGTACATACAATGAGACCAATGGAAGAGCAGAGGGAATCACCGAATGATTTAAGTTTTCATTATTTCAATTTTGTTATTAGCCATAATAACAAACCTTGAGTTAATATACAGGTTTATAAAGGGTTAATTAGATATAAATTCAAAGAAAAATTTACTCAAGCAATTCAAACAAAACTGATCTTCCCAACGGATTTTTCCCTCATTGTTAAAACAATCCTGATTGCAAATGAATCCTCACAGAAAAAACCAAACGATGGCAAGCTTATTATTGTTTGGTAAGACTTCTTGAGAAGGAATTAAAAAGCATATCTCCAAATTTAAAATTCTTAAGAAAGCCACAATTATACACACGGAAACGCGAACTTTCGATCCCACGTCAACCATAAAAAAAATCTTATAATTCACGTTTACTACTCCTAACACGGCAATACCGAAAACGCGTTTATACGACTTATAATAAAGGAATTAAGAACCAGGTGATTTCTTCATAACGTGTTTCCCCCCCCCTTAAAGGCTACTGATGTAAGATCGAAGTTTTTTTATGGCGATGTATATAAACAAACACTTCTCGGACTTCCAGCCTCGTAAAGATGTCACACTTGTGGGACGTTTCGAAGGAGTCTATCTCAGCCCTCATTTTCAAACAAATGTCAATGATTAACTCATTGAAATTTGGACGTGCTGGACATCATAATCACCAAAGATATATCTGGACATATAGAACTGTCCATGTTGAATGACCTCTCTTCAGACCACCTCCCTGTAATGCTCACTATACAAAGATGGCTCGACTCTGACGGAAAACCAAAGAAAATAAAAGAAATAGACGAACAAATTCACCAGACTTATTCACAATAAAATAAGAACCACATACAATGTCTTAACTACAGAGCGAATTGAATCAGTGATTCAACATTTTGACCAAGGTGGTTTTAGAAGTGGATAGAAGAGCCTCTACTATAATTATATTAGATAACCAACAAGAAGTAGAGCTTCCGGCCATTTTGGAAGATCTGCGATACCTGTGTAACCGCTACAGAAAACTGTCATCGGTACTGCGATTCAAGGGATAATAGACGATACTACCAACTCGCACATCAACTAAAAACTGTGCTACAAGAAAGAACTGAGAAATGCGAGGACAAAATGGCAAGCCTAATGTTGCAGAACAAAGAGGCATGGCAATTAATTAGATCCTTAAAAGAACCGTGACATGCAAATATTGCAAATAAATGGACCGGCCGGACCTTGCTTCCTTCCTGTAGCTAAGGCTGAATTACTAGCCGAAAACTTCTGAGTCCAGTATACCACAGCGGAGTACCAGCAGAGACCCGAAAAGCCGAGGAAACAGAACGCCAAGCATTGAAAATCCTTCAACAAACCGCTGCAGACCAGCCGGAGCTTGCAACCCCCGGTGAAGAACGGATCATTGCGACAAATAAGCCCAGGACACGACATAAAGAACATGCAATTGAAAAACCCTCCGAAAAACGGTTTAGAGCTCTTGAAAAGAATTTTTAACAGCTCTCTTCCTGCGGATGAACTTTTTCTTGCAGGGAGAATTTGGATGTATCCATTCCATACTCTACGAAGTCTACGACTCGTAATGATGGATCCATGTTTCGTCACCAGTGATGATTCTGTCTAACAAGATGTCACGTTCGTATCATAGCGATCCCAATGGTTTCGGCAGATGTCTAAGCGCGTTTGGTTATGCAGCTGTGTGAGTTATTTTGGGACCCATCTTGCACAGACTTTATGAAACCCAAGTCTGTTGTGGGATTTTGTAGGCAGAACCATGACTAATTTGCAGACGATGTGCCACTTCATCAATAGTTACTCGTCAGTCGAACGGAACCATGTCACGTTGACACTCAACGTTTTCCTCATCTGTGGCGGAAACGGTCGTATGCTCCTTCGTCGTCCATAACACTTGTGCGACTATTTTTTTAATTTTTCAATCCATTCGCAGACACTTCGTTGCGCAACACACTGTTCACCTACTGTACCGAAAGTCTTCGATGAATTTCGGCCCCCGATACACCTTCAGACCACAAAAATTTGATTATTGAACGTTACTCTTCTTTGGTGCAAACAGAAAGCGGAGCGGTAATGGTTAAGGGCAGGGCAGGGACTATCAATGTAACTAACCAGCAGCATCAAATCTGCACAGACATAACAATTAAACCACGCATGCGTCAGCTACGCAACACGACAGTACTACCAACATAAACTAAAATAAAACTAATTGCGGATAATAACTGACTTACCCTCGTATTTGGTGTCCTATTTTATTTGACATATAGCTGGTGCCCACGACTTCGTTTGTGTTTGTAAAGAATTTGAATTGACAGCTACCGACATCTAACCACCATAGTGTACGGTGGGAGACTCTGTGCTACAACCACACACAAACACGAGTGATCTGCGCTAGATAGTTTTGGCTGAAAAGTGATACACTGACACATAGGTTTTTGGTAGAAATATGAAAGTGCCGCAGGTCGACCACTTTCAACCACCATATCTCCCACACTCCCATAGCTACCGACATCTAACCACCACAGTACACGATAGGAGACGCGAAATCACTACCACACACAAACACCAATGGTCTATGCTATGTAGTTGTGGCAGCAGAGAGACATATACGGAGACACATGTCTTTGGTCGAAATACGAAAAAGGCCTGCATCGACCACTTTTAACCATCATATCTCCCACATCCCCACAGCTATCGGCATTCGGCCAACGTTGTGCACGACAGGAAACTCCATGTTACTTTCACACACAAAGACCAGTGATCTGTGCTAGGTAGTGGTGGCTGAAAAGTAAAACATAAGAAAACACACGTCCATATATATATAATATATGTGTGTGTGGAGTGTGAGAGAGAGAGAGAAGTGTTGTTAGTGCGCAATAAGTTGATATTTCGCAAAAACTTTGCTCTTGAACCCTCAGTGTCTATTAAATTTCCGTCGTTGAACTTCCTAAATTTAATACCATGCGTTTTCAGAAGACGAAGAACGGATATTGCTGATCTTGAAAAGCTGATTTTACTGCAGAGATTGGGCCGTATTTTCATAGTCGTGGATTGGGGGAGGGCGTTCTCGTCTGTCGTAGTATTCTAGAACAGCCCTGCGCACAACTTTGTTAAAACTATTCGGATTGAGTTAAAATTTTTGCGATATTATTTACTAGTCTGCCTCGCCTCATAAACATCCCAATCAACTCTGATTTCCATTACTGGCAATTACACTTTTTTCTGTTTGAAGTATTACAGGTTGATGTCCCCAAATTAATTACATCAATTATGAACAGAAATTCTGGAATTGTAATTGGTGTTTCCCCTATCAAACGTACATATTGCGACCGACCACTTGAAAAATCTGCCAATATGTTGCATTACTGTAGTCTACTGGGGCTCTACGTGTATGCCAGAATTATTCCGTGGTTCAGATTATACCGTAAACTGTAGGTCCTCTTTGCCACAACAGAGGCGCATGCATGGTAAAAATCGAAACACTATCTACCGGCGGTCTAACAGTTCCATACATATTATTATTATAATATACTAGCTGCGTGGAGGACGGAAAAATAAAATTCATAAATATTTCAGCACTGCAACTTATTTCTCCAGTCTTAGGTCACCTGTTATTGCGATCCAACTATGTTCGTGGACGAAGTATTTCATCGCACTCGTAAATGGGTGGTGGTGTTCGCATGTTTACCTTTAAATCTAAACAGAACATGCTTCGTCAGTCTGCTAGAACCGAGCGTGGTGGTGAAACGGTTAGCGTTCTCGCTTCGCATTCGGGAGGGCGCCGGTTCGAATCCCCGTCCGGGCATCCAGATTTGGGTTATCCATGGTTTCCCAAATCACTCCAGGCAAATGCCGGTATGCTTCCTTCAAAAGGCCATGGCCGAATTCCTTCCCATTCCTTGCCCCTCATCCTTTCCCGTCTCTAAAGACCTCGCTGTTAAGAGACGTTAAGCAGTTTAAAAAAAAGTCTGCTAGACAATCCTGTGACACAATTGTAAGAACTGTTGTAACAGAGCGGCTCTTCTCTGTACTTTATCGAAACAGTCAATCAGTCTTTATAGAAATGGTTTAATGCGTTAAATTAGTCATAATTAGTCACATTACTTCAACGGCACTGTCTAAATTATTGGTTCATCTGGTACAGCAGTGTTTGTAGATAGGGAAGTCGTCTGACGAAAGAGTAGTCAGAACTTCACAGGTTTGCCATTGATACAAAACATGTGGAGCATGTATTCTCACAAATATTACACAACTTTAATTTATATGTATTTCACTACTCATTTTTAGGCGTTTATGAATGAATTAACTGATACTGTAGCGGACGAGCTCAGTAGCATGATATTTATTGCTAGTTGCGCATTCTGAATTTATTACCTTCACTGGTTATGAAATAAAAGGATGATATGTGTATTTAAATTTAGTATCGACAGTGTTTATCAGATTATTAATGATTCAAGAAAATAGGATAAACAGCTATAGTCGTCTTTTATTAATGTAACTGTCATAAGTTGACATTTGTTACTCGAATGGCTTATTGACTTAAGCGCATTTACAGTTAATATTAATACAAGAAAATTTTAAATTCAATAAAGCAGTGCCTCGTACATTGCGCCAACAAATGAAACTATTTAAAATAACACGACATATAGACAAGAAACAAACATACTGAAAATTATTACAGGTGGTTTTTACAGTTTCTTGAGTTGATCGATCAAACTTAACGTGTTACAGAGAACGATCTTTGCAAGGTGATGCTATGTTAAACAGGTTAAACAAGCATGAATTATAACACTTTAACGTTTACATTCACAAAATTGAGTGATTGAAAGTCATCTATAAAATAGTCCGTCTTTTAACACTGTAAATTCTCTCGACTTTTAATAACTCGGTTAATCTTTTAATAACTCGGTTAATTTTATGGAGTAGAGCCTCTTCATCACCCAGATTACCCTACCAAGGTCGTTAACGGGCATGTACTCAATGAATTAATGATGCACACTCACTTAATTACCATGAGATGTGATGACTGTGGCAGCAACGACGGTTGTGTAGCAATACGAGTTTACTTCAGCGCAAGCAACCAGTTAATTGAGAGTACATCTCCAAATACAAAGTCAGATAGTGCCATACTATCCACTTACGTTCAAATTGCGTCTGCTTTGCGCGTATTCTGAGAACGTAGGACCATGATTTCTCATTGATCCTCGGCTTCTCCATCTTTCGCCCCCTCTATCTGGACCAAGTCACGTCTCTAGGTCATACGTAAATTTTAACATTTTAATTGGCATCAGGCAATTTTATTGGCTGGAGCTATATTTCGCCTTTCGATAAGAATCGCCACTCCTCGTAAGTAATCGGAGCCTTCCACAATTATGAAAATTACCCGGGACTATTCGAAAGTCATCGGCTGAGCCAATAACAGCGCCTTGCTATTCTGGGGAACCTCTCGGTCAGAAGACTCTCCAGATTTGTTAATCTGGAAGAAACCCAACCATTGTCCGTTGCCTACAGGTTGCTGTACCTCATCTAGCTCATCGTCTCGCTATAGACTTGAAACTATATACAAGCGAATATTCTTAATGTTCTTCGCTGTAACCAGTATTTTAATAATTAAAATTGGTTAGGGTTGCCCACTATGGTTATCCCACTAAAATACGTTGGCTGTTACTGTGGATGGTAATATCACTTCAACGGCTTCCTGTAGAGATAAAAGTAGGTTTTCCATTAACTTCGACGGTTGCTGAAGTGTTCGTGAGTTTGTGTTCACTGTAATTTCATGACTGTGGTTTGCTGATAAGAGAAGAAAGAAGGGAGGTAGTGAAATCTAATGTTGACACACAGGCCTCCTTTTCACTAAGATAAGAACGGTTGCCTCATGCAATGGACGAATCACTATCAACAGTATCGTTTGCCCTCAATCCACACAATCGTGCACCCAACCACCTTTCCTGCCCTGCTATCAGAGTCCGTGACATCTGCTATAATAATGTACATGTTTTGCAGCACAGAAGAATATAAAAGTCTGTGCAGAAACTTGCTACCCCCACTGAGGTTTGAATCTAGTCTACTTGCAATACTGTGCTCTAAAAGGACGGCATTAAATGAAGAGACTGAATGGTGAAACACTATCGTGTAGCAAAGCCGAGTGAACATTATCAGCGACTTATCCCTTGGACATTGGTCCGCCCCGCCTACTCGCCGTCAACTGCTTTTCTTCTAGTCAACGACTGAGAGTTCTGACAGGGCAAGAAAACTTAAGAATATCTTGACTAATGACGTTGAGGTGAAATTGACAGGTATTTGTTCCTGATCTCTCTTAATCGGCAAGTAAAATGATAGACAGCTGGTACAGCATAGATCTGCGAAGTTCCTTAATATGGCCAAATGGCTAAATAAAGAAATAAGAGGTTTAAGTAAAGAGCCTAGTCCTGATCATTCGAAGCGCGGGATTGGTGGTGAATTATTTGACGAACACTTTCTTAGTCATATGCTTTTCTATTATATAGGGTTTCCAAAGAATGCCTCGAGCGACGGTACTGAACTGCGCTCCGTAGAGCGCTCCCTGGTGGGGCAGAGTAGTCCTTATTGGCTAGAACTCGTCACGTTGAGTGCGTATAGAGCCCTGATTGGCCAGAACATTAACAAGCCTCGTATCCCACGCTCAAAATGACTGTCTTTGAGTCCTTGGTTCGGTACTCGGATAGCTTAGTGCGTGGTTTCAGGTTCAACTCGTTCCAACCGGAAAGTAGCTCATGAAGCTGGCTTTTAACGCACTAGAATACTACGAATAACTACCAAACTATTGAAACATATTACAGCGCATTATTTCTTCAGACCTTACGATTCGTCGACATCAATGTAGAGGATAGGATGGACATTAAAACTACTCATTGTATGGAGTAGAGCTACATACGTCTCGATAGACAGAAAAAAATAGTAATGTAGCTAGAAGCACACTATGGATTAGTTGTAGCACAACTGTAAGAATACAAATAACGCTTTTTTACATGATTTGGACACTGGGCATACACAGTATCTCATTACAGCCTAATAGTGTAATTTATGGCGTAGCAGTGAGAATTCAGTGACATGTCAAAATTTGTTGGGTGTATTGGGATGTGAACCGTTAAACAACCAGGCTCGTTGATAGCTTAGTCAGACATCTGTTTGTACCAGTATGCTTTCGTTGTCTGCACTGTATTGACATTTCAGACATCTCCTGTTATGTCTGTAAATTTGTGCTATTATATTAAATGACCAACTCCTGCGTTTAGGAGGGCACGGGTTCGATTTCCGGCTTCAATATACTGACCACATTCCGCTCATTTCGTATATTAATTGATAACTTACGTAAACTTCCCACAATGCTATAATTATCACAGTTTAACAGCAGCAGTCGCAGCTGCTTCCGCAAATCTTTGTGTTTGTTGCGCGGTGTGGTAGCTCAGAAGACTAGAAATGACTAGCGCAGAGCCTCGGAACTGAATCCTTGTGCGGATTAGAGTTTTTAGAAGTTTTGTTCACTTGAGGTCTAGTTTGACGCATTCAGATTTTCACGCGTGGTTTCGGCAGACATGTGCTAAAACCACGTTTCCTTGGCTCGCGTCAGCGAATGTAGATATTAGTTCGTGAAGATTAGTTTCACTCTAAACTAGCGGCTCAAGGTTATCTCCTGATTCCGATCTTCACCTCGCCACCACCCCTCTTCCTACCTTTCTGAACTGTACATTGTGTCCAGACAAGTGATTGGTAAATTTCCCTTCCGTATATAGGGGTAAGGGCAGCTGAGTGGGGATAAGGCAGATTGACCTTGAGGCGCCTCTGTTAACTGAACGTTCCACATTCAAATGGAGGATGTATTGTTCACAATGGTTTTATCTAGTTGACACCCACATTCTTAGTTATTTAAGCCACCGATGATGCAGTAAATGCATCCTGCACTCTGTCAGTCATCGTGTATAAATGGCCAATTGTCTTACTTTTTTCTGTCATCAGTCTCTTGATTGGTTTGATGCAGTCCTCTTTCCCTTCCCATCTTGCACTAACCGCTTCATTTCGACATACCTGTTACAACCTGCATGTTCATTAATCTGCTTTATATACTCTAATCTTTTGTCTACCTCTACGGTTCTTATCTTCGACTGTTCCCTCTAGTAACTAATTAACCAATCCCACATGTCTTAAAATTGAACAGACAATCCTGTCTCTTCTCTCTGTAAAACTCTTAGAATCTTTTTTCCTCACCCATCATTTCCCAAACATATTCATTTCGTAATTTATCCGTCTACTTAATTTTCAACATCATTTCATAGCACCACATATCAAATTACCAGTTGAAAGATAACGCCAATGCAACTGTTTAATTTATTTATTGTTGCGTCGTACGCGTTTCACCTCTCATTGAGCCATCATCAGCGACGAATATATACAGTTTTATATACAGTTTTATATACATTTTTATCCTATTTTTACGTAATTGTGAGCATGAGATTTTTTTAGCTGATAGTTACTTGCTATTTACATTTGTTAATATGGTATGCTGCTGCGCATCTTCGTTTTCTTTTACGAAGCATGTTGTGCTTGTATCATATTTACAATATTGTGCTTTCTCATCATTCAGTCGTCTGTTGGAGTCAATTGGTTTGTTTGTCTTGTCTCTGGTGCGCTTTCGCGTCCTTCGGTTGTCTGCTGTGGCCATCTTGTTTGCATGTCTCGTGCCAACAGACGACTGAATGATGAGAAAGCACAATATTGTAAACATGATACAAGCAAAACATGCTTTGTATAAGAAAACGGAGATGCGCAGCTGCATACCATATTAACAAATGTAAATAGTAACCATCAGCTATAATAATATCTCATGCTCACAATTACGTAATAATAGGATAAAAATGTATATAAAACTGTATATTAAAAACTGTAACAGATTCGTCGCTGATGCCTCGATGAGAGATGAAACGCGTACGACGCAACAATAAAATTAAACGGTTGCATTGGCTTTATATTTCAACTGGTAATTAAGCAACTGTGGAAACATGGTCTGCAACAACATTGCATCCAGATATCAAATGTTACAATTTTTCTTCTTTGTGGTACTCCCGAAGTCCTTGCTTTTCTACTGTAAGGTGCTTTCCTTTACACATAAGAATTTTAAAAAGTTCTTTTTGAATTTTGGATCAGTATTTGAAACTAAAAGATTTATCTTTCATGAAAGCTTTTTTCGCTATTGCTATTCTTTTAACATCATTCTTGCTTTATAATTTTACTTCTTAAGTGGCAGAATTTATTTACTTCTATTGCCTCCGATCTTATTTTTATATTTAATCTACTGTTACTGCTATGATTACATTTCATCTCATTGGCTTTAGCGCACATTTAGTCCAAAATCTTCCTTAAGTATTTCATTCACGACAGTTAATAACTTCTCCGTTTACTCGGTCTGGTCTGCTAACGGGACAATATCAGTTTATCATTGCATACTGATTTTTTTTTTCCTTGAACATTTCTGCCACATTCAAATTTTTATTTTAGATTGTAAAGAGTTCTTCTATTTCTCTATCTCTTTAAAATTTTGAATATTTCGTCCCACTTAACAATATCAAATGCTTTTTTTAAAATCAACAAATGCCATAAAATTATCTTTGGGTTTCTTGATCTGTCCTTCATATATTATTCTTAAAGGCAGAATTGCTTCGCTAAACCCAAACTGATATTCATTTACTATCTCTTCTATTATCATTTCTATTCTTCAGTATATTATCCTGGTCAGTAATTTTGAAGGATGTGATGTTAGAATTATAATGCTACAATCCTTACATTTGTCGCCTTGTGCTTTCTTTACAAGTGTGAATATTATACTTTATTAACCTTGTAGGAGCCTGGTACGCAAGTGCCAGGTACGGATTTGGCGAATCATGACACCCGAGTTGGAAACTTGTGAACGTCGCAAGTTTTCCCACACCGTAAAAATGTTGCATGCTTCAAGGGCGGTGGAACGTTGTCTAGGAGAACGGGGATGTGGTCTTCATCGCCAGGATCGTGAGGACGGTGCAAGCCTATATTAAAAAACCCTCAACCTCAAGGTGAGTAACATGCCGCGGTGGTGAGGCAAACCTCAGGGGCACCTGCCGCAATCCTGTTGTATTGGGCTTGTTGGCTTGATGCGGGGGCTCCACGTTGGTCGATTGTTAATTCCTCCAAACTCGTGGCGGGTGGGTAGCAGGTTATTCCAAACTCACAAAAATCGGCAAGCCGGCGAGGGTCGAAAGTCCTCCTGAGAATGGAGTAACAGGAAGAGGTATCTCATTGATAATGCCTTCGTACTAATGGCAATATGGTAGATATCCCCTGAAAAGGTGTCTCCTTCTATATACAAAAAGTATTAGAAGGAATTGCTGGAACGATAAGAGTGAAAAAGCTGAGGAATGGGACATTGTTGCTGGAAACAACTACCAGCAAGCAGGCTGTCTTAAACCTCGAGTCTGAGAAGCTCGGACTGTTTGCAGTAAAAAGCGAACTCCATAAAACTCCAAATACTAACAAAGGTGTAATCACCTGACGAGACCTTATCGATTTAGAGACTGAGAAGCTCCTTAACGATTGAGGATCAGAGAATGTGGTCGAGGTTCGCCATATCACCCGAAAGGTAAATGGAAGTGTTGAAAAGAGTGCCACCTTCGTCCTGACGTTCGATACTCCTTTGTTGCCGAAGTCCATCGAAGCAGGATATTGACCTGTAAATCTGAATATTAGCCCATATATACCGGACCCGATGCAAAGTTTCGAGTGCCAGTAGTTCGGACATACGGCGGCTACGTGCAAAGGCAAAAACGGAGTGGCGGTAAACGAACCGGGTAATGACTATACCCACCCACAGGTTTATGTCAACTGCTCCGGATCATATCCAGCTTGGAACAGGGAATATAGAGTGTATCTCAATGAAAAGATGATACAGTAGTTGAAAAACAAAGAGAATATCATATGGCGAAGTAAAGAAGTATTACAACCTAGTAGCCTCCCGTTTAGCTACCAGCTTTGTTAAGAATCTTTCAACTCCCGCCAGGAAAGAAATTCTTGTTACACAGACGTCCGTTACGGACATGGGCACAAGTACAATGTGCTCATGTCAATGTAAATATGGCGCCAAATCCATTAAGGTCCAAAGACCGTGGATGAACATATATTTTTTTTTTTTTTACTAGGTCTGTGGGACTGTGAAATTGTAAATATACCCTTCTGGTTGCAAAAAGATTTCCTCGCCAACATTGACAAATAACTCTTATCTTCAGCTTTTGTTGTTCTTTTCCCTTTTCCATTACTGAAGGGCTATTCTTTGTTTTACTGTTCTTCTAACTTATAAGTAATAAGCAGCTTTAAATCTCTGGTAACAGCTCTATATGAATACTAGTCTTAATCGAATGCAGTTATTTGACATAAATCCATATGTCATGCTCTTACTGATATCACTGCCTTCATCTAGTGATTTTTCAGACGATTTGAAAAACAGCAAGGATCAAATTGCTGATGCTGATTCTTTAAACAGTGAATGTTATAGCACTGTGTATAATATATTTGTCTACCAATAAGATGTCGAGGAGGAGAATGATTCAATGTCATTAGAATTTATATTTAGAATGTATTACGAAGTCGGAATGGAAGGCAGAAGAACTGTCTACGCATTTGGTTTATCCCGTTCAGAACTTTTCTTCCTTGATCAAATTCGACTGTACAGCTAAAGCAAAGATTTCTTTCTGCAATATTCTGACTTTGGCTTAAAAGTTCTGAATTTTCAGGCTTTTAGACCTATAAGGAACGTTCAAAAGGAAACGAGCCGGAGTCTGGAATGTGGAAACTGGTCACAGAATTGTAATATTGTTGTCAGTTACAAAGAGGGTTTCCGACAAGAGCGCGGAAGTACACATGCCCGCCGCTAGGAGGACACGAGTGCAAGTCACGTGACTACAAAGCTAGCAGATGCATCCGTCAGTCGTCTGCAAGGGTCAAGGCGTGGCACAAGCGTCTCGGGGAATGACGGGTGTCATTTGCCTATGATGCACGGTCTGCCGCATTACAGATGACAGTGTCCGGCTGGTTGACGGACTCGTTGCCCAGGACCGCCGAGTTACAGTGAAAGCCTTAGCCGCAGAGGTCGGATTGAACGTCGGAAGTGTACACACCATCATGACGGAAAGACAGAACTGGCGCAAGTGTGCGCCCAATGGGTGCCCCACAGTCTTCAGCAACAACAAAGCATGTCGAATGGCCATTGTCTTGATTATCTGCAGCACTATGCCTGGGAAGGGAATGAGTTCCTGGCACGAGTTGTGGCTGGAGATGAGTCTTGGTGTCATCACTTCGAACCAGAATCGCAACGACAAAGTCTCCAGTGGAAGCATCGAGGGTCACCACCACCAACAAAAAAGGCCATCCACACAAGTGCAAGAACGGTTATACTGACATTCTTCTTTGACCAAGATGGCCCCTTTCTGAGCGACTTCCTGCAGCACGGGACAACAATGAATGTCCAGCGTTACTCGCAAACCTTGACCATCCTTCGCCAAGCGATTAAATCAAAACGACCAGGCAAGCTCACCCTCCATACAGTCCAGACCTCTCTCCATGCGATTACGCCATTTTTGGCCCCATAAAAAGGCTCTTAGAGGCAAACGATTCACCTCGGACGACAACGCCAAGCAGTACGTACGGAACTGGTTCACATCGCAGCCCCAGGAATATTACGAGACTGCCTTGTGTCGGAGTGTTAAAAGTGCCTCAACAACCAGGGCCAATACTTCTGAAATATAGGTACTGGTTTCTATTCCTAGGCCTCTGGCTAGTTGCTTTTTGAATCAGCCTTGTGTGTTTCTTACTACTTAGTTGGTCATTCGAATTATGAAGTATCTTAGTTGATCAGTTTATGAACATGAAAGCTACGTTAGGTCGCCATTTAATATGTGTGACGCAGTACCTTCCTAGTTTTTTCCTCAAGTAAAGGTAATTTCAATTTCTTGGATTGGCTTGAAGTAAGCAGATCGTACGTGGACTTCGTTTTTTTTTTTTTTTTTTTTTTTTTTTTTTTTTTTTTTTTTTTTTTTTGCAAAATACTGCCATAACCATCCTGATCTGGGTTTTCCATGGTTTTCCCAGATCACTCCACGCGAATGTGGGGATGGTTCCTCACAATAGCCCATGGGCGCCTCCTGCCATATCCCTTATATCCCTTCCAAACCATAACCCTTTTCGATTGGTGCAATGCGCCCTCCGCCACACACTTTTAGTGAATCGCGGAGTGATAATAATAATAATAATAACTTTAGATCTCTTGCATATATTTGATGTAACTAATTCTGTTAACTCGGTAATGTCAAAAACCTCCCAGTTTATCGTAATTTATTAATTATTCTTTCGAATTTACCATCTTCTTTATTAATTAGCCTTAAATCGTTCAACGCATACACCTACAGACATGCTGACACCTCAAACAGTAAATTTTGATAATGGATGTTTATAACTATGTTCTGGTATAAAACTGTAAGGACAGAAAGCAATTTCTGAAATGAAAATATTTGGCGGCTAAATTGTACAACTGTATTTGATTTTCCATATGAGTATGATCGATTGCTCATGTTAGTTGGCACAAAATAGCTGACAATTCAGAATGTAAATCACGCTCAGTTAAAACCAACCGTACCCCAGGAGTAACCGAATCTAGTAACATATCCCAGGGATAACATTCTATCGCGTACACTGCTGGGGTCGGCTTAAATTTTATTTGACGATCAATTAGCGAAATGTACGGAGGAAAAACATTGGAATAATAAAAAAATCAAACTGACTACGAACTGTGTGTATATAATAGAAAGCAGTTCTACAATTAGTTACATTCATCCTGAGCAACGCTGTACCGTGTATCCATTGTGGTTTGAGGATGGCCTTAGTCGGAGGGCTATGGAACGGTGAGGGAGCTAGCCGTACCTCTGGCAGGCAGCCAATAAAACACATACTGCAACATTCAGAACCCCAGAAGCTTCTGTTAAGCGAAGTCATTTTCCAAACTAACAGATCGTAAGTACACAGATTGAGTTGTTTACAGTGATGGTTGCAGTCAAATACTTATTCAGGACTGATCTGCGAAAGGGACGGACTAGGATCAAATAAAAAATGACTGGAGAGAAGTGTCGAGAATAGTAATAACATAAGCTATACACCAACAATAAAGGAGGCTGTATCTCCAGCCAACCATCAGATTGAGGACTAGATGCATATTCCACAGGGCTGTGGTAATTAATTGGGTAAAAATCAATACTGAAAGTTACTATTTCTGTTCTGTTAGTTTATTTCCTTCTGTCGCAAAATTTATTAAGAGGCGGCTGAACGTAGGTTTTATGTTCATAAACTGGACAGCAAAAATACGTTATAATTCCTCTCAACAACAAAATAGTAAGAAACATACAAATCTACAAGTTTTAACATTTCAGAGCATCTTAAGCCAGTGTCAGAATATTGCAGAAGGAAATCGCTCCTTCAGCTTAGTTGAATTTGAATGAGGAAGAAAGATTTTAACGGTGTAAACACAATGTGTAAACAGTGCCTCTGCCATCCATTAAGACTTCGAACAGTATGCTGCTTGATAATTACTGCTTCGTGCAGACGAGTCGAAATATAGAATCAACTGAATCTGGGCATTTCCGAAGCTTTTTTCTACTTTAACCGCACCATACATTTTAAATCATACTGTATGGCCACGAGTAACCACGTTTTCAGTTACCTGCATATTGCAAATAATTGTTTTTCATAATAACAATGGACAATACATAACGATCAGATCAATTTAAAACAAAAACGCACACGCACACGCGCACGCGCACGCGCACACACACACACACACACACACACACACACACGCTCGAACTTAAAACTGCCGATCTATTCAATGTGAAGCTTACTCGCCGCTCTTAAGTTAATGGTTTGGTTTCCACATTTCGCACCTTGTGAATGCAAAGGAAACTTTTTCTTTTTTTTTAATGGCATTTGGCAACGGAGGCCATACAGCCAGCTCAAGGTAATTATAATTGCTTTCAGTGTATGGACGCCACAGGACGGACAGGACATTCACACAGACACACAACACTTAACATCCATGCCCGCGGCCGGATTCGAACCGGCGGCCTTCGGCACGCGGAGATAGCACTCTAGCCCCTACGCTACCGAGGCCGGCAAAGGAAACTTCATGGATTCAATTGTTTTCCCTTCTGTCTCTTTGCATGTTCGTCTATTACGCCATATTAGCTATGAACCCTTAAACTTTGTAATTATTCTCTTGGATGACAAGCCGAGTGAACAAGGAGTTTCCACGCTATATTTCGGCGATAAAAACGTCATCATTTTCCGAGGAAATTGGTAAACACTTGTTCTCTTGGCTTGTTACCCGGGAGAATTGTATTAAAACTAAACGTCGGGAAAGACTTCGTTCTTTAATATTTGTGATTGCGAACGACTCTAATTATTTACAACCTTAACAATAATTTAGCATTTAATTTAAAAAAAAATGTGAAATATAAAAAAAAAATGATAAAGGCGGATATTGGCGGACTGAAGAAACATTTTCATGGAATACTCTTCTTACAAATAATGTGTTTGCATTTTTATTTCCCGATTCTACGAAGTTTTTGTAAAAATCAGAAAAAAAATCTAATTCGTTGCTTTATTTTCGAAACTATTGATCTGTAAATTCATTCTGAATTCACAGCGACACTGCCTCCTTTTGTTTATAGAAGAGCTATAGCACTCTCCCTGTGATTTATATTATTCGCAAAATAACTAAATTAGTAATTTTAACATATTAAATACTATTACAATTTTTTACGACCAAAATTTGTGATCCTTTGTTACTGAATTTCATGATTTGGAGAGTAAATATGTTGTTAAAATTCGTACATGAAGATTTATAAATAACAAGCGCTTTAACCACTGAGCTAACTGACCGCTACAGGGAAAAAACAGTACAGAGACCTCCATACCCAACGCGTCTATCGCCGTTCAGTAATCATTTCGAAATTATAAGACAACATGTATTATTTATACAGATAATTTTTCAACCAAATGTAGACAGTATTTTTGTCGCCTTGTTTCAAAGGATAAGTGTGCAAAGTTTCATCGAGATCGGGTGAAAACTGTGAATTTGTATGAAGAACAAACATACATTTATATATATATATATATATATATAGTGTTTGTTTGAGTTTTATATACCATTTGAAAAACAATTTCCCAAAATGGGTAAAAAAAATTTAAAATAACTTTTTTTATTATTACTAAGAGTTTTCTCACTGCAGAGGTTTTAATCCAACAACAATAAAAACTCGGAACACAGAATTTGACTTCATCTTCCCAAAATATTTCTCCAGATATTTCGATTTTTCATATCTTCATCTGCACCAAATCTTCTCATTGCTATTTGTACACTTTGGAACCAGTTAAACATGAGCCATCTTCTTTTCCTCCTTCCTTTAACTTCCCATTCATGTACAAGTTTTGGTATCCTAGTGTCTTCCATCCTTCTTACATGGCCAAACGATTCCAATCTTTCTCGTTTTATAACATTAATCGTCTCTTCTTTCACTCTTTCACTTCCATTAGACTTACTATTTCGGTATTCCTTACTTTATCTTTTCTTGATATTATATATATATATAAAATGTTCTATTCATAACATTCTTGCTCCATAGAAGTGAATTGAGCACCCAATTACTTTCTAGCAATTAATATTTCTTTTATTAATTTTGATATTCGATTTTTCGTCTTTCTAAAATTTAACCCAAATAGCAAAAATTATTTACCTTTTTAATTTTTATTCCAACAATGTACAATTTATTTAGTATGATAAGTCTGTTTGTTTATAGTTAGTCTTAAGCCCTATTTTTTATATTCTGTAGAAAGTTGATTACATATATAATTCGCATCGTCACTTTTATTACTAACTTTTTATTTATTTTATTTAGCTTTATTGCGATTAAAAACTTTTACTGAAGCAGACAGCTGTAATCAGTTTTGATGTGACCTATGTAATATGAATTCTTTTAAACTTGGGGAAGTTATCACATACATGGTGAAACATCCACATGACAGACCTGAAATCTTGGTACACATACAAGGAAATAATACTGTAATTTTAAACTATAGAAATGTTTGAAAAGAATCATCCACAGCAATTGCAGATGTCAATTAATAGCTTACTTTCAGTGAGCAAATTTTTAAGTTAACAGTTGATACTGTAGATTTTTATTCTTACTGAGCTTATAGACATTATAATATTCCATGGTTTCCCAAATCACTCCAGGCAAATGCTTACTGATTACACTTTCAAATCGTCTGACAATTGTTCAAACCTGTACGCTTCACAATTTTCTTCAATCATTCGCTGTAAGGAGATCAGTTATGATGCAAGTCTTGGCGCACTTGCGCCCACAATTGCTTTTTCTTTGCAATGGTGGGTATCGATGGTACATCAAATTGGTTAACCCTTTTGGACGTTGAAGTTTGATCAGTTGGTCGTTGATCCAGAGTGCTGAAATCTTCGCGTTTTTAATTCAAGAGCTAGCCCGTTATTGAACCACCAATGGTAGCCCGTTTTTAGACCATGCGATACTTAAAGTTGATGGTTTCGGCAGCCATTACAAAACAAATCGAACAGGATAGGTGTGCTGCATGAAGCTCAGGTCATGTACTTTGAGATAATGTGGAAGCCATTTAATTTACTAAGTAAGAAAGAGAGAAATTAATGTTGACATACCTTGAAAAGTTTTGAGTTTTTCAAAAGCAAGTTTTCCGATAAAACAATTTGCACCAACGCACGCTTGTCACGAACAAAGTTCATTTGCTAGCTACTCTTCCCCTACCACTTGATGTTCCTTTTGGTGCCATTCTCGTGCCTGAGCACAACCCCTTCCCCCACTTTCAGCAAGTAGCCCTTATATAGACCCTAGACCGTCTTTGGACCTTCTCCTCTAAAAGAACGTCTTAATAGCACACCACAAAATTAACTAACTTCAAAATTCTGCAATTATTTATCAACGTACTCACTTAAAATTATCTTTACCCAGAATAGTAACACATTTCAAATATTGATTTTATCATTAATATGTAGTTATTTTAAGTGAAAGACTATCAGTATAACCTCTTCCTTTCTTTTGCCCCTAACATTTGTTCAAAATTAACGTATTGTTTGAAAACTGTAACTTCTTATATTCTGTGTAAACACTAATATCTTTTAAATGTTTTAAAAACTAAAATGAATTGCATTCAATGTCAGCATGACTCTATTACTAACGAAATATAATCTATGTTTTCGTTTGTATAAAGAATATGTTAAATATCACTTTTTTGTGAGGTGAGTGCGTCTCAATTTTTGGATATTCGCGTGACTACTCGTTCCACCTACAGGGTAGAGGACGGTGTAAGCAGATGTTTAGGAATGGTTGAATAAATTTTGGGAGGAAATATAGCGATGAGCTATTCAGATCGTTCGGATACATATGAGCACGGTTGTACCTTTGAAGTGTGAAATTTGTTAAATCAAAATCCCACCTAAAATGTGTAAATTTAGTGAATACATCTTTGTCACATCACTAATTGCAACAATATCTAACTTACGCCGATCCATTTCCTTCTAAGTCCTCAAATCTTAGACGCCCTATTCTGACGTCTAATATTCCACACTCTGATTGGATTAATTCTTATGACTCCTCCCTGAGGAGTCCCAACCCGGACTATTTTACCTCCGGAACATTTTACTAAGACAGAATTTTCGTAATGTCACTACTGTTAAAGAGTGCACTCTTCGTTATTAACAATGCCTGCTATTTATTTATTATTTTCAGATAGTCTATGCCTCACCCAAATAAAGTTACAGTTTGATAGGTTTAACTATACATCATCAGAATTAACATATTACCTCATCTGAATGTTGGGACCGAGCGTGGTGGATGGACGTTTAACGTTCTGACCTCGCATTCCGGAGAACGCGGGTTCGAATCCCCGTCCGGGCATCCAGATTTGGGTTTTCCATGGTTTCCCTAAATCACTCCTGGCGAATGCCGGGATGCTTCCTTCAAAAAAACCATGGCCGAATTCCTTCCCGTTCCTTGTCCCCAGTCCCATACCGCCTCTAATGACCTTGGCCGTCGACGAGGCGTAAAGCAGTAAGGAAAAAAAAAAAAACTGAAGTTTTGGTATATTGTCACGACGAATGCTTGCTGCTTGTTTATTGTCTATATGCACAGCAATATTTTCGACTGCCTCTGCTCTTACGGATTAAAATGGCGCGGGGACCGTAGCAAATGTGAAAAAGGGGCCTTTGATTTTCGTCGCCCGGGGCAGTAGCAGAACTAAAAAAAAAAAAAAAAAATCATAGCATTTGCTAACTCCTGCTACGTGTCTAATCCGGTACTGCTTTCTGGGCTATACAAATTTCTGAAATCTGTCCTGTAAAGCATTACATTCAAATCCAAAGCCGAGAAGGATTCATTCTTACATAACTTTTCTTAATTATATGACAATATGTGCTATTCTCAGCAAAAAAAACTACATGTACTGAGTACGTATACTTTCCTGAAAGATTTGACGTTCCCGAATTCTGTTGTGCAAAAATCTTAACACCGTCACATCAATTTTGTGCAAATTAGAGCGGTTTGTTGCGGTAAATCCAGCTTCCATTGCAAATATTATTTGTATTATGGTTTGGTAACCAGAACTAATCGATTGACCTAAAACCCTAAATACACAACGCATAGATTGTCGAAAAACTCTTTAAACACGGAACAAAACGCGCATGCTGAAACGTGATGCCACGGGCTGTGTTTGGTGTTACATGACTAATGGCTGTGTAAGCACCTCAGAATTTGTTAAATTCTACCTTTTTTGCTACGAGACATGGGGAACGTGTATCTGGGAAGAGCCGATACTGCAGCTGGTAGCCTAACACAGAGCGATTTAAAATCTAAAAACTAACTAAACATGTAATAACAGCCTTAAATAGATCTTCAATGGTAAATAGTAGTTGTTAAACTGGCCTAAATCATTGCAATCCTCAAGAATCCAACTTGTAGGCACTTAATTTTTGTTTCGAGATAACATCATCATTTTACAACACTTTTCGATGTAATAAAAAATAGTCATAATAATAATAATAATCAAACAGGAGAAACTGAATTTTGCAGTAGAGAACACATGATCAATAGTTTTAGGCAGTTTAAAAAATACGAAAACATAAGTTTTAAATTCAGTCAAATTAATCGGCACTTTCGAACATTAATTACAACACATTTCAAGCAGTCTCTGATATTACAACTTAAATCCTTCCTGAACACGTGTTAAACTTTTTGAGAAGTTCTGTACAGTCAATCAAGACTAAGATAAATTTCTAAAGCGAATTGCTTCTAATTTTTCATAGTACCAACTTGCATAAATTATCACACTCAAACCAGTCAAAGTCTGGAAATAAAAACACTTTCGAACAATGTAATAGAAAACGTAAAATCGTATACTGAAAACCCCTTCGCGAAACATGCTTTACCTTCAGAGCAATTTACTTTGTAAATCTTTGAAATTTTGCAAATGGATGTCTGATATCAACATACCAATATCGAAGAAATGCGATCATTACAAAAAGTATACCATCTAGAAACAAGATAAAGGATTTTTTGGAAAGCGGAGTAGCTGTAGAAAGTTCTGACATAAGTTTTAAAACCCAAAATAAAGTATTTGAAGGAAAAGTGTATAGCAAAGGGAAACCCACTTTCCTCCTCCAAAAGTGTAGGGATACACGAAAACATTTTTATGTTTTTACAGCCAATCCATTGAGTTTAAGAGAAAGATGCGACTGGGTTGCAGACTTTTTGAAGGGCAGAACACAGTATGTAGTTCTCGACGGTGAGCGTTCATCACTTACCGAAGTTCGGTCCGGGGTTCCCCAGGGAAGCGTGATAGGGCCTCTGTTATTCCTCATATACATTAATGATTTGTGTGACATATTAAGGGGGATGAAAAGATTATTTGCAGATGACGCTATTATTTATCGTGAAATCACAACCCAGGACGACTGCGCTTTGTTACAACATGATAATATGAAAATAATTGCGTGGTGTAAAGATTGGCAGTTGGAGTTAAACGCTAAAAAGTGCCAAGTCATGCATGTAAGTTAGAAGGTGACACCAGTTAGCTCTGAATATACAATTAATGGGACTGTCCTTAGAACGGTAGATTCCGCTAAATACCTAGGAGTAACAATTCGTAATAATTTGTCGTGGAATGAGCATATCGAGAATGTAATTGGGAAAGCAAATCGTTTGCTCCGATTTCTAGGTCGTAATTTAAATCAATGCACTCCGGAAGTTAAATCGATTGTATACAAGTCACTACTGCGGACTCACTTAAACTGTTGCCCTGTATGGGGTCCACATCGAAAGGGATTAATGGAGGCTTTAGAGAAGGTTCAAAGAAGAGCCGCCCGATTCGTGACAGGTATATATAGTTGGAGGGAAAGCGTAAGTACGATGTTGAAGGAGTTAGGTTGGGAAGACCTGGAACACCGGAGGCTTTGCTCTCGACGGAAGCTAATTGAAAAATTCACGACTGACGTATTTTGGAATGACAGCCAGCAAATATTGCTACCAGCAACATTCATATCTCGGAATGACCGTGAAAATAAGATGAGAGAAATCAGGGCCCAAACCGATTCTTTTCTGTATTCATTTTTTCCGCGAGCGATTAGGGAATGGAATAGAAAGGATTTACCGGGCGAGTAAACTTAAAATCCGACAGGAGTAGCTTTCGATAAAGCTCTCCGGCCATCCTGATCTGGGTTTTCCATGGTTTTCCCAGATCACTCCACGCGAATGCTAGGATGGTTCCTCACAATAGCCCATGGGCGCCTCCTGCCATATCCCGTATATCCCTTCTAAACCATTACCTTTCCGGATAGGTGCAATGCACTGTCCGCCACACACTTTTAGTGAATCGCGGAGTAATATTAATAGTAACAGTAACATCAAGCAGGAGAAAGTTGTTTATATTACTTTAGAGAATATTAAAATCTGAAAGACATATGGTAAGTATCTTAGATTAACTACTCTGGGTGTCACGTGACTTGGGAGATTTGCGGCAGTTTTTCGCCAGTTGCCTGTGGATTGTCTTGTGGGTAGGACCTGTGCTCGAAGCTCAGCCTGAGCTCTTGCAAGTAGTCCTGCGAGGCTGCCATCATGGATTTTTAAGACTTTAGATATGTGACGTGAAATTTTCTCAAGGGATTTGGGTTTGTCTGACTTCTACGTTTCAAACTTGTAATACTCTGAAATGAATATCCGATGCCAATCAACTGTATTTGTGAATTTTCTTGTGGTTTTTAATAACAGAATATAGTGATGGTGAAACTTCAAAAGTGGTTTTATTTCAATAGTTCGTAAGTGAACCCTTTTCTCTCCATTGGAGAGTGGCGACCAAAATATTTTACAGTTGACCTTATTTCCAAGGTACACTCACGGTCTAAAATGTTGAATAGTTACACTCACGGTCTAAAATGTTGAATAGTTACACTCACGGTCTAAAATGTTGAATAGTTACACTAACGGTCTAAAATGTTGAATAGTTGGAACTTTCGATGGATTTTAAGTTGAGATGCCAGTTGCTAGTTAAGGATATCAAGGCTTACTACTACCCTTGGTATAGCTTTGTCCCTTACAGATGCTTATTTAGTTTATTAAAATAAAAGCTGATTTTTGCTGTCTTTAAGACTTTTTAAGTTTCAGTTAAATTTGTATAGTTCTGATTTTAGTGTCAAGTACCTCATTGCTAAGCTCTGGATTTTTAAATTCTAAAAAACCAAATTTAGGTTTATTCATTTCACGTTTTAGACTTTTATAGGTTTCTAAAATTCTGATTTACGAACTTCCACGTTTTTAAGGGAAATAAAATTTAAAACACCCAATATATACTGTCACAGTGCTAAATAATACAATGTCAAGTACTCCTAGAAGTTTTTAACTGCTAACATGACATTGCTCGATCACATTAAAACATGCGAAATAAACCACTATTATGTTCAAAACATTTCGTCTTTATTGTGTATGATAAACAACTCAAAAATTCTAATATGACACTGAACAATGAAATATTTTGACAGATTTTCAGGAGTAAACTCTCCTCTCTTCCGTTAAAATTCTCTTGAATGCGGAAAAACTACGCTCTACGTCACATGAGGTAAGAGCTGCGAGTTTCCTAGGATTCCAAGGCAATATTTCTTGTTCCTTTAGTCCAGAGAGGACACGGCCTATGTGTTCCTCTTGAAATATGGACTGCGGGCTAAAACAGACTCCTGCTTCTTAGCTATAGACACCCCAACTGGTCCAGGAGCCACTTTGGCCCTCACTTTTTGGATGATTTGAAGTGCTTCCGTCAACGGTGGAGTGCCTTCTTCCAATTTCTTGATTGAAAATTCTAGGTTGTAAAAATTTGCCTTTATATATGTCAACTCGTGTACAGCTGGTACTGAGTGCAACACTTTCTTTTCATTTACTATAGCAATAGCTTCGCTTTCGTCTAATGATTCGAGGACCTCCATGATCCTACAATATTTTTCTGCATAATGTATTGCGGCTGAGAGCCATGTCACCCATGTCAATACTGACTCGGGAGGTAGGGTTATTGATGGTAGCTTTTCCCTGAAAGTAATTACTCGACTTCGTGCTTTCAGGAATATTTTTGTCACTGAAGAAATTTTCTCGTTAACTACAGGGTGTTGTTCACGAATTTTTTCAGCTACCCGGTGGAGCCCATGAACTAGTCTGGTGACATGCGCCATTCGGGGATGGAATGCCTTCAAACACTCCCCTGCTTTTATCATATAAGCTGCACTGTCTGTGGTCAACAACCGCAACTTATCCTCGTGTTTTGAATGTGGCCCCAACACCTTTAATACACTCCTTATAGCAATTGCCAAAGTAGAGTGGTTTGTCGTTGGAAGTTCTCTGCACATGATGACATGGGGTATACTAGGTTTCTCACATGCCAGCTTGCACATAACGGTGGCTATGTATCTGCCGCAGGCATCTGTCGTCTCATGTACACTTAACTAGATGAATTAGTCAGCAATGTCCACCCGTGCTTCTTCAATGGTTTTCTCATACATATGAGGCAAGTAATTCTTAAAGTGGATTCATCTGATATTTTTCTGTTACAATATTCTTTCAGAAAGGTTTTCAGGACTGCATTCGGAGTGTTAAACTGGTATATTAGCGGCAGTGAGAGCTTCACACAGATGCAGGTTAAAGGATTCTTCTGTACCCAGCTTTGAACTTGTAATGAAACTCTGCTTCTGTTCGGAAGCATTTCTCCTGGAAACATTTGCCAAATGAGTTGCTGAATTCTGATACTGTTGTACGTGGGTCGTTTTTCCGTAGGCACCTATATAGAAGGCAAAAATAAAAATAGTCTACCTGAATCATCCCGGATAATACCTAGTTAATATTATGAAATTTCATACAGCAGTCTAGACTGTCACTTTGTTACTTTAGAAATGAAAACAAAATCTAATTTATTTTTTAAAATTATAAAAGATATATGTATATAAAACAAATTAAACTTACTGCACATGCTTTACGCATGCTCCACAATATATAATTTTCCCATCTGTAGAAAAGTTCTTATCTGTTCAAATCCGCTCTTGCAGGAGACTAGTTCTTGAGGATTTCTGTTTAGGCATGATAGCTTTTAAAGAAGGAACTAAAAGTATGTAGGCCTACACACTGTTTTAATTTCCGTGTTACCACTGAACGATGACTGTATACAACTGTTAATTTCTCAGAAAGGGTTTGTGTTCCTGAGATTGTTAATGTTTAACATTCTATGTTTAAAACATGCTTTGTCGATTTGTTTCTACGGAATGTAATAATGTGAAGTTGCCACACCGAATTGTTACAGCTTTTCTCATTGTTAGGTTAAAACACATCATTTCATATTGTGGTGAATAGTTATTCCAATTTTAAAATAAATCCCTTTGTTTTACTTGTAAATGTAGTCCGTTTACCGTCAAAGTTTGGCTTCACCCTCGGACTCTTCGAGGGATCATTTGCAGTGCGTTGGGTCTTAGGATTCACGTACTAATAGATACAGCTGGGGATGGCGACTGGCCGGATCGCCTATGCGACATTAACTTGATCGATGTAAAAGGAGGAAACGAAATTTTTCAGAAGGAAGTGGGAAAAGGAAGCAGCCGTAGCCTGTCAAGGGACTGAGCTAATCCGGTCGGTCATTTGTTTTATTTAAGTAACAAAATTACAGTCGGACTGGATCAATACATCGAATTAGGTGTTTTTAGGTTCTAAAAACTGAATTAGGTCATTTTAGGTAATAATATAAAAATTAGGTTATTTAAGGTCATATTAAATTTAAGAATATTATTAGTTTATACAATAGACGAAAAAGAAAGTTAAAATTTATATTAGGTTGGGAACAAAATAGATTCGAACCTTAGTATCCGAGGCTTACTTATTGTCTTATACCAACCAGCGGCGGCCTTAGGCATTGCGAGGCCCGGGGTGGTAGATCCTTGCGAGGCCCTTGTTTTTTGTGCAAAGTGTGTTAATCGAAAATAGGGTTTTCTGATGATCGACGAAAAATGCAAAACTCATAAATAAATAAATTTTTACACAAAGACGTCAAATTATTAAGGATAAACTGAAATATATAAATGCGTAGAAAGATATACGCAGGGTTTACAGTAAAAATGATGTTTGCGGCTTTTTGTAAGAATAATGGGTTTAATTAAAGCACAAAAATCTAACGGATGAGCTACGTCATTTTCAATTCAAAGAATAGAAAGGGCTGAAAACCGATCTTGTCATCGAATTCCTCAAATACGTTTCTAATAATTTTTAACCATGAAAACCTTCTTTCTGCGGACGTAACTGTCTTAGGTGCGGTGGAAACAATTCTCAGGACTACTTCGATAGTGGGGTACACTTCACTTAATGTTTTTTCTATTATATATATTTCATCACCGAGATAACGCCGTCATTTTCTTGTTATATACGGTTAAACATATTTAGTTCTTCATAAAATTCTTGTCTATCAATATCAGATGTCACTGTAGCTTCAAAACTTCAAAGTCACTAATTTCCTTTAATATTTTTCTGGTATACATGATACCAAATATGTTCTCATCATGTTTAAGTGCCTCAAATCTACGTTGGCAGCTTGAGGGCACGTAGTCAACAATAACATAGAAATAGTTTATTCTAGAAGTCTCCTCTCGCTTGCAATTCAAGTGCTTCATCTTCCCCTTCATAATCGAATTTCGTTCTTTTCACGATTATGAACTTTGTCAATATCATTTTCATCAGCTGTTTCTCTTGCTGCCACCAAGGATGATTGGAAACCATTTTCCCGATAATTATCAAGCCAAGGTGTAAATGCGTCTAAGTGTTGTATAGCCGCATCTAGTTGCATTTTTCGTTTTGCAACACTGTTTTAAATAACATTTATCTCTGTAAGAATGTCATACCATACGACGAGAGCAACTACAAATTCGTACGAAGTTATTTTCTTTTCTAGAACCTGACATTCAGTAACCAACTGACAATCTGTTGCTTTTTTTGCTAAATCCCTTAATGCATCAAATACATCTCTTGGTTGGTATTTGAAGGCCTTACCGATTCTACCCTGCATTCCCTTCTAATTTTATTTTAACGAAAAGGATTTTACATGTGCTTTTAAAATAGCCCACCTAGAACTCGATCCGGCAGAGTAATTGGGAAAAAAAAAATAACACAAGGCGATGCTGCATCTCTGATGATGATATTCCAGCTATGACTCCCACAGGGTAAAAAAAATAAGCAAGTGTACGTTTCTGGACACTTTTATCCACGCATATTGACTTCACTATCATATCCTTGGCATCTGCAGTTTTGCAGTGATATATCCAGCAGTTCTAGCGTTGTAATTATATCATTAATGAAACTCTCAGTTGTGTTTTTTCGACAGCTAAGAAGCCAATAAAATGTTCTTCAAAGTCAGCTGTATTTTTATTAAAAAAATCTTATAATAATTAACAATTGCTCAACACGAGAAACATCACAAGTACGATAAATAATTGAGTAATATTTTTCTTTACTATTTGGTCAATAATTTCAATCTTCTAGTGATTTGCCATTAATTGTATAAGCTCATTTTATTTTTTTTATTTTTTGGAGTTAATGGTCATTAATAATCTTGTCTGTTACTTGTTTTAGGTGAAGTCATAACATTGGAACAAATCGGGTTATTAACTTTACTAAATCTATAAAGTTGCCGCTAGTTTCACTTGAATCGGAGTCGTATATCAATTTCTCTCTATCACCTCTGAAGGTATAATTGTCAGATGTTATAAAATTTACAATTGCAAGCAATCTTTCTAAACACTCTCCAACGCTGCCTTTCTTGTTCAGTTGGAGTCGGAATTTTTGGTTTACTTTTTCTGTGTCGTGCTGGTGAATGTGAAGACGCATATAGAGGGAGTTTGGAAATTTCCACTTCACGACCAACTGAGGTATCCGTGTTATTGGTTGCCTTAAAAAAATTCTCTTTTCCTCATCCTCACTCCAGTGTTAATTAGATGAATGTAATATGTAGATTGTGCCATTCTAAAACCTCGTAAAAATCGTTTCATTATTCATCAGATGCTGTGACAAAAGTAGCACTCTATTTTTGTGTGTGTGTTTTGGGATAGCAAAAATAAAGTGCGGTATATAGGAAAAGGTTATATTTATTTTATTATGTTCGAATACATATTTTTCATTACTTCTAGGTTTGATTTAATGTCTCGGATGGTTATGGCGTACGATTGCGGTACGGTAGGTCCTGGTTAAAATCCCGGTCTCGGATGCAATTTTTATACGGCTTATAAATGACCTTTATTTCTGGCAAATCGTTAATTTGTTGATGCGAAGATGCTAGGACGTTGCGTGGTTGCAGTTATACGTTGAACTGTGGTCTCCTATCCCTGGTAGGATTATCAACATAAAATAGGTGGATACGATAGATGTGCTACATTGCACAGCTGGTACGAAACACTGTGGCTAGGTCTTCGAGACCACAAAGTGTATAATGATCTCATTCTTTATTAACAATAACTATCGAGTGAATCGAAAGTAACCTCAAACAAAACAAACATGTCAAATGCGAAGTGATTGACGTTTGTCATTTCATTACCATGGCGTTCAGAAAAGCGAGAATCTTTCAATCCAGTATAGCGTGAGAAATACTTTTAATTGTGGTTTGTTAAGACAACGTTTGGATACTATTTTTGTAAGTAAAATATTAACCAGTGAGGTGATAACATGAGTCAGGTAAAGAAAATTTTTTAACGTGCTTTATCACTTTCTTAGATTATAAAATACGCCTGCGCAAAATAAAGATCAATACTCTCTATAACAGAATATGGTTGGCAACCCTGGCTTTGACTCCAAACTCACTTTTATGGAAACGATCAAATTAAAACTTAAAGGAAACTGAAGACAGCAGGAAAACATTTGTCAAACAGCCAAGCTAAGGACAAGTGTGAGCACATGAAGGGCGAGCCTTCACTCAGCCGACTGTCGTTACGGAGTAGTACAGGTCAAGTGTGACACGAGATTCCAGTGTAAGGTGACAAGAGTTGACGAACGAAAACACGGGGATGGCCCGAGCGTAAACACTATGAAAGTAACAAAACTGAGCGTTCAAATGGGTTTTCTGATATGCGAGGTGCGAGATTCCAATAGTAATGCATTTTTCTACTATGTTTTACAGTTAAATTACAAAAATATTATTTACTGATAAATTATTTAATTTTAATACCATTAATCTTACTTTTTATACAAATGTGACATTGAATAAACGTAAATAAGAAATTTTGATTAGGTACTTGTTAATATATACTTTACTATCAATTAACCATTTTTTAATCACTAATCACTAATAACTAAAGAGAAAATATTTTTTTAAATATATATAAACTCTTTCAATTCGGGTTGCACGAGGCCCCGGGCGATTGCCCTGTTCGCCACCCCTTTAAAAGGCCGCCTCTGATATCAACAGTTCTTGCGTGAATCCCGTTCATCAAACGACACAAATTTTTAAAACAGTTGATTCCTGTGTTGTTGGTCATTAACAGTACTCAGAAATAATTTTTTCGGAAATATCATAAATTTGCATACATTTTTCCTATTAGTCTTATTATATCTACAGATTACATCAGCATAATTAATTTACTTTTATAACTGGAGACCAGATTTATATACAATATAAAATGGGCATTAAACTGTTGTAATATGACGTAGGAAATGTTAAATTGTGTAATATTATGCGTTAAAACAATATAAATGTGCGCATCAAATAAATACAAAAGAAGATGACAAAAATTAGTTTATTGAAAGTTGTTATATTAGTAATTATAATTATCGTTGTCTATTTAACAAAATAACAATAGAATGGGAGAAACAAAACTAACATACATGTAAAATTATTAAAACCGAAAAATGTTTACAGTATTAGCTTAACGTAAACAATAGGTTGGCAATAATTATTCTTCTAACACAGGGGTCCCCAAACTTTTTATCACGTCGACCCCCCTCATAGAACATTTGTCTTTTCATCGACCCCCAGATTAAACATTTAATAAAACCAGTGCCGGATGGGGGGGGGGGGTTGTACACCGGGGTGCCAAATTGAAATCATGTTTGAAGGGCGGCGATTTAAGTTGCGGAAACCTTTTTTTAGCTCTACTAGTACACTGGGCGCCGGGCGGCGACAACAATGAGTTTGGCTGACAATCGGGGCGGCTACATTTGGGGTCAGACGGCAAAAATGGGAGCTGCAAATAATGTTACAAGGGGCGGCATTCCTATAGTTTTTTGCCCCTGCTCGAAAAATTCATGGATCCGCCACTGATGAAAATTTTAAGACATTTTTAGCATTTCTGATGCTAAGCAATAAGGAGACTTGTATAACAACCCAAAGAAAGTATTTATAGTTCCCACACCTTAAAAAATCCACCCAATAACACTCACAGATATTTTACACTGTTATTATAATCGTAAAAAATAATAACAAAATTATAGATAGATGGAAACTAGTGTCATAAAATGTAAAACACAAAATAGTCATTGAAAATTAAAATAAATTATATTCGATGGAAAAACAACTGCCATTTTACGACTACTATTGAATAAATTAAAAATATGTTAACGTACCTTTTTATTAAAGTAGCTGATATTAATTAGATAGATGGGTCTGAAGGGCAGCAGCAAGATTACTGACGTTCGGTTGCAAATTGGTAAGTTTTAGTTATAAATCACCACGGTTTTCCAAGTTCAGTCTGTTTCTCTATTTTGTCAAAATAGCGTTCGCGTGGCTAAAGTCAGCTTCAACCATGTATGAAGTTGGGAATGCAAGTAAGAAAGGTTCGACTTCTGCTCTGAGCTTGGGGTATTTTGTAGCAATATTGTTATTGCTCCAAAATTCGCTGAGGTTTTTATTTTTAAACAACGCTTTAGGTTCCAGATCTACGCATATTTCAATCAGTTCATCTTCTAAGTCAGGTTCATTACCTTCATTATCAATTTTAACATCAAATGGAGAAGCAAACCATTCAGGAACATACATGTTCTCAAAGTCTTCGCAACGTGCTTTGAAGTCTTCTCTTAATTTATCGAGATGTTTAATATATAACTCCAAATCACGGTCGGGTATCTCTTCGTTTTCTTTTAGTAGTCGAAAGTTTGATTTTAACAGGTCCATTTTTTGTTGAAAGGCCATTATAATTGTTCGAGCTTGAACAATTGTAACATTTTTTCCTTGCAAACGTTTCTGTACTTCGTTAAATTCCGAATAGAGAACTGCCAAATAGAACTGTTTTAACTCGTCACATAGTAATGGATCCACATTCTTAAGAAACTCTGCAGACGAGTCGTACAAGTCAACAAGCCTCTGCAAACTATCCCCTATTGACAATCACCTTACCTCAGTGTGCAAAAGTAATTGATTGAAAGGTTCATAATTTTCTTCACATAACTTCGCAAACAGTCGGGAATTGAGAGGATGAGCTTTAATTTTATTAGTTGACCTAATGCAGACTCTTAGAGTATCATGCAGCTTGCAACTCAATTTTTTGGCTACAAGATGCTGCCTGTGTAGGACACAGTGAACGGTACGTACATTAGGAACCTTTTCCTTCAAAAAGACGAAAAATCCTCTATAACGGCCTACCATAGCAGGTGCACCGTCAGTAGCTACTGCAGTAATATTCCCGAAAGGAATGTTGTGCTTGTTCAAATAATCTTGCAAACATAAAAAAATTATCTCACCTTTTGAATCAGTTTGAAGATATTTAACAAACAGAAATTAATCAACAGTGTCATTCAGGGATGGACTATGGAACCGAACATAAGCCATGAGAAGATTTGAACTTCCGAATGTTGATTCGTCAAGTTGAATAGCAAACTTACAATGCTGGAGCTCAGAGGTCAAAGATCTTTCCACATCATCTGCCATTTCCTCTATACGTCGCTGCATAGTATTTGCACTCAATGGTATGCACTTTAAAAATAATTGAGAGTCTTTCTTCATAACATTTTCAATTAAATCTTTTATAGCTGGTACTATAATCTCTTCACCAATAGTGTACAGTTTGCCTTTCTTTGCTATGTTAAGAGAGATGCCGTAGGATGTCCTCAGTCCTCTTTCACTGTCAGTGCTAGCAGATGACTTCAAATATGTACTTAAATTTGGCCGATCTCTCAATTTATCTTTTAGCATTTTGAAATACTCAATATCTTTGTTTTTCTTATCAGAATGGATCCTTTCCAAGTGGTCTTTCATTTTCGCCGGCTTCATAGCATCATTGCTGAAAGTTGTTTCACATAACAAGCACATAGGAATAGTTTCATTAGCAGAAGATGGTACAAAACCATATTTCAAATACTCGTGCGAATATTGTCTGCATTTCTTCTTAGCACTGGTAGACGACATTGTAGGTATTGAACTCAGATTTATAATATGAACAACACGATACGCTCGCAGCACAACAAAACAGCAGCAGTAAGAGACGCAACTTATTATCGTACGAGCTATAAAGAATTGCTTGTTCTTTCTCAGAGTGCATTGTTGCTACTTTTTGCTAACAATAGATATCTAGAGTTGGAAGGAATAATAATTACATCTAAAAGTAACCTATTTAATAGATTTATATAGGAAAAAGATAAAAAAGAAGTATCTAAATTTAATGGTTTTCGGTATATTACGATATTTTCTATGTAAAGGAGAAAATCTACATTTAGATATACTTAGAGTGGAAACCATACTAGAGTTTAACGGTGCAATTTGTGTATAATGAACCAGCAGCGTTCACTCCCTCTCCCCCTTCTGTGGCTTTACGTCTCGTCGACAGCGCGGTCATTAGAGGCGGGATGGAACTGCGGACAAGGAACTGGAAGGAATTCGGCCATGGCTCTTTGGAGGAAGCATCCCGGCATTAGCCTTGAGTGATTTGGGGAAACCATGGAAAACCCAAATCCGGATGCCCGGACGGGGATTCGAACCAGCGTCCTTCCGAATATAAAATGCTTAAATACCCGAAGTAAATAAAAAATAAAGTTTTAATACTTGTTGAGTTCATCACGCAGCTTAGCTAAAATAAAATAATTGTGAAGAACTTCTTTCTTATCCCAAAGACGGACCTTAGAAGAGACACAATTCGTAAATTGGTCTACATTCGTTTCTCACAGGAATAATCACTAGCAAACCAGCAATGCGAGTGAAGAATAAAGCGCCGAAATCAAACAGTTTGAACGCTAAGCTTTGCTCCATTATTACCTCAACGCTTTGAGCCCCAGTATGAGTAACCGCAACAATCCAATTGGTTTATTTGTTTTCGCTGCTTTGTTCTTCGCTCTCGTCGTTGCTATGCTCTCCGCTCCAGTATGTTTTCTCCTTAACACATACCTAAAGCGACGCAGGCTTCGGTAAAACTCAAATTATAACGGGGGTAGTCAGTTATTTTGGATTTTTGTTGGAATATTCCCATTTTTTTCCTAGACCATTTAATTGATCCTCTTTATTATCAATCGACCCCCTTTCGACCCCCGGGTATTAATCGACCCCCGGGGAACTCTTATCGACCCCCAGGGGTCGATACCGACCACTTTGGGGACCCCTGTTCTAACATTTCGTATTAGAACACAACTTTTTAAAAAAATCAACTAATCATGCAGTATTCCGGAAGTTTTTTTTTTTAGTAAATCGCCAGTCATTTAAAACTATCTTTTCCTACTTCATTTTACTTTTAAGATAGCAAAAACTAAATGCCCTGTACATGAATTCTTAAAACTATCAATACTAAGAACGAGTATCACTTCATGGAAGAGCAAACTTTTCTAGAGTAGCGTAGGTACTTTTAACATATATATACATTCCGATATAAAATAAAATGATCTAACAATTTCCACGTCTACAACGTGGAAATATTGTTTCCTCCGCAATCGGAGTGTTTTTGAACGAGGTAAAAGAAATATAGAACATTACAATAATCTAATACAACGAAAGTACATAGAAAGAGCAAAGTATCGGGATATTAAAAAAAGTAAGATCTGGCCCTCTGAGGTTGAAACGTATTCTTTATTTGAAGCTCCGGGCAGCTCAAATTTTCCAGCTTTGAGAATTGCGTTCGGCGTTGCACTAACACACTATTAATACGGTACCGATTTTTTTTAAAAAAAAAAACTTAACACTTAAAGGAAAAGACTATGATGAAATACGATTTTGGGGGGGGGGGGGAGTTCTATACATTCATTAGTCAACGTAAACTAACTATTGGATGCAATCTTACAATAATTTATGAAGATTAATTTGAAAAACTCGGTCACCATTCTTAACCATTTTACTATACAGTCCACAAATGGACTAAAGCTTCTTCTGGACTGTTGCTCCCCTGCTGACATGCGAGTCCTTTGTAAATAATTTTTTTTTTAATGAGTATATCATCGAGTGCACTAACTTGGCATAGACACGAGTTTTGTCTATAGTCCTCTGTGACATCGAGAACAAATATCAGGGTCCACTTGAAGACATACTTCCGATTGCACACATACAGGGACAACAGGTTATCACACTCAGCGCGTTGCAGTTTGGACGAGAAGATACTGTTAGTGTTACTGGGGGTCTTGGAGACGCTTCTTTGTTTTTGCAGTGTTAGGCTAATATGGCGTTAACCTTATTTTCGTGGTGGGGATTGTTATTTTTGTGTAGTCATATTTTACGCAATAACAGAATTTCTTTTTGTCGAATACACTCGGTCATCATCTTTTGTCAAGTGTTTTACTGGACGTTTAAAATCGAACGGATTCTATAACATCAGTCTACTGTCGGCAAGGCACGTCCTCACGCGCCATTGTTTACAAACTTCATGTGGCAGTTACGTCAGTTCGGAATCATGTGGAAGTTTAAATAATCAATTTACCCATAAATCCTTATAATGACTTCTAAGGCTAGACGAGAAGACGTTCAAACCGTACATGTGTAACCATACATTACAGATTGGTGTCTACTCGCACTCGAAGTCGCTCGGTCATCTCTACTCGGGTGAGCAGTGAACACTGGAGTAGGGCGTGCCGCGCATGGAGCATTCTCGAATCTAAAATATATCAATGATTACTACCAACATTTTGTGTATGTTTTATCAGTTGAATCGCCGTAGACATGAAGGGCAACGGGTACGTGGTAACATAAGTATTACAAACTGTGACATTAGAAAACAGTGTAATGAAAACCATAACATTGATAAGTTATATGTAGTTACTGACATCCATAAACTATACCCTGAATCCACATTTAGTGCATTATCAGTTATGCGCAGATTTCAAATATGTGTGATGTCTTGTAAGGATCTGTACCTATCAATGGACAACATTGAATCCACTTTTATGACAACTGATATCACTCTGATAAGTGATTGTTAGTAACCAAAAGATCATTCATATATTCAGGAGAAAGGTTGTTCCACTTTTCATGAAGTACCGGAACATCGTCACAAAAATATTGAAATGTGGAGTAAACTGCAAATTTTTACTTTTTCGCTAGCTTAAAGTTGTTATAGCAAGTAGAAAATAAGAATAAAACATATATTCTCCACACTTCAATTTTTCGGCAATTTTATTCTTCGATTTATACACTTTAAGACTGCGATGCCTTTTGTGGCTGTTCTGGTTGTACGGGTCGTCACCACGCAGCACTAGCCTACTGTCAGGCTCGAGCTTTAATACTTGTATTTCCGGCATTTGGCCAATAGATTGCGCGCTGTCAGCGGTAAACGGAGCGTTTTCATGAGTCGTATTCACGACTGACGTGGTATATCGCAGAGTAATTTTGGACTGTTTGTGTTGAAGTTTTGTTAATAATATGCAACTGTCTATTTAAGACGCAAATATGCAAGATTATATTGTTTGGTAAAAATGAGTGGTGTTCGTTTCAGATGGAGGCGCGGCAGACGGCAGCCGAACTGGCATTGCTGGTGTCGGCTAACAGGTCTCAGCTACCCTGCTGTTCCAGTTTCAGAGTAAGTCAGCGGGCAGGCCTCAGGCCTTATTTCTGCATCAGTGTCGGCAGGACCGCATTTAGGCTCTGTTGCCCCCTAGGCTATACATGTGGTGCGGGCTACCCTGTCCCCAGTGGCCCTGGCTGCCTCCTTCTATGGATGCTTAAATTTCGAAAAATTCGAAATTCGGCCCAAAAAATTTATGGGCGACGTTTTTTTAGCTCTACTACTGGCCCAGGCGGGGGATCCAGGGTTGTGGTGCGGGTCCCCTCTTTGTGGTGCGGGCCCCTAGGCTACAGCCTATGTAGCCTGTGCAGCCTATGCTTAAATGCGGCCCTGAGTGTCTCTATCAAAATCGTACTATTCTTAATATTGTCAGGTGGTAAGTATCAGCTTTCCTGTTGTTCCCACCTCTGGGTCAATATTGTCAATAGTGGCGTAGCTAGGTTAACAAGGGCCCTGGTGCAAAAAAAAATATTTTGGGCCCTCGGGCTAAATGGGCGACCTTATTTTAGCTCTACCGAGTCTTGTGAGGTTTGCTGGCAAGGGCTCCCTGAGCTTGGGGGCCCCCTGAGCTGTGCAACAGATACAGAGAGAGAAAAGAAGCTTTTTAAGTGACATTGCTTCTGACAAAAACTCAAAGTTGGGAGGCATATGTTAGAGCAAATCTTAGGTCAGACCCCTGGGGAATACCGTACAAAATAGTTGCAGGTAAAATTAGACCACCCACAACTTTGGCTACCGTGAGGAATGAGGATGGGACCATGACAAAGAACTGGGCCACTACGGCCAAGGTACTATTGCGTCAACTGTTACCCGACGACAGAGAAGACAGTGAAAGCGATACTCGTAGAAAAATGTGCAATGATTAATTACAGTTGTATACAGTCACATCGGAAGGAGAAAATGTATCGATAGATCAGGTGATCAGAGCCATAAACAGTATGGCGAAACACAAAGCCCCATGTCCGGTCAGAATTGTGGCTGAAGTTCTGCGGGCTCTGGTGGTTCGGTTAGCTCCTCCCTTACGTAAGTTACTAAACAAATGTTTGCTGCAAGGCGGAGTTCCCAACGTGTGGAAACGAAGTGAAGTGGTAATATTAACTAAGGAGGAAGACAGGGATCTGGCCAATCAAAAATCTTATCGGCCCATCTGCCTGCTCAATGTGCTGGGAAAGGTTCGAGATAAAGTACTGATCGCTAAATTGCAACATCATAGGAGTAAAATGGGTATGAACATGAACCAATATGGCTTTAGAGCAGGCAGGTCGACCGAAGATGCAAATAACAGAGCGGTAGACTTAGTTAAAAGCAGTTGTAAGAAATATGTTATAGGAATTTTTGTTAATATTTGTGGAACTTTTGATAATCTTTGGTGGCCGATATTGTTCTGGCGCCTAAGTGAAATGAAGTGTCCAAGCAGTCTATATAACACACTGAAGGATTATTGCAAAAATCGTTACGCTACACTGAGATGCCCACGAGGTAAGGTAGATAAACATTTGACTAAGTGATGCCCTCAAGGGTCGGTCAGTAGACCGGTTTTTTTGGGACATAGTTTTCGAAGAGGTGATTAGTCTATTTGAGGGGCTGGATGGCTTACTGGGGCTGGTTGCCTATGCAGACGACTTGCTGTTGTTAATTGAAGGTTGATACAGACAAGATATAGAGAATATAGCTAAAAGTGGTGGTTGAAAAACTCCAAGCATGGTGCTCGCAGGCAAAGCTTAGTCTCGCACCACAGAAAACTCAGATGATGGTATTCAAGGACAAATTGGAACGTGACCCTACTATTAAAATGAATAACATAAACATAAAGAGAACACGGACAACCAAATATCTTGGCATCACCCTGCATGAGTCTCTGAACTTTGCATCATATTTTACTGAGATGTGTGAAAGGGCTAAGGCTGTGCTTAACAAATTTATCAGTATAGGCCAAAGAAGATTTCACCTTTCTAACATTACGATAAGAAGATACCATGTGTAATTGTAAGTTTTCCCAGAGGATCTGTTGCTTGAAGATTTCTTGGGCATGCAGCTGGGTCAATTGACCCGGCTGAACGCCCGAGAAATCTTCAAGCAAGAAGATACCATGGTGCTATCTTAGCATCTCTGGTAGGGTACGCGTCCAGTATCTAGGCACACAGACTTCGACTGGTGAAACCTAGGGAGGAGGTCCTAAGAGTGCAGAGAAGTGTGTTGTTGCGATTAAGTGGAGCCTACAGTACTACCTCCACAAGTGCCCTACCAATTGTCATAGGTGTATGGCCGTTGGACCTCGAAATCGGAAGAAGAGGAGCCATATACTGGTTACAAAAAGAAATCAGGCCAGGGTGAAGGAGATTGTGGGAAAAGTTGCACAGAATGCGGCAAAAATCAGCTCTGCACTTTTCGCTGAATGGCAGGAGCGGTGGGACAATAGTTGCACAGGCAGAAGATTATACAGCGTGTTTCCGAACATACAAGAACGACTGCAACTTGAATATTTTCACTTCACACCAGGCCTAATACAATATGTCACTGGGCACAGCCCATATAACAGCCTACTGTGTCAAAGAGGGCTGAAAGAAACGAGCTTATGCGATTGCGGGGCAGAAGGAACCCCTGAACATGTAATGTAGGCCTGTTCAATAACGGAAGAAGTAAGGATGCCAGACATCAACATAATAGGGAATAGATCAACGCGAGACAATTCTAGATGAGAGATCATGAATTAATCTTGATAATCTGGTGAACAAAGTATCTCAACTGCACAGAAAAAGATATCTGGACCGAGCGGCAGTCGGGCTTAGGGACCGGCCAAGGGAAGTCGTATGGCCAAACTTACGGGCATAGAAAATTATTCACGGATAAGAGTACACAGTATTCTACAGAGACTTCCAGGAGCCGGAAGTTTTGTCCCAATGTGTCAGTTGATCCTGTCTTACTGGAAATTCAGAAGGGCAGTGGCTGGCAGACTATTCTGGGATAATGGTGGTGAGTAGATTAGTGTTCATAGAGTAGTATAGGTTCAGAGTTAGATTAGTATATATGTTGCAGATAAATTTTTGTAACATAAAAATGGATAATGCCTTAAAGGGGATAAGTGGATTGCAGTACCAGAGGTGATTATTGCAAAAACAAATCAAATGCATAACTGTTACTTAATTTAACACCACCATTGTTAAAATGGAACCGAAGCCTACTACAGGCCTGAGTCAGAACACTGGCATGGCAGAATGAGCAAAAGTCAGCATACCACTTACAGCAAACAAAGCACTTTTACCATGACCAAAACAAAAGAGGGAAATGTCATAACCTGTTTGTAATGTGTAGGGAATATATCATTGACTTTTACACAAATTCACAATGAACCTTACCAAAATTTGGGGAGTTAATCTCCATATTAATGGTAAGCCGGGATGTTGTAAATGTGAACTGGCTCAGAACTGTAATGGCTTAGAATATAACATTAAGTGAATGTTACCTATAAGCAATTGTTATTAGAACCTCCATATTACAGTAAAACAACATTGTAATACTGCAGTACTTTAGTGATAACTGAAATATTGCAGTAGAATTAGAAAACTGTAAGACACTACTGCAATGTTGGACTCTTGCATATCCCTCATGCTACTACAATGGAAGTGTGCATATAAACTCCAATGTGCATTAGTAATAGAAACTTTAGCAAAATAAAAGAGTTGGTTAAATGTTAAAGCAATAAAATACGATTCTAAGTAGTAGCCATAGGGGAGGGTTTGAGCTCAGCTCCTGGAAATGTAAATTATAAGTAGGAAGTACAGAGTATAAATACAATAAGTGACATTTGTTATTATTTATAATATTAAAGAGTTTGCAATAGCAGCTGTAACTGTTATAATAGTCAGCCAGTTCAAATTTATATGCGAAATTCGTTGCATACAAATGTTATGTGAAAAGCTGTTGACACTATGTAATAACAATCGAAAAAAATTAATATGTATGGCCTAATTTAGTCACTAAGATATTAGGCAGTATAAATGGCAGGTAAATAAACAAAGGGCCCCATGAGCTGTGCTTGGCGGCCCCTTGGACAGTGCTTGGGGGGCCCCCTGAGCTTCAGGGCTCCGGTGCATGGCACCGCCTAGCTTTCCGATAGCTACGCCTCTTATCATCAACTAACTGTGCTAAACACTGTCGAAGACCAGGTTTCAGCTATCCTATTATTCCCATCACAGGGTCAATACCATCCATCTGTTGTTTCCATCAGGGATTGGTATCATGATTCAGCTGTGCTAAAAACTGTCAATGGGCATCGGGCAGGTTTCAACTCTCCTTCTGTTCCCATCTCAGGTTCTGTACCAATATCTCAGCTCTTCTATTTTTTTCATTGTTATGTTCAGTATAAACATGGAACTGTTGTTAAGTCACCTAGAATGTCTCCGCTATTCTATTGTTTTCGATAATGCAAGGGATCAGAGATTTTCATATACCTTAATAAGGGAAGGAGGATTTATACAATGGTAGAACAGAACACTAGGGGACAAAATATTTCGGATATATTCCTAATAAAGCCCGATGATAACCTGGTAGGGTGTCTGTAACTGAAGGAATAAGTAATCATCAAGCAGTTCTGATGGATATTAAAGGATTAAGTGAACCTGCAGACAAAATTGAAGGGGGAAAGAGATACAATAGGGTACTTAACTCTAAAATGAAAACTATCGAAGTTTAATTGAAAAACATAGGAGTTGTAAGGATACTGAAAATCAACTTTATTTACTCAATAAGAGTTAAAAACATGTTTTTGATAAAATAAAAATGTAAAAAAAGAAGTCACGTGACACGAAACTGCAATCAGAGAGCGTGACGTCAGCTCCCAGCTCGCACTAGTTTGGTCCGAGTGTTAAGAGTCTGTCACCAATCTGTGGGTCGTACATTTAAGGTTTTAAGACAATGTATTACTTAGTTCCGGTTATCAATACATCAAACAAATAATATTTGCAATGAAGGCTGGATTTACCAAAGCAAACAGCTGTAATTTGCTCAAAATTGATGTGATGGTGAAAATGTTTTTCACAAAAAACAGATTTTTGCATTGTAGAATTCTAGAATGTCAAAATTTACCTCAAAGTATACATACTCAAAAACTGAAAACTTAGTTTTGTGCTGAAAAGTTCACATATTGTTGTATATTTAAGAATAGTTATGTAAGAATGAAATCATTCTCGGGGTTGTATTTGAATGTTAGGCTTTAGACTCAGTCTAGAGGACAGATTTCAGAAATTTATATAGTCTAGAAAGAATTGTTGTTGTAAGCTAAATATTATCCAATATGGCCAATATTAGCAGAAGCTGCAGTTAAGTTAAAAATACATCTTAATAGCTTTGCACATAAGTAGATAATACAAAGAGCAAGCGTTCTTCACGACAATATACCAATATTCAGATGAGATTTTATATTAATTGTGAGGATAAAGTACAGCTAAGCCTATCAAAATGTAACTATTTGTATTAGCCATAGGCTATTGGAAAATAATAAATAAATTGCAGAAATTTTGAATGATGAACAGCGAACTCTAAACAGTAAAGACCTTATGAAAATCACGGAGATATTTTGAAAAGAATTACTAATTTGCTATATGCGTTGTGTACTTGTACTCATTTAAATCAAGTGTCAGATCATATAGGCGGTGTCTGACTAATTTCAACATGTTATAAATGTTGTTTTTTATGGGAGCACACGATATTCAATTTCAAAAGTGATAATTCATTTATCAATAAAAATATAATTTTAAGACAGACCCAAATATTAAGGTATATAGCTTATGAAACATTAAGAAATATTAAGTAAAAACTCGCATCAAAGTAGTCTTTACAAAAGTACACTGAAGACTTTGAAGGCAAATACGCTGGGTCACTTCGAGCAAGTCTTGGCCATTTTTTTTTTCTGGATATCTATCTTGGAACCAGGGGCGTAGCTACTATGGGGCTAGGCGGTGCAGTGCACCGGGGCCCTCATGCTCAGGGGGCCCCCAAGCATACCTCAAGGGGCCTTCAAGCGCAGTTTAGAGGGCCCCACGAGCCTTCACGGCAAACTGGCGACCTTTTTTTTTTTTTTTTTTTTTTTTTTTTTAGCTCTACCGTCGCCTAAGGGGCCCCTGAGAGTACAAGAGCCCCTCACTAAGGGCCCTCGCTGTGCTCAAGGGGGCCCCAACCACTGCTCAGGGGCCCCTAAAGAATAATTCAAGGGCCCTCATCCTCAGTTCAGGGGGCCCCTACCAGCACACAAAGCAAAAAAAAAAAAAAGGTCGCCCGTCTGACCTGAGGGCCCAAAATAAATTTTTTGCACCGGGGCCCTTGTTGACCTAGCTACGCCACTGCTTGGAACATAAACAATTTGTTTGCTTTTTACATGATGTGTTTACACACTGGGGCAACATGCACCTCTTCTAAACTGTAGAACTCATTTTACCAACAAAATAAGCAATCTGCCTCTTTACGTACAGTGCTACGAGCACAGATATGATGTCACAAGAGGGGACATGAGACCTGTGGGCGTTTTGGCATCAAATTCAAATCGGCATATAAACATTAAAAATTTTACATTTTTCCTTTTTTTTATATAGTAGACACACAGCTACAATACAGACTACTTTCCCAAAATTTGTAAAGTACGTTATTACAAAAAGGCACAAGATTTCGAACTTGAAGAGATGTTTCAGAGAATGTTTCAGCAAATGGAAGGAAGGCACAAGTACAGAGAAGTCCAGGTGGAAAGAGTTCAAGGAGATAATAAGAAAGGGGGAAGAAATTTTTATTCCAATACGTAAAATAGAGAGAGTTAGAGAACCTGTGTACTATAATAGGGAAGTGAGGAGTTTAGAGGTTGGTATGAAGAGAATATAGCAGAGAATATACAACAGGGTAGTAGGGAATACTTAAAACAACTAAAGAAGGACTTAACAATAGATAAGAAGGTGGCTAAAGATTGATTTATGAATAGTATTGCCCGTGCAGGGGGACCATTGACTGATACATTAGGAAATTTCTATGGCTATGTTAGAAAACTGAGGGGAATGAGGGTGTTGAGACACTTACAGGCAAGGATGGAGAAAGTAGTTACAAAGTATTTGAAAAAATGCAGAGATTTTAAGTAACTGGTTTAGTGAGACCATTAAGGACAATGAATCAAACAGGAAGGTCTAAACAATTATAAATGAACAGACCAAAGGATTTGAAATTCATCCTGAGGATATCATGAAGGAACTAAAAAAGCTAAAAAAAAGGGGCTGGTGTAGATAATATTATTACAGATGTCTTCTGTTACACAGCATAATCTCATCATAAACCCAAATCAAATAACCTTCAAACTATCTGAAGAAACTGACTGCATTCAAAGCTATAGATAAGTCTTGTAACCCCGTTGACTCGACTTTAGTCCTAGGGGGTAGTGCAAGCAGGGGATGGTGCCAAGACTGCGTGACCTTGGCAGAACTACTTTAGCAAAGTGAAAGTGTCAGTGTGTTATGACATGATAAATTATACCTGGTTTGGTAAACATTAGAATTTACAGATGTAAATTTAATATGCTTCCCTGAAATCGTTAATTAAGAGCGTCTCTGTGTAAGGATATCTTTTATCAAATATTCCTGATGTGCAAGTAATTTGTTTCAAATGTTTGTATGTTTTTTAGCCTTCAAACATTTGTGAACCATTAAAAGAAAAACAAATTGATATTTTGATGAATTCGTTTAGAACAAATTTTGTAATTTTAAAATGGGGATAGTTGCAAAAAAATAATACACCCAAATTCCACAGTGGCTGGATCAAACCCAGAAACCCCCGCACCCAAATACAGGTCTGGTGCCTAGAATATTTTAATGAATTATTCGGTAATTTTGGCTGATAATATCAAGAATAACTTACTCTCTTTCACATCTAGTTTTTTGGCTATACTTTTCTCCATTTGGCTCAATTACATTGTAAAATAATATCCAACAGTACACATAGGCTGATATTACTGTGTTATTGGGGAATTGAACAACAATTTTTCTGCAAGGCACTATATTTTATTTGTACCAGTGGCAAAGAAAATTTAGTGATTGTGTGTGTGTGTGTGTGTGTGTGTGTGTGTGTGTGTGTGTGTGTGTGTGTGTGTGTGTAACAGATAAAAAAAACCAACATATATTCAAAATTGGAAATGCGAAGATTTTTTCAGGAAATTCAAGAAAAAATTTACACTTCTTTGTGCGCCGTGAATGTGAGCAATAGGATTATCTCATTTTAAATGCCAGCAATATTATCTCATCACAGTATCCCAAAGTCCTTGGTACTTTTTTCCATCTCCATGTTACCCTGATGGAATCGTTCCCTTTGTTTGTCGCTGACATCTCACAGATTTGATCGAGATGACTAAAAAGAAAATTTTGGTGTTCATATTCACAATATGACATAGTTGACACTATGTTACTGACAAGGTCTTTGTAGTTTTAACTTTTGCGTTTCCTGAGTAAATTTTTTTACTACTACTGCATAGGCTCGCCTAGCTAATGCTTCATTCTCGAGCATCGTTTTTTGCGAAATTTTGACCTTAGAGGATTTTATTCGTCAAAAATCCCAGCTTTAAGTTTTTCCACTGTTCTACCTGGAAATACATTGCAGGTATATCAACCCAACTTTGATGTGCAAAGGTGGGAAGATGGTTTTTTTTTCTTGTTCAACTGAAGTTTCTTCTAATATATTGGCAGGTGTACAAGAGGTCATATTTGTACAGGGGGACCAGTCTTTCTTAATATCTCTACTATCCCACATACAAAGGAAACATGAGTACTTTGTATAACCTGTTTGCTTTCCTACTAGAAAAATCACCAATTTTAAGTCAACACAAGTTATCTATTTATGCTCATGACAGAATCTTCTCTAAAATCAATTTAATTGTTTCACATTTTTCATATGTATGAAAAAAAAGAGCATATGGACTGTCATTCACATGCACACACTTACAAACATCACACTGTTTAACTAACACCTAATATATAACAGATGGATGTCACATAGCTTAAGAACTATACCTAATATGTCATAATGAATGTCATATTTGCAATTAGGGGACACAATTTCTTACAGAAGTGATATTTATTTGCTCAACACCAAAATCTTTGTTGCCCAGTGTGATCGATGAGCTTCTGTACTGCTACAACTTAAGAATTTTTGACTACCAATTCTTATCAACAGAGGCCCACCAAGCCGAAATGCTGTAGTGCAAGAAACCCAAGGTCTTATATATATGCATCAGACTTGTTCTTTCTGTGATAGTGATTTCTGTTCTGAAGACCTCTCATTGTAAGTTCTTAATTACTACAGCAAAATTTTATCAAGTGTGGTTGCTTGTGACGATGATTGTAATATGTGGAGCTTACATCTAACTTAAAATGTAAATGAATTTCCTATTGGAATTTGGCTTTGTCTTTATATATTTTGGTATTTTGCTCTTTCCACACTGTCTGGTACATTAAGATTTTTGTGTGTTTTAGTGTGCAAGAGCAGAGAAGTTCGGGGCTCGTGTGCAGGCAGCTTTACGCGAGAGCAGCACATTGTGTGTGGAGGTGGTGAAGTGTCTGGACTGTGTGTGCGGCAAACCGAGCCACTCCACACCAGATGTGTCCTCATCTGACCTACTGCTCGAGCAATGGACCATCTCTGTTGTCACACACAAGTATGCTTTAACCATTCACCTTAAAACAATTAGATTGTTTCAGAATTTCTTGCTTCTACTGTTTTAATGGTACCAAAACATGGTCTTTTCATTTTATTGGGTTGCTATCTTAAATGTTTTCCTATCTTCTCCAATATGCTTTCTCTACTATCATCAAGACCAAATATTCCGATTCATCCCTTCAACTGTATACTCTATAAACAAAGTAACTAACTCCTTCACAATATTACTGATCATCACATCTCTTAAGATCTGAGTCAGCTATGTACAATTTTCTTACAGTTAGTGAAACTGCTGCTTTAAATTGAGTACCTACAGTTACTAGTGTTTATGTAAGCAAGCTGCAGAAATGATAGCAGTAATAGATTAAATATAAAAATTGCACTGAATGCTATAGGAGAAGTGAATTCTGCTACTCGGGAAGTAAAACTGCAGCTGATGGCTAAAGTGGGAATTGTTTTAAAAACAGAATAGCACCAACAAAAAGAACCTTCATAGAAAAAAGAAATCTTTTAGTTTCAAATATTGATCTAGGATTCCAAAAGAGCTTTCTAAAACTCGATATGTTTAGCACAGCACTTTACGGTAGCAAAGCATGGACTTCGGGAATATCAGAAAGAAGGAAAATTCAAGCATTTGAAATGTGGTGGTTTTGAATTACTCTGAAAATTAAGTGGGTGGTAAAGTACAAAATGAACGTGTTTTGGAAATGGTGGGTGAGGAAAGAAGTTTGTGGAAGAGTCTAAAAGAAAGAAGACAGGATGGTGGGTCATATTTTGAGGTATGAAGGATTTGATAGGTAATTTGTTAATAGAGGGAATAGTCGAAGGTAAGAACTATGGAGGAAGACGGAGATTAGAATATATGAAGCAGATAATTGAGGACGTTGGTTGAGGGGTCTATTGACACGAACAGATTAGCACAAGATAGGAAGGGATGAATGATTGCATCAAACTAGTTGAGAGACTGATGACACCAAAAAAGAAAAAAGGAAAAAACCAATCAAGCTGATGCAATTCATCTTTGGAACACTGCAAAGAGATACTAGTAGTCTGTGTGACATATTTCTTTGATTTCATGTCTCAAACAAAATGGCATCACACGATGTCGTCCTTCTTGACGTCACCCTCACATGTTCTTTGCAGATTGTGGCTATTTAAAAAATGGCTACCATTGGTTCAGTCTCCCCACCAGACAAGATTCTATATAACACCATCAGACTGCTCAAAACTGTCCAGTATCTCAAAATTACGTTTCTTTTCATTGCAGTACAAGTTAAGTAATAGTGACACTAAACTGGACTGGCATTTCAACTTAACTTTGAACCAGTAGTTGTGATGGTAATGCTATTCACTAGCTTCTTCCAATTTTGTTTTTAGTGCACTTTTGGTTCACAGTTCCCTGTATATGTTCTACTCCAGCAGTCACATCTCCACACAATTTTTTGAACTTTTATTCTGTCTCCTTACAAGCTGCTTATTATGTTCATTAAGTTTAACAGCCAAAGAATCTTACTTAGATTATTGTGATGTGAATCTTTCATTTACTATCTGAAATTCGGAAGTTACCAGTAAATTAAACTGATTTGAAAGTTCTATGTTAGGACGTTTTCATACACACCGACAAAACCGGAGCCCACCCTTTCGCACAGAGTGCAGTAGGTTTATAGCTTTGGCCGAAGAAAGATTCAACAAATATTACCTTATACATTATTACTTAGAAGAATGTTGGAAACATCCTCTGACCAAGACTCACTTTAGATAAAAAAGAGGATTAGGCAAATAGTGAAATAAATTATGTACAGATAATATTCTGCTTCATTTTTACTTCATTAAATAAATTTGCTCAGTTACAAAATTAACTTAATTTTTTCATATAATACAAAAGGTGTGACTGAAACAAGAATCAAACCAAATAGCATCTATAAATGGGACATAAATATCAGAAGAAGAAATATGTTAAATTGAAAGTTTTTTTTAAGTATCTTGCTACAGGAACAATCCTTACCTACAGATTCAGAATATGAACAATAAGTAAAATATGGCTCTGCACTTATTTATGGTATCAACTCAAAGATACTTTATACTGAGGGCTTGATGCCGTGGCAAAGTAACAAAATGAATTCTGTAAACTATTTTGCATTTTTATTACTAACGATAAATTTATAACTTATCAACTTTCTGTTCTTTTTTTTCACTTGGAAATTTTTTTCAAAAATATCTTCTCAAGTCTTCAGTTTCTCTAATCTGTCTTTTGAGTAGTCAGTTTTTTATCCCTCAAACATGGTTTAGTCTCCAACAATTCAGTTAATGTGTTATTTCGACTTTGATTGGATTGTGTAATCACCTCTCCTGTCAATTTCACCATTGTGGACAAGGGTTTATAAGAAACAATGAAATCATAGGTCTTATTGTCGAGGTCACTGCTCGCCGGGCCCGACTACGTGGGGGAGCTCTCATTTGATTACATTGCATCCGGTGTCGGCATGTGTGTGTGAAAACACCCTTACTTTTTGAGATACAGCAGTCAGTTGTTGCACTTTGGCCCTTACATGAATTTCTGACTTTGTATTTGTCTGGTCCAACAGATTTAGTGTCAATTTGCAGATTCTACAACTGGTACAAAATTCTCCTCCTGATTATTTTGAATTTCAACTTTTGCTTCATCATGACATACTGCATTGTAGCTTTTATTTTCCAGATCCATTATTGTGTTCGGATTATCAAATTTGACTATTTTCATACCCAGACAGTGTCTTACAACCAGTTTGGCTTTTGATAATTGATAATGCTACCCCTGTTTTTGAGGAATCTATACAAAAATCCAAAACTAAAAAAAACTACATTAAAATGATGAGGGAAAGACTCACTTTAGATTTTTGTTACAAACAGCAGTTATTCCAATGACAAAATAAACCAGTGGACAACATTTCATCAATGATTCATGAATAAAGATTGTGCTAAAATGCATCTCTTGGATCATAATATGTATAATACAGATTGTTTTCTTCTTCCACTATATCTACACCTGAAAATAAATTATTACATTTCATTCTAATACAGTCATATTATTCCAGCCATACACCATCCATATTCCGATAAAGCTGCTAAAATACAGAAACATAAGGAATGTCAGACAAAAATTAAAATTTAATCCACAGTTCATCTTTCGTAATTTTCGTATAAGCTCCGCATTGAATTAAAGTGAATGTTATTTCGAGCCCCAGCGGACCCTTGCCATTTTGGTCATATACTTGGCAATTACTATGACTGTAATGAACAACTTTCAACTAATAATTGAGTTGTATGCCTGTGTGATTATTTCCACATGGTTAAAATTAAACTTGAAAATCTAATCTCAACAAAATCATCATACATGTGGGCAGATGGGGGTATAATTATCAATGAAACCCACAGTTACAATGTAATCTATAGATACTAATTATCTCAATTCCCATGAATAAATTTGAAGAAAAAATGTGGTTAGAGGGCAGCTTACTTAATCTGCGAGTAATTTAGCTCAACTGTACTAGGCAAGATCTTGGAGGCCGTTAACAGATGTAACTTTGTTGTTTGTTCAAATCTTATTGGTGTGGTGTATAGAAGTACCAGGCAGCGATGAATTAGGCTGGTCATTGTGGCCCCTCTGTTTTGCGGTGTCGATGTGCAAATATAGAAACTATCACACCTTCAGTAGACCTCGATGTCTTGCTACATTGTCATAGATTTCTTCAGTCATCATCCTGTGATAGTAAACAGCTAGAACCTGTTCTGTTGTACTCATTCACGACATTGGTGATTAGTTCAGTTAAAATTCAGTACAGACAACAGAAACCAGTTTCATCGCACTATTCATTTCATGATGGAGCCAGAAAGTTAAGTCTTGTTTTACATCATTAGTGATGAGAGCTTGCTTGATGTCACCTTTTGTCACTCCATGCATGTACAGAAGTATATATAAATATTAGTGCATTAGGTGGGATATTCTCACATCGTTTGCTCTCTCCTCTTTACCTGTTGTTTCTCAACTTTAAGAGAAAATGCGGCACCCCTTTCTATGTAGGAACTTCCCGTTACCTACTTCCAACCTACAGTGTCTGCACAGACACAGATTCTTAAATTCATCTAAGTTACTTGCCAGTCTATGCATTGATAATTATTAAATATATATTATTTCGTTTATAAATTGTTAATGGTACTAGTGATACCCTACAATACTGAACATTATAGGCCGAGTCAAAAAGGACTTTACAGCTTTGGAATGACATTAAAATTTATTGATATAAATTACAGAATCAGTAGATGTCATTTTGTAGAAAACAACTTCAAGTTTCACATAAAAGTGTCATTTTGGTTCAATGTGACTACCATTTGCCATGCGGCAAACATCCCATTGGTAACCAATTTCTTTCCACATCTGTTGCAGCAAATTGGGCGTATGATGTTGCAGTGAACAACCAGTCTCAACCAAGTTCTTGTGCCAAGTAAATTGTAGGCCTGCTTGGAGGTTGTTTAGCGTATTCAGTGTGAAACTTATGCCGAACAGAAGTTTCACAGTTAGTTTCATGAATCTAAACGCACAGTGAGCACACTCCACACCAGTGAAAGTAGCCATTTTAACTGTGCACTATGCTGGCCCTCCTGGTGGTTGAATGGTGTACTGATGCATAAAACTTGAGGTTGTTTGCTACAAAATGACACATCTACCAATTCTGTAAGTTATTTCAACAAATTTTAGTATAATTCCAAAGTTGTAAAGTCCTTTTTGACTCACTCTGTTTATTTTCAGAGAAGTTTTACCTTACTGTTTGTGGACACTTCATTTTATGTAGGCCCCAATTGACAATCTGGTTGGAACCATTAAAGACAGACATGCATATTACTCACGTTCATTCACAGACCTCAAAGTTCAATTGGCTAAACGAAAATGAGTCTTTCCCTAAATGGATTCGTGGATGAAGCTCTCATAGGCCACACTTCGTCTGAAGTTAAAATTCTACAGTTCATTGTATGGAATTTCTGATTCTGATTACGAACGTATGACGTAAGTGTGGCAAGTTTTCCAGATCCAGACATCGGGTAAATATGCAAGTCTGTATAAGGCCACAGATGTGCTGTTAATTCTGGTTGTATGCCTGAAGACCCTGTCTACTATTTCACAGCTTCAGGCCTTTCATGGCAGGCTGCGTTTTGAACTGGACCTTATGAAAGATGGAGAAATGGTACTACCCTTAAAACGCGTAATTTGTGGTGGTATTTGCCAATGCGTCAGTTGGTACACCAAGGCAAACCACCTGTGGATGGCAGAATACACAAAATTGTTGTGTGTTTTCCCATAAATTATTTGTTTGGCCAGGTCATAACTGAGTAAATATCCTCTGGAGGGTTTCATTGATTGACAACCGAGAAAATTGCTGGCATAAATTTCATGAATATTGGAAAAGACTCTCCTAACAAATTCGCCGTTGTGGTAGACTTGAGAATGTCCGGGATAAACACGACTACCACACCCCAGCTGACAACTACGCTGGAGTAGAAAGGTGTTAGTACATTCCCCTTCACTGACTTATTTAGCAATGTAGTGGCTTGGAGTGAACATTGACCAAATACACCATATAATTTCCATCGACCAGTCACTGTGGTTGATGGTCAATGTGTGTCCTCGTCATTCAGCCAGATCAATTATTTTTGGCAAAACAACAGATAACATTAGAAATTGCTTTAACATGAAATTGTGCATTAGCTGGGTGAGCTGCAATGGTGCCTGAAAACTTTTAGTTTCAGTCAAATTCGCACACAATGATTACACTAAATCTTTGTAGCTCTGCAAATGGCGAAAGTGAGAATACTGTTCAACAAGTCTGTTATGTTGGTATGTGCATTCTCGATCTGTCAAACTGCAGATGTACCGATTTCACTACAAATCCTCTATTCTGCATTTTATACACACCAAACTGCTTTATATGATACAGACAGTTTTATCTATTTGATGGACGGATGTCATGCATGTGAAGTAATTAAACATACCAAGGAATAATTTCACCAATCTGGCAGCCAGGCTGTGGCTATAACACTGACAACTGTTTTAGGATATTAAGCTGTAATGACAATGTTGATGGAGTTATGAAAAATAAAGCAGATGGTTCCTCAGTCGTAGAATTTGCAGGTCTCTGGTCAAAAATGTGTACATACCGAATAGATTCCAACCATACGTCAAGATGGGCAAAGGGTCTGGCAGGCTCCATCACGAAACACCTACAGATAGAGGACTTCATGATAACTATGTCTAGTTGTTACTGTTTATGCCTCTACATTTGTACACAGAATGAAAATTGTTGGCTGTTACTATTATATTTTATATTTGATGGTTATGTATGCTTTGAGTTCTGGAAGTATAACCTTAAGAGTGGTTAAGTTAAATCTAAGTTTGTCTGGTTGTTTCACATTAATAGGTATCTTTGTTTTAATCTCATTCAGGTTCAGTTTTATAAGTTCTTTTTATGGTACAATTATAGAGTTGACTGTGCCATCTACTGGGATTTCATAATAAATATGATCACTTTCCAATTCATATGGTTAGTCTATTATTGTACCTGTTGAGGTAATAAGTGTAATAGTAGTTGCACAGGCTGATTTTAATCCCTTCAGCAAAGTAATGACACCTTCGTTTGGATAAAAAATTTCTCATCTGAATGCAATAGTTTCATATTACTGTTAAAATGAAGAATGGATTTATTAATAGCATGCTGATGTAAAGTATGAATGTAATGTTAGTACACAATATCATCTTCAGCATAGGGTGCAACTACAAATTTGAGTTAACTACCCTGATAATCCAAACAGAGGTATATGTTAAAATGAAGTAAACCATAACTGTCTATGCTTATGACACTGGCTTTGAGAAGAATGAAGGCAAAAGATTCGAAGTTTTGTGGACATGCCGCAGCATTTATAGTTAACAGGTCCATGATCACTAAGCTAAAGTTTGGTGCAGGCATTAAAGAAGAAAAAGAAAAAGGGTGGTGTCCTCCCCATAATTCCCATTTTTTGCTGGATAATAGGCTGCTGGGGCTCCAGGGTTTTCAGTTGTGAAAATGGCTAAAGAAGCAAAAAACAACCAGTTGCCTGAAGAGAAACATCATAATGAAACCATGGAAACAATTACAATCAGGGGTAAAGGCTTGTATTTAAAACCTTACCAAGAGGATGAATTGTTTTTTTTTTTAATTGCAATGGAGTACATGTTCTGTGCAATTTACCTGCACATCCATTTTCCCCCTATTCCTGTACCCACCTAATTATGCTCCCTACAAATTTCAACTTTAAATTCATTCAGTGTTTTTGGTAAATTATTTGTCATCTCTCTTGGCCATTATTTCCAATCCGTGACCTCATACATATGAAATAAAATCTTTCCACACTCTTATGCCTGAAATTGTATGTCAACTTGTGGTAATAGTCATCTTTTCCTTTCCATCCTCCTCTCCTAATTCTTCCACCAGTATCTTCCCACACCTGACCATCAAAATATGCCTTGTACACTCCCATGACTCTCTTCACCATCCTCCTGTTGTCCAGTGAATGCCATTTCAGTTCTTCTATCATATCACTTACTGATTGTGTTTTGCGGTAATTTCCAGAGACAAGTCTAACAGCGCTTCTCTGCACCTCTCCAACTCCCGTATTTGATACCTAAAATGTGGGTTCCATACTACATTATCATATTCAAGCAAAGGTCTGACTACAGTTTTGTAACCCAATTTCCTTACTTCTCTGGTACATTCCCTAATCACTCTCTTCAGCAAGGATTTTGAAACATTTTCCTACTGTGTCCTGACCAGTTGAGATTATTAGCAAATGTTACACGTTTCTTTGCATTTATCTTCACATTTATCTTCATCCCATGGTCACCTACCCAGCTGGATATCCTGTCCAGATCACCCTGAGCTATTCAGACTTTTCCCACTTCTGATTGTAAACAGTCAACACAATCATTAATTAGAATAATGAATAGCAATGTTCCCAATTAACTGCCTTGTGGCTCTCAAATTTTGACTACCACTTCTTTTGATACTGCATTTTCTACTCCAACTTTTTGCATTCTACCTTTTAAGAATTCTTCTACACAGCAAATCACATTTTCATCTACTCCAATTGTTTTTACATTATTTTATGGCTCACTCTGTCAAATTCCTTTGAAAGGCCTAGTACTATGTTTGCATATTTCAAATTTTTGTGGCGTATTATGAGCAAGAATGTCTGTCCATTTGGATGGTACTGAGGTTGATGGAGCACATTGGGTGTCGTACATCAGGTACAATGATGCTGTAGTGAAGTTTTTTGATAGTTCTGGTGACCTATATCTACCACTGGAATTACAATGGTACTTTGCAGGAACTGCATAATGTACACTGTGAAGAAAGTTGACAGTTTATTATATGGACATTGGTGTTTTTAAATTTCCTATGCAAAAAAATGTGACATTAGTTTTGCTTGTACCTGGGTCTAAATAATACATATCCATGACACACTGCTTGTCTGGCAACGATTCAGTCTTGAGTTATGATTTGAGTCAATAGATTTGAGTGTGGATTTATACGCAGTCCAGTTAGTAGACTAGATTTTAATTATAGATGAATCAACTATGCAAAGAATAAGGTGGTCGATATACTCACAGGTTCTTATAATATTGGCAATGTATAAAAATATTTGATTCAGCACACTGATAATGAGAATCTTGTTATTAGAGCAATCAGATACACGAACCACAAGTAATAATTGGGGTAGAGAGTTGGTTAAAAGAAGAAGTACTAGACCGTGAGGTTTTTCCTGATGGTTACAGAGTGTACCGCAGAGATAGAGGAGCAATTGGTGGAGGAGTCTTCATACTAGTTAGCAAAAACCACCACAGTTCACTGGTGTTCATAGATAAAGACTATGAGTTACTTGGGGTAGATTTCTGGGATACTAAAAAAGAAAAAATCAGGGTGTTGGCTGCTTACCGCAGTTGAAGAATGACAGATGAAGATGAGGCTCTTGGGAAGAAATTAAATTCATACTCAGATTTCAGAGGTGAGAATAGAATGGTCATTATTGGTGGGGATTTAAATTTATCAGGTGTAAACTGGGAAGGAAATAAGATTAATAACACACGGGAACAAAGATTTGCAAATACCTTAATAAGGGAAGGAGGATTTACGCAAGTGGTAGAGCAAAACACTAGGGGACAAAATATTTTTTATATATAATCCTAATGAAGTCCGATGATAACCTTGTGGGGTGTCAAGTAACTGAAGGAATAAGTGATAATGAAGCAGTCCTGATAGATATTAGAGGATTCAGTGAACCAGCAGCCATAATTGAAGGGGGGAAATAGGTACAATTATAAAAAGGCACCGATTTCAAATTTGAATATATATTCCAAAGAACGATTCAGCAAATGGAAGGCTCAGGTACAGTAGAGTCAAGGTGGGAAGAGTTCAAGGAGATAATAAGAAAGGGGGAAGAAAAATTCATTCCAAAGCAGAAAATAAAGAGAAGTGGAGAACATGTATACTATAATAGGGAAGTGAGGATGTTAAAGAGGTTGGTACGAAGAGAACATAACAGAGTCAAGATACAGCAGGGTAGTAGGGAATATTTAAAACGACTAAACAAAGACTTAATAACATCAAAGAAAGTGGGTATTGTCAGTGCAGGAGGACCATTGACTGATGCATCTAGAAATTTCTATGGCTATATCAGGAAACTGAGGGGAAGGGAGGGTGTAGAGACGCTTATAGATAAGGATGAAGAAGTAGTTACTGAGGATTTGAAAAAGGCAGAGATTTTAAGTAACTGGTTTAGTGAGAGCATTAGGGACAATGAATCAGAAACGGGACGGTCTAATTCGGAGAAAGAGCTTTACAATACAATTAGAAATGAAGATACTAAAAAATTTGAAATTTATCCTGAAGAAATCATGAAGGAAATAAGCAAGCTGAAAAATCATAAGGGGGCTGGTGCAGGTAACATTACTACAGATATCTTAAAAATGGCCGGATGTGACATTGTACCTTATCTTGAAATATTATTTAAATTGAGTCTGGATACTTGCTGCTTACCACAAGACTGGAAAAGTGTGATAGTAGTACCGGTACATAAAGGAGGGGTGAGAAATAGTCGAAAATTACAGGCCAATCAGTTTGACTTCAGTGGTAGGTAAATTAATGGAAAGATTTATATGCAACCACATCAGAAATGTATGTGAGGAATGTAAGTGGTTTTCAAGTAGGCAACATGGGTTCAGGCAACATGGGTTCAGGCAAGGATATTCATGCGAATCTCAGTTGGTGGGATATATGCAAGATATTTCAGATGAAATGGACAAGGGAGGCCAAATTGATAGTGTAGCACTAGATCTTTTAAAGGTGTTTGACAGAGTAAACCACAAAATGGTAGTAAATAAGGTAAAAACTATTGAAGTGGATGAGAAAGTGATTTGCTGGGTAGAAGATTTTTTAAAAGGTAGAAAACGGAAAGTTAGGGTAGGAAATGTGGTATCAAAGGAAGTGGAAGTAAAAATGGGAGTGCCGCAGGATAGCGTATTGGGACCATTGCTATTCATTATTCTAATAAATAATTGTGTTGATTGTTTACTATCTGAAATTAGATTGTTTGCAGATGACATAATGCTGTATAAAAGAATCAAAACGATAGAGGATTGTAAACAGTTGCAGGGTGATCAGGACAGGATATCTAATTGGGTTGGTAAACATGGAATGAAGATAAATGCAAAGAAGAGTCGGCTAATTAGATACACAAATAAAAAAACAAAAGGTTAATTATGAATGTAAGGTGGGGAAAGAATTGCTTGCTGAAGACTTGAAATGTAAATATCTTGGCATTACATTTGATAACAAGCTTAACTGGGCAGGACATATTGGACAGGTGGTAGGAAAAGGTTTCAAAATCCTGCACTTGTTGGAAAGAGTGATGAGGGGATGCACGAGAGAAGTAAAGGAATTGGGATACAAAAGTTTGGTCAGACCATTGCTTGAATATGGTAGTGCAGTATGGGACCCACATTTTGAGTATCAAATACAGGCGTTGGAGAAGGTGCAAAGAAGGGCTGCTAGATTTGTTGCTGGAAATTATGGCAGAATGCAATCAGTGACGGATATGATAAAGGAGCTGGAATGGGATTCATTGCAAGACAGTAGGAGGATGAGAAGGGTCATGGGAGTGTTCAGGGCATATACTGGCGATGAGGCATGGAAAGATATTGCAGTAGGTATGAAAAGTAGTTCATGGAAGGCAAATATGACCATGACCACAAACTGGCACTCGATTTCAAGCACAAGGGTGTGGGAAGGTTTTCTTTTTTAGGTAAGGGTGTCAGGGATTGGAATGAGTTACCAAGGGGAATGATGAATAACTTACCGAAAACGTTAAAAGAATTCAAAGTTAAAATTTGTAGAGGGCAAATGTAGGTGGGTGCAGGATAGGGGGAAGTTTGGTGTGTAGGGAAAATGCCACCAGAGCCTGTGCTCCATTGCAATTAAATAATTTTTTTTTAAAAAAAACCAATAATTCACTTATAATTGAAATAAAAAAAAACTGGTGGCAGATGATTTCACTAAACTGAACGTGACGGAATCACTGCTTGGCTTTCCAAAAAGTGTATTAAGACTCTGATTTCATACCTCAGACTCGCTGTACAGATATTTAAAGATGTTTAGTATATGTTTGAGCAATTAAGCAGACATGCACCACATTACAATAGTTTTTTCCCCAACAATGCCTGCAGGGCATAATTGTAGAAATACTGGTTAATGTCATATATCTGCCCATATCAGTGAAAAATCTCAGCAGTATTAGAGCTGTAGACCATGATGATCGATTTCAGAGGCGAGACCATTACTTTGAGACTAAGTACGAGAATGGGAGCTCGGTATAGTATGAAATGTCCAACACAAACATTTTTCAGTCATCATTTGAAAGTGAAATGCTTAACACCTAGTGCAATACAGTACATTAATTTTCCATAGATCCCAATATAATTCTCTCTTCATGGGATGTGGAAAGGTGTCAATTTACAGATAAACAATTTTATAACAAAATAGATGAATACACCAGAAAATGTTCTGTCACAGCGTAATATTTGCATTAATTACCTCAACTGAATTTACACAAAATAGTGGCATTTATTTAGTAGGTACCTCAGAAATAAATTTATTGATGGATTAGAAGGTGTTACAATAAAAAAAATTCTTTTAATTTTTCCTGAATTTAATTTTATCACCTGCTATACATTTAAGATGTGTTTAGAGATTATTGAAGATATATATCCCTGAATATTGGACTTTTTTTTTACAACTGATGACAACTTGTAATGCTTGAGAAGATCATTTTTACTTTTACTGCCATAATTGTGTATTTGTTTCAAATAGAGTATAATTAATGACTATACCAATGTTAAAAATCCCTAACTTCTTGAACAGCTCTCTGCATAAAGTTCTACTGCTTACCTCACACACAATTCTTATTACTCACTTTAGGGCTCTGAATATTTTGCCTCTATGAGTAGAATTGTCACATAATATTATTGCATACAACATTAGGGAGTGAAAATAAGCAAAATAAACTAGTTCCTCATATGGAAATCATCTTTTGCTGAAATTGAATGAACTGCAAATATGGCTGTGCCCAATCAATTCAGTAAGATGGAGACATACACCCTTCAATTTAAATTATGGTCAATAAGCAAACCTAGAAATTTCCCTACCTCTTGAATGGACTGGCCTTCGAATTTTGTGCATATGTGATATTAATCTGTGTGATGTACTGTATTGGATGTATTGAGTTTTATAAAAGTTTGACAAGCCATTAGCTATAAACTAACTAATAATAAGCTCAAAGACATAGTTGCTCATGCCGGTTGGAACAGGACCCAAATATTTGCATTGTACAACAAATGCATTCACTCATTAGGTACAAACATAATGAACAGACAAGCCTAAAAACATTGGTATCACAAGCACAATGACTGAGCATGGTGGCAGAGTTGTAACATTCTGGCCCCATATTCAGGTGAACGCAGGTTCTACTCTCCGCCCGGGCATCCAGATTTGGGTTTTCCAGGGTTTCCCCAAATCACTCCAGTCAAATGCTGGGATGCTTTCTTCAAATAGGCCATGGCCAAATTCCTTCCTATTCTGTCTCCCCCAATTCCATCCCACTTATAATGACCTCAATATCAATTAGGCATAAAGCCGTAAGTAAAAATAAAGATATAAAAAAACGAGCACAATGAAGATGTATATTTTGAGCAGTTCTCAACTAATTGGAATGTTGTACAATTAATAATAAATGTTTAATGTTAAAAAGACTTTAAATGTATACTTAAAATGGGAACTAGTACTGATTAATGCAAGATGAAATACAAATTCGTACAGGAAACTCTCTCTAAATGTGCCAAAAAATAAATTTGTCATCAATAGGGGGCTTACCGAGCGTGGTTGGTGTAACGGATAGCGTTCTGGCCTCGCATTCGGGAGGACGGCGGTTCGAATCCCCGTCCGGGCATCCAGATTTGGGTTTTCCATGGTTTCCCCAAATCACTCCAGGTGAATGCCGGGATGCTTCCTTCAAAAGGCCATGGCCGAATTCCTTCCCATTCCTTGCCCCCCATCCTTTCCCGTCTCTAAAGACCACGTTGTTACAAAGGGACGTTAAACTGTTACCAAAAAAAAAAAAAAAAAAAAAAAAATAGGGGGCTTATGAAACATGCATCATATGAAAATTGGCGATGGAGAGAAATTTGTGTTGGTGGAGTGGGAAGATGATTTACACCAATTACAGAAGTTGGAACCTACACTAATATCCTATGCTTCTTGTAGGCACAACACACACACACACACACACACACACACACACACACACACACACACACACACACACACACAGACAGTTGGATAGACCTAGGATTGTGGTTCTGTGTTTCCAGGCAGATACAAGAAACAACGAAGTATATAGTGTGTGTGTGTGTGTGTGTGTGTGTGTGTGTGTGTGGTGCGCGCGGTAATGATCTATTGTTCCTGTTAAAAAATAAAATCTGAATCTACACTTTACGAAAAACCTGATAACATGTCCTGTATGACATGTATAGATGATTTGCAAGAACAACGGAATGCATAATCTTTAATAAATAGAGAGGAATTTGTCATATTTTCACCTTTGACTCTAATTGACTGTTTGTACCAAAATGAATCTGTTAAAATGGGCTCCTGTAGATATTAGTACGGAATTTCAAAGTTGGTGGAATTTACTTGCTGAAATGTCTGAACAATGTCTTGATACTTTGCAAGCGTGGTTTACACTCGTGTATAAGTTATGGGTTCTTCAAGATTCATGAAAAAATGTGAGGCACCAATGATAATGTTTGGACTAAAAGCAGCCTTGGAAACAATTTTACTTATTATAGAGCTATTGGTAGAAGGTATACATGTAAACCCAAGATGGACAGTGGGTCGCACTGACAGTGTGTGGTGTCCCTCGACTGGTTGAATACAGAACGTCAGAACTGGATGTGATGTCACATGGCAATACAGGGTGCACAGTGGCTCCCCTATACCCATTTGAGGTCACCAGTGGTAGATGGTTACGGTTTTAAGGCTGCAATCCTTCTGCCTAGAATGTTCATTTCAATTTCAATTGGATTTAAGACTGTGGAGTGAGCCGCTTACACTAAGAGTTAGTCCTCATGTTGCAGGTACTAGTGTGCCAGGCCAGCCCTGTGTTAGTGGACATTATCATTCATCACGTGGAGCAAAGTTCCATATGCACAATAAAAGCTGCACATACTGTACTCGTACTGTTGCAGGATGTTGTTCCTATAAATAGTAGATGTCATAACAGCCATAAGAAAATATATACAGTAGGGTACATGCTCCTAATATAATGCCATCAAAGATGAGAACATTGCCACCGCCATATCAGTCACTTTCCACAGTATTAGCAGGGTTGTAACATGTACCAGGGGTGTTCCAGATGAACAAATGGTGAGTTAGTTACCATGCTAAACCACTACTCGTCCATGAAATAGAGATTACCCCATCCTTCTTGGGTCCATTCGCAATGAGCGAGACATCACATCCGACTAGAAACACTTTGACTTTGTGTGAGGAGATTGTCTCTGGCAAGTTGCCGATAGTACAAAGCAACCTCTCGAAGCTTACAATAATCTCTGATGTTTTCTGAAGGCTGCTTAGAGGTCTCTAGCAAATGCAGGGGCTGTGCTGATTCGACGTCTTCAGGCACTTAATGTTGGGTTGTTGCACGTGGTCAACCTTGTCCGTACTGCCATTAAATGTTTTGTCCCTCATGTTGTCCTCTTCACAGCTTGGGCAACATACAACTGGCACACCTGATGCTGATACGGCCAGCCTCTAATCTGTTTGACGATCATACCACATGTAATGTCATAGACATGTGTTCTATGTGCCATCCTGCTTCCCTATATTGTGTAAGCTACCACTTCAGATTGTGTAGCAGGTAAATCATCTGCACAGTTGTATATTTCACCAGGCTTTATATTTCGCATGAAAGAAAATAGGATATTCGTTATATCTTCAACGTGGATGCAAGAAAATAAATGGCCTGCTTTGCGTACATTTCTTGCTTTATTGAATTGCAAGTCAATTAATACATTTCTACCAGGACCGTATATTCCAGCTAAACGGGAAATATGTATAGGTAATGTACTGTTTAGCCATATCTGCTCAGATCTGAGGCGGCTTTTTCCTCTACTTGAATACTGATTTTCAAATGCAAATAAAACAAAATTGTAATTGTGGCACCCACGAGCTCTTCCCATATGTACAGTTTCCAACCAAACTAAGCAGTCTCATACATTATCATGTGTTTGTATGTTGTGCAGTCCACACATTAACCCCACGATTTCTCGTAGATCTGGAAGATCCCTTAACTTACAGACATGAGTGTAAAATATTCTCCTCTGACTGATACTGTGCGGAAGCTAACATAAAAAAGCAGCATTTACCTTCCCCCACTTTATCACGAATACTATGTTCTTGTATGGATGCACAGAGATTATTTTCAAAAAGGTCATCGTATATGGTTCAATTGGACAACATTGACGGTACAAACTGTATCTCCATAGCAGCACCAGTATGTGGAGGTAATAATTGAACATTTTAATAGTTGATGAAATATTTCATGGCAAACCTCAGAATGCTACTGGTGTAATATTCAGTAGACAATATACTAATCTAGGATGCTATTACCAGTTAAGATGATGCAATTATATATATTAAATGAGTGCAGAAGACTCAATGATTCCAGGAGATTACCCAGAAGAAAGTCTGCTACAACATTGAATATTTAGGATGTCTGCCTCTATGGGAACTAGAGAAAATGATTTGATTAAAATTTGTAAATGACATTTATTTTATGATTCTGTGTGTGCCATTGGAATTATATTTTTACTTGCTCAAAGATAGATAAAATAAAAAGGAATTAAAAAATATTTGTTAGTTACATCTTGGTAATACTGCATTAATCACATCTGGGTGTGCAGTGCTCCAGAAGTTGATTAACTTTAAAGTGAAGATCATCAGATACTGGGTTTTTGGGTATGTTACTTTGATCATAGAAACAAATATAAAAGTGCACTTTATTAGTTTTTCTACTGGATCTCGAGAATTGTCACGTAGCACTTTATCAGCTAACATGTCCAAAAACTCTTTATAGTATCCTCCAAATTGTTGGCCAATGTGCCAGTCTCCACAGGTTGTGCATCAAGCAGGTTCCATCAAGTTGATTCGCCCAAAGAAGACACTTCTGACAGGATTATTACTGTGCTAAAAATGTATAGTTTTCACCCCAGTCAATTATCGGAAAGTGCTAACTTTCGTTGGGACATAGTCATGATTGGTACGAAATAACTCTGACACAGAGGATACCTGGCGAACATAAGTTATTTTTCATATGATAGTTACTTTGTTGTATCCAGTTTTCTCAAGCACCCCATCCAGGGCAAAACCTTCTTTCAACAAAAGTGCGAAAGTAGAACTATTTGTATCACATGCATTCAAGTGAACAAGATCACTCGAGGAGACATCGCTGTTGACTGATCTGGAATGGGTGAGGATATGGTATTACATATATAAAAGTTGTTGGTCCTGGGTGGGTGGTATGGTGGAGGAACAGGCAGCAGCACATATAATACTCGTCGTAAATATCCGGAAGTCGTAAAAAAGCGATAAGCTCTATGAGGACTGAATTTTATGAGCATCTAAATTAAGCTTCTGTAGGAGGCCATAAATACCCCTGTACATGCAGAAATTTTGTGATTCAATAAATGAAGATAGTTGGTGGCCATAAATATCCTTGTTTATGGCACCCTGCTGATAAAAAAATGCCATAAGACAGCTTAGGGAAGCAACAAATATAACTAACCCATCATCGACATGATTAATGGCAGGGCGGCATTTGAATTCAAAGAAAAGAAGATGGCGGACACTGAACACTTCAATGTAAACTATTTGGACTTCAAATGACACTTTGATACTACTAATTAATTATATCTTTTGTGGTGTAAGTAAATCTTTTTGTCGCCTCCCGATTGGTGAATGCTAACTATCAAGTAGGATGCAGTGAGATCCTCCCAGGTTAATGACAAAATTGTTCCTTCATAAGGCCTACTTGTTCCTTTGCCCTTAAGCCTCTCTACACGACTAGTCATAAAAACATAAAATTAATAATAATCTGTTTGCCGCATTGCACAGGAACGACGAGTCACCGATGACTGTGCATGGCTTGTTCCAAGCTGTGCGCTCGCAACTTCACTTCTCACAGCTGTCTGCATGGCGAAGTAGCAGTCATGGATTGGAGCCGAGACACGTGTCCTACCGTCTGGCGACGCCACCACACTTAGCAAACTTCGTCACAAGTCCTGACCAACACCTCTTTCCTCTCGCGAAGCTCTCTCGTGGCTTTGCCCTCAAGGTACGCACATTAATCACTGTTATTGAATCATTTTCAGTTTAGAATTTCTACTGTTTAACTTTTACACAGTTGCATCTTGCTTTCTGATCAGATTGATATATGCTGGATGTGAGTACCGTGGAATAGTTTCGATGGATCCAGTTGAGGTGTGTTGATTACATATATTCTCTACAAACTTTGTATGAACTGGAATCTATATTTCAATATGGAGAAATGGAAACTGGAGTAGTAGGAATAATAAATATTGGTGGTTATGTCCCAGCTTTTTACCTTGGAAACTGTTTTATGCATATTTGGGCATTCTGTTGCAAAATTGTAGAAATATTGACAGGGAAATTCACTTATTTTGGTAGTGATTTCTGGCAATTTCCTAGATTGTCGCTCTTGCTGAAGCATATGTTCTGTCATGAAAGCCTTATTTTGATTTGTGTTGCAATTCAAATATTATCCAGCTACTTAAATGGTTTGATAGAAGTAGTAATTGGCATATTAGTTGGTTACAGTCTTATTAGTGTTGTATATGTTAAATAACATTGGAGGTAGTGCTGATTCTTGAGGAAGAGCATTGTTAAGTTTTCTTATTAAACTGCATTACCTGTAATTTCAAATTGGTTGATATCTAAACTGGAACTGCAATTGAAAACCTAGCACATGTGGTATATGAATTAATATCATGAATTGCTCTAGTTACACCACAGGTTGCTTTGACATAGTCTTCAGTCTTAAATGTAATCACAGAGTACGTGATACCATGAATATGTTATACGCATTTGGGTTCACAAGATGTGTTTATTGAGCAGTGGTAAGAAGATTATAATCATTTTTACTGATGAGTTTTAGGGTCTTCATCTGTCTTATTGTTTGGAATTTATCAACCTTTGGAAACTGTTCTTAGATATCAATCTGTTAACTGCTGAAATATGTAGTTACATGTCTGGTTTAAACTATTTTTGCATTTTCCAGAGTCTGTCTTCAAACTTTACAAAAAAAAATTGAAAGAAATATACAAAACAACTTCCTAGATATGGCTGTATTTGGCTAGGATAGAACCCTATATAGCAAATTAATCATTAAATCTTATCCTACTTTACATCAAGTTTCAGTTGGATACATGCATCATTTATCTCATTCCAATAGTTTTATAAGCATCATGGCACCCTTAATCAAATAAGAAACAGTAGAATATGTTAACAAATTAAAACTAATGTTTATGAAGTGGTGAACACAAATTTTAGCTTGAAAAGTGATTCTTCCTAGTGAATCCCAAAACAGTATTTTTACACTTTGAAATATAAAATTGCTTGTAACTATTTCCAACTCCTGCAATCTGTCTGTGTATGGTAGCATAGAAAGATGATATTGTATTTGACATATGAGCTCTATACTTAAGCCAACATGTTTCTACGTACATCTACATCTACACTCTGCAATTCACAAATATTGTGGGTGGCAGAGGGTACTAAACACCAGTCCTAATGCTGTTCATTCCTATCCTGAACAGAATGAGGAAAGAAAGAATACATAAAAGTATCAACATGGCATCTTATTTCTCTAATCTTATCCTTCATGTCATTGCAACCTAAATAGGTTGGCAGAAGTATCTCGTTACACGCGTAAATTGAAGATTTTCGCATATGCTCCAACAAATTCAAATGAAAACAACATTCTCTGTCCACCAAACAATTCCAGCCCAATCCACATATCAACTCTGTGACACTTTCGTAAGGACTATAACTAGCAGTCACGAATCGAACGCTCTCTTCTTTACTTCCTCTAACGTGTCAATCAATCCGTTGTGATACGGATCCCAAACTCCACAACAGTAATCCAAATGCAGAAGCACTAGTGTTTTGTGTGCTATTTCCTTTGTATGAGCATAACAAGTTCTCAAAATATGACCCATGAATCGTAGTTTAGAATTAGCTTTGCCTATGACAGAAGTTATTTACAAGTCCCATTCCATGTTGCTTTGTACTGTTACGCCTAGATACTTCAGGAAATCCACTATGTCAACAGCTGAATTGTTAACTTTGTGCTCGTGAGTAAATGAAGTCTTTTTGTTACTTATTTTCATTGCCTTACACTTTTTGCAAATAAGTGTAAGCTGCCATTTGTGACACCATTCGGTAATAACATCCAGATCGCACTGAATTTCTAAGAAATCATCAGAGCACCTTATTTCCCTGTAGATAAGTGCATCATCATCAATTTCATCCTGCAATTAACCATTACATACATGGCATGTTCACTGTATAGCCACATGGTATCCATATTTATTACAAATTCCTGAAAGCATATTCCATCTGCCCTTGAAAATTTTGGACTGACTCCACTCTGTGAAAAACAATTTGAGTGTTAGGATGTCAGGAATTTACAACATACCAATTTGATGTGATAAGATTTACATTGGTCATACAATTACATTTACATAGTGAATGGGATTGCTGCAAATTCTCCATACTAGCATGGTGGGTAGACGGTAAGGCTGTGGCCATGCATTTTGGACACAAGTTTGAATCCCTATCTGGCCATCCAGATATGGGTTTTGCATGGTTTCTCCAAATTACTCCAAGTGAATGCCAGGATGGTTCCCTCAAAAGGCCATGAACGAATTCCTTCTAATTCCTTGTCCCCAGTCCTTTCTCGTCTCTAATGACCAGTGGCGTAGCTAGGTCAACAAGGGCCCCGGTGCAAAAAATTTATTTTGGGCCCTCAGGACAGACGGGCGACCTTTTTTTTGCTTTGTGTGCTGGTAGGGGCCCCCTGAACTGAGGATGAGGGCCCTTGAATTATTATTTAGGGGCCCCTGAGTAGTAGTTGGGGCCCCCCTGAGCACAGCGAGGGCCGTTAGTGAAGGGGTCTCAGGGGCCCCTTAGACGACGGTGGAGCTAAAAAAAAAAAAGTCGCCAGTTTGCCGTGAAGGCTCGTGGGGCCCTCCTAAACTGCGCTTGAGGGCCCCTAGAGATGCTCTTTGGGGCCCCTTGAGGTATGCTTGGGGGCCCCCTGAGCGTGAGGGCCCCGGTGCACTGCACCGCCTAGCCCCATAGTAGCTACGCCCCTGCTAATGACCTCAATGTCTACAAGGTGTAAAGCCAGATACAAATGAAGATTTGAATACAGACTTGAATGCTCCTCTGAAGTTTCAGTTACATGTAAAAGTGGTGATCCTTCAACTTGAGCATAAAGTTGACCCCTGTATTCAAAAAATGTTGAATTGTGGCATAATTCAGTGAGAACAGTTCATTAGGTAATGAGTATACATACAGAAATATAGAATGTGATAATGAAACAGCTTTATCTACTGGCACATTACTAGAGAATATGCCAATTCTTGCCATATATCTTTTACAACTGACGAGATCTCTTCAATAAGAGGGTTCATTTTATTCGCTATGTGCTAGATGGTGAAACAGTTTCAGTAATACAGTCTAAGCTGCTTTACATGGACACTTGCAATTGGTCTGACCTCGTAGAATTTAGTCAGCTATACACTCAAGTGCTCATCTTTCGCCTGTAGACTCGAACCTTTTCATTGGGCATTCGTAACTAACCTAAACCTAGCATCAAGTGTGTTGACACATTCTCGTATTTTTATTTATGCTTATCATTGTCGTATACTCCCTTTTATTATTATTATTTGTGGATAAGCCCATTAGGACTACGCAAAGTACTCGGAAGCGTTTGTTCGCATACTCCCTTTTAATGTTTTAATTTTATATTCTTCTTTTTTGTATCGTAGTTAGGATACACGATAGGTTTTAATTCGTGATTGAGTAGACTTTCAGCTTACTGCCTATTTAGACTCTTTCTTCATACTTCAAATAAATAATAAACTTATGACTTAATTCCTTTCTTATTATCATGTCGTAATCTCCTTAACTATCAGAATGTTTACAGGTTCTTTTTAGCAGTAACTTAAAGTTCAAAGCGAACACACTAATGGTTTTTACCAAGCTTGTCTGATCTTAAATCTATCTATCTTCTCTTTTTTTTCCTTAACGTTACCCTGGCTACCAATTTCACAGAGTAATTATTTACTTTAGGTGGCCTGTTATACAACAACATTTGTAATGTGGTCTCATCATATAGAGAAAATACAGGAATTCTTATGTCATCAAAATAGTGCCCACCCCAGAGTCATATTCACTATGGAAATGGAAGAAAATTGACTATTAACATTTCATGTTCTTGTAAATAAGTCCAATGATGGATACCTGCATCGTACTGTATACCACAAAATTCCCTACACTCAAAGGTATTCACACGCCAAGTCCCATCATCTGACAGAGGGGTGTACTAAAGGATATTCCTAGGGAATTTATTTTATGTATTTCTTTCACTATACCATCTAAATAGAAACAAAAATGACATACTCAGTTGAAAACATCTCATTTAAAATCTAAATGAAACTTAACAATGAATTGATTGCGTATATGTGCATACACATTTTAGTACATCACTTTTTTAATACCTTTTTAAATACTGGTAAAAGTGTTACTAGTTTATAGTATTTAGTCTGTGAGTAGTCACCTTGTTGCTAAAAAAGTGGTTTGATTATTAACATCGTGAACAAGTTTGACTGATAACATCACTACTGCCAATGGTACAATGTTTCAGGACATCATAACTGAAAGACTTATTATTTTTGAGGATTAATTGGTGGATGTGAAATAAACACAACAATGCTTTTCACAACAATGATCCAAGTATTTTTGGGGTGATTGCAATGAATAAGTTTTTAGCTCTTTAACAACTGTCAAGTTTTTGTCTACTAAAAGTGAATCCTACGTGTGCTGAATCATTTAAAAGTTTGACGTTAATATTTAACGTTAATGGTTTATATTCAGGAAATATACTGGTTTCTCTTTTAATTATATTCCACACATGTTTTATCAAATGATTTGCTAATCTCCCTGTTTAATCTTTGTTACATTTTTTACTGCCCTGACTTTCATAGATCTTGTCTGAGTTACTTTCTTTGTCCAGTGCATAAAAAGTAATTCTTACAAATTGTCTGGCAAACAATTTCCAGCTGGAGCTGTCCTATACTTACCTTACCTGCATTTTCTCTTTAAATGTTAAGAATACTGTAGTACAACTGGTTTATTGTACTATAATGGAAAATTTACAGATTGACAAAGCATGAATGATTTAAGTATTACCTAGTGACACTAGATCAAAATTTATGTGGACTTAACCATGAAGGATAATTTTCCTTCCCCTTTTACTCTGTGATAAATTTATGAGACCCTTTTTTCGAATTTGATTACAAACCTCGCTAGCATCACGAACCAGTGAAACAAAATATAATTAAAACATTAAATATACTCATTTTATTTGAATATCAAGATTATCATTAAAAATGCATACTCAACAAAATTTTACCATGAAATAAATTACTTATGGCACAAAATATTGGTGAACCAATAAAATTAAGTGTAATCAGCAACAGATGCTGAAAGTATTGACTGTGCTGCTTCATTATCAGTGCAATACCCTATTAAGTGCTTCATGTTAATTAAATGATTATCTGTGAGGAATTTATTTCCACTATTATTATTTTAACACAGTTTCCTCATTGCATGCAGTACTCGCATCATCTTAAGGTTGTCAGGCAGCAGACGCAACCTGAAGATGATGGCACGTTACGCCATCGAAAATTCGTTCATCCATGATCAATTGATCCGGCCGCATGCCTGGGAGGTTTTCAAGAATTATTGCACCTTGTTTGTGATTATGTGGGTGGTTTGATGTTGAGTGTATTCTTTGGTCTGTTGCTGTAGGTTTTCTGTGTATTGTGTTTTGTGATGATGAGATCCGACAATTGCAGTTTTCCTTTGCATTCCTTTTCTGTTAATATGATGGTTTTTGTGTAGTTTGTTTTGGTATGCTTCATTTATTTGTTCATCTGCTTCATCAATAAGTCATTTCAAATCTCCACCATCATACAATATTGTATCCTTTCTGGAGGATCAGTGTCTTCAGTACTTCATTTTTTATAATTATACTGGGCAATGTTCTTGAAACTTTCAATGCTATGGGAAGTTCTTCATTCAATAGGTAACACCTATTACAAAAATTCAAATAGTCTAGTTGGTTTTTTATTTCATGTATGTAACTGTCTGACAATATTTTGTATGACATAAACTTATAACAAAAAGCAAGATCAGTTAATAGACAATAATATAGTGATACAAGTTTCAGTAGATTGAATACAACATATGAAACTAATCTTCTCCATCGTAAACTCACAAACTTATCAAAAACAAACATAAGCAAACAAGAAAATTAAATTTTATAAGATGGTCTTGGTTACAACTCATGCACCACTTAAATTTGTTGAAATAACAGTAGTCAAAGCTTATTACATCTTATCCCAAGAAAAAATAACTGAAAGTAAATTAAACATCGTTAACAAGTGAATTGACATATAAGACCTGAAACTAATCGCCTGCCAAATTAGTTAAAATGGATATATTAACAAGAAACAAAAACACTCAAAGATTTAAAGAAAAAAAAAAACTTTATGCCCAAAACACACTAATTATAAAAGTGGATAAAGGTAGTGCATTATTTTTAGTGGATGAAACGGAATACACCAGTATAATAGAGGATTTTTTTTTTAATCTCTTGTCTAAAATTGGATCCAACAAGTAGATATCTGGCAGAACTGCAGAAATGAATGAAAAATACTAATTTTGCTGTTACAGGAAGACAAAAGCAATACATCACACAAATAGACCCTTCTGCTACAACAATACGAAGCCAGCTAAAAATACGTAAGCCTCAAATTCTAGTGTGGCCCATAATTAATATGAGAAAAGCCCTAACATATTATGTCACGAAACACGCAAACAGCATTCTTAACCAAAACTATACATTAAATAAAAACAGAAGTATATTAAAAAAAATTGATCAACAGAACTCATTTAGAACAAAAGCCACACATATCCCAAACACAGCAACACTGGTATCATTTGAAATTGAAAACATTCACAGCAACATCCCAATTTTATTAAAGAAACCATTTAATAAATCCACACAAACATTAAGACTTATGAAGCATTACCCAACAGTGTCAATAATCCATTTTACCTACAACATGATGGACTTCCTAGGTCATCCCAGTTTCAGGATCATTGGCTAGTACATTAATGGGCTATATAGAACATGAAATAAGAGTAAATGGTACTTGGTGTCATTGATCTATGCACAAAAAACTCTATACAAAAACAAATTAAGAAATCCTGACACACACACATCATCATCTCAGGCCTTTACCAACTTACATGTCAAATATGAGAGGTAATATACGTAGGACAGATACAAATGCAGTTGTAAAGGAAATATAAAGAACACATTTGAGCACTTCAATATAGCAACCATACCACATTTACTGAACTTCTCGTAGAAAATGGTTGTTCACCAAAGAACGAAGAAACAGATATGCAAATACAGACACAACAGCCTCACTATGCAGGATAGCTACAATGTTCAAAAAGCAATAAACATTGGTAAAAAGATACTTAACAACTTCATAAATGGAAAAAAAATGCTATTCAAGCCAATAAACACACACTAATCTGATAGATACAAAAGTACTATAAATATGAACGCAAAAATCTGCCAATATCAGTAGTAAACAACCAGCAAATGTTACAATTTTAGGATTACATCAAACACGATTTAATAAATTGTAAATAAGTGTAAATTTCAACTCTGGTTTACCACTGATAATATGCTAAGAGGCGAAGTGAAACTGGTACAGCATTGAAGTAATAAACATTTCAGTGGCATTAGTTATTAATAATAGATTTTCTGTTGGTATCTTCCCTTGTATATGTTACTGCAACCCTACGAGGTACTAGCATTCAAAACTGGTATAAAAGATGGTTGGTGCATAATCAAATTTGTTTGCCTGATAAATAAAAAAAAAATTCATTCTACAGTTTTCAGGATGAGCTTCATACCTGAATATATGTGTGAAAGTTAAGCTTACATTATTTTCACTTTATTCAGTTCATTAACCATTTACATCCGAGTAAAATTTTTCTTATTATTGATTATAAAAGCTGAGGTGTTTCTCAAATATTCCTCAGAAGATGAAAATGTTAGTCTTGTTTAGGGTAGGTTATCATTAGTTTGGGGGAAAACTCGGTCTCTATAATTCACTCAATTCCAAACAATATTAAGACAAAAGATTTTCAGCACAGTATATAAAATTTTTAGACTTAAAGTTCGATCACTGTGTGAAATTGATTGAATAAACAATTTATTCGCTTACGTAATCGTATTTGCCATTCAAACATATCGTGTTGATATATGGCCTTATCCAAATAAATGTGAAATAATTTTTTTGAGGGCAAACCAACACAACAGGTTTTCATCTCCTAGAAATGACTTAGACTGAGTGGAGGAAGCCCTTGCACAGCTTTAAGAAAACTTGTTAATCAGTCTTTACAGTTACTTCAAATTACATTTATTCATTAATTTTTATATCAAAAACTTTTTCCCAATTTTTAAACCCAGTGGAAACAGTTGTCAAAACTCATTGTTTGTATATTTTCTATCATCTACCAGAATAGTATATAAAATATGGTATTTTGTGAATTCTATATAAATTGGAAGGATTAAATTTAAAAATCGACCCTAGGCAAATTGGTGACTGTGGAACATAAATGCCATTAATTATTGATATTATTGTGTCCTGCAGGGGTAGATTATCATAGAGATCCAGTAAATGATTTGTATGTGTTTCTGTGCAGTACATATTTTTGATTGAGCTGGAGTTTACAGTCTGGCAGCAAATCAAATTTCGCTGTTGTAACTGTATACATAACTGCTGAACATATATTATTACCTACATTATGATACATTGTTCTCTTACTGATAAATTGATTACGGCAGTTGTTTCTTCTGCTGCCCAGTAAACCAGTCTGGTGAAAACCAGCAGATGATCACATCTCTTTCATAGTGTGCTGTTTCGGTGCTCAGAAGCAGGTTTAATCAAATGACTGAATTTTGTTCGTCAGTTCAGTGTCAATGGATTATTTGAGGTGCAAACTAAGTCACCACACTTTTTTTTTATTTTTACTGCTTCAGTTTGTCTCTCAGCAGACAAAAGAGGGAACTGGTAAATAAACAATTTGATCAATCTTTTATTCCTTTCCTCAAAGACTGATACAGTAGTAAACCAGTCTTGAAGAAACTCATTATTTTTTATGTAAATAGGTACAAGATGATAACTTTATTTCCTCTACATAAGATTCATAGTCCACATCACTAGAGCTGGCTATATTAGATCCAGGAGATTGTAAATCAGTAGGGATGGTGAGAAAGAGAGAAAGGCTAAAAAATATTTGCAGGAGAAAGACTTTTTAGTAATTTGTTACATCTACAGAGATGACGGCCACATTCTTGCTGAAAACACTGGCCCAGGTTTTGTGATTTGATGATTCTGGATAGTATAAATGCCAGCAGTATTCGCTGTAAGTAACAAATCTTTAAGTTTCTAACTCAAAAAGCCAATGTAGGAAGAAGTTTGGATGACTGTTTAGTGCATTTCATGACAATTTGCTTTGGTATCCCAATTCTCAACTTAAGTAAGTTTTATGTCAGTAGCCTTTAAAATCAAAATATCACAACACAAGTTATTTCCTTCATACTTGGTTCTGCAATTCTTTGCAAGTAAGTTACTCTAATCCTTCTGATAGTTTTCGTGTCTGCATTATGTACATCATGAATTTGTGCAAGGTTTTTTTAATTATGATTATTAGGAAACAATGAAGTTTGAGTTGATAAATATGTATGGTGGTAAGGTTATGAATCAATTTCTCAACTTTATTCCCATAATAGATTACCATTGCTAACTGATAATTGACACAAACGTACAAATATATTTCCAATTAAAGCCACACTTATTTTTAGTCATAAATCTGATATAGTTCCAGGGTTATTGTTTTGTATTAACTTCCTTTCATCTTGTGGTTAGACAGCTCAACATTTTAATTAATCTTATTTATATTCTATTTTTGTTTTGTAAATTGCTGCTGGGGGAAGTATAATGGGATGTGTAATATGTCAGAATAAGGCTAAATGGCAAAAATTGCGTTTGACATATGTCACAGTGTGGAATATACAATTAAATGATATATCTTAGGAAATGGAATGAGAATAACACTCTGTAAAAGCTTATAAATGTGATAGAAGATGTAAGACATTTATATCTGGGTTGGCAGTCTTAAGGGAAGCATTCAACAGTCATCAGGCCAAATATGCTTGCAGATCTTGAAAAAACGGTATGACTAGTGCATTATTCCCATGCTGCGAGACCTGGAATCTGAATAAGTTAACAAAAGGGTAGATTAAAATAGTTCAGAGAGTTATGAAAAAGTCAATGTTGGGTTTAAGTGGGTGAGACAGAGTGTAATTGATGACGGATCAGTAACATAGGTTAAAGACATCTTGGAGAAAATGGCAGTGAGCTGGCCATGCTGCTTCAAGAAAAATGGACAAAAATAGTGTCAGAGTGGAGTCCGAGAGACTGATGGGAAGACTTCCAGACCAGTGGTGTAAAGATACATGCAAGGTTGCTGGAGTTATGAAAGAACTGCTGAAGACCACATTATATCTGGAGAAAAAATTGTTGCAGTCATATCGAGGCTCATGGACCACTTGATTACATGATTGAACTGGCTCTTAATGGTGATACATAAAACTATGCTATTAAAATTTAAATGATACAAATATCTGGTATCTTGTTTCCAAATACAATTAGAAAGGTTTATATAAGGTTGGATCAGATCTGGTTAAGTACGCTACACTAATTCTTGGATGGTGTGGGAGCTGCCAGTAAGATAAACTTTCTTGTTTTTTAACTGTATGTTTATTTATTTACTGTGTCATACTCTCAGGAAATTTAGTTAACAGATGTGTTCTTTAAAAATTAATAATTTTTTTCCTAGTTGCTTCCATTTCTTTTACTAAATTCTGATACCCATGAATTTGAAATAATCAAGTGTGTATTCTTCATAACAGTCACATGAATTGCATGGTCCGCCCCCCCACCCCAAAAAAAAAATATTAGACACTACAATCCCAAACATTCATTTTCCATAAATCCAAATATCGGAGACTGGCTCTGTGGGATATGGAAAGTCGTTAATTTGCAGATAATTATATAACAAAACAAAATGGATGTATATACCAGGTTCTTTCTAAAACAACCATTAAGTAAGGTGGACTAAAGAAACAATGTTTTGGAGACGTTGCCAATTTTTCTGTGTCTCAAAGTGGATTAATAGTGCATTTAAGTGTAGGTACTATATTTGAAGCTTTTTTCAGGTATTTCACTGTGGACAAAGCATAAAAAAAAAAATATATGAAATATATTTATTTTAAGAAACTTCAGTATCTTCATTGTTGGAGAGAGTGGGTTTCTAAGGTGGTGTGAAGGTAGGATCAGAGGTTGAAATTGCTGTATAGATTCCTAAACAGGACTAGTGTGATACAAGTGTAAAATGTGAGTTCACTTCACAGGTTTGTGTGCGGTCATTGCCGAGGATGGAGTCCATACCGAGGGCAGTGTGTACTCTTCACCGTGATGCAGCCCTGCAGGATTCCCAGTCGAGGTGACTAACATTATCACAACTTTATGTATAAGCCATAAAATGGGCTGTATTGTATTTAACAAGTTTCTTCCCCACTACACAGCAGTGTTTCTGAATGTATCTGTAGACATCTTAATGGGACAGCCTCAAATGAAAATGCAACAGGTTGTCAGTTTTACTACATCCAGCCTATGTGTGGAGCACAGCACTTTAGGGTAGTGGAGCATGGACTTTAGGAATACCAGAAATGATTAAAACTGAAGTGTTCTAAATGTGGTGATATTGAAGGATGCTGAATATGAAGTATGATACTGATGTGTTTTGGAAATGATGGGTGGAGAAAGAAGTTTGTGGAAGAATCTAAAAGAAAAAGAGATAGGTTGGTTAGTCACAGGCTTGGTTAATTTGTTAGTGGAGGGAACAGTCAAAGGTAAGAACTGTAGAGGAAGACGGAGGTTAGAATATATCAAGCAAATAATTGAGGACATAGGTTGTAATAGGTGTGTTGAGATGAAGAGGTTAGTGCAAGATATTTGCATCAAACCAGTGAACAGAATGATTATGGCAAAAGAAAGAAACTGTTTTGATGTCAGTGACCAGTCACTTGATTGGTCACATGACCTGTTTAGAAATAAGCTACTCTGCAACTGTCTAACACTTGTGACTGAAACACTTGCTTCACCATTACTCACACCATTTATACTACAAACAGATAATTCATCATTATTAGTTACACCAACACATTCATTAAGTCAAAGAATCAGTATTTATTAGAGCTTTGATAGCTGGCAAACTCTTTTTAACTGCTTCCAAGTACTGTATCAAACTGATATAAAATGATAATCATCTAAAGGCCTTCAACTATATAAACAGTTCGAATACAACAAAATAAATTCAGCTACTGTCGACATACTGAAATGCTGTTATTTCTGGTTGAGACATAATTTAGGTAAGCTATATGACTGTCTCATCACAATATGTATGTGATATAATAATTGTAATAATAATAAAAAATTGCTGGATCTACTGGAAGGGTTGTATTAGAGACAGAGACCAAGAGGGTGTCTGGTACCAAGGATATTTTGGTAAGCTATTTCCTATAACTTGTTCTTGGTATAATCCTCCTGGTCTAAATTTCTGATAAGTCTTGCCAGTAAACCCAGTATCTATTATTTTTTTATTCCCAAACATTTATTATTACTGATTCAAGCCCACTGTGGAGTGCTTATAACTAGTCCTTTCTTGATGCTCGTCTTCATTCCAAATACTTTTTAATTCCAGCTAATAATTTTTCCTTTCTCTCAAGTGAGATGGGTTTCTGAGGTTTAATAATTTTTTTGTGGGTTGGGGGGGGGGGGAGGGCAGGAGATAACTATATTACAAATACAGGGCGTTCGCCGGAAAACGCTACCCTCCCAGTCTGTTGCCGTCGGCAACTTGCTCGGTGAATGGAGCCAGCAGTTTCCGCCACACGGCACCGTGAATCACCGCACTGTTTAACACCTCCGCTGCCCCAACAGTGCAGTGCAGTGACCCTTACATTGTTAAGAACGGTTTCTTTGCATTGTAGATAGTTTGTGACTTCAGTCTCTTATTAATCAGTGTTGTGAATAAACGTTTCTTTGCGGTTTGGCTGGTTGGGGCTTCATACTCTTATTAATCTGTACCGTGTTTGAGTGTGAGTAAAATTATGGTACGTTACAGTTTGCAACAAAAAATATTTCTCTACGATACATATGTGAAGAAGAAGTCGCTTAAAAAGTGTCGCAGTAAATTTCGTCGCGAATTTCCTGGCGCTTTACTGCCAGCTAAATCAACAATTCTGCGTCTGGTTAAAAAAGTAAGAGAAACGGGTTCATTTTTTAACAAAAAGAGACTGTCGGTCAACCGTATTCTCACAGAGGAGAAAATTGACGATATCGCTTTTCGACTAGAACAGTCACCCAAAAAATCATTAAGTCAGTTAGGGCAGCGTGTGTCTCGAAATATGTTCAGAAGATGTGAAATGTGCATTACACAAGAGGGTCAACACTTCCAGAATCTTTTATAAGGTAAGCTAATGAATTACGTCACATTTAAATGCTTAGCACACAAGTTTATGAAGTTTATGAAGCGTAATTATTATGAAATAGTCCGCGGCCGACGGTCGAACAATGCCGGAAACTGAGCGCTCGCTCGCCGGGAGCAGTTTCTTCCTTGCAGCGCTAACAGTGGGTTGCATTTCCCGGCGAACGCCCTGTATTTGGAGTGATCTGCAACATCAGTGCTGGAAATCCCAGCGGAGTCCAAATTTTTTTTTTTGTACCTCATTGAGCCACATGCTTCCTGTCTTACAGCATTTGATGAGTGAGAAGGCCTTCTTGGTGAGCCTGTTGCTGTCCATTCTCAGAAGGTGCCCATAAAACTTCAGCCGCCTATGTCGCATGCTGGTGTTAGCCATCTCCAACAGTTGGTAAATTCGCAGTTCACTTTGTCGACAGGTTCCATCTGGGGCGTTCTTAGTCCATGAATTTTCCTCACGATATGTCTTTCAGCTTTTTCCAGATCATCTACAGTGCCTTTCCTGTTCATCAGCAAGTTCTCTGCAGCATATAAGACCTGAAATCTGACAACAGTTTGGATTAACAGATTTTGGCATTCTTCGAATTGTGCTTCTTGTCGTAATGATTTCAAGACAGCTGGTATGCTGAGTTGAGTTTGGCACATCTATCTAAAATGAAGTTTCTATCTCTATCATTCCCAAGCATATATTTTATACATCTCAATTTTAATATTTTCTATTACTATTTACGTCCTTTCACATTAATTACTTTTGGGATATTCCTCTTTTCCTCATGATGACATTTCTCCAGAATAGTCAAGTATCAATTCAGTATTTTCTTGTACCCTCCCACTGCCACCCTAACCACTCAGACTTCCCCAGTCACTCAGTGGGAGTCAGTGTGATCACTTCTGACATTTCTGCCAAGTTTCTGGACTACTTGAAAGAAGAAGGTTTAATACTGAAATACCGAGCGTAATGGGTGACCGGTAAATCTCTGGCCTCACATTCTGGAGGACGCGAGTTCGAATCCCTGTCTAACTATTCAGATTTGGGTTTTCCAGTTTCCCCAAATCATGCCAGGTGAATGCCAGTATGCTTCCTTCAAAAACTAATAACCTCACGCCAATGAGGCATAAAGCCAGAAGCAAAACAAAAAAAACTGTAATATTGTGTTCGTCAATTATAGCTGCCATCATCTGTATTATGAATTGGGTTGAATTTCCTTACCTCGTGCAAATGCAAAACTCTTGTGCTCCCATCCACTGTTCCCAAAACTCCCATTCTGCACCTTTCAAAGCTGACAGCAGCCCCATATTCATCACCCACTTCTCTCCTGGCCTCCACTCCATTAACCAGATCCTTCGCAGTGGGCATGACTTTCTACATTCCATTGATGAAATACACATCCTCCTTCCTATAACCCAATTCACTGCCCCACACAGGAGCCAACAGACCACCCAATCTGAAGAAATGAACATATTTATCTACAATTACTTGCCTTCTGACTCTCCTAGACTAAGACAAGTCCCATGGAATAGCCCTCCCTGTAAAACTTGCAGCATTGACAAGGGGAATTGTTTCCCGTTATTGGATATGCCACACCCTCTACTACACACCTCATTTAGAAATGCTTTAACAGCATAACTTCCTATTTTGCCAACTGCCCGTCAGAATGAATAGCCTCGGGTCAACAAATTAAACAGCCCATGCCAGCTCACACAATTCTAATAATCTCAACACTTGTTTTGTAGTCAAAGCTGTTAGTTTTTCCTGATACTACTATCTCTTTGCAACTATATAGATGGAAACAGGACAATCACCATATTCCTGACACCATGCATCCCCCTGGCCTCACCCTGCATTAAGACCACACCTGTAAACATATTAGCTTTTGTTATAAATATGCAATTAATATTTAATTTTTTAACAGATCAAAATATTTTGTACCTTACATTAAAAAAGAAAATTTATTTTAATTAATTTTATTGTACTTTGGCTGCCTGTTAAAGAGATTATACTATCCCACAATTGTCGTTGGAGTATATCAAACTGTGTTCGTCCCGGCTCTCCTGCAGGAGACAGTTTTACTTTCTCTTTCCTTCCTTATTGCCAGACAGCAGTTTCATTGTCATTAATATCAAATTGTTGTCTGATAGTTTCCTTCTGTTTTTGTTCTGTTTGTGTCTGTTTTCGTATAACTTTTTCTTTAATTCTTTTTCTTGTTTTATCATACCGTTTTTGTTGGACTTATTCACAATACTACATCAGTCTGGTATTCACGGAATTCAAGTCTTCCACTGTTAATCTATGCATGTTGTTTGTGTCTGCATATTATATTTTTATTTTCTATTCATTACTGTTTGAATCATTTTCCACTGTGCTTGTGGCTGTTAAAACTTTAAATATAATTACATTGTTGCTACTCTCACATTTTTCTGTTTCTAACATTTCCCTGGAAATCTTGTTGCCGGTTAATTTTTCTGTTCTATCTCATTGTATACATACATGTTTTGTTATTTTTGCTGCTTGTGCTGTTTGTTTCTGGCTAGCCCACTCTGCAAATTGGTTTAAAAAAGAAACTTTTATTTTTCGTTACATTATCCTCTTAATTGCAGTTTCTGTAAGAGATTTTTCTGTCAATTACTCTCCATAATCACTGCTGTCTTCATTATGCCCAACATATTTGGATCTTTTTTTAAAAAATCTTTTTTCCCTCTAATTTAATGAGCCATTTAATTTTCTTCCACTTTTTGTTCTTTCACGTGACTTTCACTGCCCAGTTTGGCTGGGTGCTGTTGTACCTCCACCAACAGTATTAATGTGTCACCAACTGAAACTCTGCTGTTTTTACACTTTCTATCTTGCTGGACTCCATTTTCTGTTACTTGTTTCTTGTCTTCCCAACATCTGTCTCCTGCTACCGACCCTTCGTGTGTTGTTTTACCCTGTTCCTCACTCTCACCCAAATTGACCTCCAACAATATGTTCTTAAAGCCCACCAACTTTTTCTTAAATTTCCTTCTCTATAAAACCATCTGCTTGATGCAAAACTTTAAGTGAATTCTAAACAGATAAAAACATCAGCACAAGCTATCTAATTTAGTGGAAAAACTCTTACTCTACCTCTGGCACTTCCAAACCAACACAACTTTTGAAGCTTGGGCAATCTGGAGATGAGATGGTGTGTGCTGTATATATCTTGCCCACATTTTTTTTTATCTTTCCCAAATATTTCCTCTACCACCTGCCTCACTAGCCACATTGCTCAATGGTTAACCTCTCATCCTCTTCTGTGTCTGAATTGCAACTCACTTTCCCATTGTAGCAGCTATTATATCACTGATCCTGCTGCTCTGGTCCAGGTTCTGCTGCACTCTCCTCTGTTATCACTTTGCTACCACAGCGGAGAATGATAGCTGGTGTTACAAGATAGAATCCAGGGTAGAGCAGTCCAGACCTCTTTCTCAACTGAATTCAACCCCCCTTCCCCAAAACCATCCTCTTTTTCATATCTACCCTGTCCTCACCATCTTTCTTCAACTCCATTCCCCACACCAACAACCTCAACTCCACTGAAATGTAAGCCTTGAAGGAATTGTCCAGGAACAGAAATATCGTTGTCTTGCCAGCAGACGAGGGCTCCACCACTGGCCGTACACAGCTTTCTGACACCGATACCTTTTTTCCATGTTCCACAGACCTAACCTTTTCCAAATACCAGGAAATGCGTACTTTCCTTGACCACCTAGCACCTTGAAAGAGCTTTTGTTACAATCCATATCCGTCCTTGCTACCCATAATCTCTATACACCTACATTCTACACTATTAACAAGATCCACTAAGCAGGCCAAACTGGACAATCTTTAGTTGCAGCATATGGATTGACCACTGAATATATTTCAACCTACGTAGATCAATACCCCAAATCTATTGCTTGGAACTTTCCTTCCTACTTCATAGATAACTCGTACATCGAGCGTTTGTCCACAGTCCCGAATCCTCTACCCCCAAACTCCTTCCTCATCTCCACTGATGATATCTCCTTACACATTAGTATCTCCTCCCACTGTTAGGGACTCGGTTCTCTTCAACACCTCCTGGATATGCACCCTCCAGTCTCCCCAGCACATCCTTTCTAACATCTCAGGCTCACTTCATCCTCTCCAAAAACTACTATTTTTCAATTCCCAAGTTTGTAACTGGATTCAGGGCACTGTTATGGGTACTCTCGTAGAAACATCATCCTGGACCATATGAAGGAACAATTCCTGAAGAAATACCCACTCAGCCCATTTGTGTGGTTCAGATATGTAGATGGTATATTTGATATGGACATCCACTGCTTAGATTTAGTCAGTTCTGTTGGGAGCATCCATAAAATATATAGCTCCATTTTGGCCTAATGTGAAACCCCCCCCTCCCCAACACGTGGCACTTAGTTTTAACCCTATTGATTCTAGAAGACATTTTATACCATTTTTTTGTTTGTTTGTCTTGTGAGACTATTGTAAATTATACATGGAGATAATTAAAATGAATAATTAAATGAATCACTTTCCATGTATTCCCAAAAACTAACCCAAGCGCTCATTACCCACTGCTTCCCTCTGATCATGTGCGAAAACAAATCTCTTGTGGTATATTCAAACATTCCCACAACTCCCACGCTGCACCTTCAAAAACTGTTCGCAGTCCCATATTCATCACTTACTTAGTTCTCTCCTGGGCTCAAAGTCTTTTAATTAGACACTTCACTGTAGACAGGACTTCCTACGTTTCTTCCATGAAACGTGCATTCTCCTTCTCAAAATTGTTGTATACATATCAGATCCTTCTCACTCTAACATGACTGATACCAAAATATTGTAAAGCCTGTTCATGTTTTTGAGTTCACCCTGGTCCTCCCATCTCATCTGTGGTAAGTGACAGATTAATATTCCAGTTTTTCCTTTCCATTGCATGGGAAAAGTTTCATTGCAACTGTATGTATAATTTTATTCCTTTTCTTAGGAAAATAAAATTCTCCCCATTGTCTGTGACTTAGGTATCATAAGCAAAATGCTAGAAAGTTGGGAGAGGACCTTAAAAACTCGTGAATATTCTCTGCCAATGTCAGGTGCAGGGCTAACATGAATATGATTCAATGACCACCGTAAGTTGTGTTGATGGAATATTGTCAAAAAAAAAATTGATATCTTGTCCTAATTATTTAGTTCATGAAGGTGTTATAAATCTGTATAAACCTGTAACATTGTGAGCAAGGTATACAAATACAACTCGCTGATATGAGAATGTAGAATTTCCTGGAATACTGCTGCAACACAATCTCCACTGTCTTCGGGTAGCTAAACTGTGTACTATGGAATTTTGTTCTATCTACTGCATTTGCCTCATGATGTGATATGTATATGTGGTATCTGTATTCAGGTTGTATGAGAGGCTACATGTGATTTACTTTCATCCTGTTTTGTGACACTAAGTGGTGAATATGTCAAGAAACAAGCCTGTTGTTGATACAATGATCCATGATGTACATCAAACATTCATAAGGCCAGATGAGGGCTTGACCTGATTGTTCTACTACCTCTTGTGCAATGTCATATAATGTAAATGAATTGAGTGAAGAAAATTTCTTTGTTATAATGTTAAGGAAAACTGCAGTTGAAAATGATTTGGAAACAGTTGGGCCCATATACCATTAAACAGCAGAGAGCAGAATTGTTTGTTGTCTTACAGTTATGAGCAATACTACATTATTCTTTTTTTAAGTGTGGGAAGATTTTGGACATATGCTAAATACATAACCCTATTAATTCACAACAAAGGTATCGTCATTAGTGACTTTGGCAACTGTGAAACTCTTTAAGAAGTTGGAGATAGAGGAAGTTAAACATATTATGTGAAATTCAGATGTTAGTCTTCAAAGACACCAATCCACATGCTTACTTTCAGCACTGGTAAAGGTTGTACAGTGGTCAACAAAAGAATGGGGACAGATGTGTGAGTAGTTGTGATGCAGTTTAATGTCTCTGCTCCCCTTTCACAATAGTTTGGATGGAACCACCATCTTGGGTAAATAAAATTAAACTGATACATTGGCTGTGAGATTAGATGATGCAGCTTTAATGGTTTCCAACCTTACACAAAGATGTCTTATACAACTTGTCTTTGCTTTATGAAGAGATAATTTACGCACACAATCCAGTTTCAAGAGTAAATGATATCTGTACTGAGGGCATTGGAACAGAGGATGGACTGGCTGTGTAACTTTGCAGTGTCTCCAAAATAGTTTTTTTCATTAACAGCTTACTATTTGATGAGGATTTCTTTTCTGCCAGCTTGTTTTGAAGTTTGAAAACAAATAATAACCAATTGGAGCAAGATATTGAGAGTGGAAACGAACTGGCCAAATGTGACAATTTTGCACCGTTGTAGAAATGCAATTTTGTGTTGATTATTTTTCATTTTTAGCAAACTGTGGTCATTTTCTCTATTTCTTTAAGATCACCCAGCTATTGTTTAATGCATCTTCTAGGAGCCCACAGTGATAGAGATAAACATCTCTGAAGGCAATACCAATATTACTCCTGCTCTTTGGAGAAGAATTATCACTTGCAGCAAATAGTTTTGATTGTTCAGTGGCTTGTGGTTGGTAATAATGAAACCATATTTCATAAACTGTTAAGAACCAAGACAATTTCCTCTGGATTCCATGGAAGCAATTTCAGGCAGTACTTGCAATAAATGACCATTCACATGTTCAGTCCAGTGCGATCAAACACTGTGCTTATAGATCTCTCATGTATAAATATGAATCCAAAGTGATGTTTTAAAGATTTTGGATTTCTGCAGCCTTAGCAATATCATTCACATTCCAATTCTCAGTAATTTCTGGTGTATGAACTCAAGAAGGCACACTGAATATTATCACTTCTGCTCATATAGTCACAACAAAAGTTAACTAAATACTTCTAAACTGCTCTGTTAAAGGATACAGACTTGTCAAAACGTTTCAGGTTTATCTTCAGATTTCTAGGCCATTTAAACTTTCAAAAACAAACGTTTAATTACTACGAGTGACATCTGACTTAAAATTGGATTGGGTGCAGTTAGAGTAACCTCAGTACAGCTTGGTACCGTGTCATTGACTCTACAAACTTGATGAAATGTTCTTGGAGACTTCAATGCCCCAAAAGGATTGTCAGTAACTTTTAGTCTCATTTCAAACCAGTGCTAAAGCCTAGAAAGATAGCTGCTTAGCAGGAGAGAAAAATAGACTGTAGGGCACATATATAAAATTCCTTCACAATTTAGAGGAAAAAACTATAAGTGATGGAACTTTGAGTGAGATGTTTAAAGTGTAGGGAAAGATTCTTCAGCAAATTGAAAAGATATAGGTAATTTAGGTAATGTCAAAATAGTGGTGGAACATAAGACTGCATTAACGGTGCCTGAGCTAAAGGTTGGGTGGAGGGAGGGGAGGGGAGAAAAGTTTCTGATGGAGGTACCAAGTCAAACAGCACAGGGAATGTAGAAGTGGAGGCCTGGAAAAGAAACAATAAAATATCAAAGGTAGATGAATGCTGATCCTACATTAAACCAATAGTGAAATGATGAAAGAAGGAAGATCTGTGGTCCTGAACATGGAGCAAAATTTCTACTTCAATACCGTGAATTTTTACAATTTTCTCTGTCAATAATGCCATAATTTGCAGCCATTAATTATTAATGGGCCAGGTTTGATCTCTATGGGAAAATTATTTTCATATTTGGCTGAATAACTAAAATCAGTCCCCCCCAAAAATTGGGAAAATGGATGATCAGTATGGTTCAGATCTTTATGACCGAAAAAATAGATAAATATGCAGGCAAATATTACGTTAAAACTGAGTAAATATGACCTAAAACTGACAAATATGACCAAACATTTAAATTTACTATATACCAAAACATGCTCAGTTATAAATCATTTATTTTATCTAGTAGTGTCACTTTCACGTGGTCAGCATAATTTGCTTCCGTGCTCTGGCTGCACCAATGGGAAATTAAATTTTAAATAGTTTTTTTGAAGTCACTTTAATCTCAGATAATTTACAGAATGGAACTCTTTCATCTGTACTAAAATACTTCCTCTCTAAATTTCCTTAGGTAACGTCACACTTTCAGAAAATTTTACTCACTGCAGATTTAACGATGACTGAGGAGATTTCACTGAGATATTGATTGACTCGGATCGACACAGGCATGCATGTGCTGCAATGTCAAGATTAAAGATTGCGTTTAGAGAATGACAATAATGTACAACTTTAATTCTTGACTGGTGAATTCCGACCGCAGTGAAAATTAGTTTTGTTTTTACCCCTCCACCTGTAAAGCAGAAGCATAGTTCCATTAATAATTATCTTAATTTCTTCTCACCTATATCTAGTGAATTCCCGGTACTATTAAAAAACTACCAGATTTTTCCTCAAAATATGACCATATGGCAATAAATATTATCAAAATATGTCCAAAACTAGGACAATGGTCTCAATATGCATTTATATGCTATATAAATTACATTTAAATACAATCGGAAATGTTGAATCGGTGTTTAATTCAGCATTTCAGCTCAAAAAGAAGGCAGGAAAATAGATGACTTGTCCTAAAGATCAGAACCCTAAAGATCAGCAATGCCAGTAGGGTACTCTACATTGACTTGGCTGTATTGGAAGTCCATGTAAGCACCATAAACAATATGTTCAATTTTATTAAAACAGTTCATTGAGCTATGGGTGAACTGATTCTGAACACCACTGCCAACTGCTTTCAAGAAATGGAGATATGCTTTATGGAAAGTCAAGGGAACTCCTCCATTGACAAAGCTGGCAGTGAAGCAGAGGTTAAAAGAGTTATGAAAACAATGTTAATTGCAGAATTTTATTAATAACATTAACAATTTTTCCTCTTCACCTGAAGTATGGGACTTGTTCATTCTATCACATATTAGGAAGGTATACACTTTTCCACAGGATTGCCAAATCATCAAAGAATTATTATGGTGCTCGAGCAGGACAGTTCAGCTAGTGGCACAAAATAACTCTGCAGTAACATTAGTTGCCAGCTGTAAGCCTCAGATTTTGTAAGGAAATCTGTTTGTGGTGATTATTGATTTTTTTCTCCAATTATTACAAATTGGGATTTTTTTTTTCCTTGTATAAGCTTGAAGCTGCAGCAGTTTGTACTAACACTATTTTATCTATATCAAATCCAGTTTGAGACATATGTGGCTTGGTTAAATATTTTTTTTGAGTTTTGGGAATGAATTTTATTTATTCATGTAAATCCATGGAATCCCCTTCAAAATAGGCCCCAATATGTATTATATGCTTATGCCAGCACTACTTTCAGCAATGCACTTGTGGTATCATCTGTGCTTGTAAAAGAGCCCTTCAAGGTTCCCTTTATTTTTGGGAACAGATAAATCACATGAGGCCATGTCTGGTTCATATTGAGGCTGGGGCGTCATTAAAGTGTTTTTTTTTGCCAAAAATTTATGAACAAGCAATGATGTGTGAGCAGGTGCATTGTTGTGATGCAAAAGCCATAAATTCTTTCGTCACAAATCTGGACATTTTCTTCAGACTGCTTCCCACAAACGGCTTTGGAGTGGAAGGTAGTTTGACCTCGTGGTAAGAACACGTGGTACACTATGCCATTAAAATTGAAGAACGCACATTTGACCGAACTTGTCAAACTTTTTTTGATCTTGTTGCTCCAGATTGAGCCTTAGTTTTGATGTATTACCTATAATCCCACATTTCATGACCTGTTATGTCACGTTTCAGTAGTCCTGCACATCGTTGACCTCATTTAGTGATACCTGAGCAACTTCCATTCACCACAGTTTGTTTAGAACTTAACACTTGGAACAAATTCTGTTGCAACCTGTTCCAAACCCATAACAGATAAAAAATATTTCATGGCATGAGCCATTTGATATGCCAACAACTTCTCAAATTGTGATTTGGATATCGTTCATAGTAATTTCTTTCACTTTTTTCATGTTTTCATCTGTTATTGTTGGGCTAGTTTGACCCATACACTCCTCACCTTCAAAGTCTTCACGGCCATCTTGAAAATGCTTATACCATTTGTAAACCCTTGTTTTACTAATAGTAGATTCACAAAAAGCAATATTTAACATTTCTAAAACTTTGTTGCACTTAATTCCATTTTTATAGCAAAAGTTAATGCAAATTCTCTGATCCATGCTATATACAAATGAAAAACCACAGTCTGTATCAAAACATATGTTATACTTTTAACAGCTGAGAAGACACTATACATCCAATTTAGCTCAAAATGTATAGATACTTTTAAGACATGGTTGCCAACACAGGAATGAATAAATCATGCCGATCAGACTAATACAAGGGGGGATCAAAAATAACTGGAATTGAAATGCTGTACATCATGTACTGATAACTGAAATCAAGTGTGGTGTGCCACAAGGCTCAGTATTGGGACCATTGTTATTCATTTTAATGATAAATGATTTGCCATTTTATATAATGTCCCACTCCATTATATACGCTGATGACACCACTTTTCTTACTGTAAGTTCAGACTTTGAAACTCTTCAAACCATGACTAAAGATACCCTATCCCAAGTGTCAATCTGGTTTCGAGCTAATGGGTTTTTGCTCAATGAGAGTAAAACACAACAAACAGTATTTAGTCTAAGAGAATACCCAGTAGATGACTATGTAGGTTATGTTAAGTTTTTAGGTATTGTTATAGATAATAAATTGTCTTGGGATACACACATTAAATACGTTAGTGCAAGGTTGTCTAGAGTGGTGTACTTGTTAAGAAATTTAAAAAATCATGTACCTACAGCCTATGTAAGATCAGCGTATTTTGCTTTTTTTCAGAGTGTTATATCCTATGGACTTTTATTTTGGGGCAATAGTACACATGTTCAGAATGTCTTGGTCCTTCAAAAGAAGGTAATTAGGATTATGTCAAACGCTGAAAAATTTGCCCATTGTAGACCACTGTTTATTGAATTAAAAATATTAACGGTAATAAACTTGTACATTTACACTGTTCTCCTGCACACAAAAAATAACCAAGCTGAATACCTTCTTAGACAAGATTTACACTGTCACAGTACGAGAAATAATAGGCACATTGACATACCTTACTGTAGATTATCGAAATCATTGAACAGTTATGAAGTGTTGGGTATGAAAATGTTTAACAAACTACCTCTAGAATGGGTTGAAGCCCCATTCAATCTATTTAAGCAGACATTGTATAGCTGGTTAGTCACTAATCCTTTTTATTCAGTTAATGAATTCTATGAATGTGGAAATATGAAATAATTGTGTGTGGAGTGTGCAATTGAAATTGTTTTTAATTATGAATTTTGTCTTGTTTGTATTTTCATATTTGTATTCTTGACGTTGTCTATTGCTATGACAGTTTAATGACAATAAAATTATTATTATTATTATTATTATTATTATTATTATACTGTGTTAGTACCAGGTTGTGCCACCAGAGGGCTGTTGTAGGACCTCTTCAGAGTCATTCTGCTGAGCGGTGTGTCACCCAACAGTGACTAGTGTGGTTTTTCTGGCAGTTCTTTGTATCTGTAACATGACACAAAAAGATGGCCGATTTCACGAACAATGTGTGGCTGTGAAGTTTTGTTTCTTACTCTGCAAGAATGCTGTAAAAACTTTTGTGATGCAAACAGGTTACAAAGAACATGCTCTTAGTAAAAATCAAGTGTATGAATGATTTTCTCAGTTTAAAAAGGGAGAAATGGCCATTGAGGATCAGCCCCATTCCTGTCACCCTTCAACTGCTCGAAGCTAGGACATCAGCAAAAGCCATAGTCTAATCAACGAGGACTTATTCGGGTTGTCCTGGAGCTCAATTCAGCGCATTTTGAACATTGATTTGGGGATGTGAAGAGTGGCAACAAAGTTTGTGCCAAGACTTCTCATCAGAAATCAAAGGGAGGGTCATGTACAAGCCTGTCGTGAGATAAAGAACAGATTCAAAGATGATCCAAATTTTTTCAACAAAATCATCATGGGCAGTCATGATGCTATGGGTGCGATCCAGAAAGTAAACAACGGTCAATTCAATGAAAGTGAACTGGCTCACCTCGTCCAAAAAAAGCTCCTCGGGTGAAATCAAATGTGAGGACTATATTGATCTTGTTTTTTGACATCAAAGGAATCACATTCTCAGAATTTATCCACAAAAACCAGACAGTAAACCAACAATCAAAGAAGTTTGGCACGAAAACGTCTGACTTTGTGGAATTCCGGCGAGTGGTTCCAGCATCATGACAATGCTCCCACGCACACATTTCTGTGTTTACCAGTTTTTGGCCTTGACGAAAACGACTATCTTAACCCATGTGCCCTATTTGCCAGATTTAGCACCCTCAGACTTCTTGTTCCCAAGAATGGAAAAGGACTTGAAAGTGAAATTTTTTGCCAATGTTGAAGACTTGACACGCAATGTCATAAAGGTGCTAGCAGGTATAAAAGAGGATTAATTTAAAAGTTGCTTCCAACACTGGAATGAACGTTTGGACAAATACTTAATGCTAATGGAGAATACTTTGAAGGAGATTAAAGTTTTATTTGAAAAACAAAGTAAATGCTTTCTATAAAGAAATTCCGGCTATTTTTGGGTCGCCCCTCGTACAACCTGTGAAACTCCAAAATTCTTGTTCCTTTTTGAACACACCTTGTATCTGGAACAATCTAAATATGTTTGTTTTTGGTTCTCGATCTGTATGGAGAGTGGAATTTACTCACAAATGATGTAATATTAGTTAGCTGTTATGCCATTTACATTGAGAAAGTGTATTTGAAGACATGAGAGAGAAATGTAAAATACAGCCTCATCTGCTATGTTGAATAAATAGACTCTAGTCTCTACGGATTCAATTTTTGTTACATCGTCAACAACTGAAGTCTAATAGAGAAAAAAAACCAGGATACTTTTGTTCAAATGGTACTCTATTTTGAAAAGAGCTTTCAAATGTGGTCAATTCAGTTTTTTTGCTTCATATATCACCAGATCAGTTGACAATCATAGCAGAAAGACTTCATGTTAAGAATTTTGAAATATTTGAGTATTGCTGGCAGAGTGTAGTTGCTAATGAATAGATACCTTCTGTGCAGTTTGGGCTCGTTCGATACAGTAATACTGTGAAATTGTCAGTATCTTCTAAATTATTGAACTTAAAGAAATGTTTACAGAATATAGATTGTGTTGAGACTTTACATGCTTCATATTTCAGTGACTTGGCAGTTGATGTATTTGGTTATATCATGGTGTTAAGTCACTGATGGTCATTAATATTTCAGGATATTAAAAAAATCTCCTTCAAGTGAAATCACACTATAATTGGGTTGAAAAAGCATTTGTTTTGAAATTATACAGTCTCTGTGCTAGATGATGGTGGGGTCGTATTTTTTGTCTGGGAACAGAAGTGAATATTATATGCACAACACATCATACTTACAGTTACAGATATAAATAATAATAATAATAATTCAGTGTGATCATAATGACCTGGTGATAGGTTTTCTATAGACTGCGCATGCCGCCTCTGTCTTAGCAGCCTTAACCTCACCCAGTAGTGCTACTTGGTGCAGAGGACCTGAAGTTTAACATGTAATCCAAACCATGGAAGCGTTCTGGCATACTTCACACTATACAACAAGCTGTGCCAGAGGTGATGGTTGGTTTGAGGGTCTATGAAAATCCCTGCTGAGACAGGGATTTGAACCGGGTACCTTTCATTCCCCAGTCAGACACCTTAACCACTGAGCCACCAGATTGCTACAGATATACTGTTAATATTAGCATGTCGGAGACACACTCGTAAGATTTTACCCCTCCAAAAATTGCCTAATGTGCCTAAAGGAGTTTTCACTTCAGAAACTAAAACTCTAACTTAGCCCTCAACCCTAAGGTTGGTTGAATCTTCCCAAAAGATATGTACCGAGCTGTTGTCAGGGGACGAGAAGGTCAATTTCTTTCCTTGAGGGCCTACACTTTAATATGGAATCAGAACCAGGGAACGTCCCGGCGCAACTCGTATAATCAAATACAATTCCTAAAAATTCCTGCTCACCTCAGGATTTCAACCCGTGACCAGAGAAAGAAACTTTCAGAAGTAAGTGTCTTAACCTCTGAGCTTACCAGACCACCTTGTTTTGAAGTATACGTGTGCTAGGTACTATCAAAATTGGATAATAATTGTCGATTTTTCTGAATAACGTTGACAGGTGGCGGGGAGGGGGAATGAGGTTTTTGTAAATCAAACTTACAGAATTTTTTTTTAAATAAACATATGCAAGTTCCATCAAAATCAGATAGAAACTGTGTGTTTGTTTAAAGAATATTTGAAAAAAAAATCATTTTTATTTATTAGACACAAGTATAATCTATACTAGGGGTGTCCACTGGGAAAGTACATTGATTTTTTTTCTATGTAATACATTGGAACCCAGCATTGATGTTTTACAATGCATCGCTTAAAAACATCGATGTTTTTTCAACATTGAATACTTTTGTTTTTCTTAGCTCAACAAATACAAACCAACAAAATTTTTGGCAAATGTCATTTCATTTATCTCTTACCTGTTCCTTTAAAATTGCCAAGAGAAAATGGGACAATAGTTCGATATTCACCATTTCCAGCTGAACGCAGATAGTTCTTCGTTTGGTCGGGGTAAATGCAGAGTAACACTATACCAGCAGTGCTGTAGAATGATGTGTTTAATTTTGTTTCTTTTTGTTTATGGCTTTACACCTCATCGACATCAAGGTCATTAGAGTGGGAAATGAGTGGCAGGAGGGAACGGGAAGGAATTTGGCACAGGACTTTTGAAGGAAGCATCCCGGCATTTGCCTGGAGTGATTGGGGAAGCCATGGAAAACCCAATCCTGGATGCGCGGAAGGGATTTCGAACCAGTGTCCTCCTGAATGTGAGGCCAGAGTATTACTGTTCATCCAACATTAAAAAATTAATTTTATAATACTGTATATTGGTAAAGTAATGTTGTATGAGAGATATAGCTTTGTAAGTGAAACAAAAACTACAGGTTAACAGAAATATTTAATTACGATACCAGTACATTACAATATAAAACCAGTCATTAAATACTAAATATTCAAAAAAATATTAATTTTAAGTATTTAACCATTTAACACCATTGATGTTTAGACAAAATTTGCAGAAACAAAAGATTACTCAATCGTTTTCCGTTCATTCTATTCCATTACTGATAGACTATTTGAGTAGCCTTCGAAAATATAGTTTCAGATGGAACAGAAGTCTCAACAATAGTCAAGTATTTGAAGGCTATTTTATAAAGCTTAGGAAACTGAACTTCTAGATCACTCCAGATTTCCAAAGGATTCTCATTGAGTCTTCCTACTGGAAATACAAGTAAATACATAGATAATTCATCATTAAATCATTCTCAGACTGTATTAATTTCCAACTCTTGGATTACTAATTTGTGATGACGATCCCCTAAAGAAAAGCACTCTTCTGGTTTTTCAGATAGGTCTGAATCAGATTCTGACATTACAAAATTTTGTTTATTATGTGTCATTTATCTCTTTGATTTTTGTGACTACTGTAGAGCAAGAAAATGAACCCCAGAAGTGCATTAAAAAAAAAAAAAAAAAAAACCTCTGATCCAATACAGTTGCTATGGCGAGTGGAGTCTCTCTCTATAGCACCCATTCTTATACCAATTTCTTTAAGCACAAATGATTTCAATTCTTTGGTGAGTGAGTCTTTCAATCGGAGTGATTAGATTTTTAAAACTAAGCAATGGATTAACGGAATCACGTCACTGCTAGTGCAGTACCTATCACCAGATACCTCTCTGGTTGCAGCTTCAAGGGGACATAATACTTGCAAAACAGAAGAGAGCATTGACACTTCTGATGCATTGGGCATAAGTGGTGCATTTTTATGGCAAATAATTATTACTGACGGCAATGCGTAACTCTAAAAACCTAGCAATCATATAGTAGGTGTTGTTCCATCTTGTCAGTAGGAGTGAACGTAAGAAAGTAATTTAATTCATTCACTTGTACGGACAGGATAGCCAAATGCAAGAAAAGTTCATCTTCACCATTATGTCCTGCTAGTGGCTAACAGGTGTCACTTCCTGTTAATGACAGTTACTTCAAATTGAAATAACTTAATTTAATCTAGAATAAATTTATTACTCTTAAAATTTGTTTCTATTTTTCTTTGTCATTATTAGCCAGATTTACTGTTTTCATTGATTTGATGTTTTTATTTAAAAAAATCGATGCATCGAATAGGAAAGTTGTTTTCCAAAACATCGAATCAATCTGATGTATCGTACAGCAAACATTGAATGGATACACTGCATCAATGTTTAATGAATATCCCTAATCTACACTTCTACTGCAGCCTAAGCTTAACACGTCGCACTAATAGATACAGATATACTGCTATTACAGCATGTTAGTGATGCAAACTCGTAGGATTTTACGCATCCAAAAAGCGTCAAACACGCATATCATACACGCAACACATAATAGCATGTCGGTTACAGGAAGTAACGAACTCGTAGATTTACCCCCGTTGAAACATCGCCCAACGTGCTGTGCCTATAGAAGTTTTCACTTCTTAAAAACACTGTAGTCCTCAATTATAGCAAACCTTTAACAGATTCATTTCACTTAATATCAACAAACTTGTGCTGATGCTGTAATGTGAACCATCAAAATTAACTAAAACTGTTCGTCAGTATCATTTAGTCTCTCAGCACTGAAAGAGAGTTCAACAGTTCTGATGAGTAATTGGTTTAGACCATTAGTTTTGATGTATATTGTTTGATTGCAGCAAACTGAGTGGCTGTTGTATTTTGTGGCAGCGTGCTGCTGAACTGCGGTGCGACAGAAGCCAGTTTGCGGCCCCGGAAGTATTGCAGCCCTCCGCCGTGTCGTCCCAGTGAACTGCCAGGTTGGTCTGAGTCATTTGATTCTCAACTCTACTTGTTAAGTGTTTTGTAGAAGCATAAAACACAAAATGAGAGAAATATCAACTTATTACCCTATTTTTATATTACTGCCATACCTTGTATTTCTAAATGGAAGCTAAATGTGTACAATAGGTTTGGATGGAGAAGATTGGAACGTGGCACCACACACAACAGTAGCTCGACGCAGAGGACGTCGCGCAACAGTGAGGAGACGTGACGCTCACCAAACAGGTTTTTATTTCTTCACAATCATTTTTTAGTGTTGATATTAACTTATACTTTACCGGTAACAGTTACGTGTGTCATACTAAGGTAAGAGTATGTCTGCAATCTCCAGACACTTGAGGTACGTATTTCCAGATTTCAGCTCACTAGTCTTCTTATTAAAGTAGATAACACTCTTTTGGTAAATGCAGTGTTAGAATGACTATTCACAACCAGAAGCTTTTTAGGTACGTGGCTTGTGAAGTATCAGAATTGAGGTATGATTTCTGGAAGATAAATTATGATGTGTGTAAGAAGCAAGTAATAACTTAATTAAAAGTGATCCAGTTTTTAGAAAAGCTTATGAAAGAAACTGTTTAACATCATAGATTTCTCATGAAGGTATCACAAATATTTTTATATTCTTAACACTGTTTTCTAATGTACAATTACAGTTAAAAGGTTTAGTTAATATCTGTGTAGTAGTTGTCTTTCCTGCCTTTAATCACTTATGTTTTACTGCTTCCTGGTTGATGCATAAATCAATTTTCAAGTCTTGAGTGTTCTGCATGTATTATAGTTATTTAAGCAATGTAATCTTAATTTTCATTACAAAACATTATGGAACATTATCTTGTAATGTGATATTCATATGGAAGGGGAAGGAAAATTTAATCTTTAGCTTACCACAGTTAGTCAGGACAACTGTGGTGACAAAAAGATAGAGATAGAGAAAGAAACACAAACTCAAACAGAATATTTTGGGGCAGGCCCTTGCTCATGCACATTGTAAGGTAACCTAAAAATTTTGCAACTGCGTGATAAAATTTGTTGTTAGAATGGGGAGTTAAATTGAATAGAATTGCACATCATTTTGAAGGTCAGTTGATAAGTTTATTCAAGCTAGAAATCAGATTTTTACAGTTTTGAGAAAGTTTCTGAACAAGTCAGCATTTGCTATTGCATGAGTCAAAAAGCATTCACCTGGAGTGATATTTATAAAAAAAAAATCCTAATTAATTGAAGCAAGCTGTTAGACTTTAAATTTATTCAGGAATCATTTTTGAATATGTAGAATTGTTTAAATCTACTTTCAGATAGATAACTTTAATAACTTCAGAAATATTAATTAGTTAGATTCTGTTTTTGGATTACGAATTTTATTTCACCTTTTGGAAATAGTAATCATGCCTTGAGTGATATCAAACAAAAGAGCACCCTTTATGAGTAAAATAAAATTTATTTCAGTTACTTAACTACAAAATTGTAAGAGTTACTATTAAGTCTTGGTAATCGCATAAAATGATTTTTTATGGCTAAACTATTAAACCTACAAAATTTTTCATAAGGATTAAAATTAACTCTCTTCAGATCTTGCTACTCCCAAAATTTCAGAATGATAGGAACATTTTTAGCCGTCAAGGTCAAATATTTGATGCAAGCTCACGGTGTAAGAACCCCTCTTCCTGTATTTAGGTTTAGGTATATGTAATCTGCCCGTCTTCAAGCCGTAATCTAAGCTGCAGAAGCTGCCAGATTATTTCCATTCAGAGTTCAGAAACAAATAAATGATAAATATCTAGACAACGAATTCTTTGAAGTAACACTCGAAAACATTTTTTATTTATATTCACAAGGGTCAAAACACACTTCTTACATTCCTTTTATTCAATGACTTGCCAGATATATTTTATATTCTCATCCATACCCTCGCCATATTTTCTTTGTCTTCTCGTCCAAAGATATACATTATCATAGATAACCATTGTCCATAGATATTCTGGCACTTCAATATACGTTTATCTTTATCATTTTTTCATAACAATTTAACACATTTGTATACACAACACAAGCAAGACTAATATTTAATTAACTTTTAACAAAAATTATTCACAAAAATTAAGGTGTAAGGGACTTTGTCACCTTACATATCCCCCCCGCTACTTGTCATCAAAATTTTCCCCACAAATTTTGTTAATCTCTTTCTCTTAGTTCACAATATTTACATTCACTCTCTGCAACTTTCATCTTCTTATTCACTCGATGTACAGTTTCAAATCTTTCAGGTTCCTTAAACCTAACACTTTTCCAGATTTCGGGTACTGGAGATAGTATGCATGTTGATGAGGTCTCCCCACAATTTTATACGGTCCTTCATATACATCAAAAAAAAATTTAATTTCCGCATTTATACTACTAGATCGCTCATGAGTCCGCACCAACACTAGCTCCCCTACTTCGAACTCCATCTTCCTAAAACGTCGGTCCTTCATCATCACTTTTCCTCTTGTTGCGTCTTCTTCTCCGTATGTCGATCCTCTGTCCTTCATCTTCACTTTTCCTCTTGTTGCTTCCTCTTCTTCCACCTTTCGGTAAATTAGCTCTTTGTTCTTCCTCATCAATTTGATTGCTTCACTATCTTTGCCACTTCCTGATCCTTCCTTCCTTCCTTATCCGGAAACACTTCTTCCTTTTCTTCTTCATTCTCAATATCAATTACGTATTTCTTTGTCGGAGGTTCGTTACATCTTTCTTCCTCAATTTCTTCTTCTACAGAATCCTCTTCGTTTTCCATATTGTCTGTTTTCTCGTCCTCCTCTTCTCTTTTCACATCGTAATTTTCTTCTTCATTTCTGAAGAAAGAGATACCAAATTCTTCATTTCTTAACATTTCTCCATTACTCTCCTGATCCTTGTCTTCCCAGCAAATCATTCTGGCCAAACCAATCGCCTCATTGTCTTCCACTATTTTCTCCTCAGCATTGTTAACTCGTTTATTGTCCACAATTTGTTCCAAGCATTTCCACCACTTCAGTGGACCCCTGTCCTCCACAATTACTTCTTGTTCTTCACCAACTTCCTGTTGCTTTTCTTGTTCTCCTCATTTCCGTCTCTTTCCGTTTCCATTCTTAATTCTTCCCTACAGACTCTCCTTACTTGACTTATCCAATTATCTATTTCATCATGCGACTGTTTTTTCTCCATTTCTAATTTACCTTCCACATTATCTTTGATCTGATCATTGTCACTCCTTACTGGTGCCCTCCGATTCTTCTCTTCTTTCTCTATCTTTTGGAATTGTGTTGCAATTTCTTCTAGAACAGCTGTCCTATGCTCCGCTGCTTCTTCTCTACTCATTTCCATAATCATACACCTAGATTTTTTCAAAGTTCTCGGTCCTCTTCTCTCACCGGCCTGGGAACGGACCACTTCACAAGCCCTTCCTAATTTCCCTGAGTGTAGTCTTCATCCCTCTTTCTTCCACGTTCTACTTGCTCCGGTCCTCTTATTTCCATAGTTGAATGCATTTCCTCTCTTCCATTTCGGTCATTCCATTGTTTATACGGCGTAATCCTTCCCTTCCATTCTTGTACATGTCTTGCATCTGCAACATCTCTCCTCCCATCCTTGTCCCGATATCCTTGTTGACTCCAGTGACCATGTCCTGAGCGTGCTTTTCCATCCAGCAGATTTACTTTTTCCTCACGTCCTGCAAAATTTTGGTCTCTCACGTTCCTGTCGTCCCACTTGTCAATTTTATTCACTCCTTCTAAGAATTCTTGTATTTTATTCCACCGCATGAGCAACATTCTCTCCTGCACCCAACGCGGCATTTTTCTCTCCAAAATTTCTATTATTTCATCTTCCTCCATTGGATTTGATAAGTATTTCAGTCCCTTCAACAGTGTTTCACAATACTCTCGAAGACTACCGTACTGTCTTTTGTACGGGCAGCTGTTCAGAAACTCTTGTTTCACGCGCCTTTGTTTTTCCTCCGACCAGTACTTCTTCAAAAAGTTTCGCAAAAATTCTTCGTAACTGATACTGTTCTCCACTACGCCACATGCCCATTCCAATGCTTCGCCTTTCATCATCATCTTCATATATCTAATTTTTTCTTCATCAAGCCAGTGTTTTGGTAGTGCATTTCGATACACTTCGACAAATATATGCGGATGAATCTCTCCCCCCAGGAACGAAACATACTTCGGGCAGTTTTATTGGCCCTGACTGTACCCCACTGTTGGTGGCACTGTACTCTGTTTTACTTTGTACCGTATCAACTTGCTGATTTATCTCCATCCATTGTTTTTCAATTGCCTTTTTACAACTTACTACTTCTCCTTGAACTTGCCAAAACTCCTGTCTAATTCCTTGAATGTTTTCCGAAAATTCATTTTTTAATTTACTCTGCTCGTCACCTACCATTTTCAGTGACTCTTCGTGGTTCCGCTCTTCATTAATAATGCGCTCCTCCACATTGTTCAGTATAAAACAAATATTATCTTTTTCCTTTCTCCACTGTTGAAATTCTTGTTCCATTCTTTGTCGATTCTGTGAAATCAATTCTTGCGTTTTCTCTATCTGTTGTTGGCTTAACTTTTCCAATTTCTGTTGGCTCTGTTGTAAGTCTTGTCTCAATTCTATTTTTAATTCTCGTTGACTCTGTTGTAATTCTTGTTGGCTTTGTAAAATTTTTGCCAGTATTGTTTCCAGAGAATTTTCTTCTCGGCAAAATTTCATTTCGGTTACACTAGCTGGAGAGGACTCATGAACTTTCTCTACCCTAATTTCACACATAGATTGTTCTGAAAGTACGTAGCCCGAATCTAAACTAGTATTCAAGTTTCCCGAAATAATAACATTTCCACAATTTTCGCCGCCCGTCCCATTAATTGAGCTATCAGTATTTAATACCAAAGCTTTATTCTCCATTTTATACCAAAAAAATTGTCACACAAACAATTTCAAACACAAAAAAATTACAAAGAAAAATACAGACTGGAAACCCACAAAAAAAAAAAAAAAAAATATCAACGAAACCAAATGTATTTTGCAACGCCGTATTAGAGACACAAACCACCATCAATACACATTACATCTTTACAAAAACATTTTTTTTTTTTTTTACAAAGACAAAACTAAAATTTCATATCTGTATATAAGCATGCATTAAACACTTTGTCCAAATTTCTTTTACTGGCAGTTTATTTTAGGAAACTTTCTCGAAATGCAGTCGGAGGCAAAAATTTAGTTCGTCAACTTTTAACAAAACGTTTATTACTTTAACTGACTCTTGAAACAATTTGTCAACTTTAAACAAAATGTTCATTACTTTAACAATTTACGCGACTAGAATCTTTTCTTTCACTTTTAACTACCTTTGTTTCACGTATCCGAAGATTTGCATGGTACTTTCCTTACCGAACCGAATTTTCAGCTCTGCGTCCTTTCACGGTCAGCCACTTGTAAGGTCCCCTCTTCCTGTATTTAGGTTTAGGTATATGTAATCTGCCCGTCTTCAAGCCATAATCTAAACTGCAGAAGCTGCCAGATTATTTCCATTCACAGTTCAGAAACAAATAAATAATAAATATCTAGACAACAAATTATTTGAAGTAACACTCGAAAACATTTTTTATTTATATTCACAAGGGTCAAAACACACTTCTTACATTCCTTTTATTCAATGACTTGCCAGATATATTTTATATTCTCATCCATACCCTCGCCATATTTTCTTTGTCTTCTGTCCAAAGATATACATTATCATAGATAACCATTGTCCATAGATATTCTGGCACTTTAATATACATTTATCTTTATCATTTTTTCATAACAATTTAACACATTTTTATACACAACACAAAAAAGACTAATATTTAATTAACATTTAACAAAAATTATTCACAAAAATTAAAGTGTAAGGGACTTTGTCACCTTACAATGGGCATGATATATGATAAGTTTTCCAGTATATACTTGTGAGAAACATGGATGTCTGATGTTCCACGGTCCACCTCTATAAATACTAGGCCAGAATTTTCCTCGCTCTCCCGCAGTCAGCCAGCAAGTTTCATTTAGAGCACTACTATGCTACCGTGTGGCTTGATGTAGACACCTCTGTCGGCAAGGCACAGTTAGAGCCCAACTATGTCACTTTGTGTTGCAATGTAGCTTTGAAGCAGCAGTTTTACGCCATGTGGTGTGTAGGCATAACTTAAGGGTCGGTCGTCTGCAAGCAAGTTGAACTGGAGAAGTGAGTGACGAACTTTGAAATGCTTCCATGGGATAGTTAGTTGAACTTGGAACTATGGGATTTTGTCTGGCTTGATTCGGTTAATCGAATTTGCAACTTATCTTCAGAAACATTGGCTGGTGCCAGTTAAGTTTTTTACTTTGCTAAGCTTTGAAGAATATATTCAGTATTTACCAAAATTTACTTGTGAACATTATTATCTATAACATTTCCTTAGTTTGGGGTTTTATCAAGCTAAGTGGCGACCAATTTAATATAGCAAAGCAAGAGCTGTGGACTTATCCACGGTTATCCACGGTCAGTGCTGAGACAGAAGGTTTTGCACCAACCCCATTGCAGATTTCCTTTCTCACAAGGTTGTCATATGACCTTAATTTTGCTGACACATCATCAAAATTAGTTCAAAGAGCTGTGAACATATATGAAATTAACAGAAAAAACACTTTTACAGTAGTTTTCTAGCAGTTTCATATGTAAAAGATATATGAGAAAGCAAAGTTCTGTCGAAACAAGAAGTGGTCACATCCTATGTATGGAGTTTTTCTTATTTGTTAATAGATTTTGTTCGCTTCATTTATGAAGTGCAAAATTAAATCACAAATATGATAACATATCACACTTCAAATCTACAGTATTTAGAAAAAAAAGATTTAGAACCGATTTCACAACTTGTAAATGAAGTCTGAGAAGATGACACTGAACAAATCTTTTTGGAATTGAAGCTGTAATTTTTTGGCTACAATAATTTATACCTTAATAAATTCAGAAAAAAAGATATACATCACACAGAAAAATAATGCCAGCAGTTAGATGGGAAGGATGGTTTTGGGGGGGAAAAAAACAAAATTGGACAGAATACGTCATATTGCAAACGGCGAAAACTACACACCTATGGAAAGGTTTAAACACACCATTTTAAAGATAAAATTTTTCTAGACACTTTAGTTCTGTGATAACATTTATATTTAGGTATGTAAAGGCAAAAAGAAAATAAAGATGGCGGCAAAGTGTCCTTGTGATTTCAACAAGATGGGAACTCTAGATTCTAGCGAAAAAATCAATACATTATTGATGGTTGGCCTAACATTATGAAAGTGGTATAAAGAGATAAGGTAGCACTGAAATAACCTAGCCATCAGATGGAATATTAAATTTAGGGAAGTCTTGACACACATTACACATTGATGTTGAATATCTCAAAAAAAAAACGTACTCCCAAAGTTTTTCAAATTAGACGCAATTACACTTGAGGGTAGTTTTAAATATTATATGCTATTACAGTCATACACCAAAAGTTAGGTAATTTTTCATAGACTATTTTGAAAAATGAATTTTCTCACAGACTCACTTTTTGAATGAGAGTAAATTTCAAGTTTCATCACTTTAGGAAATTTTTCCTTAGAAACAGTGACACTTGGAGGAAACATTTAAGGACTCAAATTAACATTTTAAGTACACTCTAATACATATAAAATTTTCAAGTCAATTGGAGATAAAATAAGGTTGAGTTTTGCACACGACCTTAATGTGTTGCGCAATATTTCGGAAATTCTATATAAGACCTGGCCTCGCCATCTTTCTCCTTTATTGTTTGGGCAGGCGTGAGTGAGTGAACATGGGCATATCGCAATGTAGCACAGATGGGTTAAGGGGTTGCCTAACCTTGACACTGGTTGACCTGACACTTAGCTTGCAACGAGTTTGTAAACTTTTCTCTGTTTTGGAGTTTCATTGGAAGCTATTTACAGTGTGTTTGAATGGTTCAATCTGCAGTCATATTTAGTTTTGGATAGTAGTCTGAAGACTTTCTAATTTATCGGTGCTGTACATGTAACCGAACTTTTCTAAATACGTCAGACTGAAATCAATCTGTATGTCGGCAGTGTTTTCTTTCATTTGAAAATGCACTTATCTCTTGTGGTTAGTACAAGTGACTGGCGAGGAAGAGTCTAAACTGTAATCGTCCCATGATAGATGTTGCTGTATGTGCACCCAAGCATCAAGAATAAAGCTTTCTTTTAACAATGTCAAGGCTAATATATGTGCCCTTAGTAAACCCAACTGTATGTGTTGGGGTGGGGGTGGGGGGGAGGAATGAAAATATTATTAAAAATGGTATAAGACAAAAAAATGATCCAATAATTTAACAGAAAGGATTATAATCATTAAATGTGAGAAAATTATAATACACATACAAATGAAGGGTACCAGGCTAGCATGAGAGAGAGGAAAGTGTTCTCTGACTGAGAATTGAATGTGTTGATAAGCCAAGTTCCGATGGCAGTTCGATTCCAAGGGGCACTCTGATGGCTGACTGAGAAACAGTTGTTAATGTCCTGGGCTTTGGGGCAGCAATTGGTGGGTCTAGATTTTGTTGGTAATCTGTTTCTGATCATTCATCGTGATAGCTAGCTCATTTGTGGAGAGGCCAATTTAAGAATTTAGCATTAGATGCAGCTCGAATATTGCTGAGGTTTGTTGTAAACTTCTCAATACATCAATACTACTGAAGGTTTATTATGAAATTAAAGTTTGCATATTTCAAAACCTACTTTTAACTATCTCAGATTTTCACAATAGTTCTGATTTGACCAAATCAAGCTTCTGTGGTAAAAGACAGACTTGTTAACAAACACACATCCAGCTAAATATTTAACTGAATCTATATAAAATCGGAAAACTGTTCTATTGAATTCAAAATATTTCAAACCAAAGTTCCCCATTAAAATTTCAATTTTGCGTCCCATTTCTATTTTTCAGTATTGTTTCTAAAGTATTTGGTCATCCAACATCGCTGCCACTGCTTTCCTGCCCTGTACATTTATCCCACACTTGAATAAACTGCCTTCCTGTTTGCTGAGAGCCTGCTAGATGCAGTCTCCTTGCTGAATCTGTGTAGTTGACTGCTGGTTCCATATATAGTCTTTGCACTCGTTAATCCATCAGACTGTTATCGGCAAATCCTAAGCCCTCGTCATAAATTTGATGCAGTTTGCCCTTTTACACTGTGCTTCCAGAACTGCCATTTTCAATTAAAGATTTGTGTCCTCAAAATTATCAAAATCTTTAATATTTCCCCCCAGCTTCTAAAAATTTGCATAAAATCTTTCCCTTAACTGAATAATCACTTTTATCTTGTCAAACCCAAGAACTAAAGAGTATTTTTTACTCCAAAATTCATCTAGTTATCTCACTTTTTCCCAGTTACAAAATTTTAAAACCTCTATTTTTTTTTTTTTTACTTAAACTTTCTCCATTCATCATACTATTATGTGATATATCATTCTTGTGAACTATAATTTCTTCCTATTATCTTTATTTTACCTATAAGATCCTTAATTCAGAAATATCAAATGACTGAGTGACAAATTGTAGAATCTTTGAACGAGTCCAAACAATGGAGTGTTGGATTATATTTCAGACATACAAATCAAGCTTTGCCAGAGTCTTGGTAATAAGAATCATACCAGTTTTGAAAGCAAATGCTTTATGATTAGACTACCAAGCCACTCCAACTTTTTTTTTTTGTAACTGCTTTAGGTCTCTTTTTAACATCGAGGTCTTTAGAGACGGGAAAGGATGGGGGCAAGGATGGGGGCAAGGAATGGGAAGGAATTCGGCCATGGCCTTTTGAAGGAAGCATCCTGGCATTTGCCTCGAGTGATTTGGGGAAACCATGGAAAACCCAAATCTGGATGCCCGGACGGGGATTCGAACCGCGGGTGGCCAGTATATGTGGTCGGCCCAGTGGTACCTCGGTGTGATAGCTATATGAAAACAGTTCTTTGGAATTTTATTGTTAGCTATATTTGTCCCAATTGAGTGTATGACAGTTTTCCTCCCTGTATAGCCAATTTATTATACATAGTCATAAACCCTAATCTTGCAAAAGAGGCAGTGCAGTGACTACAAAAACCTTTTTCTATAATTTTAAGATCTTCTTTAGTGGCCCTGGCACTTCATAGCAAAAATAGAATAAAAATCTCTCAAACCCTCATTGTGCAGTTGTCACTTCGAAGTGGTCCTACAGCACACCCCCTTCACCACATAAAACCAATTGAAGGTATGTATTTTTTTTATTTTTTATTTGTCACTTGATATTAAATCTCTAAACAGGATACTTCATCATGGGCAAAACTTCATAAATTTCTTCCCTGATATGTGAAACTTTCTTCCTAAAACTGTTAAAACATACTCCCAGGTATGTTTCAGCAAACTCTTCAACCTCCATAAAAAATATAATAGAACATGTTGCAGTGCTTGTAACACATTTTATCCACTTCCTAAAACCAGGCACATAACTGATATCACAATCCCCCTCATCCATCAACTTGCCTGTGTCCACTGCTACAGTAAGGAGTAGCTGTCACAGCCAGTGTTTGACTGGAGAGGAGACATGGTACCCCAACAGGATTGTAAACTTCGAATAAGTTCCTTTATTAGGGTAATAGCTTTTCACTATGGGAAAGGCACTGAATAGAGTAACCATCTCAATAAGAAAGAGGAACCTCTTTAGCTGTAGTCTGCAGAAAAGCAACTGCAATATCAAATCCATTTTTGTTGAGGTCATGAGTTAATGATGGGCCACCACTCTTACTTATTACAGAAAAAGTACTGGGGGTGGCGGGAGCTGTAATGAGATTAAGTTGGAGGGAAAGCATGATTTGCGCTGCATGAATGTGTTTGAGTAGTGGGTGCTGGTGATTTTTAGCATGTACACCGTTGAAAGGAAACAGATTATTCCACATATCACAATTCTGACTGGTTATATTGTTAGATTGGCACTCTAAAAGAAGCTACTAAGACTTGTCGAGTAATAATCTTTTTAAAATGTTCCAACAGTCCAGTTTTCTGTAGGTTAGATCTTGATATGCAAATTCAAGATTTTTTATTCCTTTTTCAATTTTTTTTAGTTGGTTCTACTTTAAAGCTATTCATGTCATAATATTCCAATTTTAAATTAATAATCATTAAATTTGATTATTTTTTCCTATTGCTATACAAGCCCCTGTTAATATTTATTGCTTTTATATCAAGCATGTTGTGGTTCATGTGCTGACCAGTTTGTGTTCAGAAATAGCAAAGAAATTTCATATCTCCATTTTCAGCCAGTTTTCATACCTAATGATCATAGTAGTGGACTGTAATTTTGAGTGAATCAGTTTTTTCTCACTTGATTGTGCCTTTGCTGGAAGTCTGTTTATACCATTTTTGTCTATCTACTGTAGCTTCATTGAATTCTTTACAAATAGTATTTGCTATTATCAGTGTTTTATATTCTTGCTATCATAACATTTATTTAGAGAATTTGTTGTTTGGCTACAAATATTACTTTTCATTTAGGATTGTTGCAATTTCTAAACATGGCCAGATTGTAGAATTTGACTTTCTATCAATGTCTTTTAGATGTCTGTGCTTTGGCTCGTCTTACCCATCACCACTATGACTGTCATCGATGTCGACATTGGCTGGCGTCAGGAATTGGTGTCTCCAATTCTTGTGTCTTTTCCCTTTGGAATTTGCTTTTGTCTCTCTATATCAGACTTCTTGGACCAATAATTGTCTTCTAATTGTTGACTGTGGATGCTCACAGTATTTCTAAGTCTTGTATAATTAAGGTTTCATGTAAAAAATGTATTTGCATTAATTTTCTTTCTATCATCATGCCCCTACCAGCTGCAAGTCTATTAAATCATGGGCTTACTTTTAGTATAAGCTTGATATAATGCTCTAGTGAGCAGCGTGATTCTCCATCTTCTGTTGAAGTGGCACACGAGACAGACAGTTTTGTCAAACATTTATAGCCAACCAGGTGTCTTGTTTACACACAGCTGATATGTAAGTCATTGATTGGGTGGCTTGGTGCTTGCGTGGGAAAGATCCCAGCAGGCTCAGTTGTCCTGTCATTGCATTGACTTGATGACTGGCATCGAAGTGTTAGGGAATAAGCTGGATACTGGGGTTAGTATCGGCTTCTCCACCTAAACTTAGTCATCCAAAAAGTTGTCTAAGTTCGTAAAAAGTCCTATAACCGTGTTAAACCATGTAGAATGCTAACTGTAAAATTGACCACAGTTGCCACTTACAGATTAACCTCCTGTAAGAAAGGTACTAAAGTAGAAATGAAAGTCTGAATCTGGATAACTGAATTATATATTCTTGAAAATTTTCACAGAAGTTACAAAAGTCACAGTTAGCAATGGCAATCTGAGAAAATCATCAGCCGAAGATCACAGATCATGAAACAGAACAGACCGCACCACCCCAAAATGAAACTGAAATCTATTATAAACACATGTCGGAAAGTTTTAGAATGTTACGTTGGTCATGCCAGTTTTAAAATGGTGCCGGTTGGCCATAATGCTCTAAGCCGAATCTTCCCATCAACCACCGCGCGCTTGAGCCGGTCTCGTTGAACTCGTCTAACAGAGCTCTACATCTTACCCCGACAAAATACTTCAGTCAACTGCGATAAAAATGGCGGCCGGGTCTCTTTTATCAAAGTGACCTACTGACCTAGACAATAGTCTATCTGTAAAAAGTTTTCCTCAACTGAGTGCTACCAGAAATTCACAAGATGAAGAGCGTAATGAGACAAGTGTAGTGATGTGTTGGGTTTTGTTTTTAAAGCTTCCAGACCGGTGAAAATCAATTTTGAAAGTTGGTTAATTTAAAAGCACATTTGTATCGCTAACTGTCATACGTCATCCTACGTCACATGGAAATTGTGAATGTGCAAAATTTTAGAATATCAAGTTAATATTATTTTCAAAGTGTTCCCTAGGTCTTGCCGAGTCCAGTGGTGTAAAAATCTTTTAAATCTGTTAAGTCTATCGGAAGTTATAGAATTTCTAAAATTTTAATGTTTTCCGTTGTGCAACCGAATATTTCGCCTTTTTATTTAAAGCCGGTTGTGTCCTGAAACTAAATTTAGATTGAACCTTTGTTTATTTTGAGTACTTTAGAAAAGTTTTTAGTTCGTGAAATATGTTAGTTAGTGAGTTATTGAATTTTAAAAGTTCGATTTTATGACGCCATTATCCAGTGTACATTTATCTATTAATAACTTCTTTTTATTAGTTGATGGTTATCGGAAACTTGAAGAATATTGACTGGCTGGTTGTTTTGTTTGGTTAAATCTACTTTTAAAGCTCTGAAACTATTTAGATGTGGTGGAATTAAATATCGAAATAACTCCCATGTGGAGATGCTTTAAAATCATATTTACTGCTTTAAATCGGTCTGGAGCTGCGAGTTATTAGTGAATTTAATATCAGATGGTGAAATTCTAATTATTAAAGTTCTTTACAGTGTTTAATTTAGTGGAATATTAGTGCTGTAGTCGGGTAAACAAACCTGTGTTTTCTACTTCAGGATTATTATGGATTACGCTCATTTAGGTATGTCTATGGTTTATATTTTACTAGAAACTTCTTATTTATGGTTGCTATGTGTTGTTTATCTACTTTTCTGAACTCAAAGTGTTGTTATCTCGATTTAAACTATGGTATCGTGTACTGATGTTAACCTCAAACTTTGCCGGATTTTAACTGAATCTCGAAAATAGAGCGAAAGGTAGCTTACAGAAGTCTCAGTTCAGTTTAGTGGTGGTATAGAGATGTTACCAATCACATGACTTGCTAAAATTTGTCTGGCACTTGATATTAAGACAACTGAGTCCAGTGAGAATACTGTCTCATTACTGCTACTACTCGTGCAGTATTTCAGTTTCTGGAACAACACTATTATCTGATGTTCCAGTACTTAGTCCGTGTGTAGTTCTGATGTAAATTCCATAATTACACGAACAGCCTATCCTTGTCTCTGCCCTATGCATGCTTTTTGAAGGGAATGAGATTAAAAACATCTTTATACTGCCACCAAAACTAAAGAACATCTTGTGTTCCACTAGAGTAACTTTAACCTTCGTATACAGTAATGTACAATACTCCGCACTGTTCAGGACATTCCTAACTTGCTTGTATATGACTGAAGGAGAAGTCTGCAGTAACAGAATATACCTTTCAAGTCTTACCAGGGTGCTGTCACATACCAGAAGCTTCCTGGGCAATGTATTGCTGAAGTGATATAAATTTACCTTGCTGCCAACCTCGTTAACCAGAATTGTGGTTGCCATCTCGGCGAGGCTTGGATGCTGGTTGTAGGGGCTTCACAATAGTGTGTTGAGATACGTACACCCCGATATGCCAAGGACAGCTGAGTCGGCAGGAAGATGGAGCATTCACACTTTCCCTATCCTTGTGCTAACTGATAATGCTCCGGTTGCAACATTCCTACATCCTCTCCATCCCAAATTGCAAATTTCCACCACTAACTTTAAATACCTCCAATGTTTTTGGTAAATTGTTCATCATTTTCCTTATTATTTTATTCCAGTCCCTCACTCTCTCATTTACAAACCAAGATATTCCCACTTTCATAATTTTATGTCGTCTGCAAACAATACAACTTCCAACTTCAATCCGTCATCACAACCATCCATCTGAACAGCAATGGTCCCAATGCACTAACCAATAGCACTCCCATTTTTACTTCCACTTCTTTTCATTTTACATTTCCTACCCTACCTATTTGCTTTCTACCTTCTAAGAATTCCTCAACACAGCAAGATACTTTTCCATCAATTCCGATGTTTTTTACCTCCTCCATCATCATTTTATGGCTCACTATCAATTTCTTTGGAGGGATGTGTAGAAGCTTCTCCTCCTGGTGATATTTACTAATAGCCTCATGAAACCTGTTTATATCACCTGCACAAATATGGCTGTCTGGTAGACTATAAAGTTTCCATCCTGTCAACCCTTCACCAGAAGATGGCAACAAAGAATGTGATCACTGAAATATCATGTGAAAACACCGTGCTCACTTAGCTCAATACCAAAAAGTATTATGTAAATACTAGATAGTGTAAAAAAGTTTGTTCTTATATAAGAATCGAGAGTTTTCTGGTGTATGATTGGATGTACATCTGTGAAGATTTTGCTGCAGATTATGTTGTAAAATTGCTGTATTTCAATGGCTAGCTGTGTAGTTAGCTGTTCAAATATTGTGATTTTACAGCAGTCTGTTGATACACCCATGAAGACTACACTGCACTTTGTAAACAGTATATTTCAGTTGCATGATAATTACCCTAATTCTCAACACTTTTCAGTGCAGTAATTTTATAATAATAATAATTGGAAAGAAAGCTAAATTCACTAAAATTCAGTAATTTTGGGCCCTATAAATATAGTAAACATAATTTTAAACACTTCGTTAGACACACCTGTATTTCAACATTAAATAACAACACGTTTTTGATAATTTCCCGAACTAAAAAGTAAATTTTCTGAAAGAGTAAAGAATCTAGTATAACATATTAAAGTTTCGAAACATTCCAGGCAGTAGAACAGATATTAAATCAATTTTCAAGTAATAATGTCATAAATAAAAACGTAATTTCGAAATTAAACTGCAATTAAACAAGAACACTTCCATGAAGTCTTCACGGGTGTACCGCTGGATTGTGTTGTGGAAACACGATATTTTGATGGCTAGCTCTGCCGTCTTCTTCAGGTGTGGAGACATCTGCACTGGTTGGCTAACCCACAGATACTGAGATGGTTTGGGTGCTGCTCTTCACCCGAACCATCTCAGTACCTGAGGGTCAGCCGACCAGTGCAGATATCTCCACACCTGAAGAAGACGGCGGAGCTAGCCGTCGAAATATCATGTTTCCACAACACAATCCGGCGGTACACCCCAGAAGACTACTTTGCAGTCATACACCGGGAAAGTCTTCATTCTTACATCAAGAACACTTTTGTAAACAAAACCACTTTTAAAACACGTAACTAAATAAAAGAAAAATTCAGCTAAACACTTTTTCGATATAAACGGCACTTTAATAATTATTGACTAGAAACCAAATTTTTCTAACATGGCTTCTAAGCAGTTTCACCTTCGATTTTTGCAAGACACATAACTTCTCTTATACACCACCGATAATAATAAGTTAAATTTTTGAAATAGGGAGCATGCACTGAATACAATGACATAAGTTTAAACACGATAAATTGCAATCCAGCAGGAATTTCTAAAATTGCACAAATTAAGAAATAGCCCGGGGATTTTCTAACTGTTTTTAGGAAGTCCATTACCATTACGCCCACACACTTTAATTATTTACAAGAAAATGAGTTAATTCAGAATTATAGTCATCATACTTTTATTAAACCTTAAGTGCCAGGCTACAGACTGTTAAATTTTGAACACTAACTATAATTAAATTTTGTCAGACTATTTTTGTCAAGCGGTAAATCAGTTAGCATACGGCGGAGAGTATAAATTGAGGTGCTCAGGTCGTCTGGCTGTCTTTATTCTTTATTCTTTGGTCTTGTATTGTGGAATCTTGTCTTGTGTATCTTTATCTTTTGGTCTTTATTCTTTGGTCTTTATCCTTTGGTCTTAGGTCGCGGAGTTAATCATGAGCTAGTGTAGTGTTCGTGTCGGTCAACTAAGATGACTTCTGGCAGACTTTGAACTACAACTAATGCGTGATGCATCGCCATGTTAACTTTTCCTGCCAGTGAGTGGTGCAAGCATTGACTATGGACTTACAATTTTTCTAATGGGGTTTAGTCTGGTACTTCTTCCTCTTCATGACTTGTGATTTTGGGAGACGTTTAGTTCAATTGCCAATTCGACTGTAATTGGTATTTTTCAAATGTGACTGTGAAATAAATTCAAAATTTTCATCAAGTGGACTTTTACATGCTTTCGTAGTGAACATTAACCTTTCCCTAGCTTTTGGTTTAAACAAGCTATGTGATGACCGCTCGGCTTTACAGTTGAATTATCCAGGCAAATAGTTGGTCATTCAAATTTATTTATGCAAACTTAGTATAAGTTTCAGCAAGTCAGAAGTCGGTTAAGGTAACTAAACTGATACTCTGCCCCTAGTATCAGGTTACACACTTACATTCTTACTACTCTCTCCATCTTTTCAGCAATGACAGGACCAATATATCTGCGCTGTTTTGTCATGGTTTGACCTCAGATTTACTCTATTGCAGTAAAGAAGATTCTATGGTGGAAAAACTTAATCCTGATGATGGAGAGGAATCAGTGCACCAGCTGTGAGTGGATTCCTTGGGCACTTTTTGCTGACCAACTTTTTCTGTCAAGCTACCTGCACCATAACACCTGGCATTGTGTAGACGGCTATTATGTTGACAAAAGTCAAATGCTCCAATGCTGTGCAATGGTATAGCAGTCTGGAAAATGTACCTAGTATTCCCACTTTTTGAATGTCATATCCGAATCAGATATGAGGACAGTTATTAATTTGGTTGGTGAGGAAATGGACTTTGCCACTGTTTCAGTGCTATTCAATAGGATGAATTGTGCTCCATTTCCAACAATGTCCCATGTAAGTAAATTCTCACTGGCTCATGATTTTCTTGAGGTGAATGCGAAGAGATGAGGCAAGAAAACTGCCAGATTTATTCAAACCATAGCCACCAAAGCTCAACACCTTAACTGAGTGGAGAGCACTATAAGCCATACAGAAGAATTGAGACATTCTAGCAGATAAGGAGGTTACAGCAGATTATTTACAGAAAGTGGAAGAAATTCTAGTGAATGTATCCTACCACAATATTTCACAGGACCCAACAAATGTCATGAGGGGAAGAACATCTCTGCTAAAGATTTAGATCTGCCAGAAGAATAGTAAAACTGCACATCTATTCCACTGAGACAATGGATTTTGAGAGATTTTGTCAGATCAGCTGTGTATCATCTGGTACAATACCTGTCTGGTTTGTGTCACCATTGGTGGGAAGATGTCCTCACGATGTGACAAACTCTACATGGTTTATTATTACCACATAGGAGCTCTACCTGGGCCAGAAAGATAAAATAGTCATCTTTGACCTAGTGTTGATCTTCCCTAGGTTACAGGTGACTGATAACTGGCTCTACTAAATGAGCACTTTGAGTCCAGGTTGTTTGATCTATTCAGGCACACTCTTCAACTGTTATGCTATGTGTATAATGTTGATTACTGTAAACAGGTTAGTGGTGTTGCCATGGAACTTCATCAGCCATCACAAATTTGTTCATTGAAGAATTTTAAGAGAAAGCATTGGTAAGTACTCCCTTGAAACCTGGTGACTTTTATAGGTACATGTTCATCTGTCAGCCCTTCTGGCACTTAACCAGCAGATGACTACTCATGATTCGCTTGTCTAAATGTAATATTAAATCACTGCACTCTCTCGGCTTGTTGCAAGAGAGTTTTCTATGGATATTCATTGCTGGGAAACACTTTGTTCTTACATTGTAAGCTTGTTAACTATAGGTCTGTTTTTTTTTTCCTGTTTTACGTTAAGTGGTGTATTATGCTAGAGCATTGCTTACACACTTATTATGACAGTTCTAATTATAAACTCTCATTTCTAAAATTTGTATAGAATTGGTTGAAATAGGAGATAACATGCCATTTTGTAGGATGCAGTTTCAAATTTTTCTTTGCCAACAATATGTATTTTTAACTGTATTTTGAAGTATTATTCTTACATATATAAATTTTGTCATCCTCAGATTCTTGTTACCAAAATGAAATTAAAAGAAAATTGTTTAACACTACTGGTATCACTTTAAAAACTTCCCTTCCCGATTAATTAAATTAAACTGGTATTTTAATTATTAGCAATGACAATCACTATCCCGTTTGTTGGATGAACTAAATGAAACTTTACTTTATTCTTTGTAATTAAATTTCTTTGTCATCATGGGGTGTACAAAAAATTAAAGCATTGGCAGTCACATGGGGTATGCCATGTCATCAAATTGACTATAAAACCATGGAAAACATTTTTCAGCAAAATTATAAATAGGATTAGCAAATGACAAAGTCACAGCATTCATTAAGTGCACGCGTGTTCTGTTGTTCATGGGAATTGATATCTGTAGCCACTAGCAGTGTGATTTTGGAGATGGGAAAGTAAAGAATTATAAGTGTGAATGGGATAAGATTATGAACTGTGGGAAAAAAAAGCAACTTTCAGTGATCAGGATGAGAAATTTGAGTTTCTTTAAAAATGGAGTTTGTGTCATGGGACCATTGTTAAATTTATCCTTGGCCCTTCTGGCCTTAATGTACATTTTGATTAGTGAGAGTTGTTGCACAAAAATGTAAAGATGGTTAAAGGGCAACTAGCAAACAGTTTTTGGAGTAGTTCAACAAGTCAACATTAACAATGTAGAAACTGGTGCTTGGAATCATTCGTATTATTAGTTGAATAAACCTCAAGTAAACTATAATCTCGGACCTTTTCAGTTTGAACTCCCTTTGAGAGTATAAATTTCATTAAATTTTCTCAAAATAACCTTGAGTGGTGACAAAATATGTGAAATTCCATGTCATGTTCGTGTGTGAGTGATGATGTTCCTGCAACTTTATAGTGTTAATAGAATTTTTAAAACTTTACCATTTAGTTTAGCAGTCACATCAAGAACCTCGATGGTTCTCTCCAGCAAAACCAGTACCAGGCAGCACTCTGGCATCTTTTTGAGAGGGGGAGAGAGGTGGGGAAAATTAAGATACTACTTAAATCAGAAAAATGAGCAACATAATCTTGAGCAGTCATGTACACAATTCAGCCTTTCAGTCTGCAAAAATTGCTATCAATGCATCTGCACAAAATGACTTAATAAAATCGCAGTGCTTCCAGGTCTGTTAGTGAGTTAACCTATATGCAAGAAGAATCGTGTGATAATTTTCTGTCAAATTTCAGTCCAGTGTTTTACAATCAGTTTGCAAGTTTTGCTCCAGAGGTTATTTACAGAATAAATAACTCTCTCTTTTTGCTATGTGGAATGACTGAAGTATAAGTAATCATTAATGACACCATGGTCAGCATAAAAATTGATGCCATTAATGTGATAGAATGTTTTATATAGTAGAATTTTGTTCCTGGAGACTAAATAGTTATTGTACAAAATGGTTAAGAGGAAATTGCCATGCTTTCCTATATTTACTTTATATTTTAATGTTACTCATAGTGATTAAGGTCCCATCTTGGTTTAGTATTCTACATCACTTTATATCCTACAATTGTTCGTACTGGACACACACCCTAGTTCTGCATTAATACTTATCCTATATATTTCCTCCCATTACATCCTGCGACATAATTTAGATGGTGGCTCCTTCTTTGGAATACATTATAACAGGTTGCTGTACTTTAACTTTGTCCAAAGGGGCTAATAAACATGCAGCATTCTGGAGCAACTGGCAAAATTCTGGAATCTATTGTTCAATCTGTAAGCATCTTAGAATTTTAGTTAAATTCTAGCCTCTCACCTTTAGGTATTAGAGGGAAAGCTTATTCTGTAGTAAAAGACAGTTTCAGTTCATGTAGAGGTTATGGGAGTAAAGCTTTATGTAGCATGAGGACACAGTAACCAAACACACTAAATAAAACCCTTTAGGGATAATAAATGTATCCATAATTAAATAAATGCTCTAAATAAACCTTTGATAACAAAAAGAAAACATCAGTTTGGAAGGGAGTAGCTTAAATCCCCCAAATTCAGTTTCACATAAAAGATTTTGATATAGGTTAACTTTGCAGTTTATAAACCAATTTGAATGCAGTAAAGACCTTTAGTAGTTGCTAAACGCCGAATATAAACTTTGAATAATAATAAACAAACTGTTAATCAACTGAAAATTAAATAATCAGTAATAATACTAACTTGGACTTAAAGAATTTCTACTCTGGAAGCATTTTGCCATTTTTAGATCAATTAACGAGCAAGAAAGTAACTCAATAGTAAATAAACCAAATAAATCAATTTTCTGTAGTGATATTAACACCTTTTACTAACCTTTGATATGATAATCCATAATAATCCAGTTCAGTGCACAAGTAATTTCCAATATTTGGCATTTCACTGTTTTAACACACTTTCGAACCAAATAAAGTAATTTTAATGAAGTAATCAGGCAATTAAAACATAAATTCACTAGAATTTCGTAGTTTCTGAACGTTTAAATAACTTAAATCAATTTGTTTATACTTCGTCAGATGCACTTCACTTATAATAATTTTTATCTCAAAATCCTAGAGGATCTCCGAAATAAAAAGTAGATTTCCGGGAAAACCTAAAAATCTAATATAAAATATAATTATTTCAAGTAATTCCAGTCAATAGAACCGATGTTAGAGAGATCTTAAAATTCAGCTTTCATCACGACCATGAGGTCAACTTAGAAATAAATTTCAACCGATCTAAAGTAGATACAGAGATGAGATAACTTTCAGAATATGTAGTTTTATTCAGAGAATCTCATGGTAATTTTAGATTTGCGATAAAACTAATAGAAATAAAGTTATAAAATTAAAACTGAAATCACACTTTAGTTACGTCGTAGTTAAACTTTCACTGAACCAATCTTAATAAAAGTTACACCAATAAAATCAGGAATTTTTGTAGAACACAGTGACAGTAATAACATTTATGTAAATTATGGCGTTAATAAAATGACGAAATGTAGAAGTTTCCAGAACAATAGTAGTTTCCCAGAGTAGAGAAATAGTTCACTCCTACACTTATAACTTTTAAACCAGTTGCTTAAAGTTAATCACTAAATATTCATTATTTCACAATTAAATATGTCAAAACACTGCAACACTTAAAGTTTTGAATAACAGTTTAGTTACTGAGATATTTCAGGCCTAGATCGCCTAGGCGCCAGTAGAAACTTGTATTTTGGCTCTGACGTCAGCGAGGGTATATATTGGGAAGCCATTTTGACTCAGCGTCTTTTCCGGGTTTGCAGTCGTGATAACAAGATGATTTAAGCGTGTGTGCGTTGGTAGGTTGGCAACTCCGACTTATGTTGGTAGCTCAGTTCTTAGGTTGGTACTACCGGTTTCGGCCATGATGGTTTGTGGTCAAGAGGGGCGTGGCATGTATGTTGATATGAACTTGTAAACATTTCAAAGAGGGGGTCAGTCGGCAGTTTCTCTCCATAACCTGCAAACTTGTGGAACGAGTGTTCGATATGCCTGCTCAACTGTAAATGCAATTTTGAACTTTTGATTTTGAAAAATAAAAACTTGAAGTTTTCTAAAAGTGACTTTGTGTGCTTCAGTTGTTAGCATAGAACCCTTTTCTATGTTCGTGGGTAACGAATATAGTGGCGACCTGAGCATTCAGTTGAGTTACCTTGGCTACATGGTCAAATCCAAATTATTTGCTGAGTTTTTAAGAGAACTGTTAGTTGACAATAGTGTAAGTTAAGGCACTTAGGCGATACTACAACCCCGGTATCGGTCAATGTCCTTACAAATCGTTGCCCAACGATTCCGGCAATAGATGCTCGATATGTCATACAGTGTGTGGCTCAACTATTACCGGGCATTTTATGCACTTTATTATTGCTCAGCATTTCCTGTTTTACACACATTGTGTGATCGGCTAAGTGGCATCATGGTAGAGGATGATGTTGTCACGGCTGCCGCATATGTTATCGTGTGAAATTAAAAAAGCTAACTGTGTGTAATATAATTACTCCTGTTGACACAGAAATATTCTTCTGATTCCATGCAAGTTTCTAGGTGCAGGCATGAGTGGTATGCCCTTGGGAAGATGATCTGGGCTGGTTTCCCATTGCCTTCCCCAGTGTAGTGTTGTAAGTGTCGCTGACTGTGATAGTGTATATATTAAGTGTACAATGTTTGTGATGTATGAAATAAGATATAAAGAAGGGAGAGGGTGAAACCTGGTGCCAGCAAATTCAGGCCTACTCTTTCAAATTACCATTAAGTGTCATATGTCTTCGCTCCATATGCACTGAGGAAAGGTTTGGGACATAACTCAGGACTCTGATGATTAGGAATTGTGTACCACCACCTCTCCTACTCTGCTAGACATACCGTGATGATGGAAATTTCTTTAAATGAGCTAATCCCTTGTCAGTGCCAGGCACCATCATCAACAGGACAGCTGACACACAAATAGAACTGGGTAATTACTGATAAATGAATGAATAATTACCTGTTTGAAAACTTATAAAAAAAAGATTTGATTTCTATTGGGGGCAAGGGTGTAAGGAACAAAACTGGATACCCGGGGGTAGATATCAGCTGTGCGTTCCTCAACTATTGTTCACCTTCGATCTCCAATCCACGAGGAGCCATGATGAAAATACTTAAAGTTCTTAAAATAGTTTGTTGACCGTATATGGCCTATGGAAAATGCTAACTGGTATTAAAGATGGTCGCCACCTGTTCGTTATCCCCCAAACAGGAAGGGTGTACTATGAAATGAAAGTCGGGTTTGAAAGTTTCACAATTCACATATATTCTAAAATGTCACTGTATTACAACTGTTCAGTTAGCAAGGCATCGGAATATCATCACACGATTCAGGCCAGACTGGACCGTCATGGCGGCGCAACTTCCTATATTGAATCAGGACTAGTGTGGTCAAAATAAACATAGAAATTTTTGATTTATCTCCCGATGTTTACCAGAAATTCATGGTGTGTAGATCACGCAAAAATACGTGTTTAGTGTCTCTTTGTAATAATGTTTTAAGTGCTTCAGAACGGAGTTATAGATTTATTTAGTTGGGGGAGTGATGCTACATTGGATTATGCGGTTATTTCAAATTTTGTGAACAAAAAACGTATTGTAAAAATTTTTAGAGTTCAAGCTTCAAACTATTTTAGAAATGCTCTCCCGTTTGTGCTGATTATGCTGGTGTATAAATTATCCAACTCTGTTTGATAGTTTAAAAGATATGGACTTCCTTAGAGTCGGTAATTTTCTTACTTTTCATCATACAATTTGACTTTTTATTTACAGCTTTTCAGGCCAAGGTATTACTTTTACAACGTTCCTTTATTAATTTTAAGTACTTTCCAAAAGTTTTTATTTATTGAATATATTATTTTAGCTGAAATCCATGTCTGTCTTAGTGGCTAACTGCGTAGTAGCATTAAAATTTTAGGTTTACTATTATCTTCTGTTAAATGTTTATGACCTTGTTTAGAACTTATTTAATATTGGAGAAACTATTACGGGACGTGTTTAAATATACTTTTAAGGTCCTGAGGTTGTCCCAATGAACTACAATTTACTCTTGAAAAGTCGCAATGTGAGAATGTTAACCAAATCTCATTATCACTTTGATATTTATTATTAAAACGTTCTGGAACCATTAGAAATGTACAGGATATTATTATAAGCGGTTTTTTTCATTGTTTTTAGTATCGGTATCGGCATGGTAAACTGAGCTTCCCTTTCCATAACCTCTTCGGTAGTAAGGTGCTTACAAGGGCTAAAAGAATAGATAAAGGTATATGTAGCTTTAACTGTGTTTTTTAATCGGTTTTTGTAAGTAGATGCTTCTGTATCCCACAACTTTAGGTATAAGTTTATTTTGTTGATGAAATTTAGTCTTTCTGGTTAACCAGTTGTTCATTTCGACACTTTGAACTATTTCAATGATTTTATTACAAAAGGTTAAAAAAAAAAAAAAAAACAACTTGCAATATGCCTACTTCCTGAACGAATGAAGGTAAAATGAATTATACTCGGATGAACCTTTTTATTTAAGAAAAAGGCATTCAGCCAATGCAGTCAACTACATTGTGGTATATGTTTTCTGCTCGGGTATATATACTTCTCACATTAATTTATGTATGGTATATAAGACACAAGACAAACACAACATTTAATTAAAATGACCTCTGCCTTCATCCAGATTAAGACCAGTTACCCACAGTACACGAGGCAAATGCTGTAGTCCCTGTTCTACCAGAGTCGGCAACACGGGAAGTTGCTGTGAATGTTCGGCCAAGATCTCGCCATCGACATGCCTTCCATGTTTGGCAACTCGCAGCAATACCGGCTACAAGGCAGACATATTGCCAGGCAACTAAGAATTATTGCCCAGCCACACTGGCCACAATACTTGCCGGCAAAACTTTTGCCATAAAAATGTTGCTTGTGTACAAGCCCCTTAAGGTGCCTCTTTTCCTGTCTCATTCTTATTCCCTTCCTCCCACCCTGAGTCTAATCATTTCCTATTTGCATCAGCTGTTATACAGAATCTTCATATCTCCTATCTACACAAAAAAAAATTAAAAAATTTAAACTGTTAGGACATATCACAAACATCTATTTTTCGCAGCATCAAAGCTTTACTTCATTATCTACCTCCACTTTTTCCTCCCTGGGGAGTCTGGCGACTATGTGATTCCCACTATAAGAAACAGCCAACAACATCCTGACAAATAGTGCAAAAGAGCAATTTTTGGTCCACAGCATCATCTTTCCTTTGATATTGCATAGGCCCTTAAAGATGGAAACATCATAAATTGCAAATTGCATGGAGATGCTGAAATGTGAAACCATTACAGTTAAAACCCAAAAGAGCATGCTGAGAACTTCCTCAGATTATCAAATGATTGATGGATTTTTCGTAGATAAAATATCTTGAAGCAAGACAGTTCTATAGTTGGATCTTCAGGGAGGAGTCATCAATATCAAAAACATTTTAAGCATTTGAGTGAGAGAAATTGTTCGTCCTGAACAGGTTATGTATGTAGGTTACTAAAAGGAACATCAGGTTAAATGAAAGATGGAGAGGTAATTATGATCTGGTGATTAGAGAGAAAATCTTTCAACTAAGTTACTAGTCTGAGAATAATAATGAACAAAAATGTATGTAAATGGGAATTTACTCTGAACAGTTTAGAACTAAGTTATTTTGATGACAGTTGAAACCAAGCCTGCAAAAAAACATGGCTATGAGTGAAAAAATAGAAGAAAGCATTTGATGAAATTGAAAAGCTAGTTCAATACGTGAAGTGTGAAAAAATAAAACAACCTGGTTAAGGAATAATGAAATAGGCTATCAGAAATTTTTGAACAATATAAAATAATCATAGTAAACATGCTATTTAAGAATAATTATGATAAAAAGATTTGGAAATCAAATTTCGGATTCTGAAGTTTACCTGGGATTAAAGTTCATATTGAAATTTGAGACAATGCTGAAGGAACACAGGCCAAATGACCTCTGCGAATTTATTTCATTACAGATTCTTTGAGACACTGCATGTGCATACCTAAGGAAAAACTGAACTGAACTGAAAGAAAGTCAACACACGAAGAACAGCATACATCCAAAAGTCAACACACGAAGAACAGCATACATCCAAAAATCAACACATGAAGAACAGCATACATCCAAAAATCAACATACACAGAACAGAATACATCCAAAAGGGAGATAGTCAAGCCTGGTGACATTACCTAGGACATGGTGTAAAAAAACTGGCTGAAAATCTTTAGTCACAGAAGAAATTTCTGCACTGATGGATCTGAAAAGAAAGCACAAAAATACTTAAGAGAGAGCAAGAAGACAGTACATCAGGTTTTTTGATAAAAATGAATTGACAGGAAATGCAAGAAACTAAAAACAAAAAGAAGCCTAGTAGCAATAGTAGTGTGAAGTTGTAGAATAAGAAATTGTACATTTGGGGCATGTAGAAAATGACCTACATATATTTCACATAGTAGTAATTGTTCTAAAAGATTAGAGGATAAATATGGGTTTAGCATTTTTAATAACATTTGAAATAAGAAATAAACATTTGTCATTGTAATTTTTCAGTGAAATTGTTAATACTGCATTATATGTAGCTCTTGATTCTTTTGCCCTTTCTTTTGGATTGTGTATAATATTTAATTTTAATTTCTTGTTTAGAAATTCACTTGTCGTATAGCAATGTTTATGTAGTTGTCCTCACTTAAATCATTGTGATTTAAGCAGTGATACACTATTAACTGTATATTCCAGAAAATAGTAAATGCATGTGGAATTGTTGGTTAGGAGTTTCCTAGTTGCAGTTTAGTAACAGATTAAATTTTCCATGTAATTTGCCTGCCATAACTATCCTGATCCATGTGGTGTTAACAGGTAAAGGGGACATACAGTTTCATATGGAATCTGAATAGCGTATACTTAACATGGACAAAGCAAAAGCTCTGCCTTTTATAAGAGACCTTAAAAATTCCATCCAATACCAGATAGGGGACTTCAAGGTCCCCAATAAGCCACTATAACCATTGAACCATATTACTACTAACAGAATTTGATGTACGAGTTGAATTACATTTAAAAATTTTATTTCTAAAATAACCACAGAAAGCAAAAGTTATTTTAATTCTTTTGCAGTATATTACAGTAGATTAAAATCTATGAAAAGATATGCAGGGTATATACTTAAATCTAGACAAATTGAAATTTTTTATTAAAGTTTTGTTTGTAAAGAAAAAACCTACATTACAAAAACCTTTTAAATCTCATTTGAGTGACCTGTCCACAGTAGTTATTAGATATAGCCCCCCTCAGATGCTGTTACAGCCTCCAGCCTTGTCCTGAATCAATCACACAGGGCTGTCCAAATTGAAATATTTAGCTTTGATTGCAGTGTGTAAAGATGTCATATTAGGTTATGTGGACTGTTTAGCTCTAAAACTAGTAGTCAAATGGGTTCAAATTCTGGCTATTGGAAGGCTAGAACTCTGTTATCTGACAACCAGCTTTTGACTAAATGGCTCGAGATATGGTAGATCACATTGAACCCCTCAACTAAAACTGATTAAACTGCAATAAATATTTTGTTAATCAATTTGGAAGATTGACAGTTAATATTTAATAAGAAGAGCAATTAGTGCGACTGTAAGTAAACTGATTGTAATATTCATTTAATAAGAATCTGTGATTAATTATGAGGAAAGGAATATGAATGAATATTGTGGAATTTCTTTTTGAGATCTGAGTGAGCATAGGGTAGAAGTAAGCAAGATAACTGATATGAGAACACCACTCCCATCTGGTAGCATGACCAAGCCGTATGTATGGATATGCCATTTCTCATGTTGGCCAGTGGAAAAGTCACTTCATGTGGACAGAGGAGCTTATAAGAAGTGGCCAAATGCTAAAAATTAATGAGTGGCAAAAGGCAGTTCAGAATGAAGAAGCTGGTAAGGCGAGTGCAGAAATGTAGGGAGAGTCAATGATAAATTTATTCAAAGTATGGCAAATGAACAAATCACTCAAATTTGATGCAGAACACAGAACACACATTTGATATATAGCCCTGGAAGAAATGATTTGGCAAATCTGACATAGAATATTTTTGTGTCAAGGATTTCAGCTGAGCAAAAAAATGGAAGCTGCTGGCAAAACGGAACAGAAAGAGAAGTGAACGGTTTCATATGTGACAATACATGGAAGTTCGGGTCTCATAATCACTTCTCGTACTGAATGTGTATGATAGCATCTGGATCCCAGGGTGCTTGCTACCTGGCCTGAACACTACCACATCTGATTGGCGCAGAGCGGTCCTAGGTTCAACGAATAATCCTCCTGCAAGTTTTCTATTTCTCATCAATCATTTTGCCTGCAAACATCTGTAAGATAACATTGATTCTCACTGCTTATGTGGAACCAAACCATAATGTACACTTCATTTAACAAGCTAACTGGTACTCATATTTGAATGCGTGTGTAAATTCTGTTTTTTACTTTCTAAGATGTGTCGTGGTTAATCTAAAGGTCATGTATAAATTTACTGAGAGGAGCTAAATTTAATATAGCAATATAGCAATGTAGTGCATGTGTTTTGGAGTATAAATAAATATTTTGCATTGGAATTTAAGGAACCCATGGTAATTGCTTGGCAAAAGAGTAGATTTAAATGTATTTTTGTAAAGGTTGTATTTGTCATTTAGTTGCCTTATAATGTTAAATGGAACATACAATATGAAAAATCTTTAATTTTAAAATTTCCATTTCACATTAATATTTAAATTCATATTTGAATCAATAATTAGTGAATAATTTTTGTTTAACAATTGAGGTTTTATAACAGTGTTTGCTGGTGTACTATCCTGCTGAAACACTCATCGCTTCCTCTAGGCCACAGTTTCCATCCACGGTTCCACCACATTCGTAATAAGTGATTAAAAAATGGTTACATGATGTTACCCCTCACAGGACACATCATCTTGCACTTATACATATGCACTCGCTGAAAGTCTTTGGTGTAGTGGCTAAGCTAATGATCATTCCCATGGTTCATCTGTGCATCAGAGGTTGGGTAATGTAGAGCCTTCTCAGCAACCTGGCGCATTGTTTGCTAACTGACACCCAACATTTGCCTTGACACCAAAAATGGCACCAATTTCCTTAATGATTGACTTGGATCCTCCAAAATCAATGCTTAAGCCCTTCTCCAATTGCCAGTGTCAGTATCTTGTGTGCTCTGAAGTGACTCTTCCTCAATCAGTTAATAGAACCTTTCCCAGCTCTTTAAAAACCATTAAATTTAGCAACAATATTGTACATTGTTAACCTCAGGTACTCGAAGAACCAAATTGTTTATCACCAAACACCCAGTACGGATACTTTCAATGATTGCCACACTTGAGTTGCGCTTCACACTTTTTCACAACAGCTTGTTGATTTTGATGTTACAACCATTAGATAAAAGTTTGTGGTTTTCATAAATGCTAGCAATAATGTTCAGTGGAACTCCTATATGGCCAGATATACAAATTTAAATTTATCTGGATTTAAGAGCTACATCCTATATATCTTTTTATTTTGTTTGTTATTTTTGTTTTGAAATGCCCACCCCTCCTGCCTTCTGCCAAGTAAGTGGTATTTAGAGATAAATTTCATTGTTTCACATGAGGAAAAAATGAATTTTTGTAAATGTTGTTATAAGAAGGGATGAAAAAAGAATTTCCTCAATCAGGTTATTCAACTTTTAAAAAATCCAAATTCCCTCCAATTAAAATTAAAAGAACCTACAGAAATATATGTTGCATTATGGTACAAACAAAATTTTACAAGTTTTATTGTGTCTTGTAATGTCAAGTTGTGGGCTTCTAACACCAAACCAATTTTATGTATAAAATTGATTCATCATGCTCATGCAAGTGATCTCACTGTATCCATTCTGTTTTCAACAATGGGTTGGTATTTACATTGGACAAAAATATAATTTCTATTCATATTGTTTCTCCACAAAAACATAAAAAGAGGTTGAAATGGACTGCGTCTCCACCATGGAAGAGGTAGATTTTCCAGACACCATCTTTTGCCAAAAAGCCTACTATTATTAAAATTGTTAGATCCAAATAAATGTGTAAGGGACTCAACTAGTATACCGTGGTGTAGTATCGGTTTAGTTACCTTAACTGACTTCTGACTTGCTGAAAGTTCCACTAAGTTTGCATTAATATATTTGAATGACCATGTATTTGCCTGGATAATTCAACTGTAAAGCTGAGCGGTCGCCACATAGCTTGTTTAAACCAAAAGCTAGGGAAAGGTTAATTTTCACTACGAGAGCATATAAAAGTCCACTTTATGAAAATTTTGAATTTATTTCAGTCACTTTAGAAAAATAGCAATTACAGTCGAATTGGCAATCGAACTAAACGTCTCCAAAAATCACAAGTCATGAAGAGGAAGAAGTAGCAAACTAAACCCCGTTAGAAAAATTATAAGTCCATAGTCAATGCTAGCACAACTCACGCTTGGGAAAAATTTAACATGGCGGTGGATCGCCCATGCTGTGTCTCAAAAGTTACCGGAAGTCATCCTCGTTGCTCGCCACAAACGCCACCCAACAGAACACACTAGCACATAATTACTTTGCGACTTGAAAACAAAAAGGTAAAAGACCAAAGAATAAATACAGCCAGATGGCCTGAGCACCGTAATTTATACTCTCCGCCGTATGCTAACTATGATCAACTGCTTGATAAAAATAGTCTGAAAAAAAAATAATTAGATTTAGTGTTCAATATTTAGCCTGGCCCTTAAGGTTAATTAAAAGTATGATTACTATAATTCTAAATTAACTTGCTTTCTTGTAAATAAAGTGTGTAGGCGTAATGGTAATGGATTTCCTAAAAATAGTTGGTGAAACCCCTGAGCTCTTTCTTAATTTGTGCAAATTTTGAAGTTCATGCTGGACCACAAATTATCGTGTTTAAATTAATGTCAACGTGTTCTGTGTTTGCTGCTAATTTAAAAAATGTAACTTATTATTATCGGTGGTGTATTAGAGAATTTGTATGTCTTACTAAAATTGAGGTTGAGACTGCTTTGAAGCCATGTTAGAAAACTTGGTTTCTGGTTAATAATTATTAAAGTGCTGCTTACATCGAAAAAGTGTTATTAGCTGAATTTTATTTTGTTTTCTAAAAGTTTTTATGTTTCCGGAAATGTTCTTGTTTAATCATAGTTTAATTTCGAAATTACCACGTTTTTGTTACGCCATAATAACTTTAAAATTGATTTAATATTTGTTCTCCTGCATTGAATGTTTTGAAACTTGAATGTGTTATACTAGATTCTTTATTCTTTCAGGAAATTTACTTTTTAGTTCAAGAAATTATCGAAAACGAGTGGTTATTTAGTACAGAAAATGCAAGTGTGTCTAATGAAGTGTTTAAAATTTTATTTACTCCATTTACACGGGCTGAAACTACTGAATTTTAGTGAATTTAACCTTCTTTATGATGATTAGTATTATAAAATTACTTTACTGCACCGAAAAGTGTTAAGAATTAGTGAAATTATCAATTAACCAAAATCGACTGTTTACAAATTGGATAATAATGGATTACACTGTTTGAGGTTAGTTTAAAGGTTATTTATTATTATAAATTGTTTATTTAAGGCTTGTATTATATGCTGGGTGACTTGACTGTTTTTAAATCGGCTAATTTACTGAGTTAGGCTGTAGTATCGGTTTCTGCATGAAATGTCTCTCTCATGTCCTGTAGTTGCAAGATGAAAATTTTTATGTTTACTGGAATGCTTACTCCCTTCCTTATGCTCTATAGCCAAGAAAACTAGAATTTACCCAAATTCTAAGGTGCTTACAAATGCATACAATAATAACCACAGGCCCTGATAAGTACTGGACTTCAGATCAGTTTTGGTTTATATTTACTGTGGGAATACATATTTTAACAAAAGAACCTACTGTTAATCAATTTGTACAGTTGTCGTATCACTGTACGGTTCGTCTATACCACCATTTTGAATGTAATGGAATGAAATGACAGTCTGAGAATTGTTTTTCATTGATATATTGCATAAATCTGATTTAGATTTTTCTATGAAAATCTGTTTTTGAGGATTTTGGAAATGATGGGGTAGTTAAACTCCTGAAAATTAGCAATTTCTGTGAAGTTGACATTATCATCAAGAACGAAGTCTTTCTCAGCATTGAGAATGTATGAAATGTTCTTGGGTGACTAGCCGAGTGAAGAATGCGTTGTCACACTATATTTCTTCACCAGATGATGGCGACAATGAATTTAGTCACCGAAATATTGTGTGAAAACGCATTCTTGACTCGGCTAGTGACCCGAGAACATTTCATACATGGTTTCCTAAAGTTTGCTTATGCTTCATTCCATTATTTATTCCTGGAATGAAGTCCAATTAATGTTCTGAAAAATGGGAATCTCAGTTATGGTGATGCTAATAAAAATTTAACATTGTATAATATCTTTAAATTTGTTACATGGTTGTACAAGCTATATAGTTGCTTTCTGTGAACAGTTGAGGTTGTGGACGATCGCATGAGGAATCCTTGCACTCGTCCTGGCAAGCACCGTTGTAGCTGTGGGGACGAAGACGAGTTGGAGCTTGAACCTAGCTATATCCGGAGTGCTTCAAAGATACAACTTAGCAGTGAGGAATTGGGTGAAGTTCTTGCAGTTCTCAGGTGAGGTTGCTTCCTTAAGCATTTTCTGTGTAGTATATTAAACCAATTTTACAGAAAAAATTGCAAATCATTATCATAGTTCACAATCTGAGAAGTTATAAAGTTTCAACTTCCTCAATTAATACGATTACATACAGTATTGCAAGCAGCATGCTGGTTGAGGACAGGTGACAAACTACCATGTGTAATATAACCTCATTTTTCCCACTATATCATCAAAATTTGTCGGAAGGTTCTGTAGTATACAGAAAAAACTGCAGCAAACCACTTTTAGAATTTTTCAACATTTTAAGAGTCGGAAAACATGTTAGTAGGTAGAGTTCAATCAAATTCGCAAGTCATGGAAAGTAATATAAACGGATTTCCCCTTTTTATTAGCCTTTTGGCCATATTCATTTTCAGAGGTGTAAAACAGAATTACGATCAAAATGATATCTGGCACTTAGGGTCTAAAAAATTTTGTTAAAGAGATAAGAAATTTAAGTGTTAAATAACCATGTGGTGAAGTTGCACCAGAATCTGCTTTTTTTCTGATAAAATCCTTAATTTTCAAGCTACAGTAATGATTAATAGCTCAAAATATTCAGCATGAAGAGATACACAACATACCAAAAATAGTCAACAGCTAAACAAGAAGTAAGTTTTTTTAGACAAATAGAAATTTATGGATTACACAATTTCAAAATTTGTGGAATTGCCCTACTGACTACGAAGAAAGTACATTCAGATGAAACACAAATTTTTGTGTATCATGAATATGTACTTTGTTTGTCAATCCAGTAATATTCAGGCAGTAAAAGTAAAATTAATGTTTTACCAATATGGCAGACAATGACGCCACCCTCATAAACATTAGGTGATAATTGAGTATAATAAAGGAAAGTACGAAATTTACGAGTGCAACCAACCTATTTTGGTCGCAATGACAGGAGGGATAAGATTCGAGAAATAAGATGCCATACTGATACATTTGTTTATTCTTTTTTTCCTAGTTCTGTTCGGGATTGGAATGCACTAAATTAGGATTGGTGCTTAGCACCCTCTGCCACCCACAGTAATTGTGAATTGCAGAGTATAGATGTAGGTATAGATGTAGGTGTAGATGTAGAAGGTCAAATAACATTTAAATGTCGAGCTAAAACTAAATAAAATTTCAGAGTGATCAGAGTAAAAATAAGGGTTCCTTTTGTCAGTCCAAAGTCATTGTGACATTGCGACACTCAGAAATGAATATAGAGGGCCTGTGACAATGAAAAATGAGCATATTTTGGCTGACAAGTAGACTAGGAGGATGTGTGTGTACAGGTCTGCGTGATGTAGGGAAACTTCTAAGTAGTTGAGTGAGGCCGGTGGTAGTAAGAGCTTTCTTCAAGATGAACTTGTGAAACTTTACTAATTTAGGGAGTTCAAAGGAAGTTCACGTTGTCTGAATGTACTTGACCTGCAACCTCATTATTTTTGAAAAGAAGTTCGATGTCTAATTTTCTTTGGTACCAAACAATGTAAAGAAACTTAATTTAGAATATATCATCTTCCAGCTGGCAAGAAGTCTACATTGTTATTTTATGCAAATACCTTTATCTGTTGGGGTAAAACCAATAATTTGCCAGCCATTTTCATCAATAAGGTACCGAAAAGTTTTGTTTAAATATAAAAGAACCACTAACATACTAAAAAAAAAAAAAACGGTTAACACTGAAGATACCTCTATAAGAGACAAAACTCGTCCGAGAATAAATAAAATCCAACAATGATTACATACACATGTTTATTAAATAATTGAATAATAATGATCAGGCATATGCTTTAAGGCTTAAGGCGGATAGGGAAATTCAAACTAACATTTAGATGACGACAACTGGGAATGACGAACATAAACAAGACAACCGATGTAACACAACATTTTGGTGCATCACTTTATTCTTGTAAGTAGATGAGACACTTAATGGGTTTGGATGTGTTCACACCGATGCCCGCTTAGTGAATGGAGAACCCGTATAGCATCGCCTGGGCAGGAGGTGGAGGGGAGGCAAAATACTGGATAAATAGCGGCCTGGTGAAGACATCTGACACATCGAAAGGTCCCCTGTCTCGGCAACTGACCTTCACCTCTGGCACAGCTTACCATTTAATGTGGAGTACAGCAGAATGCTTTCGTAGTTCGGATTCCTCATTAAACTGTAGGTCCTCACTAGGGCTAACAAACCTAGTTGTAACATTGATGTTTACATGTCCACAGCAAATCAAACCAAACTTAGGTGGCCCAAACGAATACACATACAATACTGTATAAATATTATTTTTGGAAGTTGGAGAACTTACCAAAGTAATTAACCTGAGTGGATATAAATATTGATAAAAATAATAAAATTAAAAATTAATATAAAACTTTAAGTTGAGGATTTTAAATTTAAGATCTGTATCGTGGAAAAATATAATAATCAGTGCTGGGTCTCCTGGAAGGGTCTCATTTGAGACTGTGGCCAGGGAAATGTGTGGTGTTGAGAATATGTTAGTAAGCTAGTTCCCATCTGCGGAGTTTGGAGAATGTTGTGATCACAGAGAAAACTGACAGCTCTCAATAGGTGATAAAATTGTTCAACTTGTGGGTGCTGGCATGCTCAACCACTGGATGGAATAAGTTGCTGCCATAAATGGTTTGCCTTTGCCCATTCATTCTGATGATTAGTGGGTTTGGTAGTAAGACCAATATATGTACTAGTATAGTGGAGGCATGCGAGTGGATATATGAGGTGGGTTGTGGTTTGTGTAGCATGTCATAATGTGGTTGGAATGGAGTAGGTGGTGGTAGAAGGGTTTATGCTGCATGTTTTGCAGCGGGGTCTGTTATATGGAAATGATCCATGTGGTGGTAGGAATTGCAAGGTGAATGAATATTTGTGAACCAAGATACTCTTGGGATTGGGTTGTCTACTGAAGGATTTGTAATTACATGAGCAAGTTTGTTTCAAATGTTACTGGTTCCACCATCATGAGTTGTACATACATATGTATATAAAAATTACACCATCACAGGCTGGATGCAAAAAGTGATATGATTGTTTTGAACTCGAATAATGTCTGGTGGCAGGATGTCTCAAATTGTTGCTGAGCATTAGTGCCCGTTTCATTGAAATTGACATAAAATGATGTTTGTGGTATATTTGCTGACAACCATTATTAAAGCATATCACAGTAATCAGCAAAATCAAATTTGGTACACATTAGTTGACAGAGTAATTATGGGGCATCTAGTTAGACCTGGATTGATGAAAATATTTTTAGATTGATTAATAACAGGTTTCATTCAGACATATACAGATTTATCAGATTTTCACATGCTGTTATCAAGTTAGTTTGTCCTCTTAAACAAATTATAAAATTAAAACATGTTCACAGCTGAACTTAAACATAAAACTACAGTGTTAAAATTATGTGACCTTAATTTTAATAGCTGTTGGCTGCAACAGTTTCAATGGCAAATTGGAGCAATTCTACATGTGAATATAGTCGTAAGCATCTGAGCATTATTGTCCATTTTGAATTTCCTGTATGGAATTCAAATTTGTTCTCGAATGTTGATAATATGAACTAGAGATGTTTACCACTATCAAAAGTGACTCAACATTTTTCTTTATCTCTTGTTTTTTAGGGTTCTGTATCCTAATTGACAAAAATGAAACCCTTATAGTTTTGTCATTTCTATGCATGTCACAGCCCCACTAGTACTTATTTTGTGATCAAATTTCAGAAGAATATTTTTTACTGGCTGCAAAACATATCCATACAGGGAAAAAATCAATTTTTTTAGGGTGCTAACCAGTTTGGGTGAGGGAAATTGCTAATTCTTTTATGTACACCATCAAATATGGTATGATTGAATAAGTGTAAAAAATGTTTTAATATACTTTTATCTATTAGTTTATATTTTGAAAATGAAATCCCAAAAATGGTAACAATGCATCCATACCCACCCCTCTTTAAATTCTTACATTTTTCAGTGATACAGCATGAATTTTAAGATGATTAAATTTAATAATGGGTTTTCATGAAAATTCTTTTGCTTATGATACAATGGCAAGTATTTTAGATTTTCATAACCTGTTACCAATTATTTGGAGATCCTTATCTTGTGTAAGGTAAAAATGAAACTTAATATTTTTTTTTGTCATGAAACTTTGTCTTCAATACAAATTGACTGTTAATCATGATTGATGTATGATATAATTACAGGTGCTTTATTATTTTTTGTGTATTTGTATGTACCTGAAAGCTTAAGTAGGACATCAACATACTCATCATACATAAGAGGTATGGAACTGTATGGTATGTATGTCAGATACTCTCATTTTCTGAATTTTCTATTGAAAACTGAAAAAGCAGTTGCTACCTATAGTGTTAACCTACTGAATTAAGTTTTCCCCCATCAAACTTATTTTGCTTCAGTTTACTGATAAACTATGGTCTCATGTACTGGACCACTTTTTTAAAATTTTGTGGAATATTACATTAGCATCACATAAATGAAATTGTCTCACAATTATAATCTTTACAATGGCTTCAAATTTTTTCTTGCAGGGATAAGAACATTCCTGGACGCTCATTTGCCCAGGTTACAAATACAAGCTCAAGTACAAAGAAACAACTAAGCTCAAGGCTCAACATTGAAAATACCACTGGAGAATGTCTAAAACACAGCTCGTCTGCCTCAGCTTGTGACAAGAATGGTGTTCTTGTGAATACAGTGATGAGAACATATAAGAAAAGTGATCAGCAGGACGGTTCAGAGTCTTCATTCTTACCGGATGGCACGCATAAACACAAATGTAATGTGAAACTTAAAAAAAGTGATACCTATAGGTTTAGTACCTGTGACAAGCAGAATGATGTGTTTCCAGACGTTAAAAGTATAAATCTTGCAGGTAGTGATAATCCATGTGTCAGTATTAAAGGTGAAAGTAAATTGTCTCAAATAATACATACATCAGTAATATCTACAGACCTGAAGCAGACTGGTAGATTTGATAGCTCAGTCAGCAGTGACAGACCTACTCAAAGTCACAAATGTGTTGAAAAGAATTCAGTGAGAACTTCAGATGTGTTAGTGTTGGGAGGCAGTCATGTTGAATATTGTGATAATATTCAAAATGGCACTGATATGAATTTAAGTGTTGCCTCTAGAACAAGTTCAGTAAACTGTAGTGCTATACTTTCTGTGCAAACTAATTTGGAAGTGCCTTTTATAACTGATAGTAAATCTAGAGAGAATAAAAGCAGAACACGATGTGGAGAGGTCGAAAAGAAGCTGGAAATGGAGCTGAAGGAAGCTTCAGAGGTAAGCCTTGGTGATAAATCTATTAATGATATTTTCTTATATGTATTCAGTGAAATCGAAGTAATAGTTTACAGTATTGCTTGTATATCTATTGAAATGTATGAATTATTGTTTTTAAAATCTTTTAAAGTAGCACTGAGAAGTAAAATGCACTGAAACAAGGAAAATGTAAACTGACTGGACCATCATGTATAATATTTGTCAGGTCTTTTTCTTCTTTGCTGTGATATGTTATGAATTATTTACTAAATTTGCAAAACTTGTGTATATTCTCTTCAACTCATTACCCCCATTCTGTCCTTTTTTAACATGATCCTGCTAAACTGTCACAAATGCAACAAATAACCCAAAGCACATACCCTGTGTCCACCATTTCCTTCTACCGAAGAAAAATGCCCAATAATTCCTATGTTCCATGTGTGTTTGTGTCTTTTTTGTGATTGTCGATGCTGAATGCGGTTATCTGTAGTAAATGTTTTTCTCCCCTACCCTAATTCATATAAAAGCAAATAAGGGGAGATAGGGAAAATATATCCATCAGTAACCATTGGTGAAGGTAAGAGGGCCATGATAAAGACACTTCACAATATTTAGATATAAGCCTTAAATGTGACATATGACAAAAGTATCAGACTCACCATATGACCGTTTGAGTAATGGAGATATGCGACTAGTCTGTGTGTACTGCATGGTTAAGATTTTAGTGGGAATATTGTTAACTTTGTGTGTTCATCCTGGCCCTGCAGCCTTCATCTGTCGTGAGTGATGGGTTCACTTTCCCTATCATTTTCTCTGTCACAATTTTTATATATAATAATATCTGCCAGTGTGGCTGCATGCATTTAAGTGCCACCACATTGGATCAGGCGGGTACAATGGGACTGGGTTCAAATATCAGGTCCTGCTTACCTCTGTCCCAATTGTGTTTTCCACCAACAGCTCAGTGGATGCCGGGACGGTCAGTGAATCCTCTCCACATCATGCCCAGCTACACATTTCAGAAACAAAAATACATTTGACATATTGAACACAAGTTAAAAGTTTCACAGACAGATGGCCAACTCATCCACTCCCCCAGTCATAAGGAGATCTCAAAATCAGCTGAGCCTGTGGATGAAGATGTGCTAAACTACAAAAGTGTAAATGTTAGGAAATACAATTATGGTGTATGGATTAATATGTCAGCTCCTTCAACTTGCACAATCTCAATAACTGTTTCACAATTCGAGCCATGATGGTGGGAACTGGTCTACCAACAAACACCTTCTGTATACCTCAGTCTCAAATAATATTTACCTCCCTCTCCACTACCCCACCCAATCACTTCCATTTATAATATATGCATTTATTTTCATTTTTATTCTCTTTATTTTCTACATATATGTATGATAATTTTTCTCTACTTATATAATGTTTTGAAGTATCCCCTGTGATTTATTTCCTTTCTGCACTGAACAGTTAAAGTGATACTGTTTTCATAACCTACCCACCTCACCCACCCCAAATACCCCCCTCTGAACCTAATGATCAGAAACAATCACCCGTGTGGCTAGGTTGTCCATGGGTGTTCATGGAAACCTAGCCTTCAGCTTCATCTTATAAAATCATGAGTATAGAGTATAGACTATGCAAAAAAATACTGTTTTTTGTTTTAATGTCACCACAGTCCTCTTTCAGATTCCATTGTTCTTTTTATATTTGTGGCTTAGTTTCCTAATGATAATTAGGAATGCCCCCAATACTTAGGACAGCAGTCTGTTGCTGTCCTTTCTGATATCAGATTATTTATTAAACCTATAATTTGAATCAGAAACTGTGTTCTGTCCCAGCATTCTTCTACTCCAATGATAGGTGATTCATGTTGCAAAGACATAAGGATTCTTATATGACTTACGGGTTAACTAAAATACTGTGAAGTACCAAATTTCATGAAATAGAAGATGCAAATTACAGATGGCAGTAGCTGTGCAGTACTGTGGCTTTCATTTGTACTTAGTCATGTTAAATACGTTGATGTGATTATGGCTATACGACACGAATTAACAGACTTCGAATGTGGAAGAGTGGTTAGTACTTGACATGTTTTTCATGAATTCAACATTCCTCAACCCATAGTTCAATAGTGTGCTGTGAATATCTAATTTAAAACATTACCTCCCACCGTGAACAACACAGTGGCTGACCACCTCTACTTAATGGCTGAGACTGGCTAAGTCTGTGTGGAGGTGTCAGTGTTGACAGACTGGCAACATTATGTCAAAGAACAACACTCGATATGGGACATATGATAGACATGTCTGTACAGGTAGTGCAGTGAAATTTGGTGTTGATGGATATGGCATTAGAAGAACAATGCAAATAGTTCTGCTGACAAAACTCTATCGACTGCAGCGTCTCTTCTAGGCTTGTGAACATATTGGTTAGACTGTAGACCATTGGAAAAGGTTTCACGGCCAGACAAGTCAAGATTCCAATTGTTAAGGGCTAATAATACGTTTTGAGTGCGGCACAGACCTCATAATGCTGCGGATGAAGATTGTCACGAAGATATTTTGCAAGCTGGCGGTGACTCCATCATAACATGGGCTGTGTTTACATGGCACAGACTGTTATCTCTGGTCAAACTGAACAGACCATTGAAGGGAAATAGTTCTATTCAGCTACATGGAGACCATTTGTAGTCATTCGTGGTCTTAGTGTTCCAAACGATGATGGCCTTTTCTAAGATGACAGTGCTCCACGTTACTGAACCAAAGTCATTAATAATTGGTTTGAGGAACATTCTGAACATTTTCAGCAAATGATTTGGCTACCAGTCATCAGTCATGAATTCAGTCAACCATATCTGGGACAAGATCAAAAGGCAAGTTTGTGCACAACATCCTGCACCAGCAACCCTTTTGCAATTATGGATGGCTGTGTTTCGTGAGCAAAATGATCAAACCTTTGTTTTAAGGTTATTTTGCCATATGTTGTTATATTACATTAATTGAGTTTATTGCTTCCTAAAATTCCCACTTAAATTTGATTGGAACTAAAAGATAACATTGGCAGCATGAGGGTCTGTATGGTGTAGCTTTCGAAAGCTATGAAGTTGAGTCAACTGAAAGTGTATTGCATATTGATTTTTGTCCCAATAGACTGCTGCTTGATATACCACATAGCAGATATGTGCTTAGTTCATTGGAGTATGGAACCCCGATTGCGTGAGCGATTTTCGCTTGGCCAGTTTTATTTTCATATTTTTTTTGTATTTGCCTTTCTGCCTGATTGGTAAATGTTAATTCTTTCTTTCATTGTAATATGTACACCCATTCAAAACAATTCCTATTTAACTAAGCTGACCATATGATTGAGGTTACAATTCCAAGTATGCTGCTACTCCTGTGCTTCTGCCCGAATGATAATTTCTTCTTATCCCTCCCCATTTTCCATGTTTTTGTTTCCATATTTTTTCCTTCCTTAAACCAATTTTAATGTACTTAACTCGTAACAGTCAAACGTTTTGTGTGACATAAATGATAGTAGGGAGAATATGGTTTTATATGTTATATAGAATTGTTATATTTTATAAGCTGTTAAGGTGAATAATTAAAAAAATAAATGCTATCCAGAAATTTTTGTACAGCAAATATTACCTATTCCCTCTGTAGACTGACATTAATTATGAACTTAATTTTAATTATTTTATTCTTGTTTTTTTACTGCACAGCCAACTCTGGTATCTCTTTTAATTTACAATTTCATTGTATGCAGAGAGGGGAGATCAGACAAGTACCATCTGCACGAGAGAAGCTGAAGTTCCGTAGATCACTCGATTCTGCTGCCTCACTAGTATTTCACTGCCGAACTGGTCTTCCTCTCACCTCGAGCCCTGCCCCAATTCGTAGAACATCAACTTCGTGCTTTGACTTTGATAGCTCACTCAATTCAGTGTCTGCCATACGCAGGTAGGTGTCGACTCATTTTTTTATTTTACCTGTGTCATTACTTATTAACAAATACATTATCCTTTTGATAGACTGATCTTAGCATTAGAATCTCTATAGAGGGGCTGGTTTAAATATACCTGTCTCGCCTTTTTATTTTTTTACCACTAAATTGCAATATTCATCCAGTCTGAATTCATCTTGAAATGTTTTGAAGGTCAGTTTTTAGATGAATGATTTAATTTGTAATTGATTTAAATGTTTTTCTTATATTCCTATCTTTCTTTGTATATTACATTTTTTTATGTACAGGTTGTTAATTTTATTCATAGCATTTAGTTTTGAAATCTTGTTGATCCTCACTGTGCCATGCACACCTTTTAATTTCACTATCTCTTTTTTTTTTTTTTTTTTTTTTTTTTTTCTTTTTTTTAAGGAACAAAAAAAGTGTTTAAATTATTTTCCCTGAATATTTAACTTTTCATTTGCATATTAAAACCCTTGATTTTCACATTTCCCTGTCGTGCAGAGAAAAATCTAAACTAGTCCAAAATTTCATATGAAATATTATTTCCTGTTGTTAAGTATAATACTTACAACCATAAAACTCTAGGTTTAGGACTCTATTCCTACAAGACTATTGTGTTTGGCATTACAGAAGCTTGAGTATATTAGATTACATATTGGGAGGGCTCCATTTCTCTCTAGCATTTGTGTATGAATGATGTAATTTACACTTAAGCTGTGGAAAAAAATTAAGGAGCCTTTTGGTTTCTTTTTAAATTATTTTTAGTATTCCCACAAGTAACCATAAAAGTCATTTTAGATAATTTTTTAACAGATCCAACTTCTCTGGAAACAGGTAAAATTATCTAACAGGTCTCTTCAAATTCTTATGAACATATACTTTTGTTTCTTATTAATTGTAACAGCTGACTCATAGTATTCACTACCATTTTCAAGCAGGTCATCAGTGTGACTTTTTGCCTGTGGTCCTTTTTTTTCCTTGAATAAAAATGCATGTGTAAGATCAGAGACATTCCCGGCGTATAACTGCAATGAAGTCTTCACAGGTGTATCAGGTGAAAACACGATATTTCCACAACTAGTTCCGTCACCTTGCTCAGGTGTGACAACATCTGCACTGGTCAGCTGGCCTACAGATACTGGTGCCACACTTCCCTTATATGGCATTATATTGTTATAGACGGCTCCATGTTAAGATCCAAAGATGTACAGCCACGCCCACTGGCAGCCAGCAGACACGTACAAATGTTTTCGCACTTAAGGAAGATGACTGAGCTAGTCATTGAAATATTGTTTTGACAACATGATCTAGCAGTACACCCATGAAGACTTCATTGCAAAAATGCATGTTTTTACACTTCTGTTAAAACCCAGTTTATCATTCTGCGATTGTGAATTGTTAATTCACAGTTTTTATATTAACCTATTTACTTATACTTCGTAATAAATGCTGAAGTGACATGAAGATACTCTCAAAATTAAAATTTAGTGTTTTGTACACAATACAATTCAGTGTGAGATGTCAGCATCACAGCAGTTTGTTATTACAAGTCTCACTATTTCCACAACTGTTTACTGGACGTTACTTAGTCATCTGCTTCTCGCAGGTTATTTATCGGGTAATAACAGTGACATTAATACCAGTAAACAACAGCCAAGTGGAACTGATACTTCTTTTCAGGGGCTTAAGCAGATACAACATAAATTTTAAAACTATATTTTATATACAAGAAAAACAGTAGATGCTAGTAGTATTCAGATGCTTTAATTGAATATTTCTCATAAAATATCACAAGATAGTACTTATTGTTTCTGACCAGTTCACGAAATTACTGCAATACTCTGAAGTGTATCCATGTATATACACGGATGTACAAAACTTAAGGATGAAAGTAATATTCGCATGTTGTTTCATTGCCAAATAATATAGCTTCATGAAACTTGAACCAACATAGAAAGAATTACTACAGTGTGGTACAGTAGGTAATTGCAAGAGTTACTCGTGACGGTTCCCTGAACATTACCAAAAACAATTGTGGTTTCTTTTTTTTTTTTTTTTTTTTTTAAAAAAAGGGGGGGGGGCGTGAGTTTACAATGGAGAGAAATGCAAGCTCTGCAATGTGCTCCTATGATGTCTTGTAGTAGTGAGTTCCATTCCTCCAACAGTGTGGTTAACAACTGATATATAGCCAGTGATCCATGTGGACATGTTACAATGCATCTCCCCAGTGCCTGCCACATGTATTTAAGTCAGAAGAAGGGGCGGGCCTGTCCATTCCAAGAGCTTCATCTGCGCTGTCATGCATTGTCATCCATAAAAATTTAAAAGACAAATGTGGGGAAGGTGTACAGTGTCACAGTATTGTAGACCGGTGAGAGTACCACATTCAGAGAATTGTGGTCTGTACATCCGTGCAACATTGTGCTGTGAATTGTATATTCCCACCTCTTGCCATATGAGGATTTGTCCAGAATTGCTACTTAGATTGGATCTGCTCTCAACTGAGAAGAGCACACAACCCCACTCCTTGCTGTTGGAGTTGTGATGCTCTTGGCACCATTCCAAAAGGTGGCCCTAATGTGCAGGTGTAATTGGAACACGATGTTATTTTCGTCGAGCAAAGAGACCGTCCCCGTGCAGTTCCCGTGCCACTGTGGAGTGTGAAATTGCATGCCTTGCAGTCCTGTAAAATGTGATTGCAGCTGCTCCCACTGTTTGTAATGGATTCCTTCTTGTCTGTTGCACAGTATAGCAGTCGTGTGCCACTGCAGACAACCACAGTCGGCCACCTCCCCTGCTGTGCCTGTGGTTCAGAATTCTCCCTAAGTAAGCTCGTAGAGTGATACCAACCACCTGGTAACACTTCTTCCATCTTCCAGTTTCCTGGTGATACTTCCCCATGTGAAGTCATCCTAGGTCTCCTTTCAACTGCCTCACATTGTGGGCCACAACGCATTTGGTGCTATGGTAGCACTGACCTCATTCCATGTGACGTCTAGCTTTCTTTGCACACGTGGGAGACTTCTGGCAATATGTTCCCACACTTTATTTCCACCAAGTATTTGATATGTTAATTTATGTGTATCATCCTTACTTTTGCACACCAGTGTATTTTCAGCCATAATGCTTTTACATATTTGAGGAATCTATTAATGTGGAAACCATTCACCATTGCAGGTGGAAGTAAAAGAAATGACAACCTGAAATTGTTGAATTTGCAAACTGTTGTTAATATTGATGTTGATCTATGGCTTGTTGAGATTTTATCTGAAATAGCTTTCAAATTAATTTCTTCTCTGCATAAGTACTTTTCAGTTTTTGTGTATATATTCTATCCCCAACCTTTCTCTACCGGTTATTTTCAGTGTCTCCTAATTTTCTATATAACCAGTAATTAAATTTTGTTACCATATATTTATACAAAAATGAATTGGTGATTTTGTTTATGTACCTAACTGATATTTGAATAGGTCAATAGGGGCACGAGAACTTTTCTTTTGATGGACAACTGAAGTATACACAGAAACATACAAGTCATGTAACATATTTTAATATATGCGACCTCCTTTAAATTTGCGAAATGCAGTAACCTCAGGTAACATGGACTCTGCTAGTAGGTGGAAACTGTAAGAGGTATCTGCATCCATTTTGTCTTTTTAGCCGCCCATACTAATTGGATGTTTTATGTTAGATGTTGAACCTCTGACACAAATGGCTCCATATGATACGTTGGTATGTTTCAAGAGTTTAATTCAGGCCTAATATTCTGGTGCCCCTCACAAATAGAACATAATCTTTGAATGTGGAAAGGAATGGTAAATTATACCCGACACTCACCAAAGTTAAAGGGATGACGGCAGCAGCGACAGGAAAGAATATACAAACACAAAAAACACAATATTTCAGGGCTAACCCTTTGTCGAGTAGAAACATGCAAGCCTTACGGTCGACACAGCCACACACAGAATGAAACTGACCATTGGAGGTGGTGGGGGAAGTAATGATAATATATTCACAAGTATTAATTGCAAGAAAGAAAAGGGGGTCATTTCAAAGGAGAAATAATAATAATAAAAAGTTGAAAATAAATTTGGAATAAGGTCTATATATAATGAATCCATTGTACTGGCCAGTGATGGGTATAACAGGGTGACTAGAAACCTATCAGGCCTCAATTTCAGACAATTCCTTCCATCCTCACTTATAAAAAATGTAAACACCAATAAATGTTTAAAAAGAGCACTTACTTGGCCAGAGATCTAGCAGGGGCTTTAGGGGCATAAAACCTTCAACAGAATTTATCTTTTTCTTCGTGATTTTTTTTTTTAAACCGTTTGTCTGCTTCTCAGAAATAAGCAGGTTTTGTTATAAACTTGCCTTGCCTAACACTGTATATAAAATGAGAAATGCTATAGGCAGGGGAGAATAGAGGACACACATTAGATCATCAGTATTCACCCACAAGGTCACACTAAATGTAGCTTAAGCACCTTCTATGCTGATTGATTTTATATTTTCACCCATTAGGATGTTTTATTATTTCAACTTAATTTGGACCAGAACTGTGCAACAGGTGAGTGATCGCTCTCTGAGATACACCAAGTATTTATTGTATATGTGTGCTTATTTATTTCCAGTGCATTATTTGAAAGTAGTGAAGACAGCCAAAGTACAAGCAGTGATGATACAGAAACACCCAGTCCTGTGGACACTGTGGCACCAGCACATTATCCTGAGATTGCACGCCATCTGAGGTGTGGAGCTGCTCCCTGTTCATCCCTATTAGGTATGAATAATTTTGTGGATTTATTTTATTTAATATGTTCATATTTTTTTTATACTTTGCTCATCTTACCAAAGAAAATGTTTATTTCCACATTTCAGAGTTCTTCACTTGTAAGGGGCCAAGACTGATATAGGGGTTAATATCAGTCTAACACTCCTTAATTAACAAACTTACTTCTCCTATATTTCTTCATAGTAAAATGTTTTTCTGAAAGTTCACAAATTGTAGACTGTGAAAATGCCCTAGGAATTTAATCACTGTTGAATTTGTCACTATTGTTATTTTCTGAAATTAAAACACAGTTTGATGCAGTTGATTTTTAGGCTATCAGAAATACTTTTCCAGAAGAAAGCAAGTTATGTACCGTAGGAAGCAGACAGAAAACCCCTAAAATAATTTAAAGTTATGTAATCATTGCTAAGTTCACACTCGACACTTCAAAATCCATCATGGTGTATACTTAAACATGCTTTGTCACTGGCGCAAGGTAAAATTTCCAGTTTTCTAACAGAAGTTGCGCAGTTCCAACCCGATCAACCTCCCGATGTCCACTGCTCCAAACAACCACCACCACTACTAATATAAGTTCGTGATATCCTTGCGCATCACATGATTTGATGAAAATAGTGCCCTAAAATTACCTCTCCCCTAGGCTTCAATTTTTAATAGGATTTAGGACTCGGGGCACTTTTCCCCTCTTGGTATTTCCTCGAAAAGTTAACAGATTTGCTGTAATTAATATTCCTCTGAAACCACGTGCCACTGCGACGTCATCAGCAACGTCTAGAATTATGGTGCATACCCGAGGTTCAAAATAGCCACCATGTCTAAAATTTCACGAAACACACATTTCCTTGTATTGTGTTCAAAGTAAAATTCGTATCTCAAAATAAAAATTTGTTTAATGTCCCTTGTTCTTGGATACCTGTTTTAAAAGTATCCCCAACCCTGTATGGTGTCTGGTTTAGCAGTAAAAAAATTGTTTTCAACGTATGTTTAGAGATGCAGTGTCATTTTAGAATTGCAGTCCCACTTTATCCTCTGTTCAGAACTGCTTTAAAAGTTACCACGTTATTCAGAAAGGATGAAAGTTAAGGAAAATGTATTGTTTATATTAAAAGTGTCGATTATAATTTTCTGAAGTTGCCGGTTGATTAAAATTTGGTGTTTTACTATGATAAACGACATGAAACGGATTATTTCACATGAAATGCAACCGAATTCTGTTTCTATGAATTTATTATTATTTTAAACGTTCTTTACTGTGTTGAAAAGTGTGTGGAAATACTGATTTTATCTTAAAATGAACATTGACTATTAACAAGATGGAATATGACTGATTTCACTAATTTCGGTAAGTCTAAAGATTATTATGTACTGTTCTTAAATTCTGCCTAGTGGCTATGATTTGTTGATTTACTTTATTGCTTTTAAATGGCCATATGTTCTGAGATCAACTGCAGTATCGGCTTATGCATGAATTCCAACCCACATATCTGTGGCACTGAGGTTAACAATTTTGCAATGTTAAGAGTGTTTTACTCCCCCCCCCCCCCCCCCATGCTATCTTTCCAAAAGTGTGGAATTTACTTAAATTCTAGGATGCTTACACACTGTTTGAAGTCCTCTGATGCTTTTCTGATACAGTCGCCGCATTATGATGGTCTTATAGGAAGTAATAATGGTCCAATGTGCTTGAAACTTTGTGTTGCATTCAATTGTACATCGATATTACAAATGATTGTTGGAGTTTCAAATATCGGTGCATGTATCAATGTTTGTGTAAATACATACGAGAGCAAACCCTAGACAATTTTCAATTGTTGTGCTATATGTGTCATACACGAGGTTTTCCTGTAGCGTAAACATTCACAGTCCAATTGGCTAGTTGACTAAATTTGAAAAATAGGTTAATACTTTACCTTAGTATCTATCTTACTCAAAAAACATTATTTTTAAAAATCAAACATTTACATTATATATTTTAAAAAACAAATTTAAATTTATCGCCGAAATTCCCAAGACTGTCATGGCATCTTGAATGAAGTCACACCACTTGAACCAAAACAAAGCAGTCATGTATGTATATTGCAGGTGTCAAGTGCTCTTTAATTAAAACCGAATTTCTCATTTTATAAGTACTTTGTAGTGCCCCAGTGTAAAAGTACAACAATAAAAATGCCAAATAAATTATTTATAATGTTCCAAACAATGAACAGATACAGGAAAAGTGGTTTAAACTTGCAAGGAGCTTATCTGCAGATTCAAGAATTTATTTCGTGAAGATCATTTTGATGTAGGTGTTTGTGCACAATATATTTCTAAATCTAAAGAAAAACTGATGAATTTTGCAGAACCACTACTTTTCAAGTACTGACAACATAATAAGGTATGAGTTGAGGTTGTTTTGGTTTTATGATTTATAAGCTTTCTTTAATGTTGCATTTAACATAATAAACACACTCTGGCAGCTTATCATTACTGTGGTGCCACAATATGATGATAGATTCATATGCAAATAAGGAATACATTTTTTTTAACATCTCTCTTGGTTCTTGAGATATCATTACTAAAAGGTGATGTTAGGCTGATACGAAGCTGAGAGCAGACTGGAAATTGGCAGTGCCATATCTTTAAAATTTGCCACAGCTGTTTTTGAGGATATATTTTTCTACAAAAGGTGTATATAAAAACAAAAAGAAACATACCTTAGATGTGATGCAACTGAAAATTTACGATTCGGGCATGGCACAGAATTAATAGTACCTAACAACTATATCCAATGACATTATTCACGCCAAAGATAGTATCCAAGCGAAGAACAAAATCTTTTGTTATTTCACTTAGGTCTTCCTTCTGGTTTAGCTATTTAGCACTTGCTTATACTTGGCAAATGTAACCTCGTACCAGTACCAATTAATTTACAAAATGTGTGTCGAAGCAATAGGTTATTGTTTACAAAACTGAAATAATGCTATTTAAGCTTTTAATGTATAATTGACACTTGTGTATACTTACATCAAAGTTTTAACATTGCAGAATTCTGATGAGCAACAGTCTGTTTGATGCAAAAAATCTGCCAAGTTACGGTATCAATTTTGGGCAAATTGCTACTGTTTGATTTGCTAAATCCCGGTTCCATAGCAAATTACACTTGTCTTTCAGCATATAACTGAGAACTGTATTAACATGACAAAAGATCCTACATCCTACAAACTTGGGCGTCTCAGGTGGTGTGACGTAATGCTTTCTCATTGGCTTTTGCGGTCACGTGACTGAATGCCTGATTTTGCCGAATTTATTATCTAAAATAATAATAATCTTTATCTTTTATAATAAATAATTTAGTTTTTTGTTATCTCCTTAGCATGATTAATCATTAAAAACTGCTATGCATCTGATTTATTCTTAGTAGACACAAGCCTATTCTTCGAGATTGCTAGCCTGCTGAAACTTTGTCTGACACTTTCTGAGAGAAAATGTCGGAAAGAAAAAAACTCGTAGGATAAAACTAAAGTATTTGCTTTAATTTTGGAGTGGGATGTTTACCAGAATTGTAGGATATAAAAAGTAAATCACATTTCAACTGAATTAAAAACTAAAGTGCTCTACAAGAATTGGCCGCTAAATTTAGCGCCATCGCCAATGAAGAAAGGCATTTTGAGGACAGCAAAAATTTTTTAAAAAAGTGGATGATTTGAATCAAAGTACAAGATGGGAGTTTTCAACAAAGTAATGTTTATATCATACAGCCATTCAGACCCTTTAAGTACAGATTGGTTTAAGTAAAAAGCCCAGTTGAAATAACTTGTTTATTTTTACTACTGTTTACATTAATTTTTACAAAATAACAGTGTGTTGTTATATTGAAACTAGCTTCTATTGTCACGATACTTCTCCCTGTGATGAAGTGAATTAATCATAGATTCCTCTTTAACTGCTTTGATTTTACATTTTGCATTATGTAAAATGTTCTTACCTGTTCCTTAAAACCCCAGTGTCTCTTTTCATAATATAGTGCCTTTTTTTTAAAAAAAATCCTTGGTCCTACTAATTCCAGTGAGTACTCCAAATCCTCTACAGTCATTCTTAGAAAGTTTTCAAGCTTTCAAGTATCCTAACCTTTACTCAGCTAGTGATATATGATGAACATCACTCTCTTCAAAATGTTTCTTTTCTGTCTTTTTTTTCTGACAGAACTAATAAAACTGTGAAACCGGCAGCAAACTGGATTTTTTTTTTTTTTTTCATTTTGTTGATATGTTTCACTACTTAGTGGTTGTTCCCAATTGTTGCCTCTCCTACACCGATGTGCCATGTAAACACGTGACTTTTTTCTGAGAGTAGAAGCGGCACTTCACTGAGATCTAAGTGTCCCCCAATAACTTGCACCAGTTATTGCCTAAGTGTAAACACATTAGCAAGTTGATTCTGAAATAAGTGTCGCAAGTTTATTGCTCATGTATACGCAGCTTAAGCAGCTTTTTAAATGATAAATTCCTAGTACATTCTTGACAGAATGTATATACTGGCTGACTAATAGTTGTGTATCATGCTTTCTTAATGGCAGTTTGTACCTTTATAGGAATTACAAATTGTGTTTAGGCACAGCATGCAAACCATGCTTGGTGAGTCAGTGGTTAATGTTCATACCTGGCATTTGGGAGGATATTGGTTCCATCCCCACCTGGCCATCCAGATTTTGGTTTTCCAGTTTCACAAAAGTTGCTCCTGGTAATTACTAGGAAGGTTAAATTTAAGAGTTAATGACAGAATTCCTTTACATTCCTTGGCTCTAATTATCTGCTTTAATTAGCCTTGAAGACTCCATCCCCCAAATCAATTTTAGATTTAAGTAAGTTCATATTCCAATGGGTTTTTATGCCTTGTGTTTTGTCAAAGGTACACCTTTCATTAAAACTCTATTTGCATCCCAAGTATAAGGTGTCTAAAAATCTAACTGATCTACATTGTTTATTATGTGTAGATTAATGGGCCTAACTGGTTTCATTCATTAATAATTGTGCTCACAGATAAAGATTTGGGCTTAATATGATGAACATTATTCTTTCAGGAAGTTTTGAGGAGTCAGTTTTGAATGGACGGCTTGAACCGGTAAGCACTGTACAGGGTTTTACAGCAGACTTGGGAGCCAGTGGATCTTTCTGCCCCCGACACATGGTACTGCCAGTAACAGTGTTCTTCTATACTCTTGGTGACAATGACAAAGTCTCAGCACCATATCTGGTGAGTCATTATGAATTTCAGGAACTCTTATACACTATCGATATCAGTTGCAAGTAATGAAATTATATGCTGCTTGTTTGTAGAGTAGGGTATTTTGAGTGTTAAAGTGGAAACTTCATTCCAGCATTTCTATTATATTGAATTTAACTCCTTTGTGAAAATGTTAAAGGCAAAATGTCTGCTAATTCTAACACTTTCAACAAATTAAATATGAAATTATTGAACATAATTCATTTCATGTATAAAGATAGAAGCTATTAAATAATATACATGAGCATCGTATGTGCACCAATGAGTAGTATACTTTATTTTTCAATAATTCTGTTCATATTTATAATTTTTATCTACAAATTTTGAAAATCTTGTTGTCAAATTGTGAAAACTTTTTAATATCATCAAATTTAAGTGACATTAGTACGTTGGGATGAGATTGCATCCACAAAAATAAATTTCCACAGATTTAAAAATAAAAAAAATCGCATGTCACATATTGAAAAATCATTGACATCAGTGGTATTAGTACCAGTAGTGTAGCTATTAACAAGGATCCCAGTGCAAAAAAAAAAAAAAAAAAATTGTGGCAGAGCGAGAAATATGCAGTAGCGGAACACGGCCTTGAACAAGGCCATTTCTTTGACTTTGAAAACACCAGGATATTGGCGTGACAGTATTTTATCTGAAGCAGTTGAAATTCATATTATACCCAATCTTGTCAACCAGGACTCTGGGTACCAACTAAGTGAAGCTTGGACACAAATCATTAATGCAGTACGTCGCCAGCGTGGCACCTTGTGCACATTCAGCCACCTCTGAGGCTACAAAGATCACACCCTTCTGCCACATCCAGCACTTCATTAGAAGATGGTGACAGAAATTCTGATCGCCGAAATATTGTGTAAAAACACCTTGCTCACTTGGCTAGTCACCCAAGAAGACTATATTAATACTCAACACTGAGAGAAACTTCAATCAGATGGTATTTAGTTTTTTACTAAGGTGTTCAATGTGTGTTTTCCATTTTAAATTATCTTGTATCTATACAGGGTGGTCAGAAATTCACTGATCAGCAGGTAAGGACAGTGTTGGGGACGTTACACTAACGAAATAAATAAAAAAAAATCTAGTAGAAGTCTTATCGTTTCTGAATTATCTGCAGCTAAAGTTGGCCAATAAGTGTGCAGCACGGGTGAATGCAAACCTTCTTCCACAGGCGGTTTTGCTAAGCATACTCAAGGCATGGGACCGCCAAAGAAAGAGAAGGAAAAATTGTCTTCGGAAGTGGGGATCGAACCCGCAACCTTCAGTTTGAGAGTTTTGCGTCTTACCGACAACGCTGCCAAAGCACTACAATTTCTTTGTTTTTAGAAGCCACTAGGGTCGAATCTTTGGTAGTTATCGGGATTAATCGGTATTCCGCGATATTTTTTGGGAAGTCTGTGGTGGGGTTAAAGGAATTTTTATGGGAATTGGTTTTGAATTGGTTGCTCTGCTTGCTAGATTAATCTTTAATTTTTGCACAAAAATTGTTTAGTTACTGGCACGAAAAAAAAAATTAGTCAGCAAACTTAACTTATTTGTTGCAAACAAGTTTTTTTTTTATTCCATTTAATCATATTTCACTAGATTTCAATCACAACATTTTTATTGATTAACGTAAATATCCATGCTACTGTTTTACAACAATGAAAACAATAAACTTTTGGGAAAAAAAAAACAATAAATCCATTACCACCGTTTGTAACATAAATTTCTCTGCTGCAAAAAGCCTGTTCTTATTTAAACAAGTTGTAAACATTTTGGTAACTTTATTTTTCTTCTTCTTCTTTACGCCTTGTTGACTGCTAAGGTCATTAGAGGCGGGATGGGACTGGGGACAAGGAACGGGAAGGAATTCGGCCATTGCCTTTTTGAAGGAAGCATCCTGGCATTCGCCTGGAGTGATTTGGGGAAACCATGGAAATCCCAAATCTGGATGCCTGGACGTGGATTCGAACCGCATCCTCCTGAATGCGAGGCCAGAACGTTAACCGTCCACCCACTATGCTCGGTTTTGGTAACATGTATCAACTCACTAAGACACGGCAAGCCGCAAAAGGTAAACAAGCTATTACTCATTGAAAGCCCTTTTGTCACTGATACAAAGCAAAATTACTGTACAGTAATTTCATTTTCAACTTGATGTTATCTGTCTCAACATTGAAACCCAGCACGGATTTACTTATAATGAGCATCGACCCGCGACAGTAACCATAAAATAAATAATCTCAGAATAATCTTGTGTTTAGTAAAAATGTATCCCAATAAAAAACCAAAAAAATACGGTCCCCTACGTTTTACAGCAACTGCTCAAAATGTCCTCCCTCTACTGCAATACTGGCTTGACAACGCTGAATTACTGAATTTGCAATTCTTCCAAAATTGTAACTTTCTCCAATTTCATCAAAAGCTAGAATTATCTTAGCCAAAAGTTCTTCTGTTTCTACTTCAGTCTCATAAGCAATGGCCTTGACAGCTCCTCAGAGATAAAAATCCAGTGGGTTGTAGTCTGGTGACTGAGCCGCCCAGTGAATTAAGCCTCCTCGACCAATCCACCTGTTAGGATAAAATGCATCTAAGTGTTGACGTACCGGTACTGCAAAATGCGGCGGCGCGCCATCATGTTGAAACCACATGTCATTATGAATTGCCAAAGGGACATCTTCTAAATACAATGGAAGGACATTTTCACGAAATGCTTAATAAGAAGCGCCATTCAAATGTTGTGGAAGTATAATAGGGCCTAGTATAAATATGCCCAAAATACCCACCCAAATGTTAACACTAAATTTGTGTTGGTATGACTTGACAAACATTGCATGCGGATTTTCGGCATCCCAGATGTGTGTGTTTCGGCTATTAAAACACCCCTCACTGGTAATGCACGCCTCATCCGTCCACAGCACCTTCCTTTCAAAGATTGGATAATCCTTACATTACTGCAGGTACCACTGTGAAAACTGAACTCGAAGTGGAAAATCATCTTCCTCCAAATCTTGGACCTTATGAAAGTGAAAGGGATATAACCCTTCGTCATGAAGGACTTCCAAAACAGTGCCATGTAAGGCCTGGTAATCAAACAAAAATGACCCTATTGAAAGGCTGCATTTACACAGAGAAATTGAGGGATCACTTAGATTGGACATACCTGCAATGCGTTGGCAGTGACCCTAGAGCTTGTCCTCGGATTATCAGCAATCGTTTCCAGGACATTGTCTTCAACTCCTGCACTCCGCACAAACTGATTTCATCTGGTGTCTGTCCTGTGTACAGCAACAATTCCAGTTTCCCTCAACCTTCTGTCAACCAACACAAAAGTTTTATTTCGTTAGTGCAACGTCCCCAACACTGCCCTTACCCACCAATCAGTGAATTTCTGACCACCCTGTATATCTAGAAATTTTATGCTTTCTATATTTTCAAGTAGTCTTTCTTTAGGTATTGGAGTATCTGAATTCTTTTTTGTCTCAGTCTATGGCATGTGTTTTTTCTGTATATATTATTAGTTTGTTTTGAGAAAAGCAGTTTGCAATGTTTTTAGATCAGTGTCCAATATTTTTAGTTAGTTGTTCTATACACTGGTGTCATCTGCCAATTTAATATACTTTTGGCAGTTACTTGTTGTTTATAGGTCATTTACAGATACTAAAAATAGTACAGGCCCAAGAATTGACCCTTGCAGCTCGCTGCATTTCATGTGCCTGCAGTGTGACTGCACATAGTTTTCACTGTTGTCAGTCTTAAAACTACAGTCAACAATCTGTTTCCTATCATGCAGGTATGACTTTAGCCAATCCTTAGCAACTCCTCTAGCTCATTCTAATTTTGTAAGCAAGATATTACTGTCAGTTACATCAAATGCTTACTTCCAGACACGTCCTTTCATCTCTGGTGTCATATCGGGTGTCTGCAAGATTTCTGTATAGAATGAAGAAAGTGCTGTTTCAGTTTATTCATTCTTCCTAAAACCATATTGAGTTTGATCCATTTCCTGTTTCCAGTTTTATTAATAGGGATTTTACTTTAGCCATTTTAAGGCTATCTTGAAATATTCCTCTAGAAAATGAGCTATTTCGTGTATGAGAGGGGGGAAACTATTAATTTAGCATGGTGGTGGTGTAATGGCTAGCATTCTGGCCTCGCATTCGGGAGGACGGCGGTTCGAATCCCCGTCCGGGCATCCAGATATGGGTTTTCCATGGTTTCCCAAATCACTCCAGGCAAACGCCGGGATGCTTCCTTCAAAAGGCCATGGCCAAATTCCTTCCCATTCCTTTCCCCCCCATCCTTTCCCGTCTCTAAAGACCTCACTGTTAGAGAGATGTTAAGCAGATTAAAAAAAAATTAATTTAGCCTTTTTTTTAAAAAAAAAAGGGGGAGGGGAATCTGGAATATCAATTTTATTTTAAAATGTAGGTTTTAACTTGCTAATAATTATTAATACTTCCTTTTCATTTATTGGCCAAATAGAAAGGGTATTCATAATATTATGGCTGACATTAGCTTGAACTTGCCAATTTTTTCCCCTTAAAAATGGGGTCATCAGCAATATTCAAGAAAAATGTATTTGAAGGTATTAGATATCCTTAAAGAGTCAGATATTATTTCTTTAGTCTATTGCAGCTGAATTTTATGGCTGTCTGCTTGTCTCTGTCCTACTTTTTTTTTTACTACTTTCCAATGGCTTTCATTTTATTGATAGCTATTTTTTTGCATGTTAAGAACCTGTTTTTATTTATTTTTACAATAAATAGAAATCACATTCTGAAGTTGTTTCCTATGTCTTTGATTCCAGAGGTAACCCAGTCTTTTGTATTTATTACACTTTTGCTTTCTTGTCCTAAGTGGGAAATATATTTCAAAATCGTACAAAAAATGTGCTTATTAAAGAGTCATATTTCTGATTTGTTTCTGGGCAACTATACATTTCTTCCAAGTTTTATTTCTTAATTGATTATTAAAGTGGTGAACTTGATCATCATGTTGCCTGTATGTTAATTTTAGATTCTACCTTAGTGTTAAAATTTGGGCTAAATGGTCTGAATAACCCCTATCAAAATTCACTCTATCGTGGCTGTAATAACTGCTATTTAGAAAAATTTGGTCAATTGTTGTTGATGTATTTTTAATAATACATGTAGGTGTTTATGTTAAACTTTTAAGATTGGAGGAGGATGTAAGGCTCAAAGTATCATTTCACAATTTTGAATTCTTAGAAAAATCTATATTAAAATCACCAAATACAACAATAGTTTTATTTACTAATGGTAAAGTCATTGTTTTCTCAGAAATGTTAAGAAATATGTTACTGTCCCCTTCTGGAGATCTATATATAGAAACGGTTTGATTTTATTTTTTGGGATGGATATACTCGATATTTCAAAGTGCTTTTCTTTAGAATATTTTTAAGTGAATTTATTTCTTGAAAATCGATGTTATTTTTAATAAATATACAGTTTCCTCCCCATTTGAACTTGCATTTATAGTATGTACAATTACTTGACCACTTACTTCATTACTGGTACCCCATACTTTATTTGCTTTACTTGTCTGGACCCATATCTCTTTGTTGTATTTTCTCACTTTAGGTAGATCCAAGGGGATCACCATTTGTATATTGGCATTTATTTGGATATCAAATAATCTGATAAGGCACAACATGTGACCCAAAAAGGTTATCAAGTTTTGGGATAGACACTTCTCTTCTGTTCACATCTGTTGATATATGTCTCAGGGAGGCACAACTTGTAATGTTTTAGTGATACAAGGGAAGGAGCCATGTAGTGTTTTTGTGGTGTAGTTAGTTGACATGTTTCGGATAGGATTTTAATAAGTCCGGGTAACTACTAAATCCTATATTAGTAGGTACAAATAGAATTTGTGGTTAATTAATCCTAGTTTGTGAGCAGAAGACTCCTCTCCATCCATCCCAGCTATGAACTTCCATCTTCCCTGACTCAATACTAAAAGCTTAGTAGTTAACTGAGCGGGGTCGTGTAACGGCTAGCGTTCTGGCCTCGCAGTCGGGAGGACGGCGGTTCGAATCCCTGTCCGGGCATCCAGATTTGGGTTTTCCATGGTTTCCAAAATCACTCCAGGCAAATGCCAGGATGCTTCCTTCAAAAGGCCATGGCCGAATTCCTTCCCATTCCTTGCCCCCCCCCCCTCCTTTCCCGTCTTTAAAGACCTCGCTGTTAGAGAGACGTTAAGACGATAAAAAAAAAAAAAAAAAAGCTTAGTAGTTCTGTGAAAATTTCACTTTTTTGTGTCGCATCATCTTAGGTCTTATGCCATCTTCTTTAGTAAGTGGTAGCTTCTTTTACCATCTCTCTTTCTGCTGTGACATGTTCTTTCATTTCAGGAAGAGGCTTTAGTACCTATTGCCAGCCAATTCTTTTTATCCTGTTCCTACTGAATGGAATCAATCTCACCCTGTCATTGTTTAATCAACTTGCCTATTTTTGTATTATTTCTTGCACCCTGCATATATATTCAGTATCCCTGTTGACACCTGGAAGTTTTCCAATCTCTTTAGATTTAAGCCATCCCTAGTACCCCTCCGACTAAGGGTTTTCGGTGTCACAAACCCTACCCTCTCCCTCCAAAAATAAGCCTCCATGACTTTTCCACATAGCAGAGTTTGGTTGAACTGTGGCCTGTTATGATGCTTTGGTACCTCCCTGTACCTCCGTGCACCTCTTTTGCCATTTTCCTCAGGTCACACACCATACTACAGCCATTATTTCTACTATTTCCTACCAACATTACTGCTGCTATATTGTCATTTCTAAAAGCCTGTGGTATAAACATGCTTGACGGGGATTCAAACATTTCTACCGAACTTGATCATGTTGCTTGGTACCATTAAAGGATGCTTGCATAGGTTCTTTATACAGCCGCCAATCCCTCATAATTTCCCCCAAGAGATAAAGGTTTATGAAGTGAAACAGTTCTTACTTAGACAAATTTCATATTCTTGAATTCTGTGTAAGTGCTGGTACCAGAAAGATAAGGCATCGAAACTGTCGTCTCATTGAATTCAGATTGTGGGTTGACGTCACTCACACACACTGATTGGCAATCTTTCAGAAAATTCACCCAAAATTTGAAAGATCATCCTATGGCATACCAGAATAGCATCAGAGTCCACTGTCTTGATTGTTAATATAAAGTTTATAACAACTTGAAGTTTTTTAAGTTCCCCATTAAACCACTACTAAAAATCTTCAAAGTCCCTAACCTCATAATTCATTAAACTCTTCTCGCCTCAACTGCCCACTTGAAAATCTGTTCCCCAAGGTAGCTCTGGCTGGCTTTTTGTAGTATTGGCTAATCTATTGCTGAATCATCGTGGAACAATTGTAATTCACTAAAGAATAGTGTTTCCCCACGGGAATATACCAAAGTCCCCCATTCCTGTAGATCACTAATTTTACTCAGATTTTCTCGAAATTTTAATATGTTATAGTTTAATTCCGAATCTTTCTGGTCATGACAGCATTTCTTGCAATTATTCTTGTTTAAGAGCTATTAATTTCTAAAAGTCACACATGGTGATGCCATCACATGTCGACACTAAAACTTCGTTTTTCTTACTTTAAACATAAAGTTACCTTTGAACTGTTATATATTAGTTATTAACTGAATTTTTCTCTCTCAATTGAACCTACTTTTATTTTCTTAGCTCTTTTATCTAAAAAGTTCCAATTCTTTATTTTTCCAATATCTTCTCAGATAAATTTTAAATGCGTACAAAATACACCTTAACATGGTTGTCATTCTATTCTTCCTTAATGGAAATGAATGCAACAAAATTCATTATGACTGAAAAACAACCTTATTTGAGTATTACATCTTTTACAAAAATGTTTTAGAATTTATTTAAAAAAAGTGCTTTCTTGTTAAGAAAATTATTACAAAAGTTCTTTATTATACAATTATATGAGCTTATGAGCTTTGTCCCCTTGTAAATGGTTTTAGTAAGATAATGGACATATAACAAGGTTATTTTCCGATATGAAAAGTGCTTTACTATTGAAAATGATTATAAAAGTTATTCACTGTATGAATAATATGTAATAGGCCTCCTGCTGAATGGTTTAGGTAAAATAATAGATATATAACAACCCCTTGAGAGTTGACCCATATCCTCGGTGATCTCATCAAATGTTCTAGTTTTAAGAACACTTGTAATTGGACAGCATTGCCTAATTGGTCTCAAGTGTGCCTATAACAATCCCAAAGGTACTACCTAACAGCAGAAAATTTTACTTGTATTTTACACTCACTCCCTTATTCCTAAAAGTCTGCATCTTTTTTTTTTTTTTTAAACTGCTTAACGTCTCTTAACAGCGAGGTCTTTAGAGACGGGGAAAGGATGGGGGGAAAGGAATGGGAAGGAATTCGACCATGGTTTTTTGAAGGAAGCATCCCGGCATTTGCCTGGAGTGATTTGGGAAACCATGGAAAACCCAAATCTGGATGCCCGCACAGGGATTCGAACCGCCGTCCTCCAGAATACGAGGCCAGAACGCTAACCGATACACCACCACACTCGGTTTCTTCTTTTCTGTTCATTTATTTACATGCTGCTCTTCCCCTTGCCCCAAATTTGGTAATGGATCAAACCTATTTCTCCCAATTTCTAAATGTGTCTTGCACCTTTATCCTGACCACCTTCTATGCCAGCTCCCACCCAATCCGTTTTCACTCCCCATTTAACCTGGTGGTCCCTGTCTGCTCCTATATGCTCAACCTGAATGGTTCTAATCATTTTATCAATCTTCTTAATTGTTTCTATACCTTTTAAAACCATGGGAGAATTTCATTTAATTCTATTTTCTTTTCCCTCTGCAACCCCCCCCCTTTTCCCCTTTTTCCCCAGTGGAATAATTTCTCGCACCCAATGCAATTGATACAGTAAGACCCAGTCAAGTGTTAAGTGCCAAGTTTACCAGACTTGAATCAACAAAAAACAATACCCAACAATACAATAGGATCTTACAGCACTGAGCTGTGTACTCTATTACTAACACATACATTCTGGCTCCAAAACAGTAAAACCGAAGACTAAGCGAATGCCAGTTACAATTTAGACATAAATCTCACTAATCTCTAGGAAGTTGGGATACCCAGCGGTTTATTCAGTATCAATAATCTGTGCAATCATTTCTAGAGCCTTATATTTGTTGAGCCCACACGTTGAGAAATTAAAAAAATGTGGTCATATTGATTGTACCTTGTGAAGCTGGTTGACATTTTGAATGCTGTATACTCTGACAGAACTTGAACAAAAGTACCAGCAGGTGCCAGTAACTTGAAAAGTGTGAGAATTAATTTTTATTATTTGGGCAGTCTTACTGTTTCACACAACTGAAAAAGGCCTTGGACTATTAACAACTAATAAATGAGCTTTTAAAGTAATGATTATTTTTTATTACTTGTTGGAGTGTAATAACGTTGTATGTTAGAATTTCTGTGATTATTTCTCATATTACCAAAACTTCTTTGGCTTTTCTTCGGAGCTTATAGCAATTGTAGATTTATGGGCATTACTAAATGTTGTTAGTTGGTAACTGCATCAGTTGAGAATGGCTGGACCAATATGGCTAGTTTTTTAAATCATAGTAGTCAAAATAAGGTTTTTAGATAAAGAAAAAAATGAAAACATTACCCAGAAAATTTGAAAATTCTTGAAAAAACTGAAAGTGCTTTTTTCTACGTACAGATTTGCAAATTTTTTTAATATTCACAATAGTATGAATACGGTTTTTAGAGATAGAAAAATTGGGAAGTTACCTGGATAATTCTGGATAAACTGATAGTGCATTTTTCTATGGGATTTTTGGATGAACTCGAGACTACAACTCATGATTGTAATGATGGATATGCACAATTCTTTTTTCAATTCCTTATGCTACCGGGATGGAAACAACTCAAATGTTTTTTACTAAAAAAGGGGGAGGAGGAGGAGGTACTGGTAGATCTGGAGGAAAATCTGGAAAAAGCATTCTAGCCTAAATTAAGATTACCTGTGCTTTTATTTTTGTATTTCACAATCTGTCCTACAAATATAGTTATTTTACTTCTATTTCATTGATATTGAACAAGGTATTACCTGAATTAGGCATAACAGCGCCCAATCGTCTGAAGCACGACGCCTTTAATCAAGAATTGAAGCATGAAAACAATATGAATGTGATGCATTGCAAGAATCAGTTCAAATGAACGTTGGGCTGTTGAATTGCCAACAAAAATATATATATATGACACTCTCATGAATGTTGTGAATGATGGAATTAAAATTTTCTTCATGAATGCCCCCAGAGGAACCAGAAAAATGTTGACAATGGTTCCCTCACCCAATTAAATTGCACTTTCACTTGCTTCATCAGGAAACACAGCTACATTGTTGGAAGGTGGTAGAACAGCTCATTCATCATTCAAGTTGCCATTGAATATGCAATGAAACTTCAATGTGTAACTTCTCAAAGAACTGTGCTATGGCCAAAGTTTTTTGCAACAGTGCAAATTGATCATTTGGTATGAGTGTACGATTGCACATAAAAAGTCTTAGGAGGCATCATACCAAACAATGCAAGCTCTACCAAACAATAAAACTGGTTTGGCTGTGCGATAATTGAAATGTAAAGAAAACACCTTGACATTCATTGAGATTTCAAATTTAGTAGAAGAAAATAAATCATTTGGTTAACATGAAATTCTTACTTAATTCAGTTGTGACTTATATCTTGGAACAAAACCACATGGTTCAAAGTTGATCAAATTCCAGGCACATCACACATTTCCAGCATTTTAGCAGTGTACTGCTGATAGAATTCATCTCAAATGTAAAATTTCCCAGTGGCATACTTCTGAATATACTTCTCCTCAAATTGAATATCCATGGACACAATCGTTAATGAATACAATGGTCACTCAGAAATAAGTTTTTTTTCACCTCATTTTTACTTAGTTTACGCTTTTTCAATAGCTTTTCACAAATGCACAAAACTTTCACAAATTTATTGAAATTTGGTCAGAACATCTGTTGGGTCAGCTAGTTCCTTATAAATTGAAACAAAGATTCCTCATCCATACTGAGCGTGGCGGTGTAACGGTTAGCGTTCTCACCTCGCATTCGGGAGGACGGCGGTTCGAATCCCTGTCCGGGCATCCAGAGTTGGGTTTTCCATGGTTTCCACAAATCACTCCAGGCAAATGCCGGGATGCTTCCTTCAAAAGGCCATGGCCAAATTCCTTCCCCTTCCTTGCCCCCCATCCTTTCCCGTCTCTAAAGACCTAGTTGTTATAGGAGACGTTAAGCAATTAAAAAAAAAAAAAAAAAGAGTGCGCCGTGAATCCGGTGAAACATCAAATCTCGGACATCGCTGCAGCCGAAAAAAGATCCTGCAAGAATGGGATCAACGACGACTGAAGAGAATTGTTCAGCATGACAGAAGTGCAACCCTTCCGCAAATTGCTGCGGATTTCAATGCTGGGCCATCAACAAGTGGCAGCGTGCGAACCATTCAACGAAACATCATCGATATGGGCTTTCGGAGCCAAAGGTCCAATCGTGTACCCTTGCTGAGTGCACGACACAAAGCTTTATGCTTTGTTTCAAAAGTTTCGATTATAAAATGTCAGCAATGCTCACTACTTAGATTGGGGTACAATATACTTGAATTATTGTTTATTTCGTACTCCGTAGGAAACACTAGGCAGTTTTTCTGTTTTTTTTTTTTTCTTCCCAGAATTTAGTGTATTTAATCCTCATGAGTTAAATGATAGATCACAAAATTGACAGTTAAGGTTACGCCATTTTTAAATTACCTCTCATTTTGAATATTGATGCAGTATATATTAAAATTCATTACCATGGTATTGTAAGTCACAAAGCTTTTGTATGTTTAATACTGGTGTATTTGTTTTTTCATAGCCCACTATTGGGTAACAAAATTTGGTTGGAAGGTTCGATACAGAATATTGAAACCTAATGCAAATCTTGAAAAACCTTCTACTCCATATTGATAAGAATACTCTTTCTATGTTTGAATTCATTGTGTAAGGCACTATAAAATCCATGCTTTTGATTCCAGTTTCTAGCAAGGACAATTTGTAAGAACGGAGACTTTCCCGACGTATGCTTGAAATGAAGTCTTCATGGGTGTACCGCCGGATAGTGTTTTGAAAACACTATCTGGCAGTACACTTGTGAAGACTTCATTTCAAGGACAATTTGTTTAGACCTCAAAAATAAAAGAATCAAAAGTGTTACTGGTTCTTTTGGAGAGGTTCCAGAACATCCTTTAAACTAAACCATAGACTTTCCTTATGCACTTGTATTAGTTTTTTCTGAGCATGTCGCTCATTCATACGAAACAAAATATGTGATAGTGAAATTTACTCACATTTAATGTGGTATGTGGTCTGCACATTTTTTTTCTGTAACTACCTTCCAACAGGAAGTGCAGTGTAATGTTTGTGAGAGTTACTATGTAAAAATTGTGAGCACAGATTCTGCTCATTTTCTTTTTTCTATTTCAAATTAGTAATACTAGTTATTTTGGCATCAGATAAATAACTTTTATGCTCTAGGAACCAGGAAAAAACCATTATTTTGTGCTTCTGTAGTGAATATTACTTCAAATATTTTTATTAAGAAACAATCTGTTGTTACAACTTCATAACTACATGCACCTTTAACCATAAATTTATGATCTTATATTTTTACACTCGTACTAAAAAAGGAATCTATTTTTAGGCCCACATCAACCTTGGCAAGAAAGGTTACAATGTTCCAAGGAGTGGAACTATACAGTTAACTTTATTCAACCCTTTAGGAACGGTTGTAAAAATGTTTGTTGTGATGTACGATTTATGTGATATGCCTACAAATTCACAAACATTTTTGCGCCAGCGCACATTGTATATGCCTGCCAGCTCTGCTGAAAATCATTTGGAAAATGCTCAGAAGTGGTTGCGCTACCTTATTCATTTGCGGTAAGTTCATACCAAATAAGTAGATACACTTGCAACTAATATAACTAGGCAGGAGTGGAGTGTCGGGTATACATTGTAGATGAATCAATATGTTGTACAATTGCAGCAGAAAATTTGTTATGCATGTTTACCTGAAGGGTCATGTAATAGAAGATGCCTGTATAAATGCTTTTTCACTCATCTATACTATAATTTAATTGGCTCTCTCTGCAGTCACACAGCCTAGCAGCAGCCAGAGATGTGAGATTATAAGCCTTATTTAACAGTTAAGCCACTGTGAGGAAATGACTTGCCAGAATACTTTGTTAATTTGCGTAGCAGCTGAAAAAAAAACTTGGACTACAATTGTATTTTATGATTCGGTTAAGACCTTCCTGTTACCATTTTTCAGTCATTACTGTCATGCTTCTAGGCCATCTTTAGATATTTCAATTCAACATCAGACTTGAAGTTACACGAGACTTTACATTAAGGCTAGTAAAAAGATTTTTTTTTAGTATGTTCAATGTGAATATTTAAATTCATATTCTCGCCAGATCAGGTCAACCTGTCATGACAGTTTGCTCTGCAAATTGGAAATAATCTACACATGTGACCACACACAAAACACTGTCACAGACTTATATTAGTTTTCAAATGCTTAAGAATGGAAGAGTTATTCATGTCTCATTTAATTAATTCGGTATGTGAAAAATTGTAAGGAAAATTTGAAAACTTAGATTAAGCAGTTATCGCATTAGCCTTCATAAATTATCTTGCGATAAACTGTTAAGACTCTAGTAATAAGTTTCCTGAAATCTATAAAGGCAAAAATACAATTAACATTTTCCATTAGTACAGTTGTTCTGCATGTAAAGTGGAAAATAGTTTGCCGGATCTGAGGAGAGGCGTTTTGAGTACTAGTAAATGTATGTATTAGTAGAGTGAAGTGCAACAAAAATTAATATTCTTTTCCTTTTAAAATAGGTTCTTCAAAATGTTAATGTAACACCATAGATGTTTGAGTTCTGTTGTCAATGTTATTGGATAAGGAGCAATTAGAATAATCTGGATTCTGTAACTAACATTAATGAAAGCGATTTTATGTTGTTGAATCAGTACCTCCTACTGCTACATTTGTGCTAGCAAAAGTCTGTACAGTCCACCAAACATATTTCCATTAGTCTTAGTTTTTATATGTTTGAAGCCCTCAACAAAGATGAAAGTTGACTGCCCCCCTTTTTTAATAGAAAATACAATTTTAAGTTATTTATTTGTTTATGTATTTATGATTAGTGATATAAGACTTGGGAAGGAAGAGAACAAAAGCAAAGTCTGCTAGATAACCTATCTTTGAAATTGGTTTGCGCACACTTTCATTTGTGTTGTGGGTTAGTAATTTGTGTTTTTGTAGTTAAAAAGGTTAAATTTTATCTCGTAGGTTAGTTAAAATGTTGAAGAATATCATATTCTACTAGTGTGAGTGTTAGTGATCCGATTTGATTATTATAAATCCATAAATTGTAGATTCAGTACACAGTTGCTTTTGGTTACATCTAGGATTAACGTTTAGTATCAATATTCTTGTTATAGCGTAACAGAATTTCACTGTAAGTTTGTTTTAAAGCAGATTGTGAAGTTCCTAAGTGATAGTGAACCATTTTATTTAATAGAAACTCAGTACAGTGTAAACAGAGTTTTTACTAGTTTACATTTGAGGTTAGGCCTGGATCAGAGTTCTAGGGTGTCAAATTGTATTGTAATTGTTTAAAAAATTATTTTGATATCATTTGTGTTGGTTTTTTGTAGGTCTTGTGTTTTGAGTGATTTACATAGGTTTTTAGCATTTTTCATTGAAGCCTACTTTTGCTTTTCTTTGGCAACTGATACACAAGTAGTTAATTTTTTTATTATTATTATTTATTTACCCTTCATTTATACAGCCTAATATCTTAGTGACTAAATTAGGCCTTACATATTAATTTTTGATTGTTATTACATAGTGTCAACAGCTTTTCATGTAACATTTGTAAGCAAGGAATTTGGCATATAGTTCCATTACACTTTGATTTACAGTCTAATTCTATAATATTAAATTTGAACTGGCTTGCTGTTATAACAGTTACAGCTGCTATTGCAAACTCTTTAATATTATAAATAATAGCAAATTTCACTTATTGTATTTATACTCTATACTTCCTCCTTACAATTTACATTTCCAGGAGCTGAGCTTGAACCCTCCCCTCTGGCTACTTCTTAGAATCGTATTCTTTTGTTGCTTTAACATTTAACAAACTCTTTGTTTTGCTAAAGTTTCTATTACTAATGCACATTGGAGTTTATATGCACACTTCCATTGTAGTAGCATGAGGGTGCAACGATGTTGCTAACAGTGACTATTGTGTCATTATTGCCCAGAACTGTCACAGTTGCAGAATTATTGATCAGGAACAGCAGATTCTGAAGCTCCAGTCAGATCTGGAATCTGCAGAGGTATTTAAAGGCCCTGAAGGCAGAAAACTCTTCTTAGCCTTAAGCAGAACCGTGAGTGAAAAGAAGTCAGCTGAGGTAGAAGATGCTGTCTGTCTGATGGTTTCCAGCTGGAGAAATCCAATTTGTTTCAGCTATTGGAGGGTCTAGATGGTGTCTTTGAGGACCATCAGGTTGGACTGAACCATCTGGGATCTTGTTAACTAAAATGTAGAACTTTTAGGGGGTATATAAAAGTATACACAGGAAGGTACTGTTACTTGTAGTCATGGGAGGGTAATTGGTGAGATGGTTGACTTGGGGCCGGTTTATGAAGTCTGCAGTATTTTCAAACCAAATGCAGATCTTGGAAGTGTAGTAGCAATTTCTCAGAGGAAGATTGTGTTGTAATTGTGGGAGGACCAGGAAATAGTCTTGAAAAGGACCTCAATTATTCAATTTATGAAGACATTACTCACATTTCCAGGAAAACACATTGGCCATAAGTGGGATTTGTAGGTTTGTTTAAGCATTATGGTTAAACCTGGATGTGGCACAATATTAGGCATACAAATGCATTGTTCGAAAGGGTTCTCTGGCAGTCGGCAAATTCACACATTGGTTTGATTGGTATGGCCTGTATTGGTAGCGACAGTTATACTCGCCATGGACTCCATCTGAATTTCAGAGGTAAAAGGAAGCTTTCGCTTTTTATTGGTGATGACATTGGGGGATGCCAGGTGAGTGAAGGAGGTATTCCTGTTGTAAGTGGTGTTAAGTTGTAGCCTTTTTCAACGTAAATAAAACATATGTATCAAGATGTCTAAAGGAAATGAATGTCCCTGTTGATAAAAAATTATTGAAATTAGAAATTCCAACTGACTTATTAGTATGTACTGATAAACAATTGAATCAGTGTTCAGACCACTTTTCTCCATAAAAATATAAGAGGAATATTTAGTAAAATTGATTACCTTATGCCTAGAAGAGATTCAAAATTCCAGAAATTTTAATGCAGATGTTTTGTGCATATCTGAACATCATTTGTCTGATGAAGGAATATCTCAGCTGTCCATCCCAAATTATAAACTAAGCTCTCATTTCTGTAGATGCAAAATGCAGAAGAGGGAAGGTTCTTTTTTTTTTAATAATTTTTTAATCCAACAGTGTAGTTGTAAGTATTGTATATAACAACACTTTAAATGCTGTGTTACAAAACTGGAATATGGTAAGGAAGAGCTCAAAGTCATAGCAATTTACAGGGCCACCTCAGGAAATTTCAGACTTTTTATCTCGGTTAAAGTCATTGCTACTATTTTCACAAATAAGTTTTATGTGGAGATTTTAATGTTAACTTTCTCAATCACAGCAATGAGATAATAGATATGGAGGTCTTGATGTTGCCTTTTAACTTAACGGCACTCATAAATTTCCTTACAAGAATACAAAATAATAACAAGTACTGCAATTGATAATTTTTTATGTATATTTCTCAGTACAGTAATTACAACATACTTCCGGTAATAAATGGTATCTCCAATCATGATGCCCAGCTGTTATTAATGAAAACATTTCATAGATTCCTTAAATAACGAATACTGGTGAGAAGTATACACTGCACAGGGTGTTCAAGCAAAATTTGATTCCTTTATAAATGTATTTTTTAAATTTTTTGGTGGAAGTTTTTTTTTTTTTTTTAAAGGAAAGTTGCCAATACTTCAAACAATGAACTGGGTAAGGGATTGATAACAAATGGTATTAGAGTATATAGTAAAACAAAAAGGGACCTTTACATAAAAGTAAGAGAATCAGATAACTATACACTGAAAGCTCATTATAAACTTTATTCTGAAATGCTAAGAAATGCAATAAAAAAGGCCAAGAACAGGTAAATAGAGAACTCTGGCAATAAAATGAAAACTGGAATATAATAAAAACTAGAACTGGAAAAATTGTAAATCACTCAAGACATAAAAATAGAACAAAATGAATCTGTGCATAGTGAAGTAGGGAAGTTTGTGAAATATTTAACAAACATTTTACTTCAGCTGTAGAGCAATTAGGCATAGAAAAGCACTAAGAATTCTTCAGACTGCTTTCCCAAATAGATTTGTGGAGACACAATTGCCAAAAGTAATAGTCATCATCATCATCATCATCATCATCAGCACCTCCTGGGTACTGGTCACGAGCACTCTCCACTTCTTCCTGTCCATGAATAGTTGTTGTTCATGAACAGTCTTCCGATCAAGCCCTCGGTCTTCTATATCCTCATTGATTTGGTCAATCCATTATTTTATTATTTTTTGGGGGGGGGGGCCTTCCCACGCGCCTTTTACATTGGATGTTCATATTAAAGTATGCCTTTGCTCTTCTTTCTTTATTCCTCCATCCTTTGGACATGTCTTTACCACCTCAGGCGAGAATGCTGTAAGGATTTTGCCGCACTGATGCTAATGACCTCGTTGTCGACACGTCCTAAAGCCACATGCCACGCCACACTGATGTTTATACTGGCATCTGCATGATTGATCTCATTCCTCACTTTGTCCTTTCGTGTTCTCTGAAGTATGCAAAAACTTCATTTCAAATGCTTGAAGTCTACTATTGTCTCTTCTGGGCAGGGTATATGTTTCCAGTGTATGAGTAAGTATGGGGATGTAATATGTTTTGAATAGTGTATGTTTGCACTTTCTGGGAACTTGTTGTCCCACAATAAAGTTCTCACCTTGTTATAGAAGACTGCTGCATTATTATTCCTGTTTATAATTTCACATTTACTGTTATCTTTGCTCAGAATACTACCAAGTTATTTGAACTGGACAACATTTTATAGTTGTTGGTTGTTTAGGTATATCTTCACATTGGAAGTCCCTGTACCTGTTGCCATGACCGTCTTACTCTGGCTGATTTTCAGTCCGTACTCCTCAAACAACTTGTTCCAAGCCTCTAGCTTCTCTTGCACCTCTTCTGCACGTTCACCTCAAATCATATCATCAGCTAAGACTAGGGTTGTTGTTTCTTTCCCATACACTTCTTTGAAATTCTTCAGGATGTCATCCATCACAGCAGTGAAGAGTAGGTGCGACACAGCACTGCCCTGTTGTACTCCTCTAAACCACTTGCTCTCTCCGTTGCCTATTTGCACACATGCTTTTGTGTTTTCATAAAGTATTTTGATCTTGCTGATTAAAGATCCTGGTACCTGTCTTCATTCTAAGCACTCCCAAATTTTTGCTCTTGCTATGTTGTTATAGGCCTTTTTGACATCAAGGAAGACCATGATGATTTCCTTACCCCTTTTTAGATGTTTTTCAATGAGCATTCTTGATGCAAGGATCAAATCTGCAGTACTTCTTCCTGGTCTGAAACCATGTTGCTCATCCTCTAAGATTTCTAGATATCTTCATAACCTTTTCTCGATCACTTTTTCCAAGATCTTCAATCCATGGGAAAGAAGTGTGATTCCACGATAATTTCCACACTTTTTTCTGTTGCCCTTTTTAAATATGGGTATCATTACACCCTTAGACCAATCCTCTGAAACCTTTTTGCCCTTCCAAATGGCATTTAACATCCTATACAACCACTGGATCCCATTCACCCCCGCTGCTTTTTTCATGTCTGAGTTAACCTCGTCATAACCACTTGATTTACCTTTCTTTGTGGATTTCAATGCAGCTTCCACTTCAGACCTGTTTATAGGGGGTTCTGCATGTTGCATGGCTTCTGTTTCAGTACGCTCTTTTAAATCCCTGTAATATGTATTCACTGCATCACCATTTAACAGTTTATCAAAATACTGTCCCATTTCTTCCCTGACCTTTCCTATATTCCTTATCACTACTCCCTCGTTATTCTCTAATGCTTTTACTGATTCTTGCTGTCCTCTTGTTTTTAACTGTTTTGTATAACAGATTTTTATTTTCTTTAGCATCTTCATGTTTCAGGGAAAATTCCTCCCACTTCTTATTTTTCTCATTCTCAATTATTTGTTTGGCCATAAGTTTGTGTTCTCTAAATACCTGATTTAATCTTTTCCTCATCTCTCTGGGTATCAACCTTCTGCTTTTCCAAGTCTAATAATCTCTTCGCCTTATTCCTCAGTTGAATAGCTATCTCGACTTCATAATTTCACCAAGCAGTTTCCTTAACCCAAACCTTATGTCATAGCACACACTTCCTTTGCCTCTTGAACAAGAGTGTTCTTGAATTCCTCCCACTCTTCCTGCCCACACTTGGTCTCATTTTTGGGGAACTTTTTGCCTGATTCTTCTTTGATATTCTTCCTGCTTCAGAGTTTTCTCCAGTTCCCACACCTTAAATTTAGATTTTTTCTCAGTCTTTGTATTGCACAATTCAATTCCTGTTATCACAGATACAAGTAAGCTATGGTCACTGCTTAAACTCTCACTAGGAATGACTTTGGCATCGTAACTCGCCTTCCTGTCTCCTCCGTTGCTATAACCAGGTCAATCATCGTTTTGTATTTTCCATCCCAACTGTATCTGGTTACTTTGTGGCTACCTCTCTTCTTAAACCAGGTGTTCTGTATTTCTAAGTTATTTCGACAGCATAGATCAATCAGGTCTTCTCCCTCTGCGTTTTTTTACCATATCCAAATGGTCCTATCACCTTCTCCACACCAATCCTATTCCACCCTAACTGGGCATCCCCTATTATTAAGATGTTCTCCTTATCCAGCTGGTCTTTGAGCTGTTTCAAAAATCTCTGCTTTTCCTCAGATGTACATCCTGTTTGAGGTGCATGTACCTGCAGAAGTTTTATTACCGTACCATTTGAAGGTATCTCTACTTTGATGATTCTATCATTAATATACTTAACATCTGCAATATCTTCTACTTTCTTACTCAATATAATACCAACACCATTTTGTAACTCTTTCCATTTTCCACTCCAGTACAGGGTGTATCCATGCCTCAAGATTTTTTTCCCTGTACTTTTCCACTTTTTTCACTTAAACCAATCACATCCAGCTGTCTTCTTTCCATTATGTCAACCAGCTCTTCACATTTTCCAGTTAATGACTTTACGTTTAATGTACCTATTCTCATTTTTGGCATTCTTTTTCTCATTTTAGGCTTTCCCACACCCTTCCATTGCCTAGCATCAGGTTGTGTACCGTCATTTTTGGCAGTGGCAAGATATGTAGGCTGTCTCATCCAGTGAACTAAATTCATTCTGAGCCTTGTTTTAACATTGAAAGCAAATTGCTTATCACTCCTATACTGGCTTGCTAGGCCTAATATAATAGTCTCGGAAATAAATAAATAAACTTATGAAACAATTATAACCTAAAAATGCTTCCAGCTATGATGATATTTCAAGTAAATTTCTTAAAAGATGTTCAGATTGTATTAATCATGTTCTTGCCACTTGTCGCGGTTATGCTGGAGGTTCGGTTATAATACTTACTGTGAACCTTTAAAGCTTCTGCGCACTCACTAGATTCTGGTTCTTTCTCTGACGGCCGCCAACCGATGTTAAGTCGGTAAATGAAATAAAAATGCACCTTCTTATTTGAAACACATGCATTTAATAGTTAATAAGATAGTCTCGCTCCAACTCCCAACCTTTATGAAAGTTCGCTATCGGTACTTTGATCCTTTAAGATTACAGGTAATGCCTCCAATAAATTTAGACTGAATAACACGCACTCTTTTCATTCATACAACACCCTTACTAGTTCTCAGACCATGCCTATGGCTCACCACGAAACAATTCATATAAAATTCTGCAAATACTTTCTCCATTAATAAAGTTCCTTCATATCACCAAAGAAATCACCTTCTACAAAATATATTCTTTATCATAATGACTGAGCGCGAACACGCGTTCTCGTCGACTCGACTGACTTCACTTTCACGACGGACTCACTTACTCCACGGCCAACGGCAGACTGCCGGCCCAGAAGCCTAGGTGCGTCTTTCTCCCACGCGCACCATGCTTCCGAATTTGGGGTTTACACCCCCGAGTTCACGGACCCGGCAGATGCTGACGTCACTAGACGACGACCAGCTTCAACACATGCCTCACAAGTGGGTCCTACCTCCCTAAACCCACGGACCTGGCGGATGCTGAAGTCACCAGACAACCACGCAAACCGCCAATATTTAAAACTTCTCAAACTAGCTTCCAAAGTAATGGGTAAATGCCACTAACCCGTTACACACTTTTGTAATGAATCCTTAATACCAGGTGTATTTCCGAATAGACTAAAATATGCAGTTGTAAAACCACTATTTAAAAAAGGAGGAGCAACATGTGTAGATAACTATCATTCCATTTATTACTTTCAGGATTCTCAAAGATTTTTCAAAAAGTCATGTGTTGTAGAGTAACAGAACATGTTACACACTGCAATAATTCACAATTTGGGTTCCAAAAAGGATCATCCATAGAAATGGCTATATATTCATTTTTAAATAACACATTTGAGAATCTGAATAATAAAATGAACCCTGTAGGAATATGTTTTGATCTTGAAGCATTTCACTGTGTAAATCAATGACTTTTTGGGGGGGGGGGGGGGGGGGAATGGCATTTATGGAACCGCAGGTAAATGGTTTAGTTCATATATAGAAAGACGAATGCAAAAAGTTTCCATTTTTTATTCTAAAGTAAGTAAAGATGCTTCATCAGACTGGAAGAAATTAAAACATGGAATTACACGAGGCTCTGTCCTAGGACCCCTCCTCTTTTTGTTATACATCAATGAACTTCCTAGAAACTTATCTGACAAAGTTAAGAAAGAATGTTTTATTTGCAGATGACACTAACCTGACTGAGAGAAATCGGCCTAACAGTAATCTAGAATTTAATGTAAATGAAGTTGCAAATTGGTTTAAGGCAAATTCATTAAATTTAAATATTGAAAAAAAAAAACACATATTAGGTTTAAAACAAGAAATTATGCGTAGCCGGATTTGCATATAAACTATAAAAATAACACAATCTTAGAAACAGAGTATAAAATTCCTTGGCATTCAAATAGGTAAGAATCTCTGTTGGCACCAACATATCACTTCACTGCTGAAGAAGTTAAGTAATCCTACATTTACAATATGAACACTTGCTCTAACAACAGATCTAGAATTAACAAAACAGGTGTACTCCTCATTTTTTCATTCAGTGATATCATTTGGCATAATTTTTTGGGGAAACTCTTCACAAAGTAAAAAAGTTTTCATAGCACAGAAAAGAGCAGTTACGATGTTGTGTAGGGTAAAACCAAGAATTTCTTTTAGACAAACTCAATATTCTTACAATGACTTCGCAGTATATATATATATTCTCTCATGTGCTTTGTCATAGAACATTTTAACCCATTTACATCTAATTCACAGGTACAGTTTCAATACAAGAAACAGAAATAACTTGTACAAAACACAAACATCTGTGTCATTAGTGCAAAGAGGAGTTGATTATTCTGGGACAACATCTGTTTAATAAACTTCCCAAGAGTATAAAACAGTTTGCAAAAAATAGATATATTTGAAGAAAAACTGAGAGATTTTTATTGGTGACTCCTCGTACTCCATTCAAGAATTTGAACAAAATAATTTACTGCATTCAATATGACCTTTTGCAAAACTCAGTTCTTAATATTTATTTTTAATCTCTTTGTCTTTGTAATATATAATTGTTTTCACTACGATTATGACTCTTATTGTATGTATGTATATTAACCATGACATGTTTCACATCCCAGAGGTCCTTCCTCAGCAGGGATCCATGGGACAAGATTGATAAATAAATAAACCATTTATTGTGCAAGAAAATAGCTCTGATTTTTAATCTAAGCCTTTAATTGTGTAGAAGTCTGAATACTCTCAAAGTGTTATAAATGTAAAATAAATGATTACTGCACATGCTAGTGATTTTTTTCTTCTGCTTTTGCCAAACATGTTTCAATTCTTTCACAGAAGCATCTAAAGCTATTTTTATTCCTCTTAAATTTGTTCACATGTCATTACATGGTTATGGCATTGCATTTTTTTACATCAAATTTTATGGTATAAATTATGATCTCAAGTTTTCAATTTACATTAGTTTATTTCTACACTTTACCTCCAGGGCCCGGTCCTTTTCTGCTTGTGATTATTCACTACACTACACTACACTGCACTGTATAGTTTTTCAGCTGGTATACTTGGGTTTACATTTAGACCGCATAATTCTGTGTGGTTTTACTGTGTTTTTCTGCTTGTTTTCCATTTCGTTTGCTGTGGAGAGTTTTTTTAATTAAAAAAAAATTGGTATTTTTCAGTTTCTTGTGATTTTTGTGCATTCTTTGTTTATAGTGTCTTTACTGTGTTGATGATTGTATTTGTTATATCTTATGAGTAATGTGTACGTCCGATTTGTCAGATTTCTGTATTTGTTATTATTTTTTCCTTCTGCTAATTCTTTCTGTATATAATGTAATCCTCTCGAGTGTCCAGCCAGATGGTGTTGTATAAACACAACATTTAGACAGTTAGCTCTGCTGTCATCAGGTGGGTACCATTCCTGAATGTATATAAGGAAGTTCGATAGGAGGCTAAGCCAGTCTAAGTGGCAACAGCTAAAAGAGACCTGATACTCGAAAAGAGAAGAGCTAGCTGTCAAAATGTCACGTGTATACAACACCATCCGGCTGGACACCCGAGAGGATTATATTACATCACAGTATGCCCGGAAAGTCTCCACTCACTTTCTGAATGTTAGTTCTCTTAGAATGTTAGTGTACGTGGTTTACTGTTGTTTATGGTGAGTATTTACATATCTTTGCCAATATTTGTTAGTAGGTGGTTGTCATCTTGTGAGTGATCCACAACTTCCAATTACTTTTCATAGTAATTTTACACCTGGCATCTGTTTTGGGGATAACTAAATGGCGAGGAAGTAGTATTGTGCAAGGTTGCTAACTAAGAGAAAATTTTGGATTGGCCAGATCTTTGAGTTGCAGAGACCTGCATCAAAACTGCACAGACTAAAGCCAATGCTAAAATAACTGATTTTAATTAAATTGTATTTTTTATATATTGAATGATCCAACTTATTCTAAAAAATATTCTACCTCTGCCTGTGTAGTCTGCATGGACTGGTTTACCTGGAGTGAGGGGGGTACTTTGTGATATGAAAATATTTTATAGACAATGGGTTAGAGTAAATGTGCATGCTACAGTTTTATCAATTTGATGTGGTGTAGAAAGCTTAACATTAATTTAAGCTTCTGCTGGAATTGAATTTGTTATAAAATTTTGATTTTTGAAAGTCTGCTAAACCCTAAAATAGTGTTAAAATTTGTACTACTTAGCATTAATATAATCCTACTAAATTTTCAAATCAATAAGATTCCAACCCCTTTTTTCTTTTAAAATATATATATATATATATATATATATATATATATATATATATATATATTTGCAACATTCAAGAAGTGTTACAATGCATTATGAATATACAGATGGTATTCTGGTATTTTTTTGCCAGGCTTTTTGTATGACAGTTCATTGGTATTAGCTGCTCAGTTAATCCCAGCAGAAACATATCTAGCAAATGTGCAGATTACTGTGCTGTGAAGAGGGTTTTGCACATTCCCACTGACATTGCTAGCATACAGAAAGCCTATGAAGCTGCTGCTCTTAAAGTGGTTTTTAATGTATGCACCGTTTGCCATCATGTGGTGTTTTGCCAGTACAATTCTTTAAACTCGTTCTGGAAAGAGACGTTAACTATGGTACTTTCTAAAGCATTTGTGACAATGTTTACATCAGCATTATGCTAAAGTTGAAATAATTCAAAGTTTTCACCTCCCATGCAAAAAAGGCATCTGTTGTAAGAATGACACTTTAAGGTTCATCAGAAAATATTTAATGTATCTAATTTTCTTTCCACTATATACATATATACATCACTGTGGTGATGTGTGGTATAAGTGGCAGTGTCGGCAAAAAATCCACAAAAAAAAAAAATACACAGTTAGTGATGTTTTGGGAAAGCACTTAACCATGCAGTGTGTTTGATCACACACCTGCAAGTCAATCAATGTGCACAATTAAACTCCTACCAGATGAATGGCAGAAAATTATTGATGATGATTTAGTCAAGGAGATGACAAAATAATAATCTCTTTAGACACATCATTGGAAGTAATAATTAGTTATATATTTAATTAGTTATATAGTGAGATATAATAAATAATAGTAATTAAAATGAAGAAAATGAATAAATCAACAGTAAAAATATTGGTAAAAATTAATAAATAAGAGGTGGGTTTACTAGTGGTACAATGTTACCAGAGATTCAGGGCAGGCATACAGTTACCATTACCAGGATTGAGAAGGGGTGGTAATAGATGGGAGGATTGACTGTTGTTACCATCAAGCAGTAATAATACAGCTTGTTGGGGCAGCCACTGATTAGTTTCCTGTGGCCATTCATCCCAATGGACATTTGGTTCAAGATGGGACCTATATGTGAGGTGTGGCTACAAAATAACCAGACTGATTTTTTTATGCTAGTTATTTGGTGCCATGCTCTAGTGATTGCAGGGGCATTCAGTTCGAATAAAGCATCTACATATTTTTCCATTTTGTTGACCATGCAGTTTGGCTGCACCTTTACTTTAAATATGACCATGTTCTGCACTGGAAAAATGCTTACTGTAAATGCTGAGTGGTGGGATGAAGTGAAATTTCTCTTTAAACTTGGGAAGTCTGCTACAGAATTAATAATTTTGCTGCAAAAAGTGTGTGGTGCTACCAAATGTGGTGGGTCAGCAGAAGCTCTCTGGCCTCTCATTTGGAAGAACACGCTTACAAATCCCCGTCGGGCCGTCCGGGTTTAAGATTTTCGACAGTTTCCCAAAATCACTCCAGGTGAATGCTGGCTCCTTCAAAAGGCCATAGCCAAATTTCTTCCCATTCCTTACCACCGGTCTTTTCCTACCTCTAAAGGCCTCATTGTCAGCAAGGTATAAAGCCAGAAGCAGCTGTATTGTGGTGATTATTTATCATGAAATCAAGTTTTTGAATTGCTAAAAAGATCCAAATTGCAAATTTGATATTGTGACACCACAGCTGGTATTTTGAGCTGCTGTGATGTTAGTTCCTAAATACATAATAATTTTTGAATGAATATAAGTGAGTCCTATTTAAATGTTGTTAAAATGATACAGTAATATGATAAGCATAGTTTTTGTGATTGTTGCCACTGTATCAGATTCCATTAGTTCTGTTCCTGGGAGATAGGAGGCATAGATGTTTTTAAGTGTCTCTAGAATATTCACTATAAAATGTGGATATAACAAGTATGGGAACAGGTTTATAAATAAATTCTAATATGCAGTCATCTAGCAAATTTAATATCAAGAAGATTTGAAAGAGGTAATATCAAGCAGAGGACAAAGGTGGGGAGAGATCGTTCTGCAGCACTAATGAGTCGGCCAGCTGGAGCCACTTCCCTGAAGTCGTAGTTATTTTTTTCCCAGCGGTCTAGATTCTGTGACGAGGCAAATTCCATGCAGTGCATCCAGTATTTTGCTATCACTTGAAATTAATTTAGAGTATTGTGTAGGATAGCAGGCCAACCCACAGGAAACTATTGCCAAGTCTTCTTCTCGTGTTGATGACAGAATCAAATTAACAATTCTGTAGACACTGTAATCGTGGTGCAAGGTTTGGCGAGAGGCAACTTGCCTTCTGTTACCAGGGGGCACCGCTCATGGAGGCACCTTGCCGAGTATTTTTCTGCGAGTGGATATTGTTGCCAAGCGACTCATTTTCTTTGTATTATGTACAAATTTGAAATCATTAGTAGCCTTGTTCCATCATTGGAACCAGTGAATGTTTGATGAGTCCTAATTAATTTAGTTGGTACCTTTTTCTCATACCAGAAGATTTATTCCAGCCCGGTAGCAATATCAAATAATGAACTTGTTTAATATGAAGAAAGTCGAAGTAAAAAAGAGTGCTGTAAGACACAAACCAACAAGCAGCTTACATTGATTCAGGAAATTGTATTTTTTTTGCTTACATGTTTCCACAACAGGACTGACTGATGAAGTTTTTTCAAGTATATTCGGAAGTATTGAGAGTACAATTTCATCCAATTAGTAGGGTTCGGATCTTTAGGACAGGTCATATTTTTTTCTGCCTTTTTTTTTTGAACTAAAATGCTGAATTAAACACTGATTCAACGTTTCTGATTGTATTTAAATGTATTTTATACAGCATATAAATGCATATTCAGAACATTTTTGTAGTTTTGGTCATATTTCAGTAGTATTTATGGTCATATTTGGAGGAAATATCTGGTAGTTTTTTAATAGTACCTGGAAGAAACAAGATACTGATCAGAAGAAATTAAGATAATTATTCACAGAGCTGTACTTATGCTATACAGGTAGGGGGAAAGCAAAACTACTTTTCACTGTGGTCGGAATTCACCAGTCAAGGTTATACATTGTCACTCTCTAAAAATTAATGTTCTGCCTGCCTTTTAATCTCAACAATGCAGCAGCAGCATGCCTGTGTCGATCCGCATCAATGAATATCTCAATGAAATATCCTCAGTCATCGTTAAATCTGCAGTGGATCAGTGAGTAGACCTACCGCCATGCCAAAAATAAAATTTGCTGGAAGTGAGAAGTTACATAGGAGAATTTAGAAAAGAGTATTATAGTACAGATGAAAGTTCTATTCTGTAAATTATCTGAAATTTAAGTGACTTCAACAAAACAATTTAAAATTTAACTTCCCAATAGTGCAATGAGTGCACGGAAGCTGGGTAGCACCCTCCCACAGTTGTACACCAACTGCTCTAGGTTGCACCCAGCCTAGAGCAGGTAGTACTGAGGGTAGCTTGAAGAATGGAAGATACAGGAGATGAAAACCACAGAGAAAATACTTTAGGATGAAGGGGAAAAACTAATTAAGGCACTTCCCTAGCCATTTTCTCTACTAGCTTTGCCAAGATGGTAAGAACTCCCATCAGGAAAGTAAGTGTTGCTACTCAAGATATCCATTGCAGACATGAGCGCAAGTACAGTGTGTTCATGTGAATGCAAATATGGTACAAAACCCACTAATATATAACACTGGAGACTGCAGATGTCTGTAGTAATATATTAGTAACTGTGGGCTCTAGCAGCAGTCTGTAAGGCTTCACCAACTTCTGTTAAAATTTCTGCAACCTCGGTATCAGCAGCAGCACGAACAGTAACAGTAACAGCAACAGCAACAACTACTACCAGCAGTGGAATGAAAGTGGAACAGAAATCTGAGGTCTGAAATTTAAATAGATGGACCCTGGAAAATTCATGAAATCATAGTCAGCATAACCTCCCAGACCTCAAATTAGTGGGAAAACAGGCCTACACAGAAAAAGAAACTACTTCTCTTTTAAGCTTTCATGGAGCCGGAGCTGTCTCACATCTTTGGACACGATAGCCAATGAAATGCTCTGCACAGAACTGGTCCCATTACTTAGTAATCACCATTGAGGACCCACCTGAACCAGGGTGGGTGGAGCTGAATAGATAAGATGGTTTCCTTACTATAATAGAATGTGAATGATTTTAAAGCTTACAACGAGGAAGTACAATTCTCTTGCCTCTCTGTCCAACTCACCATTCAGTGCTAGAAGAGTAGAATCTGTCTGGAAAGGATACAGAGGGTGATCAAGTGAAAGCGTGCAGGCCATGTTTTTCAGAAGCAATGTCCACTCTAAACCTGTTGATCTCTCCTTTGCCTTACAAGCTGCAGCTATGAAAATATTTGTTTCCTCCAGTTGACAGCATGCTATTGTGCCCGTTATATCTTACAAACTGGTTAACATCTTGCGGCAACTTATTAATTCATTTCTCCTGTTGGGAGACTTCAATGCCTGTAATGCATTTTTGGGTTTATCAACTGATATTCCCAGAGGTCAAGTTATTTGGAGGCTAGAAGAGCAAGAAGAGTTATTTGTCCTCAACATCTGACAAATGATGCATTTCACTGTTGCTTCTGGTTTGTCCTCTGCCATTGGCCTTTTCTTGTGCTCTCCTTTCAATGCAGATTACGTGCCATTCAAAGTGGATCGAGATCTTCATAGGAGTGATGACTTTCCCATATGGGTGTGTACAGAGTTTGGACAGAGAGCAAGAAATTTGATAAACATTAGTAAAACTATGACATTTTAGTTTTTCCCGGCGCATTATTATTTATTAGTAAAACTGATTGGCAGCTTTTCTCCATTTCTATTTTTCTCCATCTGTGTGACGGCACAGAAGAGAAAATGAATGTTTCTATTACAAGGATCTGAGAAATGCTGTGAAGAAAGCCAATCCTTAGTGAAAGACGAATGCCATTCTGTTATTCACGGCCGCAGTCGACCGTTGTCATTTAAGGTTGCATCCAACACCTGACAACATAGCAGTGTTCTGAATTGCAAGAGCTTAGGTGAATCATGTTATTAAGGAGAGCAAAGAAATATCATGGTACCATTCACCATTCCACAGCATTATCAGAAATATGGGAATCAATCCACTGTACTCTGATAACCAGTTTCTGGATTATTGGATCACCAACGAATGGAGCATCGCAGAGTTGATGGAACAGTCCTTTGATGTCATCATTTTAACCACCAATATAGACCCAAGTTTCGTGTAATGAAGAATTGCTGTTGAGGGGGGCAGAGTTTATATTGTTTTGTTTTTTTTCACATATGTGGTTGCATGGTACCCTATCTACCTTGTAGGAGCTGGAGTCAGCCCTGGGTTCTGACAGTCCTCATCCAGTGCCAGATGCTGAGGCATCTCAGTAAAGGTGCTAAAGAGTACCTTCTGGATATTTTTTTATTTGGAGCGAAGGGTGCTTCTCTGACCTGGGGAAAGAAGGAACGCTAATACCCTTTTCAAAACCCAACCAGGACGAAGTGTTAGCAGGTGGCTGTCATACCACGGCTTGAACAAACTGTGATGGGAAGACACTAGGGTGGGTGATGAACCATTGCTTAGTTGGGTGTCTAGATTCCCAAAATCTGTTCAGCCACTATCAGTGTGGCTTCAAAATCCAACCGAGCGTGGTGGTGTAACGGATAGCGTTCTGGCCTCTCATTCGGGAGGACGGCGGTTCGAATCCCCGTCCGGGCATCCAGATTTGGGTTTTCCACGGTTTCCCCAAATCACTCCAGTTGAATGCCGGGATGCTTCCTTCAAAAAGGCCATGGCCGAATTCCTTCCCATTCCTTGCCCCCATCCTTTCCAGTCTCTAAAGACCACGTTGTTAAAAAGGGACGTTAAACTGTTACAAAAAAAAAATTCAAAATCCACTCCAACCTGTATAACCCGATCCTGATGGAAGCAGCAATGCAGAACGCTTCTGTATGCAGCCAACATCTTGTGGGTGTGTTTTTGGTGTAGGTTATGTCAATGATACTACTTCATGCCATGAAATTTTAAAGAAGCTTCATGAATGGGGGTTTTAGAGGTAATATGCCCAATTTTTGGCAATATTTTTATAATCGCATTGACTTGGTTGTGAAGTACTGGAACTTTTTTCCAGGAAAATGGCATCCCTGTACAATTCAGTATTCTTTATTTGTGTCATGTGGAGATTTCAATGTTGACATTTTCAGATGCATTGAGAGACTAGATATGGAAGCCTTGATGTTGTCTTTTAAGTTAACTGCAATTGTAAATTTCCCTACAAAAATACAAAATAATAGTAGGATTGCAACTGGTACCTGAATATACTGCCTTTAGTAAATGGTATTTCTGATCATGATGGCCAGCTGTTTTATATAAAGTCCAGAAGCACTGTAATGCAGAAAAAAACTGGGTATATGAAAGGAATATTAATGAAAACTATATAAAATACTAGGTATACTGCTTAAATAATGTAAACTGGTCTGCGCTATATACTCAACAGGGTGTTGGGAATATATTTAGAAAGGAATCAAATTTTTATGGATGTTAAGAAAAGGAATAATAACAATAAAAAATCCCCTCTTCACTCTTTCCAACAGGTGAAGGATTTTGAACCCTTTACTTAATACCTGTCCAATGTGTCCTGCCCAGTTAAGTTTGCTATCAAATGTTATGCCAAGGTATTTACATTTTGAGTCTTCAATAAGTAGCTCCTTCCCCACTTTCTAATCACAATCAACCTGTAGCTTTTTATCTGTATACCTAATGAGCTGGCTCTTCTTTGCATTTATCTTCATCTCATGTTTACTCACCCAGCTAGTTGTCCTATCTAGATCACCCTGCAGCTGTTTAGTCTTCTATTGTTTTGATCCTTTTACATAACATTGTCATCTGCAAACAATCTAACTTCTGACAGTAAACCATTAACACAATCATTTATTAGAATAACGGATAACAATGGTCCCAATACACTACCCTGTGGGACTCCCATGTTCACTCCTACTTCTTTGGCTACTGCATTTCCTACCATAACTTTTTGCTTTCTACCTTTTAGGAATTCTTCTCCCCAGCAAATCACCTTTTTATCAAATCCAATAGTTTTTACCTTATTTAGCACCATTTTATGGCTCACTCTGTCAAAGGCCTTTGAACTCTAGTGCTACACTATCAACTTGACCTCCCCTGCCCATTTCATCAGCAGTATCTTGCATATAGCTTTCTAACTGAGATTCACATGAATATCTTTGTGTAAAGCCATGTTGCCAATTTGAAAAGCACTTACTTTCCTCACAGACACTTTAATATGGTTGCATTAATTTACCTACCACTGATGTCAATCTGATTGGCCTATAGTTTTCAATCCTGTTTGTCACCACTCCTTCATGGACCAGTATTACTATTGCACTTTTCCAGTCCTCTGGTAAACAACAAGTATCCAGAATGAATTTAAATGTTTCAACGTTGGGTACAATATCCCATCCTATCAGATACAACAATACTTCTCTTCATAAACTCATTAGCTAGTTTCTTTGCCATTATTAATTCCTTGGTTAGTTGTTTCATGACTTCCCTACTGCCTTGCTGTTGCTTAACTGTTATATTCTCGTCTCTCCAATCTCTTTAACCTTTTCACCTCTCTGTTATAGTATAAAGGTTCTGTACTTCTTTCTTCTCTGTTTTGGAATAAACATTTCTGTGCCCTATTTTATTATTTCCTTGAACTCTTCCCACTTTGTCTCCACTGAACTTGTGCCATTCTTTCATTCAATAAAATTAACCCTGAAATATCTATCCAGGTCCAAGATTTGTGCTTTATTATAATTGTATCTCTTTCCCCCTTCAATTCTGGCCACTGGTTTACTGAATCCCCCTATATCAATCACAACTTCATTATAATCACTTATTCCTTCAGTTACTTGACACCCCGATTAGCTTATCATCGAGTTTTATTAGGAAAATATCGAACATATTTGGTCCCCTTGTTTTTTGGTAGTATTCCACCTCTTACCCTGTTCAATATTTGGTACATTAACAAATAGTATCTATTAAAATAAAAAAGAGACATTTACATAAAAGGAATAGTTTGGAGTAGGCTTATGGGAATGCAACTGCCACCTGTAACAATCTCAAAAGTAAGAAAACTCGAGAAACAATTGAAACCTAAAGATCCTTAAAGCTATGAAATTTTTTAAGAAATTACTTAAAAAATGTTTAGATAGTATGTCATATTGTCATTGAACAAGTATAGCAATTACTAATAACATATTGATCACGTACTGTTCACACAAGCTGTCCCACTAACTTAGACCATATGACGGATACCTGTTGGCGAATTCAACTGGATTTACAGTAACAGTACATTGGTCACCACTCAGAGTTTCTCCTCTGGGAATACTGAAGTTCTTGTGTCTCTTCGCACTGTAAACAATCATTGGATGGTTGTATGATACTAAAGCAAACACCAATACTGCTTTAACAAGTTCAGCTTTAATCGTATTAAAGGTCTTTGCAAACACACCAAATTGGTAATTCATTTCATCCTCTGACTACAGATTCTATCTCAAAACAATGACACAGTTCACTCTCATTTGATGCAACTTGCATATAGTGTTTTTTACGTACTTTTGGTAGCTATTGTTAATAACAACTTTCACACCCATCACTATTCACAGCTTGCTTAACGCTTTCTCTGGCATCTCTCTAAGTTCTGTACTCTTTTATGAAATATGTACTAATCACTTTCTGATGCTGCATAACTCTGTTTCATCAAATCATCACTCCATAGATTGCTAATTGAACCAATAATGGAACTTTGCATTGGTCATGCTATCACCTATCTTAATACTTCTACAACTTGCTCTGGAGGTCTTCTATATAATTACATTCCTTCTATATTTTCGAAATTATCACTTATTAGATCGATCGTTCATTCCATTATAAAAACTGTTCAGTCAATCCTCTAACTGATCTCGCACCATACTCCCATACGGCCTTCTAAATCTGCCTCTCTCTTTTCTACTATTAATCACATGACTTTGCTCTGTCAATCACTGGACCTTCTCATCAAAGACCTACACTGTTATTTTGAAGCCCCTTTAAAATATGTTTACTGAGTGTAGGATGCCGGTTGGAATTCCCGTCTGGGCATCCAGATTTAGGTTTTCCATGGTTTCCAGGCAAATGCCAGGATGCTTCCTTCAAAAGGCCATGGCCAAATTCCTTCATGTTCCTTGTCCCAATCCCATCCCATCTCTGACATTGACAAGGCGTAAAGTGATAAGTAAAAAAAAAATATGTATATTTTTGCGAATTACTCTCACAATATTCCTTGACCTAGTAAGGGCCAACCTTGGCCCGTTACAACAAACTTGCCCATATTTATAATTAAATCTTAATTCAAGTTGTATTTCAAAATAGACTAAAATATGTAGTTGCAAAACCTTTATTTTCTTCCATGATTCTCAATGTTACATAATATAATATTCTAACTACTTCAGTTTGGATTCCAAAATGGGCCATTCGCAGAAAATGTTATATATTCATTTTTAAATAATAAATTTGCTCTATAGGCATTTTTTGTTACCTTCCAAAGTATCAGACTGTGTTAACCATGATTTAATATTGAACAAATTGGTATACTAAACTATACATGGAGCTACAGATAAATGGCTTAACTCGTAATGCAAAAACCAGTAAAGATGCTGCATCAGATTGTAAGAAAGTACATATCATCCCACAAGGTTGTGTCTTAATACTGCTTCTGTTTGTATTATATATTAAGGATCTTCCTGGAAATTTATCTCGCAAGGTGATATCCGTACATTACACTAACCTGATTGAGAAATTGGGGGTGGGGGGGGGGGGTGTGGAATGCCAAACATTAATCAGGAATTAAATGGAAATGAATTACTTAGTGAAGTAGCAAACTGCTTTAAGGCAGACTAGTTAAAATTAAAATTTGATGAAATGTGTGATATTAGGTTTAAAACAAAAACTATGTGTACTGAGATATATATATGTTATATAAATAACACAATTTTGAAAACGGCGTATAAAATTCCAGGCAATTCAAATAGATTAGAAACATGGTTAGCAAGAACACATCACATAACATTCAAATAACTTTTTTTTAAAAAAATCTTGATATTCTTAAAATAACATCAAGTTACAAATGTAAATTGTCGTATGGGTAGGATTTTTGATAGAAGGATGCACATTTCAGGGAAGGAACATAGAAAGTCATGCCCGTGGAAAAGGATATGGTTAATTGGCTCAAAATTTTGAGAGAACTTGTTAATGAATGTTAGCATAGTGAGAGTTGTGCAAACAGTTGTTGGTACAACCCATACTCAACTTCTACATGGATCCACATAATAGACGTCACTTCAAAAATTGCAGCATTCATCCAGCCAATACTACCCATTTCAATCCTGTCACGAGAATTTTTTCCTATTATGATGTACCACTTGCCCGACTACACTACATTTACCAACTTACCTGCCTTCACTGTACAGCTTCTTACATTAGCCTCACCACTAGCCAGCTATCCATCAGGATGAATGGCCACATGCAAACACTTCATACTAGCAACATATAAAATCCAATGGCAACCTATGCCATTTCTCACTACTATAACCACCTCACAGACTGTGGATGGCAGAGGGTGAGGTACAGTAGTTTCAAGAAAAACTGACAGCTATTACTGTAAAACAATGTTCGTGATGCAGATGTAGATGCAGAACTAGCCTACCAACATATACTTGATACCAGGTATCCCACTGGTGTTAACATCCAGTAAGACCCTGCCAGAAAATCTATCACTTACATATAAACTACTGTTTTTTTTAAAATTGCACCACCAAGGAGAGGTGCGATTGCAATGAAATTTATCCCACAGATTAGCAACTCGACGGTACACACATTATTAGAATTACAGAACTATGTACGCTCTTTGACCGTGAGAATTTAGTATGGTGTCAAGCTGCCATGTTCTGCATTTGGAGCCTCTAGACATCATGGAATGTAATTGAGGAGGGCCTGGATATGCTGCTGGGGAACACTGCCACACAGTTTGTAGCCGCATCCACAAAGTATTGACAGTGGTCGGAGGAAGACTAGAACGAACAAGTTGCCTGCCGATAATATCCGCATGTGTTTGACGAGCAACGTATCGTGTGAACTTGCGGGCCAGGGAAGCAGTAGAACCCATCATTCTTTTGAGGAGGATTACACATTCCGTGCCACATGCGGCGAGGTATTGTGCTACTGAATATATGACTCGACAAGCTGCCTGCAGGAGGGGCTGTGACTACAGTTCTAGAACCTCCCAAATGTAGCAGTTACTGTTCAGATTGCCCTCAATATGTAGATGAGATTGCAAATTACAGCCAATGGTACCTCAAACAATCACACTCTGCATTTGCTTACTATGCTGATTGACAATGTAGTCTGCCAGATTGCATTCACCACAGTAGCCATCACTGTAGGAGAAATTGAAGCAGGACTCGTCCAAAAAACACTCGGCGTGCCGGTGATGGCATTCACGTGCCCATTGCAGTTCAAAGTTAATGGAAGCCACAAGTCCAACCGTCAGTTGAGGCAGACATGTCCACTTCGATTGGGCCAATACTGTAAACAAGACAACAGTCGTCCTGTGCTGAGGTTGATAGTGTGCTCCAGTACCCACTCACCTGTGTTAGACTCTCTTCTCTCCACTTGTCCCACCATCATAACGGTGTCTCCTGTACTCAACACAGTGTCACAGTACAACGAACCCGTTTCCTACCACTCGTGTACTGATACTGTCAGTGGCGTAGCTAGGTCAACAAGGGCCCCGGTGCAAAAAATTTATTTTGGGCCCTCAGGCCAGATGGGCGACCTTTTTTTTTTGCTTTGTGTTGCTGTAGAGGCCTTCTGAGGTGAGGCTGGGGGCCCCTGAGTTGTGCTTGCGGCCCCGTGAGCAGTGGTTGAGGGCCCCTCTGAGCAGTAGTGAGGGCTCTTAGTGAGGGGCTTCCTGTGTCTCAGGGGCCCCCTTAGGCCACGGTAGAGCTAAAAAACAAAACTAAAAAAAGGTCGCCAGTTTGCCGTGGAGGCGCGTGGGCCCTCTGAACTGCGCTTGGAGGCCCCCAGAGGTGCGCGTGGGGGCCCCTTGAGGTATGCTTGGGGGCCCCCTGAGCATAGGGGCCCCGGTGCACTGCACCGCCTAGCACCATAGTAGCTACACCCCTGGATACTGTGCCCTGTGATGTTGACGAGGCATACTGGCATTTGGTTGTACGTATCCACTTCATTTGAAAGCTGTGCACGGAGAGTGTCCTAACCCTAAACTGTCCTGGCACACAAAGAGGACACTGTTAGGTCATCTCTTTGCAAGCCTGAACACTTATTGTCAATCCACTCTTTTACCCATCCTCCGATATATTTTTTTTTAAAAATGATTCAGACCATTCCTCCTGGTATTGCAATTTTCACAACAGTAGTGACTAACCTTATTTAATTGTTATGTTGTTTTATTTTATTTGCATAATGTAAGCTTCCTACTGATTATATTTTCCCATAATTATCGATTGCCTATTTTAAAAGCAGTCAGTAGCCTTATCTTCACAATATAACCCTTACAACCTGTGCCCTCAATTATGTGCTTCATATATTCTAATCTGTATTTCTGTACAGGTCTTACCTTGTTCCACCTACTGACATATTAACAAATCCATTGTGTCTTAAACTATGACCCACCATCCTGTCTCTTCTATCAGTAAGACTCTTCCACAAACTTCTATCCTTGTCCATCATTTCCAAAACACAGCAGTTTCATACTTTATCCCTCTGCTTATTTTTCAGCATCCTTCTATAGATCTACATTTCAAATGCTTTAATTTTCCTTTTTTCTCTGATATTCCTAACAGTCCATGCTTCACTACCATAAAATGCTGAGCTCCACATACAGTGGTTTAAAGTTTTTGAGTCCTAGATTAATGTTTGAAACTAAAAGATTTCTCTTTTTTAAGAAGGCTCTTTTTGCTAGTGCTGTTTTTAACATTATTCCTGCTTCAGCTATCGGTCATAATTTTACTTCCTAAGCAACAGAATTCAATAACTGCTGCCTATTTTAGAGCCTATTTTCTGTTAAACTACTATTATTTCCCACAGTTACAATTCAAAATTAAAATGTAGGTCCCAGAGGAAGGAACTGGCCATCCTACATCTAACAGATTGGCTTCGTATTTTTTCTCCTTAAACACTTATGTCATATTCACATTTTTCTTTACTTCCTTCATTGCTTCATCTACATACTAGTTTAATATGAATGATGATAGACTAAAACCTTGTCTCACATCCTGCTTGTCTCTCATTATTCTTTACTTTTATTATAACTACTTCATTTTTATATATTCCTGATATTTTAGACCAAATTTCAGCATCTTGTCCCACCTAACATTATCAAAAGCTTTCCTAAATAACCAGACACCATCTCTGTTTTTCTTCATTCATTTTTCATATACTAATCTTTAAGCCAAGAATTGTTTCTCTTGTACCACAGTTTTCCCTAAATTCGAAGGGATTTTCACTGAATATCCTTTCTATTCTTCTGTAAATTATCATGGTCAGTAATATTAAAGCATGTGATTTTAGATTTATAGTGCAATAATTGTCACATTTGTCAGATTGTGCTTTCTTTGGAAGTGTGAAGATGATAAATTTTATTAAAATAATTTGAAATCTCTCCTTTTTCTCAACTGTATGTCAGTTTGAATAACTATTGGATTCCTTCTTCACCTAGGGATTTCAGAAGTTCTGCAGGAATCTCATTAATTCCATCCAAAGCACTGTCAATTTCTGTCCTTAAAAAAGAATCTCCTAAGTCCTCAATGTTGTTATCCACTATTGTTCAAATTGTCCCCGTTATACAGTTTCTCTATCTATTCCTTCCATTGGATAACTCTATTGTTGAGCTTAAGAGGTTTCACAACAACAGATTTAATGCTTTTACATCTTTTCTTCATTTACTTAAAATTTTGTTTGAACCTTCTATAGGCCACATCTACTTTACCAATGACCATTTCCTTTTCAATTTAATCTCACTTTTCTTGCACTTACCTTTTGCTTTTCCTGTTCATTTCATTTCTAAAATGTGTGTACTAATCTTTTCCAGCTTCATCCTGAGCATTTTTTATGCCTTCATCTCTGATCCGTAAACTCTGAAATTTCTTCTGTGAACCAAGATTTTCAGGTGGCTTTTTTCCTAATGCCTAATGTTCGCTTTATTTTTTTCTGAAATGCAGTCCATTAATCCTCAGTTGAACTCTTTTTCAGAGTTTTCTTAGACCCATGTCTACCATCTCTGCAAATGTTTCTCCCATATTAGATTGTTACAGTTCATTCACTTCGTCTGTTCTGCCTGTGTTGTTTCTTTATTCTCCTAAATTTCAGTCTGTACTTCACACCTATCAGATTGTGGAGAGCATCTGTGTATGTTTTACAGTCTAGCTTGATTCCCTGATTCTCAATTTGACTATGGTATAGTTTAGTCTAGCTGATATCTTCCTGTATCTCATTGATATTTCCACGTGTATAGTCTTCATACACGATACATAGTGTGTTCACCAGGATGTGATTTTTCACAAAATTCTAAGATCTTGCTTTCTCAAACATTTCTTTTTCTTAGACTAGTTAGTTTCTACCCTAATCAAGACAATCCTGTCACTAAACTGTTTATAATAACTCCACCTTTGTCCTACTCTCTTTTTCATTATAAATTCCACACCAATAACTTTACTGACAGCTTTTGAATTAATTATTCTGTGTTCCCCAGACCATAAATCCTGTGCACCCGTCTACTTGATCTCACTAATCCTAACCTCCAATTTAATTCCTGTCTCTCTTTTCAAGTTTTTTAAGCTACATTCCCTATTCAGACTTCTAACGTTCCACACTCCATCTTGTGGAACGTTTCTAACCATTCTGATGACTCCTCTCTGAGCAGTCCAAACCTAGAGATCTGATTGGGGGACTATTTTATCTCAGGTGTATTTTACCCATGAAGAAGCCAACATACTACATGTAATTTTAGAGGATTATATGGCCTCGGGATACCCTTGGATCTTTAAAGCAGTGACTTCCCATTGCCCTCTGCATCCCTATGCCGTTGATCATTTTCGATTCATTCACCTTTAGGTGCAATTTTCAACCTCAATGGTGAGAGAGTGCCCTAGAATGAGGTCTTTGGCAGGCATTGGTTGACTCCTTATACTGGGAATTATTCAATCACCATAGCCTCATCTGTACAAACAGCATACACCATGTGAAGGAGAGGATGACATTTGGTTGCAAGAGACTAATAGTCTCTCACCAACAAAAATACTGTAAAGTTTGTTATGGCCCTCCTCCCTTTATCTGTATGGAGTGATTGGACAATTTTCATATCCTTCCTCCTTTCAAATATTATGGTAAGAAACTATTAATAAATTTTTCATGGATACAGTGTATTTTAATGTTCACGGCAAATATTTTATATGAAATTACGTAGTTAGTAGGCTGCTGATTTCAGCCCGTTTTCTGTTCATTCAGTTATGCCATAATGAATCTTGTGCGACTTTTGATTAATCTGAAGTATTTGAATTTTTTGTCATTTATCCTGTTTTTTTATATTAATAATGTTTACTTCTGTGACAGGTGATTGCTCTATTACATGCCACTGATTATTCATTATGAAAGTTAATATTTTTTCCTGCACTAAAATAGTTTAGGAAGATGATGCCTGTTCCATCATCTTCAAATTTCTTCAGAATGGTTAATACTGTCCTAGTTACTGTCTTTTAATTTATGCTTAGTTATTAGTTTGCATGAATAAGGATACAGATTCTACAGAAGCTTCATTGATATGATCTATATTAACATAATATTAGCAGTTAATTCTTCCATTTTTATCATAATGTGTTTGTCAGTACATTTAATATTACAAGTTGTTAATCTTTATATAAAAATGGAAAACCTGCCTTTGGTTTGTTTCTTTAACCCAATAAATCAGTATGCCTGTGAGGAGATGGTTGAATAGGTAGTTACTTAAGAGAAAAGTTAGTTGGAATTTTTTATGCCATAAATGAGCTAATGTCACTATACTTTTGTCTAAATTAATGGTACATTAGTCTCTGATTTTCATAAGTTTACTATAGAACAATGTTATGTAGAATGTTGGCTCATTCGTATATCTTGATGTTCAAATTCATTTATGCATATTTCAGGTTTTGCAGTTCAAAATCAGGTCGTATTTACCTGCACACTGACATTCGAATGATAATATTCCGAAAGGCCGACGAGGACACAGCTACAGGTCTCGGACCTGATATAGCGTATGAACTCCGCTCATTTACACGTGGACCAACCAACCCTAAGTTCTCTCCGAGGCAATAAAAACCACTCGTCGAAGGACTGTTCCTGTGCCATCTTGTAGTAAAAACTGGATGACTCATAGACTCACACATTTTCTTTTTAAATGTATGTGTGTATTATGTTGAATTTTGGATTGTAAAAGTTTTATAAGGGCTTGTCAGTTGGATAGGAATAGTTTGAGTAGTTAAGAATTTTGTGTATTGTACACCAGTAGTGACAGCTCTTTATTTCTTACTAATTTTATTCTTGAGTATTTAATGTTCAAGAAAATGGTGTCCAAATAGTTTTATAAGAATTTTATCATACTTCAAATTTGTTTTCAAAAATGTTTATTATACATTTCACCTTTGGTTATTGTAGAAATGTATTATATTAATGATTATCCAGTGAAATTCAATAATGCTGGGAAAGGAAAGGAGCATGATTGCTGTTACATTTGTTAGTGCAGTTGCACCTTTTGCTTTTGAAAATTAGAATGAGATAAATAGGAATGTTTGACTAATCATGAGAGCAGTTAAAATACCTTTGCATAGAACATTTATGCAATTGTCTTACGAATCGCTGTCTCTTACTGCCACTTAAATTTTGTGAATTGGTAAACTCATTTTGTGAATTTGTATGAAATATTAAACTAATTTGTCTTGTTGAGATTTAAAAATGCATTTTTTTGTTTTGTTTTGAAAACTGAAATATTCTTCTGAATTTATCTTATTTTTAAGTATATAAATGAAATATATCATATAGGAGTTCTTTACAGAGTGAAATGTTGCTATTAAAGTTTTTTTTTTCGAATTAATGGTCCAGATGACCTGTGCCTTGTGTTGTTCTTGGTGTCCTACCATAAAACTTCTGTTTAATACTTTTATAATTTAAATTTAAACAATGTGATGTTCTTTCTTTTTTCCTTCTTTCTTTATAAGCACTTCATGTCGGTGATGCTGAGAGAGGAAAAGTCTTTATCTCCAGTTAGTAAAGTGGATTTTTATTAATGCTGGCCAAGTTATTCCAATTGTGGTATACACTTTTGAGATGGATGTCAGTATATTTCTTAACATTTGCTTGGCCAAGTATGGGAAACCATCCATAACTTGAACAGATGGGCAGTATGTTTTTTCCACTATGAATGTAATATCAAAAGATGGCAACAGAGATTTATCTCACAATGTCATGCAAAATAACAGCTCTTCAAGTTAATTTCCTAGAATATTTCTTATTCCTTCACACTACATCACATGAAACCTGAAAATATTAGTATTGTAAGTTTTGAATGACAGTTTATGTAATAGCTTTGACATTAATTTTTGTCACATCTGGATTTGTCTTCCTGCTACATTGCATGATTATATATCGGTGACATTCTATTTACCTGTAAACCAACCATATCTTGTGAGTGATAAATACAGAGCTTATTAAGTGATATAGTTGATTACATATTCTTACGTTTAATTTTGTGTGTATTGTTTAGATTTCAGTAAGTTATTTTAGGTGGCAACTCTCTCTTATCCATGACAGTATAAAACATGCAACAGTGTTAATAAATTCCTGTCAGATTTATTCTTCCATCCTTCTCCCCTGCAGTCAAAAAGGTAATTAAACAGTTGGAGGTTGGAATTGAACATTTTACCTACCTCTCATTAATGTTGTTATACTGAGCTATTTGAAATATAACTTAAATAGTGATAGTATTATATGAAATTATAAATTATGATTTTATTTCAATACATATTCCTCAGCTTATTTACTATCTAAGCCATTCTGCTTTTTTAAAAATGGAGATCTAAACCCACTTTTAAGAGAGACGCCAGGCATGGTGGATGAGTGGTAACGCTCGCATTCGGCAGGACGCAGGTTCGAAACCCCATCCAGCTATCCAGGTTTAGGTTTTCCTCGGTTTCCTCAAGTGACTCCAGGCAATGGCCAGAATGGTCAGGATGGGTGCTTGAAAAGGTCGTGGCCAAATTCCTTCCTGTTCCTTGCCCCAGTTTTTTCCCACCTATAATGACCTCAATGAGACACAACACCACTACTTTTTTTAAAATTAATCTTTAAAATGAGAACACTCAGGCTGGGCCAGATCGATAGAAAATAAAGGTGGTGATAGTTTACTATATGTGTGGTTCAGAAATTAATATTTTTCCTGAAAATTAACAGAGAAAACCTTTATGCTTAAGAATCAACTAAATTCACTTATTGGTAAAATCTTAAAGCTTAATCAGTTCAGTTTTTAAATTTTAGTTTGTTTTTCAATGCTTGGTAGCAATTATAACCAAAATACAAATTCCAAAAATACATTGTTGTTGAAATATTTTCAATTCGAATATCAATTTTTGAAAAAATTCTGGTGGCAAAAATCTAGTGAATAAATGTCATTCTCAGAAATAATCAAACATGTTTTGTAATCTCACTTTTTTTTTTTTGTTTTTTTTTTAAAGTGTGTCCTGTGAATTTTCATGTTCAAATGTTGGCAGAAGTATTTACTGAGTTCTTGTTACTTGTGAGATGATATTATAGTATTGTCCAACTGCCAGACTGACATACACAGACGGAAAAAAAAATCCCAACACCAAGAAAGACTTGTGTTAGATAAACGAAATTTGGTAGGCGTGTTTATACATCTGAAAGATGACATCGATTCAAATTTCACGCTTCGCGCATAAGTGTGGCGCTAGTAGCGCTACTCAGAGCTTGCAAATCAGGTTTGCTTTAAATACGCGCTGTAAAGTTTGTGAACGTTATTTACCGCTGAGATTTGACATAGTGAGTTGATGTTAGCCAAGAATGCCTTTAAGAAGACGAAGAAGCCATTATCAACAGCTCACCGAGTTTGAACGAGGTCGTGTAATAGGGCTACGAGAAGGTGGATTTTCTTTTCGCGATATTGCAGAAAGACTTGGCCGGAATGTATCCACTGTGCATGATTGTTGGGTGCAGTGGTCAAGGGATGGTACTGCCTCAAGAAGACCGGGTTCCGGGAGGCCACGTGGCACTACTGAGAGGGAAGACCGCCGTATTCGGCGTACAGCTGTGGCGCATCGTAATGCGTCTGCGGCAGAAATTCGAGCTGCAGTTGGTACCACAGTGACACAACGAACTGTTAGAAATCGGTTACTTCAAGGACAGCTCCGAGCCAGGCGCCCTGTAGCGTGCATTCCACTGACTACAAGCCATCGCCGTTTGCGACTCCAGTGGTGTCAAGCCAGAGCTCATTGGAGGACGGAGTGGAGATCTGTTGTGTTTTCTGATGAAAGCAGGTTCTGCCTTGGTGCCAGTGATGGCCGAGTGTTGGTCAGAAGGAGGCCAGGGGAACGCCTGCAACCAAACTGTCTGCGGCCTAGACACACTGGACCTACACCTGGAGTCATGGTCTGGGGAGCAATTTCCTATGACAGCAGGAGCACTCTTGTGGTTATACCAAACACACTGACTGCAAATTTGTACGTCAGTCTGGTAATTCAACCTGTAGTGCTGCCATTCATGAACAGCATTCAAGGGGGAGTTTTTCAACAGGATAACGCTCGCCCTCATACCGCTGTTGTCTCGCAACGTGCTCTACAGAGTGTCGACATGTTACCTTGGCCTGCGAGATCACCAGATCTGTCTCCAATTGAACACGTATGGGATATCATTGGACGACAACTCCAGCATCATCCACAGCCAGCACTGACCGTCCCAGTATTGACAGCACAAGTACAACAAGCATGGAACTCCATACCACAAAGTGACATTCAAAACCTGTATGACACAATGCATTCACGTTTGCAGGCTTGCATTCAAAATTCTGGAGGTTACACCGGCTATTAATTTAACAGTATTTCACATTTGAAATGCATTTTCTTGAGCTTAAATTAACCTGTGATCTTGAAAATTTAATCAATTAAACATGTTAACTTGACAAATGCATTGTCCAAATTTCATTACTCAACAATAATTTTTTCTTGGTGTTGGGATTTTTTTTTCCGTCTGTGTAGATTGCTCTAGAATGGGATATGGCTATGTACTGAAAAGTACGGTCTTAAATAAAGCTCACTGCACCCAGTTAGTTGAAAACATTGTTCATGATTGTGTGTGTGTGTATTTATCTCGATGTGATCATCATTCAGAAGCATTTGTAGTCTCTTTTTTTCTGAATATGCAGGTTCAAAAAATATTGAAGAAAGTTCAGCATTACCATACATAAAAACACATACAGCCTTTTTCACAAGTGAAATGGCCCAAAAATTTCACCCAAAGAAAACTGCCCTCACTTACTGCAAATCTGTTACTATTAAACACACAAGGATCTTGTGTTGCAGCATATGGCAATGTAGTAAAGTGTATTGAGAACTAGGCTAGAACAGTTACTCGAGATCACAGTTGTAAATAGCATCTACAACTTGAGTTTTCAACATAATTTGGAGGGTATTATAACTCCCATAAGTGGAATGAATAGTAGAATTTCAAAATTGCTACTGTCTTGGTTGGGTAGGTGTAGGGCCACGCTGTATTTTGATAATTATTATAATTGCTTGTGAGAAGACATGTAAATTGAGGGCCTTGTGTTTGTATTGAAAAGCATTAATTACAAACTGATTACTAAGCTACAATTATTTGAACTGGGTGTAATGAAATAAAATAAGTGATGGAGCAGGTTGGTGTAATACTTGCTATGAAAATTGATTTCATTTGTAAAATTTAATAATGTGGGTAGAAAATGTACATGACCTTTGAGAGACTTGGGATCTGATAGGTCGCTTGGAGATTATTTGGAATTTCATATGAAGTATTGTTACAAAATCACATATGGTGTCACGGCAGAGCGTCTAACTCGAAGGCCAGTTGACCGAATGGAATTGCGATGGAGTGCATGTTCCATTGGCAATTTACGTACTCGTGTAATTTTGTAAGAATTTTTTTATTATTTATTCGTTGAGGCCAACTAGGACCATGTTAAACCTTTGTGCATTTGGCAGCAAGTTTCTTCTTCCTTTGGGCCCAGAACGCCTTCATTTGTTTTGAATGCGCCTGTTTGCGCTCCTCTGTCCAGAGTGTACCACGTCTTCTGTTGGAATGTTCGTCTTGGCTTGTACCACTTGTCATTAACTTCTTCTGAAATATATCTCTGTTGAAAGCATCTTTTGGTTCTAGCCCCATCAAATGAAGATGTATTTACGAATTTTAATTTTGACTTCCAGCAGATGTGACGAACAAATCCAGTCTCTGCAGGTAGAATGTTTGATATGTGAAAATCTGTCAATTTTTTCCCATGTACTCTGACCACCAATTGACTGAGCCTCTTCTGTCACTTCTCAGGAGGCATTTGCAATGCATCGTGGAGGATTCCTGCCAATCTGGAGACTCGGGAAGGTTTACTTGCCTGTTTGTGAACATTAAACAAATAAAAATATAATTCTACTATTCTAATCATTGTTTTGTATTACTGTAACAGGTCTTGCAGTCTCGGTCACTTGTCTAGTTAAGATGGGATTAAAAAAAACATTGCTACGTTTTAGGATGATGGACTGCAAAAAACCAAGAATGCCTGTTGTACATTTTTGACTCCCTTCTAGTCTGGCTATTTGAAAAGAAATATATTGTGGTGGACAAAATGCCATTAGGCATTATTAATATAGGAAGCAGGACTACAGTGACAAAAAAATGCTGCACTAACACAAAAAACACACATTCCACTTAGCACGAATGGGTTTTGGTGGTAAAAAAAATATCATTTGTATCTTACCATCCCCCCTTATAATAATTACTGAAAAACGTGTTTATAGAAATTGTAAGTACGAAGCAAATTAAGACAGTTACATGATAAACAGTCTAATTTATACGTAACAACAGTTTGTTTTGCCTTTATATATTTTCTGAATTTCTCTTTGTGCCATATCCTAAAATTGTTTCAAGGTATAAAAAGTGCTTGCAATAATCTTGGTTAGGTTGCAGATACATGTAACCTATATGCTGTAATGCAAAATACTTGAGTGATCAAAATTATTTATATTTATAGATAGCCAGACATAAAGAAAATAGTTGATAGAAATCCCCGATGTTTGAGTGAATACGAGGAACCATCAAACAGGTTTCTACTCCTCTAACTACTTAACAATAAGAATATATTTGTATTAGTATAAACTGATTTGCTATTCAGTTCTTTTCCAACCCCATCAAATCCGGTATACATATGTATAAAGAAATATAAATATATAGTGGTAGACATTCAGCTCTTCAAGAAAGAATTGTCTCAATTTAATATTAAAGACCCTGAAGTTCACTTTGAAGGCAGAATTTGTACACACATTTAATAATGGCTCTTGTTTTTTGTCCCATCCCAATCCCTCCAGCATTTGGAATTATGATCACCTTATTACAGTTGGTTACTATTATGCCAAATTTGTTGTTTATAAGTATTAAATACCAAATTGTACATTTTAGATTCACCATCATTTCTCCCAGTTTTGGGTCTCAATCTTGTCTGAAGAGCTTTAGAGATAACCTTGTTCATTAATGGGGAAGTAAGATGTCATAGCAGTTATTTTTATTAAATTTTATGGATCAGGGTCCAACAGTTATTTCACCAAATCTCCAGGACTTAATTTATCAACAGCTTTTACTCCTGTAAGGCTTCACAGTTCTGCAACTGTTGTGTCTTGGTGTTTTGTTGTTATTGAGTGATTGGATGATTGAAGGAGATGAGTTAATATTTGAAGTCAAAGGTGGATTTAGGAGCCTTGCAGTTGTTGAGGTGGCTCATAAAAGGAACCTCCATTAAGAATATGATGATAAATTTGTGGGGTAATTGCTTGTTCAGCAGTACCAACCCATTTACCAACAAAATATTTCATAATGATTAGACTGAGCTGTCCAATTAGAACTCCCAGCTGAATAATAATAATAATAATAAACATAAATTACCCTTTTCAGGACTCAGAATTTCACTAGATCTGATCATCTCTCATACTCTGTCAGCTAATCGTAGAGACCATTAACTGGCAAAAATGCGACTAACCAAAATTTCAAAATGGGTTAAATTGTCTAGAACCAGGAGGCCAACCTCAGCTCTGCCACTTTACCATCACATTGTAGTGATATGTGGCAGTTAGCATCTAATCAATGACCTCTCAATGTTCAGGTCCATGATAAATATTAATAAAACAAAGAAATTGTTCACTTATATTTTACATGTTCCTTTAACAGCAGACTCAGTTTCCTTATAAATAAATCGGAAGACTCCCGCCACACAAGTTTTGTTGCTTTGGGCAGTCCGTGTTGAAGTGGTAGAGCACTGTAATTAAAAAATTAAAATGTTGCTGTAGAATAGTGAGTTGGGAGTATTCTGTGAGGAGTGCAGGATGGTTTCATCTGGGAAGTTGCAGCAGGGAAGAAAGTACCAAATTAGATAGGCTTCTCCGTGGTTTTGTTAACTATGTACACAGGAGAGAAAGAATGCAGAACTGGATAGTAAAATTTGTGCCCTTCAGGAGATAGTAGGAATAATGAAATGGCAGGGTTAAGGGAGGCTCTGTAAGATGGGATCTTGGGAGAGGTAACAGGAAAGGGGCAAAAAAGGAAGAGTTAGTTGCAGAGGGAGAGTACCGGTATGATAAAGACAAAAAAAACAGATACAGCATGTTATCTGAATTACGTGAGAAGCATCCTCGTGCAGTTGTAACAAGCAGGGTTAAAAATAGTTTGGATCAGAAATCGAGCAGGGGAGAAGTGTGGGCCAGCAGTTGCAATACAAGCTAGGACCAGGATACAAGGTCACTAGTATATTTAAGCCAAGAAGGTTATAGAGAATATAAAGCCATTATATAGGAATTTTATGAAAAGAAATTGTGTGGATATAGTTGGTGGAGCAGGGAATAGCCTCGCTAAGGATGGATGATTTAGTGTGGAAAGTGACTGAAAATACAAATGTGGGTTTTGTGGAACTGTTCCAGAACCACAATCAGCCTAGTTTAAATACAGCTGTGACCCGTATTAACATGGGGCTCAAAGCTGCTCTGCTAATGGCTTCAAAATCTTATACAAGTGTATATATATATATACAGGGTGCTTCAAAAAAATGTATACACACTTTGAACTTCCATAAAAAATTTATTTACCGTTCTACAAAGTTAAATTTCAGGAAAATAGAAAGCTAAAAGTCCAATGTAAATCAAACATAAACAACAAATGTTAATACTGTTCAAATTGGTGACCTGCAGCATCAATACAATTCTGAGTACGAGTCACCACAGATTCTGTACATCGTATCAAAACGTCCAATGAGATTTCTCTACACACTGCTTGAATCTCATTCCAAAGAATGTCTAGGTTACGTGGTTTACGTTTGTACACCTCATCTTTTACTGTGCCCCACAAGAAGAAATCCAGTGGTGTAAGGTCTGGAGAGCGTGCTGGAAACTCGATTGGCCCCCTGCGTCCTATCCACCGGCCCGACAAATTTTGATCCAGGTAAGCTCGTACGTCCCTGTGATAGTGCGGCGGAGCACCATCTTGTTGAAAATAAAAATCATCATTACCGTATAATGCACGAATGGCAGGAAATATGGAATCAGCAAGCATTGTTAGGTAATTAATACCAGTTACAGTGCCTTCAAATCGAAAAGGTCCAATGAGTCCCCTTGAAGACAAACCGCACCACACATTTACACCTGGCAAATTTACAGCTTTTTCAATTGTAATGTGAGGATTTTCTTCACCCCAGTAAACACAATTGTGCCTATTGACAGTTCCATTAAGTTTGAATTGGGCTTCATCCGACCAAATGATGCTACCCATAAATCCCGGTTCACGTATCACCATCTCCTGAATCCATTCACAAAATTGCAACCTTCTATCTGGATCGTCGTCACTTAGCTGTTGCACCAGCCTTGGAATGTAAACACGATACTTGCCTCTCTTCAGAATGCGTAGCACGCTGCTAGCACTTACATCACTTTCACGTGCCCCTTGCCTTGAAGATTTGTTAGGAGAGCGTTGAAACAGTTCCAAGACTGCCATTGATGACTCATCACTTGTAGCTGTTCGAGGCCGACCTGAATGACCTTTATGCACATCACACACTGTTCCATGAACTTCGAACTTGTCTCGTATGCGTGTAATTGTTAATCTTGAAGGTGGTTCTGTATCATACTCCCTTCTCCACTGTCTTTGAACTTCATTTACATTCTCAAACTTCCAGTACCACTTAATAACCTGCTTACGTTCTTCAAAACTCAAACGTACGTCCCCCATGTTGATATTACAAATTCCAACTGATAATATAACATAGAGGGACGATTATGCTGGCACCTGGCGAAGAAATATAACACTAGCCTTGTAGAGCGGGAAAACAACAATAGTTTAAAGTGTGTATACATTTTTTTGAAGCACCCGGTATATATATATACACACACACACACACACACACACACACACACACACACACACACACACACACACTGTTTCCCTGTTTCAATTTGTGCAATTGGAGATGGGGGTTTTACTAGGCACATCATGCACCTTGAAATGAAGGGAAATGTTAGATTAGGTTAGTTAAAGAAATTAAGAGGGAACACCGTCACCTATGACACGATCCCTGTTATTACTGATGTCCATGCTGTAACTTCAGAAAATGAAGTCAAAATATAGACTGCCAGTAATAACAAAAGTAAATTCAAATGAAAGTTATGTGACAAAACCCTCCATTAAAATAGAGCAAATTGATTCATTTTTCAGGTTAGAATCTGTTAACAAGCAGTAAACATTTAGAAAAGTCACCACAATACAAAAATTTCATTTATGATCATATTGGTGCAAACAGGATGTGTATGTAAATTTTTTTTAGAAAAAGTTAGTATAGGTTTAAAAAATAAAATTGATAAAAGTATAAAAAGTGGGGTTGGTGTAAGGAAGGATATCAGAGAAAATGAGAAGATATAAATGTAGAAATGAGGCTTTTATTAGTGAATTGTGGAGGTGTAAGGAATAATGATTTAGAGTTTGGTAGCTTAGTAGAGCTACATCAGCCATAAATAGTTGTAGGGGTTGAATATTGGTTAAAGGAGGGTTGCAGAGCATGCCAGAGACCAATGACAAACTGGTGGAGAAGTATGAGGGGGATGGGGGAGGGGGGGGGGGGAAGAGATTTCATATTCAGAGTTCGGAGGCTGGAATAAAGTGGTCATAATAGATGGGATTTAAATATAATAGATGTTGACTGGAAGGGGAATGGAGTTATCAACACAAGGAAGCAGAGATTTTCAAACACCTTAGAAAGGGAAGGAGGAATTTCATAAGTGGTGGAACAAAATAGAAGGGTACACAATATGCCGGCTGTTCTCTCTCTCTCTCTCTCTCTCTCTCTCAATAAAGCCTGATGAAAATTGTGTGAGGGCTCGGGTGACTGGGAACAAGTGTGTTCAGGAAATCAGTATCCACAGAAGATGAAGGTGATAGTTATAATTATAGCAAGGTAATTGTTTCAGAACTGATGTGATAATTAGGGAGTAGATCACTGTGTGGAAGGAAGTCATGGTTGTTGTAGAAAGTAAGTGGGAACAGTTCAAAGTAAAGAGGTTGGTAAGAAAGGAACGTAATAGATTAAAGGAGCAGCAGGGCAACAGAATGATTGAAACAGTCAGAGTTAATAGCAGAAAAGAGAGAAGCTTGGATAAATTAAAAAAAAAAAAAAAAAAAAAAAAAACATTGTTTCGGAAACAGTGAATGATAGACAGAAATTTCTGTGTGTATATTACAACAATAAGAGGGAATGAAGGTATTCACTCAGTTATGGAGAAGTTTCAGAGAATTTGAAAATAGCTGAAATACTGAGCAGCTGGTTTGGGGAGAATTATGGATTGTCATATAGGGACAGGAAAATCATTCCCAAAATAGTGAATGCGCATACTGGAAATAAAAAATTAGAAATAGTCACATAGTAATGATAAAAAAAAAGTTGTTTAGTGCCTGGTATAAAAGTCAAATGCAAGTCATCTTACAGTGGCAACATGGGCTTCACCGATAATTATGCGTGGGTTTTCAGGAGTTATTACCACCAATATAACACATTTTTAAATGCTTCTTCTGCGATGATTGAGATGCTGCGAGAAACATAGAGATAGAGCTGGTCAGAAGGTTTTACTTGATTCTCTCCCATCCTGTCCTTCCCACTGGATGGACAGTGTCTAGGACCCATCACTAGTGTACTGTGGGAAGTAATTTGGTCAGCTTGCAGTGTTTCTGGCACTTAGTAACTGTACATTGCTGATACATGTTCTGCTTTTACCCAGTCGTAGACTACTATCATTGTGTAAATTCTCATGGTGGTCTGTCCTCTATTTCGTTGTTATGAAACACATGTTCTTCATAGAGTGATACACCTATATCACTACACTGACTGTAAAATTTTCTTTTAACACTTTTTTTAATCTGAACTCTAAGAAAACTTTTTTTTTTGCACATTCAATAAAAAAAATCCTATTGTGCAGTGGTTAATATCTGTTTTTTTTTCTTCTTTTCTGAAAAGGCTGGTCCCAATATCTACTTTTACTCCTCATTACTGACTAATTGGCATCTTCTTGCATCTCATCATGTAGCCTCATTTCTTAAAATATTTTTCTTCTTATATTTGACTACTATTGTGATTGGTATTATTTCCAAAATCCTATTATTCCTCTTCTTCTATGAAAGTTTTGCCTGTTACCATAGGGGATGTTTACCCATCCTTAGGAACATCTGGGAAGATGAACTGTGGTGGATCCCTGTTGCCTTCCTCAGTATGACAGTGTTTGTAAGTCTGGGTCACTGTGATAGTGTGTCTGATCAGTATTATTTATGTTGTGGATGAGGGATGAAGGCTTAGGGTGATACTCGGTGATGACCCATTTGGGGCTATTCTTCCGAAAGACACCAGGGGTGGACCACTGTGCTTAACATCCTCGTACGACAGTCAACAGAGTCGTACGCCTTCACTTTGTACAAGTTGTCGAGAGGTTTGGCGTTTGTGCACCAAAGACCTGGGTTAATCTGGTGAATAGGGAACTGTGCACCACCACCTTCTTACCCTACGCTACCAGCTAACCTGGTACCATCACGGTGCTGCAACTAATATTACTTTTATCTAATTAACATCACCTCTGTTTCAGTCACCATATTGCAGATTATGCTTGTCAGTTTAATTCTACAATTGGAAGATTAAATAAGTCATGGCACTTGGTGCCTTGGTATTGTTACAATCTTGACTTCTTCGTAGACTCTCGAATTTAAATCCAGCTGTTTTGGAGAGAATTTATTCATTTCTCGAAATATAGTTAGTTGTGTTGATAGATGCACGTCATCGAAGATGATATATCGGAAGCACAAATTGATTTAAAAATTTAAATGAGTCCTAGCATGGATTGTTGACATGATGACTTTGTGACAATGAGGCATTCCAGATCGTGGATCTGGTCGCTAGCAATTCTTACTTCATTGAATCTGATAAAACAATAAGGGAATGAGTCACAATAGGGGAAGGTGCAGGCAATGCTGAAAGCATCAGAAAGCCAATTATAAGACTGTTACTAGTGAAATGTAGGAGTGTAACAGTGTAATAAACAAGGTAATAGAGTTTGGTAACGTAATAGAGATACACAAACCATAAGTAGTTACATGGGTAGAGTCAAGGTTAAAAGGAGGAGTGTTAGACAAAGAGATTTCCCCTGATGGTTATACAGTGTACCATCGATATAGAAAACGAACTGCTGGAGGGCTATTCATAGAGGTTAGCAAAGACTTCTACAAGTCACTTTTGTTTAAAGCTATTAGTTGTATTTGTGGTAGATTTCTAAAGTGGAAAAAAAAAATTTGTGGCATTGGCTGCTTACCGTAGTCAAAGAATTAATGATGAAGCTCCAGAAAAGAGACTACATTCATACTTCAGAGGTGAGTGCAAAAAGGTCATGACTGGTGGTGTTTTAAGTTTACAAGATGTCAATTCGGTAGGAAATAAAACTAATAACACAAGGAAACAGATGGTTTCCAAATACCTTAGTAAGGAAAGAAAGCTATGTTTTCCCTTGTTGCTTTAAGTCTCGTTGACATTGAGGTCACTGGAGGTAAAAAAAGACTGAGGTGAGGTACAGGAAGGAATTCGACAGTAGCCTTTTTTGAGGGAACCATCCTGGAATTTGCCTGGAGTGATTGTAGGAAACCACGGAAAATGTAGTCTGGGTGGCCAGACTGGGATTCGAACCTGCATCCTCTCATGTGCGAGGCTTGAGCGACACTGCTGGGTAGGAGGCCTTACACAAGAGGTAGAGGAGAGCACAATAGGATGAAACATATTGGATATATTCCTAATAAATCTTGATGATAACATTGTGGGGTCTTAAGTAGCTGAAGTAATAAAGTGAACACACAGCAGTTCTGATGGATATCTGAGGGTTCAAAACCAGTGTTCAAAACTGAAGGTTGATAGGTATAGTTACGAAATGGTACATATTTCAGAACTGAAGAGAGATATTTTAGAGAAAAGTTCTGTATGAGGCTGCGGCCACACTGGCGTGTTTTCAAGTCGAATTTGTGCGCGAAATCCTGTCGAAAATATAAACTAAATTGAAGTATATGAGACCGGCCAGACAGGCGTGATTTCACGCAGCGGGAAGTGGGAAAAGGCGCGTGTTCAAGGTTTCCCGCAGCAGAATGAGCCCGTGCCCATTCGTCTGTGGGATTTCACGCTGTAGTGAGTGGCCCACTACGTCTCGGCGTGAAAACACGCCAGTCTTGCCGTAGCCTAGGCATCTTTTTCACGCGCGGGAAGAACACGCCAGTGTGGTTGTAGCTTAGGCGTGTTTTTCACGCGCGGGAAGAACACGCCAGTGTGGCAATATCTGCAGGATTTCCAGTTCGCGTTTTTATTCCCGCTAGGTCATCAGCGTGAAAACACGCCAATGTGGCCGTAGCCTGAGGAAAGTAGGCACAAATACAGGGGAATCCTGGTGGGAACTGTTCAGGAAGATAACAACAAAGGAGGAAATTGTATTTACTCCAGAACAAAAAATTGGGAGAAACGTACTGTCACAGGAAGGTTAAAAGGCTAAGGAGATTAGTTAGAAAATAACACAACAGAGTTAAGAGACAGCAAGATAGGAGGGACTACTTTAGACAGCTAAACAAGGAATTAATAGTAGGTCAAAGAGGGACACTAAATGTGGGTTTATGAAAAATACTATAGGTGTTGAGGGACCATTGAATGACTCATCTAAAAATTTCTATTGCTATGCTACAAAATTGAGGGGAGGGGAGGGAAGGGATTTGAAAACCGCAGATATATTAAGCAAATGGATTAATCAGACCATTAGGTGCAATAATCCTGCGATCGGAAGGAGTAAATCAGAGGAGGTGGTTGTCCATGTAAGTAGAAATAAGCAGACTACAAAATTTGAAACAGATCCTGGGGCAATTATAAAGGCACTAGGGAAACTGAAAATGCGTAAAGGGGCCGTTGTAGATAATACTACTAAAGACGTATTAAATATATTGGGATATCATATTGTTCCATACTTTGAAATATTATATAGATGAGGCTGGAACCTTACTGCTTGCCAGATTTTACAGCCCTGCAGTCCCAGGTTTGGAAGTCCCCTGGTAAAAGCCACAGAATGACGACTAAACATCAGATTTCAAAAACCTTGTAGCTGTGAACAGGTAGGCTATATATCGGTGAGAAAAGACGCACCATCAAGGAAGGGCCAAATGAACATTTTAAAAATTACGACGTAAGCAAATCGGCTGTAGTACAACCAGGGATATAGAGTTGAATGTAAGGTAGGGCGGCGTGAAGATTTTACTTGATCTGATCTGCAACCATTTATATCGCTTGATCCAGTCCACTACAAAGGCCCTGCAGGGCCGGATTAAGACAGCGCGGGACCAGCAGCAAATGTGAAGAAGAGGCCCTTCATTTTTGCCGTCCGGGGGAAAAACTGTAGAGCTAAAAAAAAAGTCACCCATCTAGTCTAGATGCGGGGTCCCCTAGGACGCGTGAGGCCCCCCAGAAGGCGCGGAGACCCGTAGCATTTGCTACCTCCTGCTACGTAGGTAATCCGGTACTTAGGCCCTGTTACTTTCTTTTGGATTTGCTTTTTCGTTTCTGCGATTTGTGTAATATTAGAAGGAATATCTTGGCTAGCATTGCCAATATATTTCACCGTACCTGTTTCCATATGACCAGGAGTAGCAATTCTATCTTGAGCTTCCATTTGTTTTATGGAATTAGGCCGTTTGTGGTTAATTTCATCTTCGACTCTACATTTTTTCTAAAGAAAGCCCATATACCCATCGTGAAATCAATCAGTCTTCAGTTCACAGCAGTACATTAACAATTGTGTCATTAACTGACTGAAATACTGTAACTACATTACCCTAACCAACACCACATACAATTAATCTCTAATTTGCTTATTTTAGTTTACAGGGGGATAGACTGCAATACGCTGCTACTGCCCCGGGCACGAATCCCGGCAGCCGCAGGAATTTTGAAAGTTGTGTTTAATCATATGAGCTATGCCAGGACGCTCCGTGGTTCGGATTCCACGTTAAACTGTAGGTCCCAGAGGAAAGGAACTGGCCATCCTACCTCTGACACGATGGCTTAGTATGCCTCCTTCGGGAGGATCCAGCCAACCTTCGGGTTGTGGACTAAGTTAAAGTTAGACTGCAATACGGGCACAGCTCCCGCACCTACTTCAAATGCCATCTATGCAGTACCGGATTAACCACGTAGCAGGAGGTAGCAAATGCTACGGGCTTCGCGCGTTCTAGGGGGCCTCGCGCCTCCTAGGGGAGGACCCGCACTTAGGCTAGATGGGTGACCTTTTTTATTTAAGCTCTACAATTTTCCCCCGGACGGCAAAAATCAAGGGACCCTTCTTCACATTTGCTACAGGCCCCGCACTGTCTTAATCCGGCCCTGCATCTATGGGCAGAATAAAGAATCAGTATTCATGGCAGTGACAAACCGTGGTTAATTCCGTCATGTTTAGATGTCGCTACGCTAGTAGTAAATTATTTTTTCTATCGTTTCGTACTATGAACAAACAGTTGAGGTACTTAACATATCTTTATTTTATGGTATTTTTTAACGTAGGGCATTTGTATTTCAAGCTAGGGCATTACCCCACAATGCAACCCGTTAGCTACGGCCACGAGTACAACATTCATCTGACAGTGGACACGCTATTTTATCGGATGACACTAATGTACTCTTCCAAGAAAGCAGATGATGGCCTAGGTTAGTCAGAGAAGAATTGGAAATGAAAAATACACGATTACATAAACGCGGTCAGTGGGCTACAGCTTGGCCAAATATGGTCACACTTGCTCAGGAAAACTGGGGACGCCATACGGTTAGCGCACATTTTGAAGCTATTTATAAAGGACAGCGATCCCAAGCATGGCAGTCCTCTGATGGAAGCCGAAGAATGAAATGTCTGTTTGGCTTAACCTTTCTGAAATAATATTAGTTATCTAGCTTAATAACTTATTTAGACCGAGCGTGGTAGGTGAGAGGTCAAGTTCTGACCACGCATTCGGGAGGATGCGTGTTCAAATCCCTGTCCAGCCATCGATATTTGGGATTTCCATTGCTCCAGGCAAAAGCCGTGCTGATTCCTCCAAAAAAGCCATCCCTAATTCCTACTTGCTTCTTGCCCCCAGTCTTTTCCCGCCCCTAATGCGTAAAGCAATAAGGGGGGGGGGGACTGTTTGACTATAGGAATGAGTCACGTTAACGGATAGATGCATCCAATTTTATAAAAGTATTGTTAACAAACTCAAATGGCACGCTTGTCATGCTTTTTAGGCTAGGGGAAGAACTTTGAAACTAACACCATGTGACCCGTATGGCACACTTTAAATCGGAGGTAGCGAACCTTTTCAGCAGCCGGGTTAAATTTTAAAAATAATAATTTTCTATCGATCCGCACGCACTGCTTTCTTGAAAATTGGCTTCAATATTTTTATGAAGGAAAAATAACACTAAAAATGAAACATACGCATTTAATGAAGTATTAAAAGCATAATTATTTCAATGCGACTTTTTTTACTTTCCTTGACAGATCTAAGCCCATCAGTGTTGATGTCGAAAGAAGCTGTGGCTACTCGCAAAATGTTCTCCAAATGAACTTCAGTGATTCGTGTTGTATGTTGTGATTTAATATTCTTCGTCTGTTCGCACACATAAGTGTTTGCAAATAGTGAAATCATCAGCAAAGCACGTTCGTAGAACGCAGAATATTTCTCTTTGTCCAGATATTTCTTGTAGAATTCTTTCAAACAAACGGTATGGAATTTATCCTTAATCTGTGCATCACACTGCATTTCACAATTTTCCATCTGCAAATTTCGTGGAAATGTATTTACCTCTACGAAAAATGGCGCTGAAAATGCAGATAAAAGAACTTTTTTTTAATCTTGAAATCTGTTTTCAAACTCAAAGTTCTAGTTTGCTAACAATGAACCGTATTTATTCCACGATCCCTGCGTCAAGACTGTTTACAATGATAGTGAAATAAAGTAAGTAAAATTTTTATTTTCCAACTATTGTTCCCATAGCCAAGTTTCATTTGAAATGCGACAAGATCTAACATGTGTAATCGTGTTTTCCCGGCGGATCTGTTGCAGCAAGATCTAACATATTACTAACCAGCTGCAGACGAATGTTCCGGTTATTTAAGAGGCTAGTTGTGTCAACTACAAACGCAGACCCGTTTCATGTCTTGAAACTCTGAGATACTTTTTAACTTGCTTGCATAGAATGACTATTTCCATAATGATATCCTTCCTCCATGACTATTTCTTGCTAAATGCTTGAGGAACTCTTGGCATTGAATGTGGTTCAACCCCTTTGATATAATAAAGTTCACTGTTTTAATAACCATGGTCGTGACATGATCCATTTTTAGGAACTTGGAATGTAAATTCCTTTGATGAATAATGGAAAGTAAATTTAACAGCCGGATATTATTAAATTTGCAGGCCTCATTTCCAACCAATTTTACTAAGTACGAGTATATATGTTTTCCAACCATTGCTACACCTGAAGTTTTAGTTAAAAAACGATTTAATGTTGTTGTAACTGCCCCTAACAAATTGCATGAGATTGTGGTGTGTAAGAGGTCATTTTGAATACCATTACTATTTGGGGAATTATAGGAATATTCAGTCGTTGAGCTATCGGCAATCGGCGATCATTGACAATGCTGAGCGCGGTCGAGCATTGACCAGACAGGAATCTGCACGCTTGCAGTCAGCACCTTAAGCCTTGTATCCACTTGAGCACGCTCAGGCGAATGAGCCGCTCAGTAAAGCGAGCGGCTCAAGTGTGGACGCCTGAGCGCGCTCGCAACGAACGACAGCGAGCGCGCTCGGGGCGAGCCGATCGGTTGTCGGTATTTTGGAATGCTCAAAGGCGAGCCAGTGTGTGCTCGGCGCTCAGTGTGGACGCTGGTTTTCGACAATGAGCGCGAGCACGTGGGATGATGAACTTTGTCTAACTCTTATTGATGCTTACGAATCGAAACGGGTATTGTGGGATAGCTCATATGAACAATATTACAATAGAACTAAAAAAGATGATGCCTGGCGCGAAATTAGCGAGGTATTAAAATGTAGTGTTGATGAAGTGAAGAAAAAAATTACAAGCCTGCTAGGGTCGTTCAGGCGGGAACGATCGAAACAGAAGAGAACTTCTATAACGGGAAGCGGTAAGTCTTTTTTAATAGTGTTTCTCGCAACTAATTGCGTATAAATTGATTATACATTGGAAAATACATATAAACTATACTTCATTATTTTGTTTCAGCACAAGATGAAGTTTATGTATCAAAATGGTTTGCTTTTGATCGAATGAAATTTTTAATGGATAAATGTGAACCAAATGAAACAAGAGATAATTAACCTTTAAATATATGTTTGTAACTAAAATAAAAAATTGGTACCAACCTTTATATAATCTTGGAGTGACTGAACAATGGCATCACAGACTTTCGGTACAAAACGGCTGATGCTTTGTTTAGATACTTTAAACATATATTGCAGACTTGTGTAGGAATCTCCTGAAGCTAGGAATCTTAAAGTTATTATTAATTTATCTTCTGGTGGGATCGCCTCACGCATAGGCGTATCCTGCATTTTAATATGAGGTCCAACTAATGACAGCAAATGTTCAAAATCAATTCTTGACATTCTCGTAAAGTTTTGAAATGTCTCATTGTCTCCTTCAAATGTCAACTCGCGAATTAAACTATTAAGATGATTTCTTCGCTGACGATAACTTTCCCTAATCCACCACCTTGGTACTTTCCTTTTCTTCTTTGATATTGCATGGATAATAATAAATGCTGCAGCTGCCACACGCACACGTGACGTCATGTCAATAGCCGAGCGTTTACTGAGCACCGGCACAATGCTCGTTCGACCAAAATTTCCTTTTACCTTGAGCACGCTCAAGCGAGCGTGCTCAAATCACTGAGCGGCTCATTCGCCTGAGCGTGCTCAAGTGGATACAAGGCTTTAGAGTGCAGTCCCCTTCGTAATTGTAGGTCAACGGAGGCGGCTTGGGCAGTACAATCGATGAAGTAGTGTCTTTACTGTCGGGCAGTCGGCGAGAGTAGTCGAGCATACTTTGATAGCCACCTGGTAGGAGCCTGCCACCCTCCCATGCATCTCGTATCGGGGCGACCATCTGCCTAACAATTAACTATTACAGTTCAGGGTTTATATAAGTTGGTGATAGTTGGAATCCACTTTGCGGCACGCTATAAACTGTACTACTCCGTGTTAGAGGCCAATAAACTGGTTCAATTGCAAGTCTTGCATTCTTCATGTAGTAAGAACTTATATCAATTTCTAACCTTCGGTCTGTGGCCGTCAAACCACAGTGGTGTCAAACATTAGCCCAAACAGTCCAATGGTTAGATTCTAGTGGTGCTGCCAGAAGAATAGAAGAGACGCTTCGAGCAGAACTGTAATTCCCTAAGGTTAGTTCGTCAGCACACCTATCCACACACGCCCACTAGCCTTGGCCAATCAGCCCCTGACAAAGTGGCGTCATCGTGGGATTTCGGCGTAGTACCGTTACTTTGGAACATCAGTGTGGATAGAGTCTGACGAACTAGCAAGAAGAAAACGATCACCGTCTGAAGGAGACGGGGGGTGGCAGGAAGACAGGTGGCTGGATCAACACATGGCTTGGAAGATGAACGCTGGAGGCGCGGCGTCAGCACGCGGCTGGAGACATCGGACGGCGGGTTCAACGCACGAGCGACGGCGGAGCGCAGCGCGGATCAACACGGGGAGCGGATCGCGGCGGCGCGAGTCAACACGTTGCGGCAGGTGCCATTGGATGCTCTTCAGACGTCGACAGCGACGGTGGCTGTGGCGGCGACGACGGCGACGAGAACAAGACATTAGGGGTGAGTGGACCTCAATTTTTATTGTAATTATGGCAGCGACTAAATCTTCAACAGTTATCAGACATTGAACGCGAGGATCTTGGATTTGGAGACGCGGGTGAGCGGAGTTATAATGGTGAGTTAAGCGGGGTTGATTTTTACTTGTAAAGGCACGTTTTCTGCCAGATATATCTTTAAGTGAGACAAAAATATTTTCAGAGGCCATAGCAGCGGCGGTGTTTATGAATAGATCGAAACGAGTTCTCCAGGTAAGTCCAAAATTAAGTGTATAAGGCAGATATAAATGTTAAGAAACATCCAGATGCTACTGAGCAGAATATGAAATTTCGAAAGAGGGTGCGAGGCAAATACTAGTTAAATAATAATTGGTGAATTTAAGAATTATGAGAATGACTATTACTGGGGAAAAGTGAAACCGGTCGGGTGTCGTGTCAATGTAAGTGTGGCAGGAAAGCCAATATGTTAAAGTGAAGCGGAATATTTTGCGGTAAAAGGCGGCAAGGGACCGACTGATCCAGACCCGATAAATAAATGTGTGGCGAGTTGCGTCATTTTGGGGGCCAACATTTCTGATAACTCACAGGTACAGCCCAAGAAGTTAACCTGGTGAGGATGTAGGCGCTCCATTCCACCCATTTGCATTAAGTAATGCCGGTAACTTGAAGCCGGGACAAGCAGAACGGGGTGGGTTGTTATGGCTAAAAGCCTGGATTAATGATAAATATTGGGGAAAAGAGAGAGTGCTATCTCTTAGTGGGTTCTGGTGCGCAATTCTTCATTGTTGTGAAGTTGTTTGCAGAGTGGAAAAATTGCCGGTCTAGGCCGGGGAAATGTTAAAGTGTTAGAGGTATATACTGCTGGTGTAGTATGTTCAGAGCAACCGTTCAGGCGGTTCCTTATTTAAACAGAGCTTACAGTAGGATATAGAATCAAATTTTATACAGAAATATGGTGCAGTCGTGGACGTGCGAAACGTGCAGTTGTTAATAGGACCACGCGAGTGGACACTTTCGGCTGACGTTCTAAGACTTCTCTCGTGTTCAGGTTGAGGAGCAGACGTGTTCCCACCGCTATACGAATACCCATAAGTCAATCGTACGTGCTAACATTGCATAGTATATTCTGAAATCATATTCAGGTACCTCTAACTTAAATTTTTGCAAAAGTATTCAGTTGTGTTAGCCAAGACGCTCGATGAAACGCGACGGTTAGACTCAAGTAGAGTGTATAGAAAACGGAAGTATTTGCCGTAGCAAATTAAAACTTAATACATGAGATGGATGAACTAAAAAGAGTAAATGTATATCGACGTATCTGCTACATCAAATTTAACATTTATCGGAATGCACGGAATGGTTGAACTCGACAGGAATGAATAATAATAATAATAATAATATGAAATTAGTAAACGGCTTGTAATCGAACGCGAGTCTGAAGATATGCAAGGACAAAATCCTAAAGTACAGTAACTAGAATAGAATCGGAACTCATAATTTTGAAGAATAAGAATAATTTTAAATGATTAGTAATACTGTACAAGTCTGGTGTTTCAGTTAAGGAAAATATAGAATCAGTGGCTTGTCTTTCATGTGTCCACAGTAATAATACGTACTCACTTAATGTAAGGAGTCAAACTGTGTGCCACATGTTAGAAATATCTGGAGCACCAAGTATATTAAAAAATGAGTGATGTAAAAAATTCCGGACAGCGTTGGAAATTGGCGAACTCTGATTTTCTGGGCAACATCACGGTGTACACTCGTCAATCGAGTTAAAAAGGCAAAATACGAGTGCAGTCTTTGGGAAGGAGCCATGAACCTTTTCTTGCGACACAATACGTACTCAAAAGCCTACCGTCAACTCCATACGCTTATGGAAACAAACTTACATTCATCCGTAACCAACAGATCCAAGTTACAGACATAACCATTATGTGAACCTCATTAGTCATAAATGCAATGGGTTTACAAACCTAATCCTTTTGCCAAACCTCCATTCATGTTACATGTCTTTTAAAATCTGTACATTCAAAATAGTTTGGTGAATCAGTTCATATTCGATGTGTAATCGCAGATATGATTGTAGTATTGGGAAGTCATCACTGGAGTTTGGTTAGTTAAGAATTAGAAAATTGAGAACTACATATAATGAACAGAAAGAAAATTAAATTTCAATCTGAAAGAGACTGGTGAGTTAGGAGCCAGTAATACGATGTGCAATTCCAAATTAATAATTCATCGGAAGCGGAGAACGTAATCTATAACAAGATATCGGTAAATCAAACAATACTTATCTAACATAACAACAACAAAAAAGGGTTTCTGAAGCAAAAAACACTCTTTGTTTGGTTTTAAGTCGATAAGTTTTCGTAAATAACATTTCTTGAAGTATGTCACTGAATAGAAAAGCTAATCACTTTCTATATAAAAACTACGTACGTGTGCTAACTCCACAAATAATTCTTGGAGTATGTTTTCCTCATTTAAATACCTTTTGTACTTGTGAGGAGTTTCACCAAAATGAGATGCCATAAGTGAATCATAAATCAAAATATCCAAAATACATCAACTTCTTGTCTCTATAACAGCTGTTATATGCAGTGTAAATGTTTCAGAATTAAATTTTGACTATTGGTAATTGTTGTATGATATAAGAGCGCATAAGAGTAACATAACTGTAACGTAAGTAAAACAAACAGCTAATAAAAATAAGTCTATAAATAGGAGATGATGTTAGGAAGTACGGAACTCCACAGAAATTATAACGGAAAAATATTTAAAGGCAATATCAAGGGTTGTGTGAATATTCTTCTCATTTTAAAATTGTCACTAATCGGGGTGATTAAACACACAGAGCGTAATCACAGCATAAGTATTGTACTAAGTAAGTCTGATTAGTTGTTAGATAATAAGCAGATTGCACTACTAAGGAGAATTCATCTATTTGTTTCAGAGATAAATTGTAGTATTTACCTTGCATGAACAACCCAAGTTTGAAAATTTGTTGCTAATTATTGGAAATTATTTGTACATTATCAAGTTTTGCAGTGATAAATACTGTCAAACCTAGACTTTTGAAAGGTAATTCACCAATCTAAGGGAAAAATCTAGTAAATTCTGTATTATCAATAGCAGTTGCATGACATTAGTAACGGACAGACTCACAGAATGGTAACCAATATTTTTCAAGCATTACTGGTGAATCAAAAATTGCTGTTTTCAGTTAAAGAAATTATTATACGCAACAATCCAGAAGAGAGTAAACTCAGTAAATCAGAACTTGAAGGGAATTCAAAAGTCAAAATAAGGGAAATACATAACTCACATTATTATCTCCGCAGCCCAGCAACGGCCAAAACCGTTAATAAATTCATTCATATCATTTGCGAGGAAGTATGTGTGCTCATAAATTGCACACAGAGACATTGGTATTAATTCAATTGTGATATTTCAGAATTTGCGAAAATGACTTCAGCAGGAGACGAACTGTTTTCTTCATGTTTAAAGGTTGTCCGGTTAATTCGCTGTCGTAGATCCCCCATTGAGGCCACCTATCCCCTTTGTCAAAATTATGTATAGTTTAGTTTTAAGGCAAGGTACTGTCGGAAGTGTAAATTTTCTAGGGAGCAGTTACGGTGAGCGAGCAGCCAAAGCACAGCCAGTAACGCACAGCGTAACCTGATATGCCGACTCAACTGGTGAAACAGCAAGATTCGCTCAACGCAACGCTTCGAACACTTAAGTATCGCAAACAGAACTGTTAATAATTTTAGTGTAGAACCAAATTAGTAATAAGAACGGGAATCAATCTGTTTGTCATTAAAATCTATCAGCAGCATATAACAAATAGTAATTTACGAGTAATGTATTTCTTTTGCTCAAAACATATTTCTGTTCATGGGACTTAGAACTACCACAGTCACGGCAGACTAAGCAGTTTAAGAATGGAGTTGTCTTTACTAAGGAATGTATATTACTGTAGTAGATTCATTATAAAATTATGATTTCCCGAAATAAAAAAGAAGAAATACCAAATTAGTAAATCATGACAATTTCGACACTTGTAACGTGTTGTCAACATAAATTCACTTCTTGATGATTAGCTAATGCATTTAGTAATAAAACAAATGAGATTCAAGCCTTAATATAAGGTTGGAGAAATAGTGACTAGTAAAAATAATTAACTGATGTTTTACAAAGTCCTAGAGTATATTTATTGTATTACGACTAATTATAAGCAGGCGGATGAGAGAACTATCTGTTAATTTAACGTTCACACCAGACCTAACTAAGTTTTATCATACTACTGACGTAAGCGTTGTCTGGTAGACTAAAATCTTTAAAATTGTTAACGTAATCATAGAATCTAATTCGGGGTAGAGCAATATGTCAATTGTGGATTACTTTGAATCATGCTACTCAGTAAGAACCACTTTTCATAAGTGTTAAATTAAACTTAGTAATTGAAGCAACAGTAAACAATTTGCGGTAATCACTTGTTCTTTTCATCTAGTTGTCTAACAATCATGTTTTACAGAAACATTGCTGGACACTTGTCAAGAAAAATAGTAAACAAACATTTTATCGGTCGTTCCTAAGCTGAATAATTAATTTAATGTATCAGAAGCAGTATACCATAGTTCATAATTAGAATACCTTAGAAAGCAGGAAAAAATATTTGCAAACTGAGCAAGATGTGATTAAAATAACCAAGTATCGAATCATTATGACGATCTTAGTTTTATGTATGACCTATTGTAATCAGTTTGTACCGGAAATAATAAGCCAGACTTTCACGATACCAAATAGTTGCGCAGATAGTAGTAGCTATGCAGAACTCAAATTAAATGGCACATATTGAAAATGACCATACCCCATCTACTACATAAATTATATATTTTTTAATGTCATTTTGATGACTGTTTTATTGTTCCTATGTTATAAAATTCTAATTGACTTTGTTTATCTTCAGGCTTGGCCGACCACCTACAACAGAATTGAAAAATAAATATTTAAAATTGTTGCCAATATTTTTGTGAGCTTCAAAGTGGAAATCCAACTATGTCGCATATTGTACTTTCCGGCATTGTGGAAAATGCCTTGTTCTAATGGGGGAGGAGTGTAAGAGGTCATTTTGAATACCATTACTATTTGGGGAATTATAAGAATATTCAGTCGTTGAGCTATCGGCAATCGGCGATCATTGACAATGCTGAGCGCGGTCGAGCATTGACCAGACAGGAATCTGCACGCTTGCAGTCAGCACCTTAGAGTGCAGTCCCCTTCGTAATTGTAGGTCAACGGAGGCGGCTTGGGCAGTACAATCGATGAAGTAGTGTCTTTACTGTCGGGCAGTCGGCGAGAGTAGTCGAGCATACTTTGATAGCCACCTGGTAGGAGCCTGCCACCCTCCCATGCATCTCGTATCCGGGGCGACCATCTGCCTAACAATTAACTATTACAGTTCAGGGTTTATATAAGTTGGTGATAGTTGGAATCCACTTTGCGGCACGCTATAAACTGTACTACTCCGTGTTAGAGGCCAATAAACTGGTTCAATTGCAAGTCTTGCATTCTTCATGTAGTAAGAACTTATATCAATTTGGCCGTCAAACCACAGTGGTGTCAAACATTAGCCCAAACAGTCCAATGGTTAGATTCTAGTGGTGCTGTCCAGAAGAATGAAGAAGACGCTTCGAGCAGAACTGTAATTCCCTAAGGTTAGTTCGTCAGCACACCTATCCACACACACGCCCACTAGCCTTGGCCAATCAGCCCCTGACAGGTGTCCTTATGTTCGTGGTCCCGCTGATTCTTCTGGATTTCAGCACCCCTAACGAAAATCGCTACCACGGTTGTAGCTGTGCTTACATCCAATGCTACTCCATAATATATCATATCAGAAGCTCTAATTTTCAAACTATCTCCAAAATGTTGCACAATGTCTTCCACACATCTAGTAATAGTTTCACAAGGGGCTTATTTTGAAAAATCCTTTATCTCTTCTGAAAAGTGGCGGTTCTAGACTTAGTGACACGTGACATGGCATCACCTTCTAATCAAGAATAAACAAACTAAAAAAATAAATTTAGTGAAAGAAAAATAAATATTTAAAAGTGCGACATGATCTACTCTACTAGGGAAAGTATTGAACACCATCTGTTGACCATATCAGTGAACTGTTTTGCTCTCGTGGAGACAGTTGCCAGTTATCACAAATCGCGCATGCGCTATAGCGTTTTCGCCGAAATTTTCAATAGAGGCGGCCCGCTTTGTTAGTGCCGAATGGAGACAACTTAGTTCTGTCACACGCTGCCTAGGGCAGTGGGCAGACACGTGGGTTGTGCAGCATTGTGAAACCCGGCAAAGTTAGTAACACTGTTGGTAGAGCGCAGCAGCAGCTGTAATTTTTGTTACATTCAACTAAATATCCCTTGGAACAGTGCTTCTCAACCTGTGGTTCGCGGACCACTGATGGTCCTCGAGGATAATTCAGTTAATCCACAGGCAGAATATCATAAATTTTGATGCCATAGTCATATTGTATAAGGCTGTAAGCATAATATTTTAAAAGCCTTGAATATTTCAATTACCGGGCAAAAATTTGGCATTTCCAGGATGAGGATAGAACATCATTGTTTCTACAATGGTCTTTTCATTTCCAGATGGCATCAGAAGGAGCGGCATTCGTCTAGGGATTGTGCAAATGACCGTTTTCGAAGGATTTTAACCGCGGTATGTGGTATGATTGGTAACTTAAGAGTGATGAAGTCATCAAAAATAAAATGTGAACCATCTAGCGTCTTTTATTTTGTGCATGTCTGTCGGTGGTGTAGTGTAGCGTCCAGCCCAGAGGTTCAGCCTGTAGTAACATTTGATTTGGTAAATATTAAGAGTCTGATTAACACATAATTAACTTTTATTAGTTCACATCCAGTTTCATAACTGTGTTTTCATACGAATTCAAAACATGTTACAGTGGTACATGTCCCAGATGTTAATAATAATATTAGGCCCATGTAAGTTAGTGATCTGCAGCATTATTTTTTGACAATTTACTGGTCCTTTGGTTGAAAAAAGGTTTAGAAACGCTGCCCTAGAAACTTTGTCAATGCGAGGAGGCAATATTGTTTCTGTTTCTTAGTTCCTTTCAAGCAGAATTACATAAGTTTATGACTGTACATAACAGTAAACGATTCTCAAGCGAAATGTGTTCCACTGTCGTCGTGATCATCGAAGGCAGTGCCGGATTAAGAAAGTATGGGGCCCTAGGCACTCAAAAATCTGGGTTCCTCTTATTTATTTATTATTTATTTATCAATCTTGTTCCATGGATCCCTGCTGAGGAAATACCTCTGGGATGTGAAACATGTCATTGTTGATACATATACACATAATATGAGTCATATCATAGTAAATATATACATATTTTACAAATACAAGAAATAATAATAAAAATACATTTTTGCAACTGAGTTTTGCAAACGTCATAATGAGTACAATTAATTATTTTCTTCAAATTCTTGAATGGAGTAGAAGGAGTTGCCAATAAGATAATCTCTAAGTTTTTGTTTGAATACATCTTTATTATCTGAAAGCTGTTTTATACGATTAGGTAGTTTATTAAACAGATGTATCCCAGAATAATTAACTCCTCTTTGTACTAATGACAGAGATGTTTGTGTTTTATGCAAGTTATTTCTGTTTCTTGTATTGAAACTGTGTACCTGTGAATTAGGTGTAAACAGGTTAAAATTTTCTATGACAAAGCTCATGAGGGAATATATATACTGAGAATACATTGTAAGAATATTGAGTTTCGTAAAGAGTTGTCTGCAAGAAGTTCTTGGTTTTACCCTACACAGAAACCTAATAGCTCTTTTCTGTGCTATGAAAACTTTTTTACTTTGTGAAGAGTTTCCCCAAAAAATTATGCCATATGACATTACTGAATGAAAATATGAGTAGTACACCTGTTTCATTAATTCTAGATCTGCTGTTAGAGAAAGTGTTCGTATTGCAAAGGTGGCACTACTTAACTTTGCCAGTAGTGTAGTGATATGATCATGCCAACAGAGTTTCTGATCTATTTTAATACCAAGAAATTTTATACTCTCTGTTTCTAAGATTGTGTTGTTTTTATAGTTTATACATATATCTGGTTGTGCATAGTTTTTTGTTTTAAACCTAATATAATGTGTTTTTTTCAAAATTTAATTTTAATGAATTTGCCTTAAACCAATTTGCTACTACTCTAAGTACTTCATTTACATTAAATTCTATAGTACTGTTTGGTGTTTTACGCACAGTCAGGTTAGTGTCATCTGCAAATAAAACACTCTTAACTTTGTCGGATAAATTTCCAGGAAGGTCATTGATGTATAACAGAAAGAGGAGGGGACCTAAGACAGAGCCTTGTGGAATTCCATGTTTTATTTTCTCCCAGTCTGATGAAGCATCTTTACTTATTTTAGAATCAAAAATTGAAACTTTTTGCATTCGGCTTTCAATGTATGATTTAAACCATTTACCTGCGGTCCCAAAAATACCATAGTATTCCATTTTTTTTCAAAAGTAATTCATGATTTACACAGTCAAATGCTTTTGCAAGATCACAAAATATTCCTACAGGATTCATTTTATTATTCAGTTCCTCAAATGTGTTATTTAAAAATGAATATATAGCCATTTCTATGGATGATCCTTTTTTGAACCCAAATTGTGAATTAGTTAGGATATTATAGTGTGTAACATGTTTTATTACTCTTCTATACATGACTTTTTCAAAAACCTTTGAGAATGTTGAAAGTAATGAAATGGGACGATAGTTGTCTACACATGTTACTTCTCCTTTTTTAAATAATGGTTTTACAACAGCATATTTTAGTCTATCGGGAAAAACACCTTGTGTTAAGGATTCATTACAAATGTGAGCAAGTACATGACTGATACAGTCTGAACATCTTTTCAGTAATTTACTTGAAATATTGTCATAGCTGGAAGAATTTTTAGGTTTTAATTGTTTTTGAAAATAATTATCTGTATTTTGTAAGTACAAAGAAAAGGTTTTGTAGATGAATAATTGAATTTATCATATTTTATATTCAATTAAACATACGAATTTTACAATTTTATGATATTTTGAAAATTACTTTTATTTACCGTACACTACAATGAAACAAAAAAATAATTTTCATGCTTTTCATATTACATTGATTGTTTTATTTTGAATGACTCTATTTTTTACTATTTTTATTTTATGAAAAAAGTTAACTCTGGGGAAGCCTTCAAATATCGGGGGCTCCAGGCTACTGCATAGTCGTGCCTGCTGGCTAATCCAGCATTGCCTGTAGGTCAACTCGTCGGATTACGGCTAATCAATCAATGTTCACCATCTGGTGAAGTTTAAAACATTTATCACTGATTAATTTCAAAATCAGTTTTTTGGGAAACTCTTCACAAAATAAAAAAGTTTTCATAGCACAGAAAAGAGCTACTAGGAAATTCTGTAGGGTAAAACCAAGAACTTCTTTCAGACTTTAAAAAACTCAATATTCTTACAATGACTTCTCAGTAAATATATTCCCTCATGTGCTTTGTCTTCTAATTCACAGGTACACAGTTTCAATACAAGAAACAGAAATAACTTTCACAAAACACAAACATCTCTGTCATTAGTACAAAGAGGAGTTAATTATTCTGGTATGCATCTGTTTAATAAACTTCACAAGAGTATAAAACATTTGCAGATAATAAAAATATATTTAAAGAAAACTGAGGGATTATCTTATTGGCATCTCCTTCTACTCCATTCAAGAATTTGAACAAAATAATTAATTGTATTCAATATGACTTTTGAAAAATTCAGTTGTAAAAATTAATGTTTATTTTTATTCTCTTTATTTGTCTTTGAAACATATAATTGTTTTTACTATGATTATGACTCATATTGTATGTATGTATATTAACCATGACATGTTTTACATCCCAGAGGTCCTTCCTCAGCAGGGATCCATGAAACAAGATTGATAGATAAATAAATAAATAAATAAAAATTTATGCGGTAGTACACACAGGTAATGAGACTTTCACACGCTACAAATCTTATTTTGCAAGATTCTTACTCAACTCTGAGCTGTTTTTCCAGGCACCTTTCACTTCAATAACGATCAGTAAACCGTCGAAAAATTTCAGTGTTGTCACTGCCTCAGCAAATCACTTCGGCCGCCACTGCTTCTGGACATATAATTTCAATGACACTCTCCAAATATTCCTTCACCATTTCATCATCTGAATACAGCTTAAATTTGATATCTGATATCAAAGCTACAGCATAGCTCGCTTTTACGTGGCTTGTTGACTTTGCAGCAATGTTAGTGAATATCTGTTGCTGCGTAGGAAGTTTTCTTTTAAAGTCATTTGCCTGGTCTTGTTTAATTTGCCCTAGATACTTATCAAACTTATTTGCATGTTTAATCTCGTAATGCCGTTTAATGTTACAGTATTTCAATACGGAAACAAATTGTTTGTATATTATGCATATGGGCTACAGAAAGAAAGTTAATTGTCTCCCCCCCCCCCTTGAAAACTTCACAATTCATTTTCAACTTTTCGCTTCTTAGGTCCAACGTCTTTACTAGTTGATGCCATTGTTTAATTTTCCTGGAAAAAGAAAAGAATAAATGGTTACATACTTGTATTTTTCAGTTACAAATAAAATCTCAGCTATTATAAAAAAACTAACGAAAATTCATTCGGTAGAGATATAAATTGTGAACTAAAGAATGCCACGTATATTTAATAGTAGTATTACTTACACACACACACACGACTTACTTAAAACAGAAATTACTTTTTAAAAGTCTAACACAGACACATGCCATAAACACATCGCTGCGTGATGAGAAATAGCGGCAGATTGGTTGGCTGATTAGCTTCGCATCCCCGCAACCCTCCTTGCATGCCAAAGACAATGTAATTCGAATCAAACACAACAAATAACGGAAAGAAGAGCGTATTCCCACTTAGCAATGGAAAGGATAACTGCTAGATGAACGATCACCAGAGACCATCACCGACGCAAGCGCTTCAAGAATCAGTTCAGTGATCTACTATTGCACAGATATACACATGACCTACATCCTTAAGTTACGATAAGGCTCGGTTGGACCATCAACTCTTCATCCTCTCAAGATCAAGCGAGTGATGATATTGGTTTAAAATCAGCTTAACTTAGTGTTGTAGCGTTTGATATCACCGCTGACAGTTAATGTATACTTATGTAATGGTCCTATTATTGCTAGCTATTTAACTGATTGTTTTGAGAAAAGGCTACTGTTTGGTTGGATTAATCACTTTTAAATGATGGAACATTACAAGTTTGGATGTTAGTGCCTATTAGTTATAATTACACATGCAGTGCCACAATTTTCTTGAATTTACGTCAGTGGATTGAAAGTTTACATAATGTTACATTAATCTGGTTACATCTTAGCGTTACACTAAATTTATATTGCGTTTTAAAGCATTTGCCTAATTTTTGGATTAGCAATGCAGCATATATTGACGTTTATAGCTTTCACAGAATATTACTGTGACGAATAGGCAAAGAGAATGTGGTCAATGACCGCGAAATACGTTAAGCTACGGATTTTTCACTAAAAAACACACTATAATTGTGATTTCATTTCTGGCAGAGAAAACATATTTCTCTCTATAACACATTATGTTTGCCTCTGTTCTGGACAGTTCACTTTTAAAGTACTATTCTGGCCTTTACTCATATTGTGGTGAGAAGACTGCTTGCCTTCAAATCTCCGTTTGGAATCTGGCGGGAATAATGATCTGCTGTGACCATGGGGGGGGGGGGGGAGGGAAGAGTAGAGATGACAAACCACCGCTAAAACTGTAAAGCCTCCTCCCCCCATCCTGTAATGCGCATGCCTGGCGGCCATATTACTTTGTCCAAAGCATCCCGCAGGTTGCATTTATTTTGTGATATTTCAAAGCTTTTTATAATGCCAGCTAGTGCTGCATTCGGTTGCAAAAACAAATCAGATAGGCAACAACCTGGAATATAATAAGTAAGCCACATTGTAATTACTGTTCTTGAAGTGACTAAAATGATATCTGCAAGAGTAGGGTGTATCATTATAGATTCAGAATGCCTGTTAAAAAGTTAATTCATAGCTCTCAATAGTGTGACGTTGTACTCAAATATTATTGGTGTAGAGTAGACAACCAGCATATCTTACGATTTTATATAATGGCCTAGCCTTATTCTCAAGGAGTATTGAAAGTTTAATTTAAGCTTCCGACTTTTGATTCATGGTAGCAAAATAAATTCACTGATGTTGCTGGAGAATTTAAAAAGAGGTGATAGACCTCTTATTTAATGTCTATAACACAGTAATTTTTTATTCAATCCATGAGAGTACTAGGAATTTATAGTTTTTCTGAAATAGGGAAAAAAATTATGTTTCGGCGTACATATTCCTTTCAAAAATTATTTAGCAGTTTTTTTTCTTAAATTCTTGTGTTTCTAGACAAAACGAACTAAGTTATACGTAAATTTTACCACATAATAGGTCATTATTAGCAATGTGAAAATTATAAACTGGAAGAAATTCTCCATTTTTAACTGTTCTTTATACATTGGGAAAACCAATATGGCGACCTCCCTTCCCCAGGGCAGGCGCTAGGAGTTTTGGGCCCGGGGTAAAATGGGGGGGGGGCCTGCAGCTGGTGATCGGTGCCCCCCATCAGCCGGTGGGCCCGGATACATTTGACCCGCTTATCCCCCCTCCCCGGCCCTGCCCTTCCCCTTTTCTCTCCTCCCACCTTCACTTCTATGCGCTGCGTAGGTCCGTTCTGTCGTCTCCTCCCTTTTCTTTCCTCCATGGCTCTGAGGTGTCGGTTGCTAGACGGTCTGTAATTAGATGCTCTCGGTAATGGCTGGCTCCACCTGGTGGCGTCTCGTAGTATTGGCTTGAAACAGTTACCTTTTGGCTGATAACTTGTTGGTTGGTGGAATTCTTGAATGGTTTCCTTTTTAATTTAAGGTACTGCTGCCTGATATCCACTGTGGCTCTGGTTAGGGGAGATTTTAAATTGGCGTGGGAGAATTTGATTATCTTCTGGCATTCTAGTGAGAACTTGTTTCCCAACAAGCTATTTAACCCAAAAACACTGCACACAAATCTCCTCGGGTCTGCAGCCGGATTTTATTAAAAAGCGACAAGCTTTCGGCAACTAGCTCAGTAGCCATTATCAGGTCAATTATGTACCGGCGATCTTGCCGTTTTTTTTTTTTTTTTTTTTTTGTGTCGCTGCCTCAACGGCGTGTTTGTGCATGTCCCGCTACCTAGGTAGCTCTACTGCTATGTGTCACTTTGTATTGGATAGGGTTGTTTTGGGGACTCTTTTTTATTTGCGCTTTGAGGGGAAAACATGGCTATGGTCGTCTGGGACGACCTTATGTGAAAAACCCCTACAGTTTTCTTGTAATCATATCAGTGCTATTCCGGCTGATATATGATACTTAATGGTACTCGATGGGAGTGCCAGGGCCTTGGCATCGTGGTGCCAAGGGTATGGAGCCTCTCGTCGCTTTCTCTGAATTTCTCTATTCTTTCATGAAACTTTTCTGTTTGTTGAAAGATTTCCGTTCGTATTGTTTCTGTGGCAGTTTCGTTGTGTATAAGAGCTGTTGATGTTAACCTTGGTGCACGTAGGATGGTCCTGAGGCACCTGTTTTGAAGTCTTTGTAGGTGGAGCAAGTTGTAGTCTGCTGCCGTCCCCCACACCTGGCATCCGTATAGGATGAAGGGGCGGATGACGGATTTATAGATACGTAATTTGGTTTGTGTCGATAATTCCGTGCTGTAAAGTATCGGAAAGAGATTCTGGATTATGGCCAGGCCCTGCCTTCTCCTATCCAGGATGTGTTCACGGAAGAGAAGTTTGGAGTCCAGCGTGATGCCTAAATATTTGGTGTGTTTTTTCCACTCTAGCTCTTGGCCCATAATTTTGAGTTTTTTGGTTAATACTGGCCGTTTTTTTTGTGAAGTATACTGCGACACATTTTGTGGGGTTAACTTTGATTTTATTGACTCGACACCACTTGTCGAATAGGTGTAGGCTCCGCTGTAGTCTGTTGATTATAACATTATGTTTACTTCCCGTAGCATACACAGTGGTGTCGTCAGCAAATTGAGCGATTTTGACCCAAGGTGCTACAGGTGCGTCATTTACATATTTGATGAATAGGACCGGTGCAAGTGGCGATCCTTGAGGAATACCCACCGGGATTGGGTGTAGACCAGATCTTTGTCCTTGTATTGTGACAAAGAATTTCCGATTTGTAAGGTAGCTTCCGATTAGCTGAACGTAACAGTGACGGATGGTCGTCTGTGTTCTTAGTTTGGTGATAAGGTTGGCGTGCCACACCTTGTCGAACGCTTTTTCAATGTCTAAGAACACAGCGGCCGTCGAGCATTTCATATTGAATCCCCTTGACACGTCTTCAGTTAATCGGAGTAGTTGGCTAGTGCTACCGACTCGGCTTTGAAAGCCGAATTGCTCCTTGCGAATTGTTTTTGCCGCCTCTAGGCTTGTGTTTATTCCCTTTAGTACTAGTCTTTCTAGTACTTTAGAGGCGGAGGGGAGTAGGCTTATTGGCCTGTAGTTTGCCGGGTGACGCTGGTCCTTCCCACGTTTCGGTATGGCCGTCACCTTGGCAGTTTTCCAGCTGTCGGGGAAGTATCTCTTGAGCATGCATGCATTGAAGACTCTGGTGAGTAGGACTAGTCCTTTTGTTGGCAATTTCTTCAAGTGCATGTTTGTTATGCGGTCTGCGCCTGGTGATTTATTGGTGCTCAGTTTTTTTTACTATTGATCTTACTTCCCCGGGTGTGGCAAGCTCGGGTTCATCTTCTGGTGGTGCTGCTAGGATTTCTTCTCCTGTCTGCTGGATGTTGGCGGCCGTCTGCCTTTCCGCTTCTGTTAAGTTGTATTGAACTTCGACATGTTGTGCCGCGAAGTGTTCCGCTAGGACTTCCGCCTTTGCCACTGGTAGGAAGCATGGTCCGGCAGGGCCATTGATCGCTGTGTTGGGTTCCCTCGGCTCCTTGAGGGCGCGCACCAGTTGCCAGGCGTCCCTGTTCTGGAGTGTGAGGTGTGCCATCTTTGTTTCCCACTGCCTTGTCTTGAGCTCTTGCAGGCGTCCTCTCAGTTCATTGGTGAGCTGTCGATACCTTCTTTTATCCCGTGGGTCGCGGAACCTTTGCCACAGTTTCCTCGACGTGTTTTTGAGATACCGCAGTTGCTCGATGTCGGGCGGTAGCTCGGCGTAAGTTGTGGGTCTGTGTGTTGTTGTTATGGAGGACCGCTTGTCAGCCTCCGTCACCACTCTGTCGAAATGGTGTATGGCCTGGTCTATCCTATCTACTGAGGTGACGTTGAAATTTGGGTTGATTTTATTGTGTACAATCCTGGTGAAGTAGTCCCAGTCCGTGTGTTTGGATTTTTTTTCTGCCGTGAGTGATGAGCTCCAGTTCTTTAGTTTAAGGAGGACTGGCTGGTGATCGGAGGATAGATCATTTACAGTCTGTAGTTGAATGCGTCGGGCGATGTCTTTGACAACGGCCACGTCGAGGACGTCCCCTTTTCGACGCCTGTCGTGGGGAATATGAGTGGCTTCTTTGGGTCCTAGTACATGGATATTTCGCCTCCCTGATAGCTCGAGGAGCCGCTCTCCTTTCGTGTTGTTCCTTCTGGAGTTCCATGCTTGGTGCTTGCAGTTTAGGTCCCCGCCGATAATGACCTTCGATCCCAGTGCCATGAGGGAGTCTAGGTCGAACTCGTGCAGGGCTCTATTTGGCGGTAGATACGTGGATATGAGTGTAATGTGGCCTTCGACGGTGTGTATTCTCACCGCAGTGGCCTCCATGCTTAGCAGCTGTGGTGTTTGCACGTGCTGATGAGCTAGCTTCTTCCGGATTAGAATTGCTGTCCCACCGCCCTGTTGTCTGGTTCTGTCGTTTCGATACACTTGGTACCCGCTGATACTGAATTTGTCATTTGGCCTGAGAAATGTTTCTGTCAGTAGGACTATGTCCAGTTCGTTTCTTCGCATAAAATCGTGTAGCTCTATTTTTTTATTCCGAACATTATTGGCATTCCAGATGACCATATTGATGTCGGCTTGGCGTACCTGAGGGCCCGCCATTAATTAAGGAGAGACATCACGCCTTTCATCAGGGCAAACAGCTTGGCTGTTTCATCCTTTGCTCTGTTGATGGACTCCAATGTTTTCATCATTTTTTTCATGAATGACTTCCCATTCAGGTTTTCTTCTTTGTCGTTTGCTGGTCTCGTGTGCCTGCAGTGCTTCTTCCTTCGTCTGGGCTCTGTGTTCTCATTATCGGATCCAGTTGCCGTTTGCGCATAAGTTCTGCTTTGGGCATTTTTGGGCTGGTCCTCTTTATTGTCTTTTTGTTTTTTGTTGCGTGTGTTCTCCCTGATTGGTTCCTTTTGTATTTGGTCATAGTTCTGCTTTGGTTGATGTTTCATATTGCGTTTAGTTTCGCTGTTTTGTTCCCTTTGCACTTGCTCAGGAATCTGCTTTTTCTTGTGTGGGTTGTGCTGCTTTTGCTCCACCCTTTTGTTATTTTCTTCATGCCCATCTTTTTTCTGTGGCCTGGGGGGGTCTTAAGGCTTTTTGGTAAGCTTCACAGCCCCGGTATGAGGCGGGGTGGGTTCCGTCGCAGTTTGCGCACTTTGCTGGCTGATCTCTGGGAATTTTGCAGTCTTTAGTGTCGTGCGGTCCCGCGCATTTGACGCATTTGAACGGCAGGCTACAGTAGTTCCGGGTATGGCCTATTTTTTGGCACCTGGCGCATTGAGGAGGGCCATTCCCATGCTTGTATCTCTCAATTTGGATTCTGGTGCGCAAAATGAATCTTTCATTGTATATTTCATCTGATTTTGCACATGGTGCCAATGTCACTGAGAAGATGGCCAGTGGTGCAAGTTCTTTTGTGTCTTTGTTCTTTTTCTTGAATTGATGAACAGTCTGGACTGAGTAGCCTTTGGCGTGTAATTCTTCTTTGATATCTTTTTCATCCGCTTCCCGAGGGAGCCCTTTTACTACTACTTGTAGCGCTCTTGCTCCTGGTAATTGATGGGAGAAAAATGGTACCTTGTTGTGCACAAGTAGGGTTTTGAGCACGTCGTAGTCTTTTTTTGTCTCGACGAAGTATTTTGTGTTGTTTCCGCTTATGACAGCTTTCAGTGGCTTACTCATATATTTTTCGAGTGCCGCATTTGTTTGTGCATAGTTCTTCATGGTTGCTACCACAATTGGAGGGATTCTCTCCTTGGGTGGTGCGCGGTTGTCTTCAGTTTGCGCTTCTGCAGTTTCCATGTTGGTTGGCTCAGTTTCTGTGTCGTCCGCTTTTGCGGCTCCTAGTGCTGCATAACGGTTTGACGTTGGGATGGCAGAGGTTGGCTTCATTTGCTTTGCCCGATCATCCTTCCCGAAGGATTGTCGACCACGTGTCCGCTTTTTCCCTGCTGCTGGGATTTTCTTTTGGTTCGTTGGTTTTGATGGCTTGGTCCTGCTAGTAGCGTTTTCAACTATGGTGTCGTCGGACATTTCGTCGCAACTCTCCATCTCACTGCTTCCTTCTTCAGGTTCGGAAGCGGTGGGTGAGGCTGGAGTCTCTGGTTCTGGTATCTCGGAGTTTCTGGATGTCGACGCCATTCCTGTCTCTGTCTCGCATTTACACAGTGGAGTGCCAATTGGGAGTGTTGACTTATCTCATTGTTATCACCGCAAGGTTTGCCAGAGATAAGATCAACCCTACAACTCACGCTCGGGGGTTCCACTCCGCGTGGGAGTGGGCCGTGGAGCGGTAGATCCCTGATTCTAGGAGGGCAGTTGGCAACAGTGGTGTCTCCTCGTCGCCTAATGTCGTCGCGTCCCCCCTGACGACAAAATTTGCTCTCCGCCGCGCTCCCCCTCAGGAGGCACCGCTCGGGGCGGTGTGTTCGCTACCGGTGCCCGGCAGCGAATGGCTCAGCGCCCAGGTATAGGTTGCCACGGCGCTACTGCACCCTGGCGGCGCTGCGTGGAGTTGAGTCGGAGTTGCGCGCGCAGGTCCCACACGTCCTCGCTCGGCGAGCTCTCCCACTCGAATGACCCGATCTTGCCGTTACAAATGCCAGGAGTTTAATGGTGTCGCTTAGCAACCTCACGACGCTCGCTGTCCCGTTTCACTGTGATTGGTCGTAGGCGGCGTTCACCCATCCAAGTGCTCACCGCGCTCAGCGTTGCTTAACTGCCGGAGCCAAGCTGTGGCGGTCACCCATCCAAGTACTCACTACCCTCAGCGTTGCTTAATTGCCGGAGTCTAGCTGTTGGCACGCAACCAATAGGTACCACAGTTGGGAAGTCGTCGGGACCGCGCCTGATTGGCTGCAAACCCGAGAAGATTTGTTGACATTTATTCGCCGGGAAAGCCTGCATTCACATATAACACTGCACACATTTGACACCATTTTTCATTATATGAGGGGGGGGGGGGGCAAAAATAATCGGAATTTTTTCATAGAAAGCATTTACTTTATTTTCAAATACAATCTTAATCTCCTTCAACGTACTCTCAATTGGCATTAATGCTCTTGCCCAAACATTCATTCCAGTGTTGGAAACATGTTTTAAATTTTTGCTCTTTCATACCTGCTGGCACCTTCATGATATTGCGTTTTACGTTTTCGACATCGGCAAAGCGTTTCCCTCTCAAGTTCCTCTTTATCTTCGCGAACAAGGATAAAAGGTGCTAAATCTGGCGAATAGTCGTCTTTGTTGACGCCAAAAACTGGCGAACACTGAGAGCCGTGTGTACGTGTGATGCAGAAACCACTCGCCGGAATCCCACAAAGCTGGACATTTTAGCGCCAAACTTCTGCGGAGCTTTTCTACAACCTCCAAATAGAATTGTTGGTTTACTGTCTGGTTTTTAGAGATAAATTATTAGTGTACGATTTATCTGATGCCAAATTTTTTTTAAAAAAAAGCAGATCAGCATCGTCTTCACATTCGTTTTACCTGACGAGCTTTTTTTGGACGAGGTGAGGCAGTTGACTTCCATTGAATTGACTGTTGTTTACTTTCTGAATCGTACCCATAACACCATGACCCGTCGCCTGTGATGATTTTGTTAAAAAAAATTGGATCATCTTTGAATGCATCCTTCATTTCACAAGCTCGAACGCGACATCCCTTTGAGCTCCGGTGAGAAGTCTCAGCACGAACTTTGCTGCCACTCTTCGCATCCCCAAATCAACGTTAAAAATGCTCTGAATTGAGCTCCAGGACAACCTGGATAAGTCCTCTAGTTGGTCGATTGTCCTGCGTCGATCTTCGTTGGTTAGATTACGCATTTTGTAGATGTTGCCCTTGCTCCGACCAGTTGAAGAGCGACCGAAACGGAGCTGATCTTCAATGGCCATTTATCCCTATTTAAACCAAGAAAACCATTCGTACACTTGAGCTTTACTCAGAGCACATTCTTTGTAGGCTGTTTGTATCATAAAAACAGTTTCCGCTGCGTTCTTGCCGAGTGCAAAACAAAACTTCACAGCCGCACGTTGCGTTGTTCGTAAAATCAGCCATCTTTTCGTGTCACGTCAGCACTGTACACGCATACAAAGAACTGCCAGTGAAACCCTACTACTCACTGCCAGGTGACACCACATGGCGGAATGATTGAGCAGAGGTCCTTTAATATTCATCTGGCAGCGTAGCCTGGTACTACAGGTACACGATGCACAGCATTATAATCCCGGTTATTCTTGGATCCCCCCTCGTTTATTACATGGGTGAGGGCGAGCAGAGACTTTACTCACACAACACTGAGAGGGTTGTGTTCACCTTAACATCTGTTGAATGCCGGTGCGACCACTTCGCTAGGGATTATTTTCAGTTAAAGTGTTACAGGTACTGCATAAGATTAACTGGCTAACATACTGGGAAAATTTGCATAAATCTACCATACATCCAGGGGCGGCCCTAGCAAATTTTTGAGGTGGTGCGAGATCTCATTATGGCGCCCCAAATGTGCAATCACTTATTAATGAGTAAGGCGTCCCTATAAATAGATTGAAGGTAACATACATTTTTTACATCCTATTATTGTTATAAATGTAAACGTTTGCATGCTTGTATGTTTTTACTGTTTCACGTCGAAACTGCTTAATATAAAATTTAGACCAATGATATTGGCTATCTATTTTTATCCCGACTGTAAAAGTAGTTCCCATGGGATTCAAATATGAATACGTGTGTGAATGGTTTATGAATTCCACTCGAGCAAAGCAGTCTTTATATGTTAATGATAATTCAAACCTCAGAAAGATTAGTATAGGATAGCAGTGGTTTGAGTGAGAAACAACTACAAGTATGGAACACATTAAGTTATGTCTGAAAAGTTTTATTGGAGCTACCATGGCGTACACAATGCTCACATCACTTATACGTCAAAATCACAACAAACAAATGAGGAAATAAAATCATAACTAAAAAGCCTAGATTGCCTGCCTCCTTGCAAGATCTAACAGTCTGTCTAGAGTCTACGTTTATGGTAAACAAGTTTTGTTAAGTTTTAATTTACTGAAACTTCGTTCTCCTTTAGCGACAGTTACAAGTACTAGACATGCCGTGCAAAAATTTCGCTAGAAAAATACGATGAATAGTGAGGTTGAATGCTTGTAGTATAATAAGGGAGCGTCCATTTTGGCCTCCTGCGAACCCCTCCTCCCCCCACGTAGCCTTACGTCGCAACTGCCTCTACCCCCCCCCTCCCTCCACCACGTAGCACGTAGCTTTATTCCCTTTTGATTCCAGAAGACATTTTGTAATGTTTTCTCATGTCAGACGATTGTAAATTACATAAGGAGATAAGTAACGGAGGGAAATAAATATTCACATGCTGTTGTGTGTTCTGTTCCTCATTTTAACTGTGAAAAATGTTATAAAAGGAAACTACGTAGCCTGGCTCGGAACCCCCCTCCCCCCACGTAGCTTAGCGTAGCTACCCCCCTGGACCGAGCCACGTAGTTTGTGCACTCTCGCTAACAAGTAGAACCACTCTTTTGCTGCAACTAAATTATTCATTTCCAGAAGGGCGTCACCAACTGAAGATTAATGAAAGCGAACTGTAGCGAGACTAGTAACTCTATTCTCCAAACGAGATTCGCAATTTTTTGGCGATTTTCCCATCACTTTGTTGATTGAGAGAATAGTGCAAATATTCTTTAAACAAATTCGGAAAAGGAAACCGACTTAACAGATGTTTTGGCGGTAACTGCTTCACCCAATTTTAATGACTTCTACGTGCATTAAAAAAAAAGCTGGAAGATATTGGTTCAGAAGTCTGATTTCGACACCTTTGTTTCATCCTGATACATTGGATCCATTGTCATATCCTTGGCCTCAACAATCGTTCATACCGAAATCAAACTTTTGCAAAAAATATTATCGATAAACAGGCCAGCGAATCCAGCTAAGAGTCACCCATGCTTGTAACCAACCTAACGCTTACGCGCTTGGACTTCATCTTCATTCGTGTCAACAAAAACAATGTTAAAGATAATTATTCGACGTGACTGATATCAGGAGTTCAATTCGGTATGATGGAAAAGTATTTTGAAGCGTTTCATGAACTTTATTACGAATTTCATTCGTTTTGAATGCATTTGCCAAAATAACGGACATTAGTCTCCTTATTAGCAATACGGCGGAGATGCTCCACATTACAGGGTAATATTTTCCTAGCAGTTGCAATATACCCAGGAAGTTACCATTATTAGAAGTATTTGGTGTTTCTGATCGAACCCACCGTGATTTTTCGTTTGTACTTACAAATACTTGTCTATTACACCGACGTTCTTTAATCGAATCAATGCTTCTATCAAACTGAACATGGCGTGCTGGTGAGTTGAGGAAATTTAGTGAGTTTTCAGACGCTCTGATAAGTAGCTCCAGTCATCAAATCCTTTTCCCAAATAAGAATAAACAACAGTAAAAACAATATACTTCATCCGCATCCGCATCAGGGCCGGCGGATAATGTGGGTATGGTGGGTAGTAGCACCCATCCGGGAAATTCCGGGTGGGTAAAATACCCACCCGGAATTTGAGAGTCACTGAGGGTGCATAAAGGAAAGAAATAAGAGAAAGAAAAGAATGAGAGACCAGACAAACTAAGCATATTAGTTTCATGATTTCTTGGCTTCGAGGCCTGGGGGCCCCTGCAGCCGGTGATCGGGCCCCCCATCAGCCGGCGGGCCCGTGTACATTTGACCCGCTTATCCCCCCTCCCCTAACGCCGGCCCTGTGTATCCAAACAACGCCCTGAGAGAAGCGCAAAATTCCTTTGATGTTTCAACAAAGATAACGAACCAAACTATCGCCTACTGAACTCTATCGACGACAAACAGGTGTTCTGCGTGAAAGCAAGAATGCTATGCTAGAATGTCGTACATCGAAAACCGTCATGCTTCTATCAAGTGTAAATAATGATAGAAGACAGCAGCACGTGGGGGATAAATTTGCATCGCCCTTAGGCGTAGGTCCACTGGAACTTTTAAAAGATGGCCTTGTTCATTCAGCTGGCAGTCTTATTTTTGTTCTTCACGATTACACAAGATATATAGTTAAAGAATATTCACGTTTATGTTCTAAAGATGAAACGGAAGTTATATTATAGAAGCGGAAACAGAAGCAGAAGTTATATGAAAATGTTGTATAAAAATGTAAATTGATATCACTGCTCTTAATTTACTTCCCAGTTACTTCTATTTAATAAAAATGTCAAGTGAAATAATGTTTATTTTAATAATCAAATCAGTCAGGCAGTAGCTGACTTTAAAGTAAATAATAATAGTTTTCTAATTATTGTAACTAATATTTCAAAGTTAAAAACAGAAAGTTAAATTTTAAAAACAAAAGCTTAGCAGCGTTTTCTTATTTTAAATTGCTTCTTCTGAACATTTTTTCGCTAGCAACACTGACAGGCGGAGTAATGGCAACAATATGGAAAAATTATGAGTGTTCTTTTACCACCACTTACGAGGCTCTTCTTACGATGGAAGTCGTATTTGCTTCAGCTGCTGGACCAGACTAACATTGATATTTTATTTCTTGTTCTTACAACTTAAGAACTGCATTTAGTTTCTCATACTCTTCAAACTCTTCTTGAAGCATACATTTCAAATTACTTTATAAAGCAATGGTAGAATGGCAGAAATTCTTTTTCACATAACTTACACTTTACCAAAGATTAAATATTTTCTCCAGATCGGACTTGATTTCATTTTGAGTGACGCTACCGGTTATACAACAAAAGACATAATTAGTGGCTGAACTCTCACGGCACTAGTTCTCTTCATACCAACTACGCTGAAACATTAAAAAACGTTGATAAAATCAACATGGTACAATCGATATCAACGGCCCATTCAAAACATGTTCGATAACGGTAAGAGCTGTCAAAAGTATTTTGTACCTTGAAGGCCTTGGCGTGAGAGTCAACAGCGATGAAAAGTCATGGCATTTTTAAAAGCTCGAGCTGAAGATGTGACTGATCTAAAATCATGCCTGCAAGAAGATAGACACAAATGGCTTCATAATGACTGTCAGAATGAAATTCTTGATTTGATGGCTGCTACACTATTGTCTGGAATCATAAAAGAAATAGGATCATCTTGCCCGAGAATCATTTCGGAAGATTTCATTGCAAGTGAATATTTTATTGGATTGTTTTTAAATGCGACCACCAAAGTAGAAACCTTATTTGATCCGGTAATTGACCTTTTCGCCAAGTACAAGTTGGCGCTCTCAAAAGGCTACGATGAGGTTTCTAATGTTTCTGGAAAAAGAACAGGATTTCAGTCACGAATACGCAAAGAAGAACTTCGAGCTTTATTTGTACATTGCAGCAGTGGCGTAGCTAGGTCAACAAGGGCCCCGGTGCAAAATATTTATTTTGGGCCCTCAGGCCAGATGGGCGATCTTTTTTTTTTGCTTTGTGTTGCTGGTAGGGGCCCTCTGAGCTGAGGCTGGGGGCCCTTGAGTTGTGCATGGGGGCCTTTTAAGCAGTGGTTGGGGCCCCCTGAGCAGTGAGGGCCCTTAGTGAGGGGCTTCCTGTGTCTCAGGGACTTCCCTTAGAGTAGACGACGGTACAGCTGGGCCCTCTGAAACGCGCTTGGGGGCCCTTATGGTATGCTTGGGGGCCCCCTGAGCGTTAGGGCCCCGGTGCACAGCACCTCCTAGCCCCATAGTAGCTACGCCCCTGCATTACAGTGCTCGTAATCTCAATCTTGCTGTGCGAAACGGAGTTATGACAGCAAGAAGATTTATAGAAACTAAAAACGTTTTGACAAACTTCTTTCAAGACTCGCCGAAACGACTTGGACAGTTTAAGTAACTGCAAATCGGAATATAAAAATGAGCTAATGATGTTTTGCCTTTTTTGCAGCCTGTTGTCCATCAAGTTATTTCTAAAGATAACATGTGAAATATTTTTTTAAATTATGGCTTTATATTTGTAAGCATATTTATGCATATTTTTATATTTTGATGAGAATTAAATCTCTTAAATCAGAATGAGAAAATTATCAGCAGCGAATACCATACAGCAGAGCAGTAGATAGCGCTGTCGCTGCCAAGGTTTCTGGATTTTACTCCTACATGGAACCGTTTAAATGTATTTTCTATTTAACGATGACAATAGAAATTTTAATCGCTTCGAAATTTTGAATGCAGATCTACAGAAATCGAATCTATATGTTATCGGATCGTGTGAGAAGACAGAAGCAATCACCGACGTTTCGTAGTGTTTGAGTTTCAAAATTCGAAGCAATTTGGCGGAAAAGTGTGCAGTCAGGTACTAACTATGAAATCAACGAACCACAAATCCCACATCAGAGTAAAATTTCCAAAGCCTAGGGAAGAAACTGAAATGTCCGACTCGAAACAGCTCAAGATTTTTTTGTTATACTGAAGTTTATGATCAAGTACAGTACTTCTTAAAATCGTTCGAATGATTCGCTTTGGGACAGCCCGCAATTATTGAAAGAATTGTAAATTTCCATAGTGCCATAATTTTTACCAAGAAAGATTTCTGAGTGATACAGACATGTTTTTACAACTTTTGAAAAGGATGAGAAGGCAAAAATATATGAGAGAGGTTATAGATTTTTTACAAAAGTACGAACAGACTAGAAGACTCATACCAGAGTTTGTGTACTTCGTTCTACTACTCGTCACGATTTACTGGGTTGTCCTGTTCGAATGAACGAAGTTTTCGTCTTTCACTAACTCAAGACTTACCCAGGATAGATAATGTTTCAAGACAGTCTCAATAATATTGCAATATTATATATATATATGGTAATCTGATTTGGAAAAAATGTTGAATCGGTTCATTTCCCAACAAGCAAAGCACAGTACAGTTTTTCATTGTGCAATTAATGCTGAATAGTAAATTAAAAATATAATTTATATTGAATAAGTTATAATCCTTTAAATTCATTTCTTGGTTTTTATCCGAATGAATTTCTCTTATGAATTTGTTGTACAATTATCCCTATTTTTATTTTAGGTAAAATAACCGAATACCTTTTTTCAAGAAATTCTCTCTTCCCACCCCCCCCCCAACTCACTAACTGCCTGACTACCCACCCGGGCCGAACACGAAACGCCGCCCCTGATCCGCATATTTAAAGTGAACAAGCCGTCTTCATTTGTAAGTATCTCGATTTGGCATTGATATTTGAAAATGCGTATTTGAAAAATGACATCCATGATTTTTTTTCTTGGATTTTTCATTGCTCGAATAATTATTTCATCACTGGCTGCAGAGTGAATGGGCGACCATTTTGAAATATCATCACAATTTGTACTTTGACGGTTGTGGAATGTCTGGTATACCTCATTCTGAAATGTTTTGAACTTCAGATGACGTCCCAGCTATAGCTAAATCTTCATCATCATGAGCCTGATCTGAAGTACTTCCATTAAATAAGTTTTCTCCTGTCGTGAGTTGAACTAGTTTTTGCGACGACGATTCAGATGACTCTCCAAAAAATTTTGGAAGCAATTTTGAAGCCTTCTCAGTTTTCCCCCCCCTTTTTTTTAGGAAGCGCATTTCTTGTTTGTGAAAGACACATTATGCTTTGTAAATATTTACAATTTACTAGCAATGCTAACTGCAATCAACTCAGGTCTAACATTGTAGAAATAGATAAGTAAGTTGAATCTCGCCCCATGCACATGCACCCTCACTCCAATTAACTCTAAGACTACGGCCGAAAAGACACGAAACAGGTGTGGGAGGCGCGGAGCGGCACCCGAAAGTGCTAATTATGGGACGAGTTGTAATTTTCTTGATTCGAGTAAGTCAAGCTTACTCGAGTTGACTCGATTCTATGACGACATACAATTATACATTAAGCCGAAGCTCATACGTTTATAAACTCTTTTGGATGATTAGTGTGTTAAAATCATAGCTGGGTAATTATAGAATTTATTTTTTTCGCTGCATTTTCGGCGCCCCCAATAATACGGCGCCCGGTGCGGTCGCACCGCCCTAGGGCCGCCTCTGCATACATTTGTAGTTATCTATTGAAAGACAACAACACATGTGAGATACTGCTGTTTATCAAAGTAAACTCTGGATGTTTTAAGAAAACATACACTACATAAGGCATTGGCTGAATAATAAATGCATAAGGATAGTAATAGCGGCTCGCTGAACGTATTGGTAGAAATGTTAATGCTACTAGCGCTAATATTTTGATAATCGGCTAATGGCTAGGCACTATAAAGCCCTAACGTGAAATGAATGACTAGTAGTTAGCTTGTTCCAAGTTCGATTAGCGTAAATACGAATCCAGAGGTGGAGGATGGACTGGCGTGTAAAAATGTTCAATGCTACCAGGGATATTAATGAGAAATGGAGGGGATAAAAGGCACTTCTAATTGGCTGGCTGAAAGTCTAAGCTGCTTGAGTAAAGAGTTGTTCTAATTGGCTGTAAGGTGTTGGGTTTATGGCCAAGCAGTGGCCTCCCAGACTGACGGTACGGTTCCCAGCATTATACTACACTGTACTACGCTGCAGGTTTCTTCTCAAGAGCAGTTCTCACGATTTTTGCGAACTGCTGATGTTCGCTGGTGGCTATAATTACAGGCTAGCGCGGAGCTACAATAATATTCCGGTTCTGTTGCTGCATTGAATTCAAAGATTCAGGATACATGGCTCCTATATCAGTGTGAGATCAATCTGCGGCTGGCTTGAGGGCGTGGAAGGCAAGGTCTCGGCTCGACACGCAGATGGATTGGAATAAAGGCTTACAAACTATTTCATTTATCTCTAAAATAAGTGAGCACACGACAGGATTTAACACTGTTCCTTCTTCACAAACCACACAGTATACAGAACACACACTATCACAATCATCCACACTTTGAACAACACTTGCTGTAGAAGGCAATGGGAAAGCACCTCATTTCATCTTCTTAAGAGAGTTCCCTTGGAGAGTACATACGCTATAGTAACAGATTATACCCGGAATCTGGAAAGGCGTCATAAGAAGAAATGGTGTTAATGTTAGAAGTTATGTTGTTTGCATATGACAAAAAGATATACAATTTGATCAAAACGGGAGAAAACTATGAATACCTATGTGTAGGGTGACTTCTATAGAGTATCTGATTGGCTAGAATAGCATGAAATGAAGATAAATGCCTAGAAGAGTCAGCCTATTACAAACGCAGGTAAAACACGAAGGGATGTTTATGATTGGAAAGGGGGGTGGAGAAATTGTATGTCGAAGACTTTAAGTGTAACTATTTTGACATAATATTTGATAATAAACTCAATCGGGAATGACATCTTAGGCTGGTGTAGGAAAAGGTTTCAAAACTATTTATTTATTGGAAAGGATGATGAGGGGATGTACCAGAGAAGTGAGGGAATGGGGTACTTTAAAAAGAAAACTATGAAACCTTAATTTACAATGCTAAAGTAAATTGTAAGAATACCGAAAATCAATTTTATTTGATGGATAAGAGTTAAAAACCTATTATTTTTAATAAAATAAAAACGTAAAAAGACATGATACAAAACCCCATTCAGAGCGCTTGACGTCACATATCAGCTTGCGCCAGTTTATCTCTTGTGTGCTTCCGTCTGTTGGCAATGTGTGTCGTATGTTTAAAAAAGGTGTCAGTGCTGGTTGTAAATAAATCAATTAAACTACTTATGCATTGAAGATCCAAAGAAATTGATATAGGCATGCGTATGCAACCGAGAGATATGTAAACACACAGAGTACGGCGCTGCCTATATAATACGACAGGTGTCTGGCGCAGCCCTTAGATCGGTTGTTGCTGCTACAATGGAAGGTTATCACGATTTAAGTGAGTTTGAACGTGGTGTTATAGTCGGCGCACGAGAGATGGGACACAGCATCTCCGAGGTAGCGATGAGGTGTGGATTTTCCCGTACGACCATTTCACGAGTGCGCCGACCGAGCGTGGTGGTGTAACGGCTAGCGTTCTGGCATCGCATTCGGGAGGACGGCGGTTCGAATCCCCGTCCGGGCATCCAGATTTGGGTTTTCCATGGTTTCCCTGAATCACTCCAGGTGAATGCCGGGATGCTTCCTTCAAAAGGCCATGGCCGAATTCCTTCCCCTTCCTTGCCCCCCATCCTTTCCCGTCTCTAAAGACCTAGTTGTTATAGGAGACGTTAAGCAATTAAAAAAAAAAAAAAAAAAGAGTGCGCCGTGAATCCGGTGAAACATCAAATCTCGGACATCGCTGCGGCCGAAAAAAGATCCTGCAAGAATGGGATCAACGACGACTGAAGAGAATTGTTCAGCATGACAGAAGTGCAACCCTTCCGCAAATTGCTGCGGATTTCAATGCTGGGCCATCAACAAGTGGCAGCGTGCGAACCATTCAACGAAACATCATCGATATGGGCTTTCGGAGCCGAAGGTCCAATCGTGTACCCTTGCTGAGTGCACGACACAAAGCTTTATGCCTATCCTGTGGCCGTCAACACCGACATTGGACTGTTGACGATTGGAAACATGTTGCCTGGTCTGACGAGTCTCGTTGCCAATTGTATCGAGTGGATGGATGTGTACGGGTATGGAGACAACCTCATGAATTCATGGACCCTGCATCTCAACAAGGGACTGTTCAAGCTGGTGGAGACTGTAACGGTGTGGGGCGTATGCAGTCGGAGTGACATGGGACCCCTAATACATCTAGATACGACTCTGACAGGTGACACGTACGTACGCATCCTGGCTGATTACCTTCATCCATTCATGTCCATTGTGCATTCAGACGGACTTGGGCAAATCCAACAGGACAATGCGACTCCCCACATGTCCAGAATTGCTACAGAGTGGATCCAGGATCACTCTTCTGAGTTTAAACACACTGCTGGCCACCAAACTCCCCAGACGTAAACATTATTGAACATATCTGAGATGCCTTGCAACGCGCCATCAGAAGAGATCTCCACCCCCTCGTACTCTTACGGATTTATGGACAGCCATACAGGATGAATGGTGTCAATACCCTCCAACACTACTTTAGACATTAATAGAGTCCATGCCACGTCGTGTTGCTGCATTTCTGCGTGATCGCGGGGGCCCTACACGATATTAGACAGGTATGCCAGTTTCTTCAGCTCTTCAGTGTAAGTTGCTAAAGGGTTTGCACGAGACAGTGTGTTATTAGGAAGTTTCTTTTTGTCAGTATGCTGTTCGGTTGAGCCTGAACTCTTGAGAGTTATATTTTCGTTTATGAGAATAGCTGCAGCTTTCCGGCGCTTTGGAAGTGCAATATGAATTCGGTTTGCAATTTACTGGGAAAAAATTTGGAACACGAGGTTCAGTAGGACTCTCGCCATCGAGAATTTGACTGGAGGGGTAAAAGGTTCGCAACCTTCCCCAGTATCAAAACCACGAGCTGACACTGAACTTAACACTCTGTATGCTGTAAAATTTCCACCACCAGGAGACTCCTACACTTGCAACTATCCTTTCGAAAAATGGTCGAATAAATCTGGACATGGCTTTTTGAAAGAACCATCACAGCATTCTCTTGGAGTGATTTGGGGAAACTGAAATCTGGATGGTCGAACACCGCTTCCTCCCAAATACGAAGCATTACTGCTCACCCACCGCGATCGCTGACTGACTTCAGCCAGCTTTCTGTATCATTTGCAATATTCGCTTTTGTAGTACCTATAAAGTTGTTTATTGCTAAAGTTCAGTATTGCCGGTCTTTCGAGCTTGCATGCATTGGAGGATTTATCTGGATTGCCCATGTCTTCCTCCCATGTAGCCGATTCTCCTGTGTTGTACACCCTTGTCCTATTCAAAGAACCACATAGGTCTCAACCCTATGGTGAAGATCAGCATACAAGAACCACATTTTGATTCAGATCCTGAACCATGAGGAGATCTGGCTGCATATTTCACCTTTCCAGCCCGCCGCCGGGAGGAGAACCTCTGATCCCAAGTGACACTCCTGTCTGTTCAATGGCATCCAACAATGTTAGGAATTTCCTTTCTTCCTCAATTAGGTATTGAAATCCCGAGAAAAAACAATCGCGTGTGTTTTAGGAACTCTGAGTTTATTTTTCCATTTACGTGTTCCTTATTTGCCTGGTTAAATAGTTTGTGTACATTTGTAGTAGTGCAATGTCTTTGCTTGGAAATAAAATGGTCACAGCTATTAGGTCAGGTGGAGTCTGCAATCGAATGAACAATCTCCTTTTTAGCATTAAATCTTGTACAGAGATTAATGGTTTTAATTACAAGTTTTTTACCTGTTTTATACCTGCTTACCTCTTCAAGTTTGCATGTGCTTGTCTCTTTTTTTTGTTTTGTAACTGCTTTACGTCTCTCAACAACGAGGTCTTTAGAGATGGGAAAGGATGGTGGGGAAGGAATTCGGCCATGGCCTTTTGAAGGAAGAATCCCAGCATTTGCCTGGAGTGATTTGGGAAACCATGGAAAACCCAAATCTGGATGCCCTATGAATATCAAGTAATGCTAATATAGCCCAGTACTTCCCATATGTAAGAAGGCACAAACAACGAACAGACACATTAGGAAAATATGAGTTTGTCTGATCCCTTACTCACACAGGGAACTACACTTTTATTATCAGTTCTACAAAAGCAGTAGTTGTTACAGGCTCAGTTGGGGGAGGGTTATGATAAAAGCAGGTAGCAGCCATGCTACTGAAGAAATCTGAAAACCTAAATAAGAATGAAGCTACAGGAAGGTGTTATCAGGCTCACTGCAACCCATTATGTGATACAAGTGTCAAGACTATGTTACAAGGACCGACAGAAATGACAATTTTCTGATTAGATTCTTCATAAAAACAAAGTGACCACACATCCATGTGGAACCTTATTTAAACAACATTAGAAGGCAAAAGTTACCATACACTTTGTACTGACATTCAAATGCAAAGCTTTGATTAATAGTTTATCACAGAAACATGTACCAAACTGGTTATTTCATTTTGTTTTTTTCCTACAAGATTAAGGGGATTTCCATTCTGCTTTCAAAACTCGATAAACAATAGGTTTACTTAATCTTTTCCATATTGCTTCATGGCCACCAGGAAAATGCCAATTTCTTTTACCAGGAAGAGATTATTACTTTCCACAGAATAAAGGTGTTTTTTTTAAAAATATTTTCTACTTATGGCTTTACACCTCATAAACATAGAGGTCATTGGAGGAGGGATAGGACTGGAAACAAGGAATTTGGCCATAGTCTTTTAAAGGAAGCATCCCGGCATTTGCCTGGAGTGATATAGAAAAACCTCATCTGGATGCTCGGACAGGGGGTTCGCACAGGCATCGTCCCGAATCCGAGGCCAGAGCGCTAACCACTCAACCACCGCGCTCTGTAAATAAATAAGAAAAACAATCATTTCACGAGTGCAATCCTCACCAAATACACCACTGCAGAGATACTACAGAATTAAATCCGTGTACCAAACTCCGATAATATGGAAAAAAATTCAGATGCAAGCCATATTTTTTCCTGTATAATGTTACCTTTAGAGTTTTTTGTACCACTGAGCTGAATACTACTACTATAAGTTACCTTTCTGTGTACTAATTGTATCCTGCGAGACACATCATACTGTAATGCAACATGGCAGCAGGAAATATTAGTCAGAAAAAAAAAGATACTACAAACATGGCCTCTCGGTTATTATCACCGATTATAGATTCCAGATACATCTCAACAGTGCAGTTATCTGTATCAAAGTTTTTACATAATTCGAAGATCTTCTATAAATAGCATATTTTTCAAACCTGAAACTTTCTTGTACATAGAAGTAGCAATGCTAGTGTTGTAAACTGCGAAAGAACCAATTGTTTAGCATTTTGGCTGGTAATTTCTTGCACAGCAGTAGGAAAGAAAATTTTTGGTCAGAATAAATTCTGTATCTCCAAATAACAATTACTTCTAAATGCACAGAAAACAATGCCATGAACTGATCAACATAACACTCTTGAACAGACGTCATCAACAGTGACAGCATGATGCCTTACAGTGTAGTCAACCAATACAGACATTTTTTCCTTACCCAGCAAAAATCACAAGAACAGATAAAACTATCCAATTACATTTTATTCCTCTCACAACATTCTATTATTAACCATTTAAATACATTAAGCCCAGGCCATTTTCCCTTTACCTCTGGGCTATAAGGCAGATATACTTGAATTACAAATTGTTACTTACTGGCCAAGCCCAAAATGTACTTTCTTGGCTCTGACTGTAAAACAAAATACTAAACATGAGACCACCCCCAGAAAAAAAAAACAACATGGTTAAAAGTAACGGTTCAAGTAATTCTTTGAGCCTTCAATTCCGAAATTTTGTACAGACTTTCCTTGAGCTTCACGAACCTGCCAGTGTGGCTCAATGCACACTGGATCAGGGAGGTACAACGGGACAAGTCTAGAACCCTGTATGTGGGTTGTCTTGACTGAGGTTTTTTTTTTGGCAGTTTTCCATTCTCATCAAAGCAAATGCCGAGACAGTACCGAATCTCCACTTCATAAATTTTACATTTCGCAAACAGAAGATACACTTATCACACAGAACATAGTTACACATTTTGCAAGCCTTCACTTTCTTCATTAGTTTGTAGTATGACCTGGCAGCAGCTGTAAAAGGCTTGACACCAAGGGCATGCAGCCATGAAAATAAAAAAGGGCTCCAAATTTGAACATGCCAATGACGAGTAAAATTCAACAAAGGCAGCCAACAGCTAATTTAGGGAAAAGGTGGCGGTGAAGAAGAACTTAAAGACTGTTGGTCAACATTAGATGTACAAGTAATTTCAGAAACATGTACCACTGAAACAATGGCACAATAAATGCACTGTAAGCCACAATGCTCAGCAAGCAGTAGTAGGACTTTTGTCATATCTGTGATATCAACACTGGATGCTGTTTTTGACGTAGAAGCCAATCTCTTCAAAGTGAGCTAAGAGAAATGCTTATTTTATAATGTTAGTCAATTACTAAATACATAGAACTGGTCCAGGAATTTTACAGATTTATGCAACATACAACAAGTAACAATATATCTATTTCTACTGTAGAAAATCATGCACTTATACACATTTTGACCATCCTTATTTATACTCTCTTTTATGGCTCTAATGCACGCAATTTCTTAAATAATTCAATCGAAGGAGCGTTTCCACCGGGTTTCAAGCTGGACAGAATTCTGCTGAGGGATTTCGGGTGTCAAAGTAACTTATAAAGCTCATAAGTCTCATTTGAATTAAAGATATTTTACACATTACACTACCTAAAGTGCACACAACAATATTCAGTAATGTTGAACTATATACCCTACCACCACAACTACATTCTTCTGCAGCAACACTTTTGGATAAAAAATAATGCAATAATTTTACTTGACAGCACACATTAGAAGATAAGGCACTATCAACAAAAAATTTTTGGAAAAGATTCTGGACTATGAGTATTGTTGGTTCAGGGATCATATCAATGTATACACTTTAAAACTGCAGTTTTATTCTGCGACATCAATTCTTTTCTGCCTCATAACACTAAGAACATATCTTTCATACTTAATACATCAGCAAGCACACTTAAGAAAATAGCACTGCTGGTATCTTAAATTGCATAAGAACACAAAATGCTTTACGTCTGGGAATATTTTTAAAACTAAATTTTATGTACATCAACTTTAATTCGGATAGTGGCTATGCCTTAATGTTCTGCTCTGCAAAACATGATTAAAGACATCATTAGTCACAATAAAAACTTAAACCAAGCAAGACTTTATTTTCAGTTAAATACAGAATTCGCCTTTACAGAGAAATTTCTTGACCATATTTGTTATATTAACCTGGAGGCCATCCCATCTGCCGCCCTCCAAGAATGTGTATATGCAAATGATAAACAGATTGACAACCATCTTGTCCATCATTTACAACGAGTCTGAAACCGTTGTTAAGTCCTTGATCCTTTGCAACTTTTACTGCTATCCTCATCAGGTGACCCAACAGCTGTAAAACAAGCAAAATAATTACATCATCGCTCTATAATGAGACATGGCGGAAAGAAATTCCAAACAAAGCCTCACCGAAATTAAGATTAAATACTTTGTTTGAATGTAGTCTATCCAGAATGCCAAATCTAAGGTTTATATATATATATCATACCTGTTCATCAGCATCAGTCGATTCTGATAATCTAGCAATCGGCTTCCGTGGTATAACTAAAAAGTGGATAGGCGCCTGTGGATTCACATCCTTGAATGCTACACACTGCACGAAAAACATAAAAAGAATTCAGTGTTTATGTTTGAACATTCCTTAATTCATACCAGGAAATTATACTGACCTGCTCATCCTCATACAAGAAATTGCATGGTATTTCTCTTTTCAAAATTTTTCCAAATATTGTATCGCCGCCCGGTTGAGCTTCCTGTGCGAGTTCAACCTCATTTGCCATTTGTGACGATCCCGAATACCGACAGGATTCTTTACCTCTAGTCTACACTACAACTGTCTCAGACATTAAACTACCATACTACCCAGCAGAGACAATACTACCCAGTACACCCATATCTCCGATTTCTCCACAGCTACAACACCAAAGTTGCAGCCAGCATACCACAGATAATATAAAAACTAGTTCAATGCAAAAATTAAAAAAAAATTATCATCAAAATGCAAATGCTAATAGAAATACAATATTTTTACTGATAATGTAATTAAATAACAGATAATTACTTCTACTCTACACCAGAATCTATACAAAAGAATTAATTATAATATTTTATCCATGATGGATCAGTGGAACTCCGTGACTGTTATATCAAAATTGATGGTAAAGAAAACAGCAACCAGTCACATTTGTGAAAAAAAAATAACAAATGACTGTTATATCAAAATTGATGGTAAAGAAAACAGCAACCAGTCACATTTGTAAATATGTTTATTTCACCATTACCGGTTTCGGGCAAAGTTGCCCATCATCAGATGGTTTGCATTAACTTCACATCTGCAGATGCAAATTACAGCGCATTTGTGCATCTTATATGCCTTTTGCATAATTTAAATGTAAAAATTACTTTTTATATAATTTATTGGTTTTTGTTTGTTTGTAGCATATAATACTTGGCAAAGTTGCCAAATATATCCAACAAACCTCAAGGCGGCAGCGACACAAGAACTTAAACATAACGCAACAAGGAGCCGCCAACAGCAATCAAGTGTAATCCACTTCACATAAAAAGTTAAAATAGACACTGTATTTTATATTTGCTTCCGAATAAAAACTGATAATGACATCAAATAAACCTTATTCTCCCCAGCTATGAGACTCCTATGGGACGCATAAACCAAGTAAATTATAAACATTTGAGCATAACTGTTAAATGGACTTATGATCCAACTATCCGGAATTCGCGACTACAGGAAACGAACCAACTACACTACTAAAGGGCAATTTTGCTTCCGAATAAAAGCTTTTAAGGTCTCAGAAGTGTTATGTAATTGTATTACTTGCAGCAAAAAGGAAAAATAAATTATTTTTTAAGTATGTTATTGTTTTATGTATCCGTGCTCTCAGCCAGCCGTATCTTGGAGTTCGTAGGAGATAAATATTTCCCCTAATGGCAAATGTTGACTTCAAATAAAACTTATGTACCCCAGCGGTTTCTGTGATACTCATATGGGACACATAAACCAAGTAAATTGTGAACATTATAGCGTAACGATTAAATGGACTTATGACGCAACTCACCAAAACTGTTGCAACACAGGTCTAAAATAAGCGCCACACTTTCTAAACTAATTAAAGCAGAACAATAATTAAATGGTAGATATAATACCTCTACAAAGAAGCATAAAATTAAAATATATCATCTACATGCAATTGATATAATTAATTACAATGCATCTTCTAAAGTACACATCTATTTTGCTGTGTAATTGTATGTCTGTCAATTGAAAGCTTTCCATATCCCTCATTGCCAGTCTCATTTTGGGATTTATGGAAAATAAATGTATTGTATTGCTCCGGAGGCAATTTCCATACACATCTCCGTTTGCATTTCACAACTGTATTAAGTCCGTTTTTTTCGTTTATGAGATTTGTGGGAATAAGTCATATAATAACAACTATCACCAATAATAATTTGATTAATTTCAAATATTTTGTATTCGATAGATCGCTTTCTCAGGAGCAAAATTATTTTATCGACCTATGTTGCCCTTTTCTCGTTAGAATCGATTAGCGGCATTCTTATGTCGTCCATTTTATAAAAATTTTTGATCCACGCTGCTGATCAGTGTAAGCGGCAGGCACGCTTTTTACAATGCCACCGGTAAGAATATTTCTCTGTAGGCAAATAGTTTATGTGTATGTGTGTGCTACGGATCAATTTCTTGTAATTGTTGACTGTAGTGAATGATACGACTTTGTAAATTCACTTTAAAATATTTGGAAATAGAAACAGCCACGTGACTATTTCGTAAACGGATCCGTCAAGGAAAGTAAAACTTGAGGAATTCAAAATTTTCGTATGATGTTTTTATACTGCGTTATTTCTTCTGGTGTTTTTGAAGTGTTTATTTTTTTTTATGGATACCTTTATTCTTAGTAATTCTAGCTGCGGTTATGTTTATGCGGTCCTCGTGGAGTTAGCAAAATAATAATTGGTAAATAAATATACTGCAAAAATTATACGAATTCCATTTGTGTGTTGTACTGCAGGCTTAGCTTCCATCCTATTTAACGTCTTTGCACTTGGTAGAAGCTTTATAAAATGTTTCGGCCAAGTTTATTTTAACTTTCTGAAAAATGGGGACTCGGAAATTTGCGTGTTTTATTTACTTTTTTAATGCAACGTTAGAATGAGGTTGTGTGTGTAATTTACTATTTTTATGGTGTATTGAATAATCTTTGTGATGTGGCTATTTATGCTTTCAAAGGTTAGCACAAATCTTCCATCTGTAGAAGCAATTGCACTTTGGATCTCAAATTTCTCACAATGTTTTTTGGCTCTATTATACCAGATTAAGTGTAAAACAAGGTCTAGATTAACTGGAGATGGTGATTCTGCTGTGTTCCTCGATGTGTAATATTGATGTCATAGTGGTCTGGTAGCTCAGAGGTTAAGGTGCTTGCTTTCAAACTTTGGATCTACTGGAGATTGCGATTCTGCTACAACAGCATTTACTAATGTCATAGTACTTCTGTAGTCAATTTAAAGACATTTATTTTCAACCATTAATTCTGTTGTAATACAGTGTGGACTATCATTTTCAAGCAGAAATTGGTAGTAATACACCCTGCACCAGCATGACACTGTTATATGTACATCCGAAAGTTTCTTCCAGTAGTGTCTTACATATGACTACTGCAGTATTACAACGCCACTTCCTTGCGGAATTGTAATCTCTAGTAATCCCAAAAATTGTGTGTCCAGTCCTAGGCTCAAATCCCAGTGTAGCCAGGAATTTTCAAGAGTTGTTTTTAATCATATGAGCTACACCAGGATGTTCCTTGGTTTGAATTTCACGTTATCCTATATGTTCCTGTGGAAAGGGTCTGGCCTTCCAACCTCTGATGCAGTGGCGTATTCTACCTCCTTCTGGTAGACCAAGATATATATATATATATATAAATATTGTGGTAATCAATCAAAGTTCCCCTACCCCCCAAGCAAAACTTAGCCTGTAAAAGAACCCGAATGGCTAGAACAGTCCAGTGGGTCGTAACCTAAGTACCTTTTGAAAATAATACATGTCATACCGGTGCAGGGTATATTATAACACTGCAGTATTAGTTCAAGCAGAGTAATCTAGTGATTACAGAATCACCTTCTCCAATTAACCCTGAAAGACTACTCTTGGAATGAATGCACACTATTGTGCCATAAACTGTAATGCCAGGGGAGCACTGATTGCCACGTTGATATATCCATGGCATCATTACTGGATGTTGTTTTGACACTGCAGTGAACTTCTTCACAGCATGCTGTGTGGACTGACTTATTTTGTAGCGTTTGCTATACGTGCTGCTGGATCATACCTACTTTTGCTATATAGTGTACCTTAAACATCAAAGGTTAAACTATTTACTACCGTGCATACTTATGCTGAGCTAGTCGGGTTAGTTCTAGACCGCGATAATGCTGTCACTAGTTTCCACCCTGCAGACAACAACAATGTAAACACTTCCACCAATGTTTATGATGTTACACTGTTGCTGGCAGCTACGAATATTACTAGCAGAATCTGCATGGAAAATAAGTTTTTTTTTGTTGGGGTGGGGACAAACAAAATAAGATGTTTATATAAATTTATATGATATGAATTAAAAGTTTTCTAAAGTTCTTGTATCAATATCTAGATTTAAACCCTTCTGTATGTTTCTACATCCAGATACCCAAAATTACGTGCATTGTTATAAGTATCAGTAAAATAATTTGCAGTTGAAGCTGCAGATTTATTTTGCCAATGAAACATAAAAAACTACATTATGCATTCTTGACATTTCAACTTATCTCTGTTGGAAAAAGTCACAATGAATTAATGCAAGGAAAATATTTTCCATGACTTAGTGATGGATTTGTCTCAGAGTTGAATCGATTTAGATCAAATACCATATTTCAATGTTTTTACAAAAACTTTAGGCTGGGCCAGGCCACATTTAAACCTAACCACAGCCGCCAGGAAGAAAACGAAACAATTTAGTTTTGAAATGATCCTTGTACAGATATCGTTGTAACTGTATCGAGATCTATACATTGGAAAACCTTTCAGCTTAATTCTAGATAATGATACTAGCAATGTCGAAAACTAGGCTTTATGGAATAGATGAATGAGCATATCACATCCAGTTTTCCATATCACATGTAACCGCTCATTTCTATGCTGATGCTGTTTGTGAGATTTATAGATATAAATCCAAAATCTGGTATCATCTTATGGAAATTTGCAGATGGGCTTAATTCTAAATAATGATACCACCAACATTAAAACACTATTATTATTATTAACCCTAAATAATTATGGATATATATTACATTTGGTTTGTTCTCGTCCGAGAAAACCTGTGTTTTCCATACAGGTAAACTGGCGTTTGTAGCTGCCTGTGTACTGAAAATGACTCACCCGCATGCGAGCTATGTCATAAGTACCCTTGACAATTTGTGTTTACATCGTTGTCCATAAGGAGGAAAGTAGTAGTAGCGGCATCATACTCTAGAACTAACCCAGCTAGTCAGTCACAGTAATTAGGTTGTAACCCACCCTGGATGAGTGTAGTGGTCCATGGTGTATTTAAACTTAATTACTGCTCGAAAATGATATGTCTTGCAGTTGACTACCGTGGAATTGTGATTTCCAATTAACTCCAGGTTGAGTAATAAATGTTATGAACTTATCTACAGTTAAAATGTCCTATCTCTGTGGTACTTGTTTTTCTTAAAAAACTATGTTAAAGAACGTGTTCACCAAGTGAAAATTGCTTCTTAGCCCCCGGGGAGGGGGGGGGGGTGTTTGAAGAAGTTTCCCTTCCTAGTTTAAAGTACATATGATTATATGATTGCTCCTGTGCCTGTTATTCAAATTTTGATGACAGGAAGCAGGTTCAAGAGATAAATTAAGCAGATGAAAATTTCGTGTTGAGTTACATAGCATACATGTATAGTATTTTAACAAGGCACTGGTGGTTGGCATTATTATAATTCACGGTTCAGTTATTACTTAAATTGGTATGATGTAGACAATATGGCATGTGTGAAAACAGTGTACATTGACGTTAAACGCTGGAACTCTGGTATTTCACACTTTACCATGCTATAATTGAATATAATATAATAGTTTAAATTTGAGAACATCTTAATCCTTCACATTTTTGTGTACTTGCAGTTCACAAAGGTCTCAATATTGTGATATCTGGAGATGGTCAGTTTTTTAAGGTGTTAAAATATTTTATTTATAACATAATAGGAATGAAGGAGTCCTACATACAAGAACCATTATTATGAAGTTATGTATAAGAATTATTATTGTTTATTTTCCAGTTTGTAATCTGAAAACATTTTAACAGATTTTTCACAGCTTTGATTTAAAGAGAAGGCTCATTGCCATGCTCTCTTGAGCTGATTAATTTTATTTAATAATTTCAGGATACCGTGGGGAGGGGGTATATCCCTCCACCTTAGATTTGGCCCTGGATTATTTTTGTTCTTCAATAACTGATTTGCAAAAGAAAAAATTCATGTATGGTGTAAGGAAATTACAGATTTTCCGAAAAGTAAACTTTCTTTTTCTACTTCATATCTGAATACAGCTTTCGGCAGTACTACGATAGCCGAGGCACTGAAATTTGACGAGTTTAATGGTTGATTCTTATAGAACTCAACGAGACAAATCGAAAATGAAGAATAATTTTTTTGATATCTCGCTTAGTTTGCGAGATATTTCACCTTGAATAAATGATAACATACATTTCAGTACATCGTATTGTCTGAGAAATATGTATTCTTACCTGTTTAAATTTAACGCAGATATATAGGCTACTAGATATCATTCTTCCATTAAAAAAAGGCATTTCGTGTGTGTGTTCCGAATACAGATCCACAAACGGTAAAAATAACATTCACTAATTAATAGCACTGAGCGCGGCCATTAAAAGCATATACATCGATTTATTATAAGATGCTAATAATGTATAATCGTTGCGCATGTCTGCCAACCTATTTAGAATAAAAGATTTTTTTTTTTTTCGGAGTAAATATTTCGACGTATCTTTATTGTAATAGGGAAAAAAAAATTAAGGTTGTCATATATAACTTTAAGACACTTCTTTATAAATAGAAATTTACAGCGCCTTGAACTTGAAATAACCATTTCAGTTATGAACCGTCGCCATAGCAACATTCTTTAAGAGATAGTAAAGTCGTTGATTTTACTGGTGACACTAATTCTTCGAAAATGTGCGAAAAGCATCATTTGATACATCCACTATTAGAGAATTTCAACATATATACATCATTCAGCAATTTGATTGCAACAGAGGAACAAACTATTTCTTTTTTGGAAGAGATAAAATTGATTCCTGCACGCTCGACAACTCCACCAACATGTTGCGGCATTCCAATGATGGTTGAAAATTCCTCTTCGAAAAAGCTGGGTTGGATTTGGAGATGTTCGTCAGGAAGGACAAAGAAGATAAAAAGCTGGTGCCGCAATACCATAAATCCTTGTACAATTACCTTTTTCGATGGGTCTTCCTGTCGAATTTCTTTTCAAGAAACTCTGGCCATAATTCTTAGTTTTGTCATTGACATAAAAATCAGTGATGTATATGAAAATCTTTCATCTTGGCGTTACTCCAGAAATGGCAAAGAGGTGAGTTGGAGTATGATAGTAGATTACTACAGCTATTGTCGGCAAGTGGCGAAAGTTATATCTTCTCATGACGAAATTGTATTTGGTGGCGAAGGTAAAACTGTCCAAATTAATGAAACATTTCTAACAAAAAAAAAAATATAATCGTGGCCGTCTGACAGAGCAAATGACAACTACCGTCCTAGGTCTATATTGCAAAGAAACCAAGTCTGGACTATTTTTCAAAGTTAATTCTAAAACCAAAAGGAAATTGTGGCCATATATCCACACGTACATTCACCGTAACACATCCAAGATATACACAGACAGTGCTAAGCAATACAGCGGAATCGAAAAAATGTTCTCTTCCCCAACGGTACATTTGAAAACCAACCACAGCATAGGTGAATTTGTAAGCAAAGAAGATAACGGCAACACCATTAACAATTTGGAAAACCAAAATAAACTACTTAAAAGAAGTATCAAATGTCGACGAACGACCAAACTTCTGCACCAATATATGGCTCTATACTGGTATAGACAAAATGTGCTGAATAGATATAAGGACAAAGGATCAAAAATAATGCAGTTTCTGTTAGACATAAAAAAAAGTTTACCCAGGCTTCACCAAAGGAGAAAGAAAGGAAGGCTTAACACTAAGAGAAATTGATCCACCCACATTACATCCGGAAATTGAATGTATGCTACAACCGGAGAAAAGATCTCGTGTCGATAATGAGTTGGAAGAATCTGACAGTGAAGACATTGATACAATGATACCAGAAGCTGTGTCTGACTGAGATGAGATTCCACAAGAATTCTATTGAAATTGTGTTAAATTATTTAAACAGACTTAAATATGATTAAAATTCTATAATTGATTTCATTAAACATGATTTAATTTTTTTTAAATAATTAAATATTAAATTTTTATGTATAGAACGCAATAGATGACATCACATAAGTATATATGATATTTTATTTCTGGTTCAGGCCGCAGTCTAACCTAACCACAACCGCATTATGCAAAAAACCTCACAGATGTGAATAAACTACATTTTCCTTCTGGTCCAGGCCGCATTACAACCTAACCGCATTACGCACAAAACTTCACAGATATGAATATACAACATTTTTCTTCTGGTCCAGGCCGCATTCCGCACAAAACCTCACATATGTGAATAGGCGACATTTTCCTTCTGGTCCAGGCTGCATTCCAACCTAACGACAGCCACATTATGCACAAAACCTCACAGATGTGAATCGAAGACATTTTCTTTCTGGTCCAGGCCACATTCCAACCTAACAACGGCCGCATTACGCACAAAACCTCACATATGTCTATTTTTTTTGTAAACATCTGATGGAAACTTACTTTCATAGACCTGTTTAACATTCATTTGAACTCTTGATCCTTGTTCTGCTCTTAAAGAATAGTGCCACCTTGGTGGTGAATCTTTTTTAAGCAATACTGGGGTTCTTGATAATATAAATTATTCTTTTTTAACAGGATATCGCAATAATTTTGCCCACAAAGCCAAAAATACGTTTTTTGCTTAATTTACACTTGATTCCTCGACGTTGGCATTAATGGATTCACTACTGTTGCTATAGGATTTTTCAAGGCCTTTCTTCACCATAAGCCTCCCTTTAGATTTCATTATAAACCATATTTATTTTAAGTAAGAATATGTACAGGATGATATCATTTGAGTAAGCAAAAGGAAATCTCTATAAACAAAATTACCAAATTTACACAGCATGATGTTATTGGAGTAAACGAAAAGTCTGTGAATGAACTAGTGAAAACAGTCATGGTGCTTAAAGGTGTTAATTTTGCCGTGGCTATTAGCTCAAGGTTATGCGCATCTCTGTAGCTTTCAAGGGCATTTGGCACATTTTTCATCCAGCGGGAGACACTAAACTGTATAGATAGATATCTTGACAGATCAACCACTGTTTGTTTTATTGAAACCAAGCAATGCTGTAGGTAGAAAGAAGCACTTCACATGTTCTTTCAATAAAAGAACTGTTCTTTTTTCAAAGTCTTAACGCCTTCACCTACTAATGCTCTTCATTTCTAGTTTGAACTGTATAAATCATGATGCACGTAACAGCATTTATGTAGGTGAATTAATGATGTGTTTATGGTGCTAATAGAAGCATTGTAAATTGAAAATAATGTAAGTAGGCAGAGGGTTTAAACTGCTATATTCCCCAACTGTTCTGTCTGGCTCTCTTGATAGATGGCTTCTATACTTTGACACCTGACTACCGTGCGTGATGTAGGAACTTGTTAGGTGCAATGGTGGGTTGCTTGTTCGGGTAAAACCTGTTGCTTGCTCGAAAGCTGTACTACAGATTACAGGGTAATAATGCACAGTTAAGACTGGTACACATCAGTAAGAGGCAGGTATCTGTACATTCGTTTGTTCTGACGAGTTGGCAGTATTGCGAAGTTGAGCATGGATATGAAGTGTGGTGATAATTTAGCAGTGGCTAGGGAGAGTGCATAAACCACGAAGCTCCATTTTGGCCTCCTGTGAACCCCCCCTCCCCCCCCCCCCACGTAGCCCTGTGTGGCTTTTGCCTCTAAACCCCCCCCCCCCCCCAACGTAGCACGTAGCATTTTTCCATTTTGATTCCAGAAGACATTTTGTACTGTATTCTCTTTTCAGACGATTGTAAATTACATAAGGAGATAATTAACTGAGGGGAAATAAATATTAACATGCTGTTGTGTGTTCTGTTCCTCATTTAAATGTGAAAAATGTTATGAAAGAAAAGTTACATGGCCTGGCTCAGAACCCCGCCCCCCTCCCCCCACGTAGCCCAGTGTAGTCTTCCAGCCCCCCCCCCCCATATGGAGACATGTGGTTTGTGCATGCTCCCGTAGCGCTGCATTCATAGCCATTGCTAGTTTAATTAAAGAGAGAAATAAAAGACTGTTGTGGGCAGCCAGCCTTTATTGGTGTAGAATATTTTTAAACAGTATGATGGAAGAAGAAGAGTGGCTAGTTTTGAAACTTTGCAAGAATGTCACTCACTGACTATATTTTTGATTTGGGAGAAAATTTTGAAGAATGATACAAATTTTTGAAAAGCAGTAACCGCTGAAGGAAGGTTAGCCATAGCACTGAGATACTTGGCAACTGGTGATTGATTTATTAGCTTACAATATGTTTTCAATGTATTGAAGCAGTCGATTTCAAGAATTATAACAGAAGTATGCAGATCTAAATAAATATTTTACAATCGTAAAAATGGAGAATGATGCCGACTCACATTGGAAACGTAGTTTCCAGAAGAGTGCCAGACATTCTGAGACACTGTAATTTCTGATTCATTTTTATGTTCGATATTTTGAGAAGATAAATGTTGTGTTTTGTCGTAATGTATCAGTATTTTTAATTTTTATCAAAACATCGGTCTCTTCTCCAATAAATGCACTCATTTCACCCCAAGCATGCTCTTTATTGCTTTATGATAAAGTTTATCGCCCTCCTTCCAAAATAAGGGACATCTTTCACTCTTTAAAAAAAGAGAGCACCTTTTTGTCATCTCAGCTCATGATTTAAAATAGAACAAAATGAAACAATTAAGAAAATCTCCTTAGTTAAAATATAGTGGTTTTATTTAATTCAGTTGAACAGTTTGTTTAAATGATGACCGAGTGCCAACGTGAACGAGGGAGGCAGACGCACGACTGCAAATACCCGTCTCCATAGCATGCAGCGTACCCCCGAATTCTCTTTGAAGTACCGAATCGGGACGGACGTCATTCGTATCGCCTCGGTCATTCGGCGAAAGGCCCCAGGCGGTTTGCCATGCCTCGGCTACACTTATTCATTGGTACGCTTGCCTCTGATCCGTATGTGCATTGCCTCATTCTGGTGTGTACCTGGCTTAACCCACTAACATTCTTCTACAAGATGGGACGATGCTACTTGTACTGCAAGATCTGTGAGGGATTGACAGTTGGTTGGAGTCTCTTAGGGTGCTACCTCACTGGGACGCCATTGCAGCATGGCCAGCGGTTCAAACGCCAACTTCCCTCATTGCATTGGTTCCTTTGAAGGCAAACATATGGGAGTTATTCAATCTATTCATACCGGATCATTATACTTTAATTATAAACATTCTTTTTAATTGTTTTACTTGCTCTGTGTGATGCTAATTACAAATTCACTTACACAGACGTTGGAGCGTACAGGAAAAGCAGTGATTCAGCTATTTTTAAACGAATGTCAATAACTAATCTCTAAATATTCCTCAGGCTAAGCCACTGGTTGAAAATGGCGACAATATCCCATACATGATGGCAGGAGATGAAGCTTTTGGCTTACATGGAAACCTCATGAGACCGTACGGAGGACATATTCTCAGTTACGAGACACAAATGTTCAATTACCGATTATCAAGAGCACGTCGTTACATCGAGTGCGCATTTGGTATATTATCCAACAAGTGGAGGATATTTCACAGGCCAATGAATGTACATATTTATCTAGCAAAAAAGATTGTAAAGACATGTAGCGTTTTGCACAATTTCATAAGTTCCAGAGATGAATTTTCTTACGAAGATACTCTGACGGTAACGGGATTTGAACCCACTACACATCGGGATCGTGACAGAGGAAGAACGGCACTCACAGTTCGAGAAAAACTAGCAGAATATTTTGTGACAGAAAACCCATTTTCATGGCAAGACAAGTGTATTTAAATAAATAAAAGTTAATAAATTTACACTTACCTATTTTTTTTTTCATTCGTTATTTCATCTTTTTCGTTGAATAAATTAAATATTTCATCCCAACATTTAATTTTTAAATTACGATCTGAATAATCTTTAATGCACTATCCCATAAACATGAACGGTTTTGAATTTCCACAATAAATCTTTCTGTATCAAAATTCATTTTTTATGATACAAATCACTGTTTTTACAAATAATACTGTGCAAAAACTGAATGAGCGTCAAACTTGGCAGCTGGCTGGCCGCTGAGTGAGTGAGGTGCCGCTTACGCCTGTATATTTTGTTGGCGACGTCACCAGGGTAGCCAGGTACGGCACAGCGAGCCGTTTTTTGTGGCTACGCTTCCAATTCGGCGACGTGGCCAAACAGTCGCCAAGTGAGTTAGCTGCCATATGTTTCAATAGTAACTACTTGGCTGCGTAGCTGGCCACGTAGCCATGGCGTCCCGGTGAGGTAGCGCCCTTCGGCTACAAGGTACTTCTTTGGTGGTGCTGAATCAATCAATATTAGCACGCTGGTAAGCTTAGCTAGAATTGTGGAATCATCTTTACACCAGTCATACTACAATGACCGAAGCTGATTGGCTAACTTTTTGCAAAGTGAGAAGCAAGTAGGTGTAAGATATCAGCTGCTTGAGAGAAGCTTGAAATATTGTTAATGCCAATTGACTACAACAAATGAGCCATTACATTCCTCCTGGTCTGAAAGCAGTGCTACCACTGAAGCAAAGGGCGATGGTGTTTTTGAAATGCAATTAAGTTTAGTGGAGACTATAGATTTGATGGTAACTGAATAGGTTATGTAATACCTCCTTTAGATTACTTCCTAATTAGTCATGACATACAGAAACACAAAAATCCTTCCAACAAAATCAAATTGATTCAGCAAATGAGAACATATAAACTAAATCATTAACACAAGCTTAAAGAAATATTATGTGACAAAAAAAGAGCGATCTGGTGTCTCAATAGTTAAGGCATCTCAATGGAGATCAAAAGGTTCCCGTTCTCAGCTGGGATTTACGAAGGCACTCGCCTAAGACACAGCTAGCCGTGTAATGTTAAGTATGCCAATATGCTTTGGTGGTTTGGATTCCACGTTAAACTGTAGGTTCCCTGTACCCTGTAGGATTATTTGGTTAGATTAGCCACAAGAGGTGCATTGCACATCAAGTCGAAAACTGTCATTTGGCCAACAGTGCTGTATGATGATTTTGATTTGATGCATCACAAAAAGCTTACGAATATTAAGTGGGTTTAACAGAAACTTGGGAATGTGTAAGGACCTCTTTTTTTTCCCACGTATGTCAGGGTTCTTGGAACATGACAAATTAGATAAGTTTACTTTCTCATAATTATATGGAAGATGTGTTTCTTTGTCAGCATTACTTTTGGCATATTTGGAATGGTTACAATGATTTGACTGGCAGGCAAGACTGCAGCCCATAAGCGAATTTCTATGAAACGTGTAGATTATATAGTATCAGCATACAAGAAATGAAAAAATCAATGTGGCAAGGATGCAGATAGTTGTGGTATCATTTAGGCCCTCCTATGCAATGCTGGAGCGATGTGATTGATATTTAAGTATCATCAATTTGAGTTGCCTGTGAGTATGGGCCCAGAGGTGACCTAGTACCAAACACCGAGAATCTTTGAAGTGATACTTTTTGTTCAGTCTGCCTCTAGCCATGCTGAGCGCCATTCTAATTAGAGGTGGGCAAAGTGATTCACTAAAAAGAGTGGGTGTTCATTTGATCACTCAATGAAAAGAACTAGTTCTTTTGAATCGTTCACTAGCTCAGTTTTATTTGAGACCCTTTTTTTAGTTCACCCCTCACAATCAGGTTATACCCCCACTTTCCGTTGGAAATACTCCCTTATGTCAACTTCAGTAGAAATAGTAGACTTTTTTTTTAAGCTCTCCAGTCCACAAAACCCACGTGACCTAGCTCCTCATGATCTTCGGAATCAACTGATTCAGCTAGAAGAACTACCGTTCACTTTTTAGTGAGCGACTGCTCACTTGCTCTTTTAAATGAATTGCTCTAAAGAACTGATTCACTCGCGAACGACCCATCTCTAGTTCTAATAACTGTGTTGTGGCTTCTAAAACATGCAAGCTTGTTAATGTGGTATTAGTTAAATTCTCTGACGATTAGTCTTCTTGATGTTATACCACACATACCCAACAAGTCTTTATTTATAATGGAAGAAAGCATTCTCTCATAATACATAATTATAATTTCCTGAATTTTTTGATCAAATGAGAGGCTACTGCTGTACAAATGATGAGTCGTAAAAATAAATTTAGCTGCTTCTTTTACTAAACTGATCGTTCATTCTTTCATATATACATCTGATTGATTACTACAAAAACGCTTGCTGTTGACTAATATTTCTTGTTAACTATTTTAACTAACTATATTATTGTTCCCTCCACACTTTGAACTGAATAATATCGCACTACCCCGACAGTGAGTACTCGGTCAAAGTAGCAATCTAGCAAAATATTAATTAAATTGTGCTTGAAATAGTTTTAAATGATAAAGAAAATTAATGTATACTTATTACACATACTGTATTTTGTCAACTTCACCCACAAACTTAAAGTTGAATACGTGTTCATCTGCCATGTTTTACACTTGTGACTAGACTCGCAAGAGATGTGACTGGCAACCGACTTCCTTGCAGGATGTGTAGAATACACGTAGGATACGCATCTCTTGGGAGTGGCACTGTTTGTGCCTCCCCATTACGCAACGTGGAAATCGATTTCCTAGATACTCTCAAGATAAAATATCAGTCACATCGCCTCAGAATTAGTGCATTATGAACAGGGCGATGTAGAACTAATTATTATTTTGTGTTGCTTTCTGGAATTGCTCTGAGATTTTAGGTTTGTGTTGATGCTTCAACTTAAATTTCCGTTTGCAATCATTCAACTTTCCCATCAAGTTAAAGAAGACAAATAATCTTTTCCTCACTTCAATTTATCAAGCTTACTTCTAAGAAACAATAAGATTAATTCCCTCTAATGCAATTAACTCTTGCCAATGCCAAAATTCCCTTTTTAAATCTATCCTAAACCCTTATTTCCCATTAAAAACTTAAACACTATACCAAACTATAAGAAAGACCAAAATAAAGTAATGAGAACTCAAAAATGAGAGTAAAAACTAGGAAGAGGTGAAACTTCAAGAGAGAATAGAAGAAATGACTGAATTTATAGATAGGTGTCACTGTGGCTGCCAAACACGGTACAAGAAAGTATTTTGTGCTCCTAGTGGTTTACTAACCCGTATAATGAAAACACACCCCTGGTGGTTTACTAACCTGTATAATGAAAACACACCCCTGATGGTTTGTTAACCCTATGTTATAAAAAGCACAAAGTTTGAAATTCCTTGGCACTCAGAATCTGTTCTTACAAATAAAAGATACTAAATGTTTGTAGAAACGTTGACAAGTCTGCTTGTCGGTGATGACGTACGAAGTGCCTTTGCGTTGTGTCAGCAGGTTGGTGCATTTGGCCTGTCTGGATCACTGTGAGCTGTAAACAAAGATTTTCAACATTAATCATTCTTATTATTTATACAATCAACAGGGGTCTTTAAGCCTGAAATTACCAATTTTACTACGGTTATAATAGTAAAAGCACAAAAATACTAACAAATTTTGCTTCTTAAGGATTCTGAGTTCACATACAAGATACATTAGACAGACCTGAAATTAATTTTGAGGTTTTAGGATACAATGCTCACGTGTGTTTCTTACGATGGTTAGGCCATTTATTTATTTGGTCTCGATCCATACTTTGTATTTCTCTGCAATTAAACAAGCAGTTGAATTTAGAGTAGATAAATTCAATTGTGATGGAGCACATACTCTGGTGGCAATTCCCTTAGTCATCTAATTAGCTCTGTTTATTGAAAGGAATCATTCCTCTGTAATGAGTAAGGATGAGAAGTATTTATTGTGGCTTGGTAATTGTTTTTGACAGTGCATAGTACATTGTGTTTGTCATCGGGTTCTCGGGATATACTACATTTTTGTTTCCAATAATACAGTCTTACTCCATTTTTGGGGACTAGTTCTCTATCCAGAAGCTTAATTTTTATCTACCAGAAAAAGAGCCTGCAACACATCAGTGTGCTTAGTTTCTTTCTAAAGGCTCTTTTTCTGGTATTGTTTGCTCAGCATTACATGGCTCCCTACTTCAATACTGTGTGACCTGTTTTTAATTTTCCGATTGTGATAAAAATGCTTTGTAGTTATTTTCACAACATAGTTTAATTAGAACTGAAAAGTAAAAAACCATCAATGAGATCTTTGCGAGAGTGTTTTTGAGCTAGCGTATTCCTGTTATTGGCGGGCCTGGGGTTGGGCAGCCTTACTCTAAGTCATTGACAAATCCAGTTTTTGCATTTGTTAAAAATGTTGGGACTGAAACAAACGATACCAAAGTTGGTACATATTTAATAATGTTCTTGAGAAATTAGCAGAGTGAACATTGTGTTTACACACAATATTTTGGCAATCGAAATCTGTCACCATCTTCCGATGAAGTGCTGAATGTGTCGGCCATTTGGGACCAAGTGTGTTGTGTAATAGATGATTTGGCCAATGCGTGGGTGCTGAGGTGGGAGTAGTGGCAGTATGCTGCTCAGTGTAGGCTTAATTGTCCTCGGTGAATACCGGTGAAGCATTTGGGATGCATTCGTTTCTCAGGAATAATTCATGGATTTTCTGTGCTCCAAATGTGGCAATTTAACTTATTAATGAAGCCATTAAAGTAAAAGTGGGCTTTGTCACTAAAGATAATTTTGACCACAAAATCAGCATTCACTTGTTCAGTGATTCATTTTGTAAACACTGTTTGCTGTGTATGGTTGTTGGCTTAAATTCTTGAGTCAGTTGAATTTTGTAATCGTGGAGATGCAAATATTCAATGAGAATATGAACAGTGTCTATTTAAATATCTGGTTCTTATGCACAATGGCTAATTGAGGTCCCCGGACACTCCCTCACTCTCGCAAACTTCTGTGATGTTTTCTTCTGAACGGCCACTACGAGCTCGTGTTGTGTTTCACGTCAACTCGGTCAGTACTTTCAAATATTTCAATTAGGCTTTTTGCAGTTGATGAATTCAGAACATTATTTGTACCGGAAATTGAATGCACGTTATAAATTATGGTGACCAAACTTTCACCGGTTTGATGGTAAAGTTTGACAATAAGGATGCATTATTGTATTGTTTACCGCTGTTAACTACCGTCTGTGTCTCGTATTGAACTATCGAATTATAACAGGCAAAGTGGCATGTGATGTAAATCTTTTGCTCTTCTTGAAAGACCCTATATTTTTTTTAACTACATACATGCTCGTAATGTCCACAGTTTGCTGTCTTATACCTAATTTATGTTCTGTATTTTGTATTGTGATTTGTATCAGTATAATCCGCTAAATAAATAAACAGTAAGCCAATAGCAGATTTTGTTTTTGTTTTTGTAGGTTCCAGCAAAGAAACCTACTGCTAAAAAGCAACATATACGGGGAAAGGGGCAGAAAAAGAAAAAGGTCACGCTGAAGTTCACTGTTGACTGTTCTCATCCAGTTGAAGACAACATTATGGATGTTGCTAATTTTGTAAGTTTATATTGTACTAAATTATTATATTTTAAGTGAAAATTGAAGAAGGCATTTAATATTGTGCTCCGTTTGTTAAATGAAAAAGTAGGGAGCAGAAAGGTTGTCCCAGTTTCTCAAGAATCATGTTTGCAATAATGATTTGGGTTCTTTCTGTTGTGAACTAATAAATCCTGTAATTAGTCCTCTGCCAAAGACATATTATTTCATTAGTTCTTTGAGCCATACCTCAAGTTGGTTTAACAGACTGCTTGCTAATTTAAAATTTGAATTACTTTATAACGACCATGGATTTTTTTGTGGTGTATTCAATTGTAGACTTTATGAGTAGAATTTCTTTTCAGGAAAAATATCTGCAAGAACGTATTAAGATTAATGGGAAAACTAATAATTTTGGAAATGCTGTGAGCTTGGAGAGGAACAAGACTAAGTTGACTGTAAACTCAGATGTGCCTTTTTCAAAGAGGTCAGTATTTGCATATTCTATGGTTTTGAGACATTTATTTTTCTTTATTTTTCTTTTCCTAATATAATTTCTTGTCAATAGATACTTGAAGTATCTTACAAAAAAATATTTGAAGAAAAACAATTTGCGGGACTGGTTGAGAGTTGTGGCGAATGGGAAGGACGCATACGAACTTCGATACTTCCAGGTACTTTCTCACTTTTTTCAATTTTAAATTATAAATAAAACAATTGATGTAAAGACATTATCTAAACATACATTCCTAAATCCATGTTGTGATAAGGCAGTTCCTCAGTTTGATAGATTTCTTGGAATTTTGTGAAGCTTCATCACAAAAAACTTGTGATCTCTGATGTTTGGAATAAGACAAACATATTTAATACATCGTTACAATTTGGTGGCTTGATACATAAATCTCAGCTTCTCATTTTTAACATTTATGGACATCAGTTCTTCCACAGATCACTGCCTATTCTGCTTTACAGAGTGGGCAAGTGTAGAATCCTCGGTGAGGCAACACTGAGCATTAGTGTTTGTTAACTCACAAAGGGCTTCAGCCACATAGTCACTTCTGTGGTTCTACCTTTATCCACAGAAAGGATGATGAGGCCTGGGTAGGAATAAATAACTTCACAAGGTTCACACTGTGATGAAATGATGCTCCTTCTTCCTGATGATTCGACCAGGCCTCGGGGAACTTAACCGCCAGCCGAGTCTGCTAGGAGGAGCACTTCGACACTGTGTGAACCTCGTGAAGCTATTTATACCAGTATGATGGCTGTGAAAATGGCCAAATGTTTTATAGGCTAGAAAGTTGCTTACTCGCACAGGTTTCGGCTGAGCTAAGATTGCTCGTGTTGGTCAAGGATTTCAGTAATCTGGATGAAATCAAACTATTGGCCAAACTAGTGGATAAGAAAGAAGGCCTGAACCGAGCGAGGTGGGGTGAACGGTTAACATTCTGGCCTCCCATTCGGGAGGACGCGGTTTCGAATCCCCGTCCGGGCATCCAGATTTGGGTTTTCCATGGTTTACCCAAATCACTCTAGGCGAATGCCGGGATGTTTCCTTCAAAAAGGCCATGGCTGAATTCCTTCCTGTTCCTTGTTCCCGGTCCCATCCTGCCTCTAATGACCTTAGCTGTCGACGAGGCGTTGAACAATAAGTAAAAAAAAAAGAAAAAGCCTGAATAATTTGGAAATGATGGTTTTGGGGAAGAGGTGTTGGGTCAAGTGTGTATAGTTGTTTGAATGTCTGAAGAATGGGTTCCATGTAGTTGTCAGACATAGGTCATTGACATGAGTGGCAAAGTGGTAACTGCCTCTAATACGCTGGACTACATATTTGCCTACTCTCACACTGTGTTCCTCAATCCACACCAAACCCACAATAGTTACGATCCATATCAAAACAAATGCTTGCTCCCATATAGTGTTGGCATTCAGGGTAGTTGTGTACGCTCTAACCAGCAGTCTCTTGTATGGTATTCAAACATCTCCCAAGGAATGAGATACCCCATAACTAACCACCAGATTTAGCTCACAAGTCACACCAACCACCCTTAACTCCCAAAAACCAACCATAATCCAGTCCTGATCATGCAGTACTTCCCAAGCCTCAAATTCATCAACCAAATCCTTCAGCAAGGTTAAGATTTCCTTCAGACCTCTGAAATTATATACATTCTCCCCCAAATCGTCACTGCCACTCCCAGAACATGATTCAATAGACCTGACCTCAGCAAACTCCTAGTCCACAAAAATTGTCTTCCATTTTCCACCATGCACCCCTAAGGCTCTTTTCCATTCAATAGAACCCTCTGACAAATATGCAACATACACCGTGCTCCTGCTCCTTCATCAACCGTGTCACTGGGGAAGCTTTCCCATCATTATTATTATTACTCCGCGATTCACTAAAAGTGTGTGGCGGAGGGTGCATTGCACCTATCGAAAAGGGTTATGGTTTGGAAGGGTTATAAGGGATATGGCAGGAGGCGCCCATGGGCTATTGTGAGGAACCATCCCCGCATTCGCGTGGAGTGATCTGGGAAAACCATGGAAAACCCAGATCAGGATGGCTGCGACACTTCTCCTGTGGATCCTCCTACGTGTTACACCAGTTAACCTGCAGCCACTAGCCACTAGAATGAATTGTCACTGATAAAACAGTATGCCATTTCTTATGACACAAATAATTTTAATTCTTGCTTCACGGTTCACAATATCACAGTTCTATCAAATAGCAGGTATTTTCACAATGCCTCGAAGAGAAAAATATCACATCCAGCTGGAGCAAAGCAATGATTGTAATGCTACACAAAAAAGGCATTCATTACAATATTAAGAACTACTGCCCCATCAGCCTCCTTCCTATCATTTACAAAGTGTTTATTAAGGTCATCAATAACCGCATCAGTTCTACCTCGGACACAGTACAACCAATCGAACAGGTTGGCTTTAGGTCAGGATTCAGCATGGCAGATCACATCCAAGTCATCCACGAAGTAATAAGTCGAGCAAATGAATACCAAGTGCCACTCTGTTTGGCTTTGTCAATTTTGTAAAAGCTTTTGATTCAGTCCATCACTCAGCAATCGTACAAACTCATCTAGAACAAGGAGTGAATCCAAGCTATATCAATATACTGTACAACGTCTACAGCACTTCCTCTGTCTTTGTCAACATCGCTGAAGCCACCAAAGAGTTCCCAGTAGAAAGAGGGCTAAAACAAGGAGACACTTATATCTCCCAAGCCATTCACATCAGTACTGGAGTTGGCAATGTCAAAAATCCAATGGCAAAACAGGGTTGAGACTTCTTCCATTTATTCTCAACAACTTTTCACTGAAGATATAGTTATACTGTCAAACAGTCTGGAAGAGCTAAAAGAACTAATAAATGAACTAAAGGCAGCTTGCAGCGAAGTGGGTCTTAAAATAAATGTGTCAAAAAGCAAAATCGTGCTAAAGAAATTAGCAGAAAAAGACAATGACAAGGCAGCCACGAAAGAAGCTGGTATTGAGTCCGTAGAACAGTACATCTATCTTGGCCAACTGATCAACATGAATAGACTCAAATTCTCAGATCTACAGACGCATAAAGCTGGGCTGGAGAGCGTAGGGAAGAAATTCCATAGTTTTCGAACCAAACATGCCAGTACATCTTAAAAAACATGTATTTGAACAATGTGTACTACTGATCCTCACATATGCCTGCCAGACTTGGGCCCTAAACAGTCACATGAAACAAAAACTGAGAACTGCCCAGCGAAGTATGGAAAGTACAATGCTAGGATTTACTAGAAGAGACGGGAAAAGGGCCGTGCACATTCGTTCAAGAACCAATGTGATAGACATATTAAAAAGAGTGTTGACCCAAAAATGGAAATGGGCTGGTCATATTGATCGCAAAAGAGACGACAGATGGACTACAGCAGTACTGGATTGGATATCAAGGAACCTGAAAGGAGCAAGAGGACGACCCACAGATCGCCGGGATAGAGACATACGTCTAGTTACAGGCGTGAACTGGAAGAGAGTCGCTCAAGATCGATCAGCCTGGAAGGAACTACAACAAAACTATGTAGAATTAAATTGTAATATATAGCTCATTAGGCTTAAAGAGGCTACATCCTGATTTAGGATTGATAAAACTGTAATAATAATATTAGAAAAGTGCAGCGGTCTGCCAGAAAGAAAGTTAAAGATAAAAACCAATTTTTGAGGATGTAGAAAAGGCATTAAAATATAATTAAAATTTTGCATGGTGATTAAGCCATGTTATAGCCTAACTTTTGTAAATGATGTCTGTCATTGGAAGAAGGTAAAAAATTTAAAACTTTGAATCAGTTTTTATGGAAATTGTTTAAAAATTGTGAGGAGGAACATCTCAAAATATGGTGCAAAAGCATTTGAATAGATCTCAGTGCTGCAAGGTCTACAAAACTGGTGAGCTCTGCCACAAACAAAGGTAAAAACCGGGTTTTGAAGATGTGCATAAAACCGTATTGCATTTTTTTTAATCAGGTGGGAATATACGGTTACAAATTTCACTTCATTTGGCTTTATTAAATTAGCACTGGGCCCTTGTGGGCAGTACTTTTAATAATTAAGTCGACTAGGTGATTATTTAAGCAGAGATGCGAAAGTTGCTTTGAATTTATTGTATTGTGAGAAATGGTAAATTTAAAAAAATGAAAATCCTTGTAATAGATGTGCTGGTTTCATTTGTCAGTATTGTCATCTCACTGTCTTTATACTTATAATTCTGTAATTCACAATAAGCACATTTGCTTTTGAAAAATGTTTTCATGACTAATTTTTTGTCAGTTAACTTAATCATATAAAATTCTGAACATTGGGCTCAGAATATTTAAATGGGCTTTGATCAGGTTAAACTACTTTCAAGACTTTTTTTCACGTTCATTTTTAATTGAAATTTGAGATAACTTGTTTATTTTTCTTTTATTTGCCTAAGTGTATTTTTTCCTGTTATGTTGCTGGTGCTACTTTAACTTTTTTCAGTATGTAAATTTATACTGTATAAATTCTTGCCTTGGTTTGATTTTGATACTTTTTCCCCCCCACAGATAAACAGCCAAGAAGATGAGGAAGAAGAAGATAATGACTAATATATTACATTTGTGTAGCTCAAATGTTTTGAAATATTGGAATTTTGTTATTAAAATATGTATTTTTATTAGTAATTTGTTTTATTTCTGAAGCCATCACAACCTAAAAGTTGTGGTTTCTATGCCCCCAGGATGGTGCTACATCCTAGTATAATTGCAGTCATTTCAGCAGAACTCTTTGGCCTTTGGGGACAAAACTGCACTTGGTGTTTACATGCTCTAATAAGGATGACTAATCGTCTTGTAATGTATCTATAAGCTCACCAAAATCGTTTCTACTAGCTATTCCCAGCAGTTACATACTTTATAATAGGGAATATGCATGAAATTCAAATTTACGTCTAGTATTTTTATTTTGAAACTTTATTAGTGTAGAATTACCGCTATAACATATTTTTTTTTCCTATTTATTCGATTTTTATTTACTGATTTTAATTAATCAAAAGTGCTAAAAATGCAAGGGAAATGTAACTTCACAAAATGCAACGCTATTGGTCGAACGAATCGTGACGATCAAGTACACGATATTATTGTGAACAGAGGCATAGTTGCTGGGAGTTCTAATAACTTTGCAATTGTGTTTGAAGTTTATGTTAACATATCAGCATAACTGGTGAGATATTGTATTCTTGCTACAATACACATACCAAATAATGACTGAAAGCGGTTTTCTGAAAGCACAGTAGGATAATCTTCCAAAAATTGATGCTTTCATGATAAGAAATTTCGCAACAAATCCGAATTTTACAGCCACTCAGCTCAGAGCAGTGAAAGCTGCAAGGTATTTAAGTGATAGATATTTCAATATTTGCATGCAAATAAACAAAAAATTCTAGTGTCGGCTATATAGTAAATTAGTGCCCATTTTTATCAAATGGCAGCGTGGTCTATGCGGTAGGGTGTTAACTTCATATTTTTCTGACCCGAGTTCAAATCCCCGCAGAATAAAATATTTTTATCTTCAGAACTTGTCAAGCTTGACCTTTTTATTTTGTTAAAACATCGTTTACGTTCTTCTATTGAGTGAAATAATATTTAAAAGAAATCATATTACCTACAATTCAGTGTCATTTTTTTCCTGAAATTCTTTTTTTGCGTAATGAATTCACGGGTCTACCGACGGATTGTCTTTTCACAATACAAATCGGCCGCACACCCTTAGGGGGCATCCATAAATTACGTGAGGTCAAATGGGGGAGGGGGGTCCGACCAGGGCAAAATTTCACCCAGGGGGGGGGGGGGGGGTCTACAGAAATCTCACGTAAGATTTTGAAAAAAAGTTTCGGATAGTAGAACTAAAAAAAAGTCTACAAATTGCGCGAAAAGCGATTTTACGGAGAAATTTCGTTAAAAAACGAATTTTGAAGGGTGAGACTTAATAAAAAAAAGTTTCAAGGGCTATATCGAGGGGGGGGGGGGAGGGGTTCTCACGGACCAGATCTCACCAGAGGGGGGGGTCTGGCGAAATCTCACGAAATCTCACCAGAGGGGAGGAGGGGGGGTCTGGAAATCTGGAAAAACACCTCACATAATTTATGGATGCCCCCTTAGAAACTTCATTGCAATCTTACATTTTTTTTCACTTTTTATAAATAAGTTGTTTCGGTGCGTTTTCAATTGAAATAGTTCCTATCATGTTATTTATTTCATCTTCGTCGTTTCTTTACTTGTATATCATCAAGAGGTATTTTAAACGAAATACATAGCATTGGGAAGATAGTTTCTTCTTTTTTTCTTCTACACTCGATTTGTTCCAAGAACGGTTGCGTGTAAATGGTTGAAATTAAAATAGGCCTATCTGTGACGAAAAATGGAGCTCAACAAGGAAATGGAAGAACAAGTGACAAATGCTTATAAACATTGCAAAATTCTTGTATCAGATTCCAGTTTACTACGGAGCGTGCATAAACCACGTAGCTCTATTTTGGATTCCTGTGAACTCCCCTTCCCCCCACGTAGCCCGACGTGGCTTTTGTCTCGACCCCTCTCCCCCCCCCCCCCCCAGTAGCACGTAGCATTTTACCATATTGATTATAGAAGACATTTTGCACAATTTTCTTCTTTTCAGGATATCGTAAATCACATACAGGGATAATTAAATGACAGAAATAAATATTTACATGCTTCTGTGTGTTCTGTATCTAATTTTAACTGTGACAAATAATATGAAAGAAAAGCCACGTAGTTTATGCACAATCCCTTAGCAGATTCGCCTCCTGACATAATTTCATTGGGTATGGAGCGAGTCATATTAGGAAGCCATTGTTGATAAATGGGCCGAAATTATGTTTGGGTATTTGTTATAATCAATGTGACTTGTTTTAATTTTTAATTCGCGCTATAAAAGTATGTAAATGAAGTTTTAACAAAATAAATAATTAAAGCTTGACAATTTTTTAAGATAAAAATAAGTAAAAATATTTGATTCTGCGGGGATTTGAACTCGGGACACAAAATTACGAAGTCAGCACCCTACCCCATAGACCAAACGACTATTTAAAAAAGTGGGGCAATAATTTACTATATACCAGTCATCTCAAAAACTAGGGCTATAGTACACATATAAGCTGTGTACCCTTCAACATTTATGAAGGAGATCGCAATCCGTTCTTAAAATGTCTGATGGTCTCCAAGTAAGATATGATTAGAGTTTGAAAAGGTAACGCATTTTTTTGTTACATTTCCTAAAATACAGAAATTCTAAGTACTTACGTAAAAATTATCTTCACAACAATATAAACAACTAGTTGCAGATCTATTATCATAGCGGTACACCACTTTTTTCTTGTATTCGCATCTCGCGGGACAAGAAAATACACTTTATAAGGTGCATTTCTTGTAGTATTTTTTCACACAGGTACAATACAGTACTTATAACACGTTTTTTGACCTCCTTCCATCTTGAAATTAGTTAGAAAACATGAAAGTTTTGAGATGAAACACTCCACGCTATACAGTACGCCAATGCGGTCGTGTACTTACACGTCACAGAGCAGCGCAGGAAAATGGCAGCGTTTAAATCGGCGAAACTGGATTTCAGTTTTAAAGTATTTATTTTGATATTAAATATTAGTATTTACATCAATGTTATATTTTTTACGGTTATGTACGAATGTAAATAATTGATAAAAAAAATACATGCATATACCCTATTTGATTTCGTAGTTGTTTAAGTGGAACATAGAAATTTCAGCTAAAGTAGTTTTTCAACCTTAAACGATTTTCTTGCATTCATTTCCACTACTAAAACTCATCATAATGAGCATTTTTAAGTGTATTTATCATACTGGGAAAAATTAATTTTAAGATATAATTCGGTTTGTTGATGTCTTCCAACTACGCAGTCAGAAGCCCTGAAACTGAACATTTGAACTAACTTGGGAACGCGTAAAGTTACAGCTGACCTTTTATCACCAGTAATAGTCAGCACCTTCTAGAGTATTTTGAATATAAAGTAATTAGGTAAAGTACAATTAGGATTTTTAATTAAGAGAAAAAAATTGAAATTTATCAATAGGGTTAAAAATAAATACATGTTCTTGTAGAAAGTTTAAAGCATCTGTAAGATAAATGAGATTTTGGAAATGGTTTGTTGTAATTGTTAAGAAAGGGTACCTGACTGATGATGTAAGAGAATTTAAAATTAATTTGATAGAAACCTTTTTGAATATTCCTGCCAGTCAGGAGAGTGCATCTGTCAGGTGGTAGCGTGCTAGCAGTGCACAGCAGTAACATGGCGATGCCTTGTCCCGTGGGTAGCGGGGCAGCCGAGCCAATCAAATCATTGTCACTTGGGGTGCCTCCGAGTAGCCTGATGGCAGAATTCAATCAGAAGAGGTCAGTGCAAGTAGTATGTTAAAACCTCCCAATACTTCCTTCTTCCATTACAACTTGTATCATCAGGGGATAAACTCACCCCTTACCATTACATTTGGCATTCGAGTGAAATCTAGAGGAACTAGTATAGCTTGAAGCATTTAAATCAATGGTATAGCATTGTGTAGTCAGTGGGTGTATTTTGCAACACTGGAGCTGAGTGGACAAGGCCACTGTGCATCTGTAGCAGTGTGGGGCCGAGTACTACGAGATAACCGGGTCAACACTCCACGCAGCAGAGCAGCGAGGAGTTTCAGGGAAAATGAGGTAATTTTGAAATATAATATCACAAAATAATGCAGAGCAGTTCAACTGGGTCTGTATCATAATTCTGAACTTTTGGGTGCCAGGGGTTACAGCTTGTTACTGAGCGTTGTATGAGTTGGTGGTAAAACCAATGAGCTGGTTCACACATTTTAAAGAGTTTTTTTCTCTGTTATCTCCCAAGCAACTAGAAACTCAAAACTAAACATTCAAATTTGTGTTTTACAATGACGTCTCTAAAGTTTCTGAAACCTTTGAAGCACTTAAATCCGAGATCATACAGAGGTTTTAAAAATAAGTAATGGCCCATTTTTACTGCTACCTATTAAGGAAAATAAAAACGTTCTGGCAAACAAATAGAATGCCTTGCAAATAGGATCAAAATTATAAATAGCAACACACGCGCATGTAATGATAATGAGGATCACAGTATTGCAGTTTGTTTCAAGGCAGATCAATGTGTGTTTGACACTTTCTTGTATGGGCCAAATAGGGAAATATTTTCAGATCACGTTATAGTCTACATGGAATAAAAATTTTGATGAAGAGACTGAACGTGACATAATTTACAAACGAGTGAAAAGAACCTGCTGATCAGAGAGAATGTAAATGTTTTGAGTATGGAAATACAGGACATAATGTGGTAGATTATTCTTGGAAATCAAATAAAAATGGAAATTTTCATAGAGTGAATGCTGGTGTAAGATCTTACAAATAGAATGTTGGTAAAATGTACAACTTGAATGGTGGTAATAATGTGAGACACTATGGAGATAATTATTAAAGGTTTCATTGAGTCAGTAGCAGTGGGAGAGGTTTTAAGGATAAAGTAACAGCTTTCATAGAAATAACAATGTGGGAAGGTTTTTTTGGAGAAAATAATAGAAAACAAAGTTATGGGAAAAACAAGGGAGACAGGAAGAGACATGAATCGTTAAACTGAGATGGGGACACCAGAGTTAAGTTGGCACACCTCAGAAGTAAGGGTTTCCTGATACATTTTGTGAACATAATTCCATAGTGGCAGAAAATAGTATTACAGGCAGCCTTTACTTTAAAGTAAGTACGTATCCTAGTTTTAAGGTTAATGAGTGGGGATTATTATGTTAATAAAGTGTCGATGTCTGTTAGTTGTAACACTGACTAGGATCAGACAGGCAGTGGACGTAAAGTAGAAACAGCAGACCAGAGATAAAAATTCTGACCAACAGTATTACACCTATGACCAAGAAGGTAAACTTGGAAACTTTTGAAACTGAACCAGTAATAGTGTATAGAATATTGACAACATGTACCTAGTTCCAATATTACGGAGAGTAAAGTTGATATCAAAGATGTAGGAGCAGCACAGAGTGGTAATGTTTCAGAAAGTGTTCCTGAAATATCGGATTTTGCAAAAGCAGAAGTGAAAGTTGTATTCAATTACTTGAAGCTGAAGGAGAAATGTTATCAGCTCCTTATTAACATGAATAATGTATTTGTGGGAACGGTTGCTCCAAAATAAACAAGAGGAAATGGGAATTAGCCGATGTCCGCACCCCACTTGCAGAAAAAAATAAAGCCTAGGGTGATTTGTATTTTGCTGTCAATAATGAGGTCTATCCAATGTTAATTGTATGTATTCTTAAAACAGGAATGTCATATGTATGTAAATTAAGGCAGGGATTTTATGTTGCCAAAGTAATGGAATCCCCAAAAAGACTTGATTTTTAAGAATATAAGCGACTGGAGAGATTGGAAAAATAGATCTAGGGTTTATCATGAGGTCAACACACCAGTAACCCATTAAAATTAAAGTTTCAGAATCTGACTCAACAATGCAGAATCCCAAACCAACCACATACTATCTGAACCCTTATACTCTATAAAGTGAAAGTATGATCCAACCAGATCACATTCTTCAAAAGTCCAAACCAAAAATATAATTCAAGGTCACAGGGATAGTAACAATATTTATTTTCTCGTGTATCAGGAGATTCTAAAACAATCCAACATTTCTTTTTCTGTGTGTTCTAAGTCTTGTTCAAAATTACTTGATTAAATTTCTGATTCGCAAACAGTATCTTCATGTTGTTTTTGAGCTGCTGGAAATATGTTCCCTATGCATACGTTCAAAATATATACTGTTGGGTATTATACTGAAACCACTGCCAGTGCACACAGGCCCAAGGAACAAAACATGAGCTCTTATGCAAGCAATAAATCAGCATCACTGGCCACATAATGCATCAGGCATATAGCAATGCACTGAAAAGATACAAGTCTATTATGACAACTATAGTATTATGTTTGATTTGTTGAATATTGGCTGCCAGTAGCGTGTATCAGGAAAATGCCAATGCCTTGTTTGTCAAGTTAAGGAGGAAATTCAACTCTGCATCGACAAGCTTGCATGTGTTTCGAGTAGACATTCTAGTGCCCTGTGCCATGGGCAGCTGAACAATTTAAATCATCTCAGTTTATAGTCTTTCCTCACTTGGAGTCCCTTGGAATGGCCTGATCATGTTATTCAATATTTTTTTCCATTGATTCCCACTTATCTCCGTGCAACAATTCTTGTGTAGATACAGTCATACTTGGCGGCTATCAGTGTGCGTATAGTCGTGAGTGGGAAGTTCATTCTATTGTATAACAGATGTAATGCATCCTTGTGTCTCGGGGAATAAATAGGAACTTTGTTATATTTCAACTATTTCGTTTTACGCATGCTATACGCTGTATCAGTTGCCTTCCTAGATTAAAAGATCCTACATATGGCCACACACTATAGGTTACCATACCTCAATACGAGTGGTGTTGGAAATACTGATATCAAGGAAAAAAGGCTTGAGATATGCAGCGTCAAGAGCGAGAAGATAGTGGGTCAGAAGAAGCTGGCACCGAGCGTGGTGGTGAGTGATTAACGCTCTGGCCTTGCATTCGGGACTACGCCGTTTCAAATCCCTGTCCGGGCATGCAGATTAGGGTTTTCCGTGGTTTCCCTAAATCAATCCAGGTGAATGCTGGCATGCTTCCTTCAAAACGGCCATGGCCAAATTCATTCCCGTTCCTTGTCCCCAGTAGAGGTGGGTGCCGCCTGATAAAATCTCGGCGGCGGCGGCGCCGAACATTTTCAGCCGGCGGCGGCGTGAGTTTTATATATAGATTTTATGATATATGTATATATCATTACTTAGTATCAAAAAGAAAACATAAGTAATGTTTCACTTATATATTCAAAATTTTGCAGATTTTTGTGCCCTTTGTAGTTATCATGTATAAAGATAATTTTATTTAATTTTACTGAGCTTAGCCTAGACCATTTCACATAAATGATTAACCTAGCCTCAGAAAATAAACACAAAGTAAAGTCTTGACGAGGGCAGAAAATCGAGCGAAGACTTTTTCTTTTTTGCTGTTTTAGTAACTTCAAAGATTTCCATCTTTAGGATCTGATATATCGGATGAAGCTAAATATCTCCAACATTCTTGATCGATCGGATGATCAATATCGGCATGTACACGACTTTTCATCAATAGTTTTCGCAGCGACGATCTATTATTGGTGGAGTTTGTAGAAGCAGTAGGGTCCCTACCTTCATTTGTTTCTGGAACATTAAGGGCAGTGATTACTTCCTTGATATATGAGGCAAGAAAGGAAGTACTGGTCTTTTGTGTTGACTCCAAATATGTGTCTACCTCTTTGAGGGCCATAAAACGATAATCCAAAAGTGATACTACTACGACTGTTCTTGTGGCAGCAAATCGTTTGTTAATTTGTGCCACCATGCTGCAATGAAGCCAAAACATAATAATTCGTCATCTAAGACAGAATTCGGGATGTCAATTATTTCAGAACGGAACAGAAGAGCCACATTCATTGTACATATCTTTAAGACGATATGACCTCAACTCCTTCGCGAAACATTTTCAAAAATTTTACTAGCTCGTTTATGTCTAAAAGATCCGACTCACTTTGATTAATGTTTATCTAATCTTATCCAGTCTTTCTAAACATCTTGTTTATTAGCTCACGGTTACATACGTGGGTTTAACTTTCCAGCAACTCTGGAAATCTGTGCCAACGAGATGGACTGCAGCTTTGATAGAAGGAGTGTATATAATATTTCCTGAGAGTGACACGAATAGCGAGCTCTCTTAAAGTACTGTGCGTACTGATTCTGTCCAATCATTTTCTATAATAGGTTCGGTCTCATCATTTTCTAGGTATTAACAACGTTGTCAGGGAAATCCATAAACTCTTTTTCCATCTTTTCAGCATATGCTTCTAGATATGGCAAGGGATATCTCTCTTTCTTGACAATCTTCTTGCATTCTTTTTACGAGTGTTTAAATTTCTGGAATTCTGTTTATGCCTCCAGTTACGAGATTATGGAGCCCATGAAGAGACACAGATGTTCCACATCAGACAACAAAACTGGCATTCGCGCGTTTTCTCCAGTATCAGTGACAGCTAGAATCTTCTTTTCATTCAGTCTCAACTGTTTCGTTATATCTTCTATTTTGTCTCCAGTCTTAACTTCCTCCATACTTTGAGTACTCAGGGTTAAATACTTGACTGTTTTTACTACATTTTGGCTAGCTAAGCAATAGAATTGATCAAAATTCACAATTTTCTTCTCACTGGCTTCTATCACTAAACTTCCAAAATATCTTCAATAAAAACTAGTTTGGCTTAGAGAGTCTTATAACACTATTATAGAGAGTTTTTTTAACATTAGTTTCAGCTAATTCAAAGTCATTTTATCACTTACTCACTCAATTTAAGGAATATTGAAAAAAAAAATGTTGTGTTAGGAAGTATTTGCTTAAGGTCACGCTGTAAAGCAAGTGTTGGCGGCGGCGCACCGCTGAGACACGGTGGCGTCCCATCCCGCCTCTAATGACCTAGACGTCGACGATGCATAAAACCGAAAATAAAATAAAAAAAAGCTGCTGGCACAAGTTGTATGCCAAAATCTCCCAATACCTCCTTTTTCCATTAGAGCTGGTGTCATTAGGCTGTTTAGTGGTCTCTAGCACCTCTTTTTATCTGCCTTGGCCACAACTGATGTTCTTTTGAAGCAAGTCTTATGTTTTCAAAGTCAGTGGCATTACCAGCCATAAATAAATGCCATGCAATGGCTGACTAATGATGAATAGTACCAAAGCTACATGATACATGACTAAAACACCCAATGTTTTGCTACATAGAGAACTGATGCTGCAACCCCCACCGATTATCCCAAACAGGTGACAGCTGTGCTTTTCTGATTGGCTGGACTATTCAAACCTTTCAGAGGACAGTTAGTTGAGCTTAGTACGTAATTTATAATAATTATTCTAATTTTCCTTATGCTTATTAATAATAAACAACACAAAAAATAATAAATAAGGATTTACCTCCTTAGCAACTTAATTCTTGGATTATACACACTCTTAAGAAAGTAATTGTTAATACTTAAATAATTAATACTCAAAAAGGAGAAGTGCATACCACTCTGAGCTTTCCCCCATGCTGAATTTTTGTGGGTCAAGTGCAGACCAGGGATTAACATCTAAAAAATAATGAGTAAGGCAAATAACTGGACACAGTATTATTAATTAATAACATAGTATGTATCAGCTAAGCACAAAAACGTCTTGAGATCGCTTCAGCTAAGGTGGATAACGTAACTCGACACACCAAGTGAAATCGCGCGGACTCTTTGTAACTTTCGGTGAAGATTATGGTTAGTGCTAAATGCCATCTGGTGCCCGGTATATGAAAGAGCGAGTTTTTTAGAACAACTTTTTAATGTTTTGATAATGAACTAAAAGGTATAAAATAATTTATCTAATCCTTATGAAGGATAAAACCATGTATGGATTTCCAACTTATTCTAAATTGTACTGAAAACTTATACTTGGATACCTGGAAATTTTTGATAGCTATTATGATGAAAAACATTGGACACATGCAACAGATAATTGATACTAACGATTTTATTGCACCGCAAATAATGTGAACTCATAAGTAAGTTCTTTCTTTGATAGCTACTCTCTATACTTCTTATAGTTATGTATTGCATGCGCCCAATGTTTTTCGTCTTCATTCTTACAAGTATTTCAATAGCTATCAAAAATTTCCAAGTATAAGTTTTCAGGACAATATAGAAGAAGTTAGAAATCTGAATGTGGTTTTATCTAGTGTCCCACCGAAGGTCATTTTTTGGCCGAAGCCGAATGTTCGGCTCTTAGGGTAACCTTCGGCCGAAGCCGAAGGTTCAAAAATAATTATATATCTTGGAACACTGACACGAAGTATATATGACATGCAAATACTGAACTGTTATTTTGTTTTATATGTAGTATTGTTGGTATAAATTACCTCTTTACAATAATTATAAACACAGTTTTTAATATTTATTTATTAGAATAAAATAAAACAGTAAAATAATACCAAACCAGGTTTTGAGCAATGCAATTTACCAAAAATAAATGCATTTATTTTTATTTAGCAATAATAAAAATAAACTATAAAATCTAACAGTAACAGCCCGACTTAAATCAGTATAATTTGCCTGGTGGATTAAATTAATAATTAATTTTTGGAGTTTTAGCTTAAGTATAGTAATACTGTCGTTTTTTAACAACAATAAAAACAAGTTTCAATCTTCTTACCTAGTATAAACTATTCTAGCTTTTAAAATACGATATTCTGCTGTCTAAATTAGCATCACATATTAAATTTTCGGTTAAAACCGAATCAATACCAATGTTTATAAAGTAGTTTCAGATTAATTAAAAATGTACTAAATATAATCAAAACAAAAAGTAGATCAACACTAGTGAAATGAGATTTAATATTCAAAGCCAAACATCCTGATGTTATAAGCTAAAAATAATAGTTTTTCAACATTTTCCCGCTTAAATTTGCTCTTCTGCCGTCAAAGATTTGACAAGCAGCACTGAACAATTGTTCTCTAGGAATACTAGTGGGAGGAGCTGATAAATATTTGGTTGCTATCGCTTGTAAATAAATATACAGACTGGAAAGCCAATATTGAAAAATATTAGCGGTCCTCAGCAGTAAAGGTTCTTTTAAATAACAAATAAAATGTTCTTCAAACGGCAGGTGACAGCTGTCCGAATATTCTAATTCATTCTCAGTCAAAGTCATTTTGTTAAGGGTATCCGATAAATCGTCTGCTAGAGATTTATTTTCGGTAGTAGAATTTAAAGTTGAACAGGAGGGTCCAGGTTCACCAACATCCACAACCAAATGATCTGTTTTATTTGTTATTGTCAGTGCACAGTTTTGACGTAGAACTGCCAAAATTTCAGTTTTCGTATTTATAATTTCGTTGCCAGTCAAATACTTGATTTTAAACCGTGGATCGAGTAGAGCGGCAATCAACAGCAGTAAGATTTTTCTTGCGAAAGCAGATCTCCTATTAAGAGACTCACACAAGCGGCTTTTGAGCAGTACTATATGATCAGCCTTCATCCTTCTGAGCAAGTTTTGAATTTAACATGGCAATCATGATTATGAATCACTAGAAATATAAGTTGTTGCTTGATAAATACACTTCAGCAAAGTTATAAAATTGTTCATTTGTATCCATGCTTCTGCAGTTGGAATTTGTATTCCACCACGTTCTGACATAAACAGATTTACTGCATTTTTCTGTTCTATTAATTAAGATGGCTCGTTCACTTTTCTTACCTTTTACCACACTTTTTGACTATTGCAATTATAGCAATATCTTTAAAAATTACATCGTGAATAATGAGCTGTGGAGTGTGAGCAACACAACCAATAACAACGAAGTTTCCACAGCGCATGGTTGCATTCATATTTGTAGCATTATTACGTATACCCCTATGGATATTTTCTCTTGTGTTGTATTTGGTAACAGTTTCAGTGATTTTTTTTGTGCAATATATTGCCCTTTATGAGCTTCTTCCAACACACTAACATACAGTTTAATTTTTTTCTTTTGGAACCTTCGGAAATGTCATGTGCCGTGACACTGAAAAACGTGTTTGCTTGATCACTTCATACATTCGTGGTAAAAATGATTCATTCAGCTTTTTTCTAAAAGCAATGTAACTTTACTGTTTACTTTTCCGTACGTTTGAGGATCAGTAAAATTAAGTCTGGGAAGTGCTACACCTTCAACGAGGTTGTACGGAAACATGTTTACAATGGCCAGGTCCATACGTAATACATTAATCCGCAAAGAAATCTGATGATTATCGGGCAATGGTGGCGCTACTTTTTTTTTCTACGATATCGCATAAAGTAGACTGTTAAATTTCCTTTTTAAAATCTTGGGGCGCAAACAAGATCTCTGATTTTTTTTTTTAAAGTTATTCAAGCTTTGATATTAACCACTGGCTTCACATTAGAATTCCCACTGATTTTTATGATGTTTCCATATGGTTCTTTATCTTTGCTATCGTCTGTTGGCGCGCTACGTTGACGATATTCGTAAAAGTTGGTACATTTTTGGCGGCTGGATGTAAAACTTCGGCTTCGGCCAAATTCGGCCGAAGCCGAATGTGTGGCCGAAGGTGCTTTTTTTGGCCGAAGCCGAACCTTCGGTCGGACTCTAGTTTTATCATTCATAAGGATTAGATAAATTGTTTTATACCTTTTAGTCAGTTATAAAAACATTTTATATTAAAATGTTTATTATTATTTTATACTTTTATGTGTGTGAAAATTTGAAATTTATTTTAAGCACTTTGATGACATATTCACAGAGACATGCGACAAATTACATATTTATTTCGGTCACTTTTCATCTGATTATATATGGAATAGAAAAATGTTATATCTACTTACCAACAATACATCAAACTATTCAATTATTACTTTTGACTAATAAAATAACGAAGCAATCAAAAATATTTTTTTTTTTATAAAACTTTTATTTAAATATTAAAACATTCATGTCAGATCCATTTTAGTCAAAATTTTAAATATGTCTCCATTCATGATGGTGAAGGTCTTAATTGTCACATTCGGTCAATCTCCTTCATTGCATTTTTATTGCACGGTGTCTTGCCAGTGAGTTTCGAGCAATCGAGCTCCACTATTCCATCCAGTGATCTGACACGGCTTACAAGGGGAGGGCACGACCTTGGGATTTTATTTTGGGATGAGACTTTGCGTAATAATTGTATCCCTTTAGGATGTTTACCTCCTGCAATCGTAAGACTCAATGTTCCATAGATTCGGAGAAAACGGCATTTAAATAGGTACTAGTGAAATCCCGGTCAGGCTAGCAGCGCAACAGCCCAGTTAGTAACGAGCCTGCGTTATGCCTGGGCACTCTGGGTTCGAATCTCAATTCCGTCTATTTTTCTGTTTTTACAATTAAATAAGTTTTTATTCAATGTTATTGATTATTTAATTTGAATTTTAAATCATAATATGAGAATATTATCTACACTATAACTTACTTAAAATACTTTAAAACTATAATAGTTACAATATTCTTTAAATATAATTAAATTTTAAGTTATTTTATTAACAGTGTTATAAGTTTTATTTCGGATATTACCGTTGTTCTAGTAAAAATTCGGCTTTAATTAATTGTGCTCGATGCTAAAAAATTTATTGTTTTAAATGTTTTTATGATGATTATCACCCCTGCTCACATTTGTAGTAAAAAAATTAAATAAAAATCAATAATAAAAAAACACATTGAAGGTTTTTTTACTTATGAATAAATATTATTATTATAATCATTCGTAATAGTGTATTTTAAACAATAAAATATTGTAACTATTATAGTTTTATAGTATTTTAAGTTAAAGGGTAGTTGATATAAAAATTGAAAAAAAAATAATAGACCAAATCGAGATTCGAACCCAGAGCGCCCAGGCATGATGGAGGCTTGTTACTGACTGGGCTTTTGCGCCGCTAGCCTGACCGGATGTTCACTAGTATATAAGCTGGGCTTGAATTTTTAAAGGTAGTTTTCTCCGAATCTATTGAGCTTTGCGTCTTACGATTGCAGGAGGTAAACATCCTAAAGGGGTACAATTATTAGGCAAAGTCTCATTCCAAAATAAAATCCCAAGGTCGTGCCCTCCCCTTGTTAGTGCGACATAGGCCTGTCTTTTAGCAAATAGTGCAGGACTGAGGTATACAACAGCATGGTACACTTTACATCCTTGCATTTTATGGACAGCAGGCCCAGCATAGTATTAATGGAAGTTATGTTTGCTCAATTGTTCCACAGTTTCGAAGTGCTGAAAACTGTATTGTATTTGGCTTGATTAAATGAATTCCATCTTTGCCAAAGTCGATACGAACAGATAGAATGTCAGTATAGTAGATCTGATCACAGCAAAATAACAGCCAAACAATTTCAGTTATAATGCCCACTGCACCATTTACAAGTCTTTGTTCTATATTAATATTCAAAGCATCACTCACTATCGAAGGCTCATTGGCAAGCCGGCGTCCAGTTGTAAGGGACGCCCTTCATTCGGACATAAGGCGGTTGCGAAATGTATGCAGCTTGTGGCAAGAACTTTGGATAGTAGTTAATTTTGCCGAGGAAAGCTTGCTGTTTGGGCAGGGTGGGGAGTGTATGGCGGCCACATTGTAATCTGGCCTAATTCCATCTTTGTTCAGCCAATGGCCGCAATACTCCACTTCCTCCTGATAAAACCTACACTTCTCGAGACGACACGGCAACCGTGCATCGTGTTAGGCTGCAAAAATGGTGCGAAGATTTTGTAGATGCTCCTGGCGAGTGGCTCCTGTGACAATATCGTCCCAATAATTTGCGCGTGCAGGGATATGCCGCACCAGCTGTTCCAAGTACCTTTGGAAGATTGCCGGTGCGGAAGCAATGCCAAATGAGATTCGCTTGTATTTGTAGAGCCCGAAGGGTGTGTTGATGACAACAAAGTTTTTGCGATTCTTCATCTAGTGGGAGTTGCAAATATGCATCTGCGAGGTCAATCTTCGAGAAGTATTCGTCGCCCGCATGCTTAGTGAGGAGATCTTCCTGTTGTGGGATCGGATACGTTTAGATTTGAGACTGGGCGTTAATTGTGGCCTTAAAATCATCACGTAACCGTAGGGTGCCATTGGGTTTCCGGATGATGACGAGTGCTGTAGCCCACGCACTGTACCCGATAGGTTCAATTCCTCCAATCTTCTGAAGTCTGTCAAGCTCCTGTTTTACTGCTGCACATAGGGTGTCTGGCATGGCAGAAGCGAGGTACTGCACCTGGCCAGAGGGTAATGTGAGCCTCGAAGTCTGACGTAAAGATGGATGCAAACTGAGTACAGAGGGCATCGAGGTCAAGGAATGGAACCGAGTCTGATATGACCTGGACTTCGTCAGAGATTGAGAATCCGAATGTGCTGGTCCACAACAAAAAAGGTAATTAGTCTGGTAACTTGTTTGTAGGGGCCGTGATGGAGGACTGACCTCGAAGGAGAATGGACCTATCCATCTACATCTACATCTATACTTTGCAAATCACAAATACTGTGGGTGGCAGAGGGTGCTAAGCACCAATCCTAATCCCCGTAAATACTAAACGCCATGAAGGTGGGGTCAACACTGGGGAGCCTAATCGGGCGTAAGTGGCTTGGTTTATTAATGAGACTATTGCTCCCATTTTCAACGGATATCCTGGTTGGCAATCTTGAGAGTTAAGAACAGTTTCTGTGCGAACGAGTCGCCATTAGGAGCTGTGGTCTGTAGTGTATTGACCGTTTCTTGATGCATGGGGGCAACCGGACTGGGATTTCGGCAGACTGACATGCTAGTGCCCCTCTTTACTGCAGGGTGTGCAATGTTCCCAGTGGTCGGGACAATCCCCTCGAGAATGCGACGTGAAGCACTGTGGGCAAGAGGGCAGGGATCCGTCTGCGGGGTGGGGTTCGGGGTTCACACATCATAGATACGTCGGACAACGATGGTGTCCTGCTTTGTTGGCATCTGGAGCGCGCCATGGGTGTGCCTCTTATGCGGCAGTTGCGTTGTGTTGCTTGGACTGCCGCTACTTGCAGGCGTGCCATGAGGCGCTCGTTCACAGCCTGGGCAATTTCGTAAGTGTGCACGATGCGTAGAATGTCCTCCAGTGATGGATTATGCAGTTTCAGTGCCGCTGTGCGCTCGTGTGGAGGTAGCTATACAACGACGTCGCAAATCAGTGAGTCTGCATACAAGGCCTTGCACTCCGAGTTTGTGCAAGTGAAGTCACTTTTGCGGCTGAGGCCTTGGATATCATCACCCACAACTGGTATTATTGTCCTGGTTGTTTATGATGCTGATGGAACTCCAGGCGGGAAGCCACCATGTGGTATCTTTGAGAGTAGTAATTTGTTAAAAGTGTGCACATTTCTTTGAATATGAGCGTGACTGGAACCGATAATGGGGACAATTTTCGAAGGAGGAAGAACGTGTTGGGTGATGCCCATGACAGAAACAGCGAGCGCTGTAAGGCATCGTCCGTAACCTGGAACGCCGTGAAATGCTGATGAAGATGATGCAAATATGTATCCCAGTCTTCCTTGGCATCATTAAATGGGGGAAAAGCTGGGGGATGAATGTGCGACTTTTCTGAGGCCTGGACTGATTTAGCCTCCTGTGCTAACAGTTTATCGACTATTAACTGGAGCGTTTTCTGTAGCACTGCTGTCTGCTGCTGCTGTTGCTCCAGAATGTGAGTCACCACGTCCATTATAACTGCTGATTACCTTTTCGATCATCGCCAGTTTGCTTTATCCGTACGTTGCCGCAGGGGTCAACAGGGATGTACTGGAGGTCGACTGGAGATGAGGATAGAGATTATCACGGGTAGCCAAGCGAAGAACTGTGACACGTATGATCACAGTCCACGAGTAGACGCACTGTGTCCAAAAGAGCAAACCGATCGGAGAGCCGAGATGCGCACTATCAGTCCACGAGAAGAAACACTGAGTCCAATGAGCAAACTGAATGGAGAACCAAGACATACACAATCGAAGTCCACTATGAGAGGTACGGTAGGACGACAACGAACTTAGCGGCAGCGAATACTCCTGGTTTAGGCAGTGCAGCGCGACCATGTTTATACCAGCCCAGTTGCTTGTGATTGGCCGGCTGCGGAGCCTCTGAAGTGTAGTGGCGCTAGTTCCGCCTGTTGCCAGCGCCGCCTATCGGCTGTCCACATCCATCTCCTCTGGCGGGCATGTGAACGCGTCTGACCGGGATACCATAACAACTGTTCCTACTAGTGCACCGTTATTCAGTGGGTTTTCTTTAATTTTAATACTTCATAGATATAGAAATCTGAATAACACATCGAACTGCTCTATTTATACTCTGGATCACGCTGTGGCAATGCGACGACTGTTCCTTCCCAGACAAAGTCCAAAGCGAGTTAGTTTTTCCCTAATTTTCCATACAACTTTTACAGTTTTTCTTTCTTTAAAAACCTTATTCAGTCTATTAAGAGCATTTTAAAAAATTAGCCAAATTGGTACACACAAAAAAAGAATTTCAGTTTCCTTCGAATTTTCTGGGCAACTTTTCCAATTTTTCATTAATTAAAACCCTTATTCTGTGTATTACGAACATTTAAAAAAAAAAAAAAATAGCCAAATCGGTCCATAGAAAAGAGTACTTTCAGTTTTTTTCCAAATTTTCCGGGCAACTTTTCCCATTTTTTTCCCATTTTCATGCATTGTCATCCAGATCTGAGCTATGGTCAAAATTTCAATTCTCTAGTTCATCTAGTAGTTGGTTTAAAATCAGTTACTAAATTCCACCCGGACAGACAAAGCCCAAAGCGAGCTAATAAAAACTAATAAAATGTGGTATAGGCATGTATTATTTTTATATTTTAAATCAATTTTTTACCCTGTTATATAACCATACAAAATATAATTTAACAAAAAAAAAATGTTTTAACACTACAATCAAGTTCCAACAATTTAAAACACCGCCAGTTTGGAACGTGACGTCATTGTACACGACTACATGGGAGTATTGTCATCACCATCATAATAGAAGGCCCGGTGCCTACATTATAAAAACGTTCTGATGTCACATTAGTTAGGCCTGGCAGTTGAAAGAGTCACCATTTGTAAGCTGCTGTTAATCTGAAGTGAGAGTTGTTTTTTTCGATGTTTACTGCTTTCTATGATAGTTATTAGTGAATTGTTATTCTGCAGAAATGGTATACACATGTATTCTTAGATGCAATGGAAATTATCCAAATGAACTGAAAATTGGGTAATATCCATCTCCTAAAGAGTGTGCATTACACCAGCGAAGTATATCTGCAATGCAAAGAAACTTTATACCACAGATTATTCCAAGGTAAGTATCTTTCTGCTTAAAAATATTTCTTGTTTCTTTCGTCTTGTGTTTTTATTGTTAATTAATTATATCATCAGTGATCCATCAGTTCTATAAACATGATTACACTTCTATAACACTGTTCATTTGTATTAAATTTTAGAAGTTCTTCTGAAGTATTTTAAATCGTGAAACACGTTGTCGCTAGCAGCTTATTTACTAATAATAACCAAATTCCTTGTATCTTATACTGTAAGGAGGTCATTCTGGTCCAGGCTGCATTTCAACTTTACCTCTAACTCTGCTATTATTGCCATTACAAAATCAAACAATATTCACACACCTTAAATGCATCAGAACTACATTTCAAATAGTAGCAACATTTTCTGCAAGTGGATTTCTCAATTGCATAGCATTAGTTATCACAATTTCATTATACACCTTCAGTGTGAAATGCAATAGGACTAAGCAAGTGCAATAACACATTCACTGTATCGCGATGTAAACTTGATCGTATTATTTGTAGCGGCATGTGTATATAAGAAATTAATCAGTTACAACTTGTGAGTACATTAACATAGGTCTACTGAGAATTTGCTGGCAAATTAAAATTCATATCAACTTTTGAGATGCATTATTTTATTGGCTTAGTATGCCTCCTTCGGGAGGATCCAACCAACCTTCAGGTTGTGGACTAAGTTAAGTTAGTTTAATTTATGATAGAGAAATTAAACCATATTTATCACAATTCTCAGTTCAGTAAAAGGGCAGTTTAATGTTACGATTGTGATTGTTAGTACACTAATATTTTAGTGCAGTATATTCTCGGAAATGTCTTATTGTATTAAAGAATTATTAACAGTTATATTTTGTAATTACTTGTGAGGTGTTTAGATTCATGTTGTACTTTCCAGTATTAAGTGACTGCTCTTGATACACAAGAACCATTTCTGTTAATGCACAGGAACAGTTCTATTCTCCATTACAATGATTTAATCTTCTTTTTCTTTAGAATATTTACAACTGATACTATTATCTCTTCGTGACAGGTTTTCAACTACATTTTGCAAAAGGCCAATTTGCAGTTATAGGATGGATATCAGCATCCAGACACAACTAGAGGCAGCAACTATATTTATCACTACTTACAAACTGCTCACGTACACTTTGACTATTAAACTTTCAAGAGAAGAATTTGAATAAAAACGTGTTGGATACATGAGGTCTGGAATGAACTGGAAGATCATCTTTTTTGTGGCCTCTGACATTTCCAGTGTATAATGATTCTAATTTCAAGCAGACTAACTTCCTCCTAATTGTTTTGGCTTACTTTAAGTACTGTGCCCATGCAGTGCTAAAAAAGTCTAAAATGTGAATTATGTATCAAATATGTTTTAGTTATGAGAAACTATACTAATAGGCTACACTAGTAGGCACTAATATTTCTACATAGATTCAATAAATATGAGAAATTTTATTTACATTAAAGTTTATACATTAATTTATTGTGATAAATATAATTTTAAAAGTTTTCATTTGTGAGAGGTAACAAACAGCTTGGGAAACTCATAAGATTTAAGAGGGCTAGTTTTCTCTCAATGGTTCTGGATCCGAAAAAGGCTATTCAAAGGACAGTGTTCTGTAGTTCTTTTTTGTCAGTATCAGTACTCTGTTCAATGACTGAAATGAACAATTGTAGTTATTCGTCAGTAACATGAGAAAAATCAGACTGAAAAATTCAGTAAACCAATCTTCTAAATGATTTATATGATCCATTTTAATTTATTTTATATCAATGACTAAAATGGATTTGCTGTTTATCAGTTATTTTTACTCTGTACTCTGCTTATGTGATATAACGCATTTGTGACTAATTGTGAAATTCTTGTTAATTAATGCTGCCCTTCCAAACTCATTTGCTTACTCTTACCGTGTGTGTGAGAGTATGTAAAATTTGAAAGAAAAATCCACTTATTAAATATTATTATTGTTTTTAAAACCGATGTTATCTGTTGTATTTGGTAAAATATTTGTGTTCTCATCAAATTAAACAGATATTAGCTATATGTCTGCTGAGGTTTCATATATATGCCTATTAAAGTGAAAGCTGATGAAAAAACAAGATACTGACTTTTCGACAGCATGTGTAAGGGGAAAACAAACTCGCGATCAGTTTTTCTAATGGAGAAGAAATTTCACTGAAATTGTCTTTATCATTAAATATCGATAATTTTTTTTCTAATTGGAAAAGAAATATCACTGACATTGTCTTTATGGGAAATAGTAAAAGATTCGCTCATTAGGCTAAAATGGCTGTTAATTGTTCACCAATTTATTTCCAGATGAATAAAAACTGAGTATAGGCCTAACGTTGAAACATTGCAAAGTTTATCAGATGTTATAATGATATTTTTCAAACTCTTTTGCTTCTATTTAGAAAAATGTGAAATAGTGCCTACCAAAAGAACTCTTTGTAGCATAACAGAAAAACAATTACTGTAATATTTTGCTCGTGCTGTTCTGTCAGGTCTGACGGGAGCTGATGCCTAACATGCATGAAATTACAAACTGAGAGGCCAGGTCGTCTCCCTCTAGGTGGTGTTGGTATTGTGGAGTGTTATATTTCAAAAAATTATGTTTTATAACTAATTTCTGTATGAAAGGAGGTCGAAAATCATTTTATAAATACTGTATTATACCTATGTACAATAATAAATGCACCTGATAAAGCGTATTTTTATGTCCCGCGAGATGCAAATGTAAGAAAAAGTGGTGTGTAGCTATGAGAAGGCTTAAAGAAGCTTCAACTAGTTGTTTATATTGTCGTGAAGTTCATTTTACTGTAAGTATATAATGTTTAATGTCGTTATGTTAAATTTGTTATAATAGGGTTCGGATCTTTATGACCGAAAAAAAAAAAAAATCAGAAATATGCAGGCAAATATGACCTTAAAAACGGATAAATGTGACCAAAAATGACCAGCTCGTGCTATACATTAAAACATGCTCAATTATACATCATTTATTTAGTAGTGTCGCTTTCATGTAGACAGCATGATTTGCTTCCGTGCACTCGCTGCAACATTGGGAAATTAAATATTAAATCATTTTGTTGAAGTCACTTTAATTTCAGATAATTTACAAAATAGAACTCTTTCATCTATACTAAAATAGTCTCCTCTAAATTCCCTTATGTAACTTCGCACTTACAGAAAATTTTACTTTAGGCAGGGCGGTAGGTCTATTCGCCGATCCACTGCAGATTTAATGAGGATATTTCATTGAGATATTGATCGACACAGGCATGCTTCTGCTGCATTGTCGAGATTAAAACATTACGTTTAGAGAGTGACAATAATGTGTAACTTTAATTCTTGTTTTTTTTTCCGGATCCCCCGTCTGGTGAGACATCGTGAGATTTGGTCGGAACCCCTTTCTTAAATGACGAGAAATTTTGAGGGAGAACCCTCCCACCCTCTTACCAATCGATTTCGCAACTTTAGGTCTAGTGCTCCGATGGGCGGTTATACCCCCTAAGAGGTCGGTTTTTGGACCAAAATACCCCCCCCCCCCTAAAATCGACTTCCGCGTCTTTTGTAGATTTTTTTTTTTTTTTTAGCTCTACAATTCTACTAGAATTTCAAAACCTCACGTGAGATTTCCGTTGACCCCCTCCCTCCCCATTGGTGAGGTTTCGTGAGATTTCGCCGGACCTCCCCCCCCCATTTCACGTCACATCATCAATGGATGCCCCCTTACTTCAAAAACGTCAAAAAAAGTCTTTTAATTACAAAACTTGGCGTTTATTACCAGAGTCAGCGTGATATAGGTGGTAAAATGTCCGCTTCCTAATTTTCCAAACCGGGTTTAAATCCCCGAGGTATATATTTATTTTTATCTGCAGAAATTGTTGAGCATGAATTTATTTTATTTCAACTTTAAAACAAATCTCATTACTTCTAACAGGTACAACAAATGCAATTGCGGCCAATGACATCCTAATATGCCTCGCCAATATCCATTTAAATTTGGTTAAGAGGCTAATCTGTTTTCTTCACATACAGTATTTTATTTTCAACCATTTACACCCAAGCACTTCTAGGAATTAAACATATCAATCGTAGAAAAAATCTATCTTCTCGATGTTTTGTATTACGTCTAAAATGCTTGTTGACGACACAAAAGTATAGAAAAGTCGAAAACGAAATAAAGTAAAAACTAATACTTATTTCATTAAAAAAAAAAAAACCACCAAAACAATAAACTTATTAACAAAATATGAAAAAAATATGTGAGAATGCAGACTTTCCTGGCGTATGTTTGCAGTGAAGTCCTCACATCTGTACCTGCGACTTGTGTTGTGAAAACAGAATCTGGTGGTATAACCATAAGGACTTCATTTCGAATCAACGATTTTCTTGAAAAAAATACTTGTCTGATTCTTCATTAGGTTACTAGCTTCAAAGCTCATCAAAAATAACGGGCTAAACGGTATGTTCTGGCAAGTCATTCCTTTGTAATTGATTAACTGAATAAAATTGTTATAAAACAATGCGCAATGTAATTCCTTGTGTCTTACCTGTAACAAAAACTATCAGTTATCACTCTGGTCCGAGGTGCATTTAAACTTTATCACAAACTCCGCTAATATACTGCGGTGTGTCCCTTGATTCACATTAGATGTATCTAATACGTAGCTATTGTTCTAAAAGGGAAATAATTTAAATAAAATTATTGATTCAAATTACCTTGCATCTTTCACTCCTCCGACGTCAGAGACTGTAGAATCTGGATTTGAGGCAAAATACGTTTTCATCATGAAAACATCGTTTTTTGGGAGATTATTTTACAAAACCGCTACCAGTCACTTTTTACTGTATGAGCATTCTCGCAAGAATGTAATATTTCACCAATTATGCTGATAAATTACCATAAAACTTAAATACAATCGTGAAACGTCCAGTAACTACACCTTGATTTACAATATGAAGGTGTACTTTGACGTCACGATTCGATTCGACAAAAAACTTTGCGTTTCCGCTAAGTTACATTTCCCTTGATTTTGATTAATTAAAATCAATAAATGAAAAGCGAATAAATAGCAAAAAAAACATTTTAGTGGTAATTCTACAGTAATAAAGCTTCATAATAAAAATACTATACGTTTATTTGCATTTCATGCATGTTCCCTATTATGTCTGGTAATGCGACCTGAACTGCCTGTACTGTGCGTTCCTTCACAAAAACCTGTGTAAACGATTGCTGACTCTTCTGCGATGCGATGCGGTACGCCCCACCCAAGTGTATACTTTTTTACCTTTAAAGGTACATTTTCTGAAAAAAGAAAGTATACATCTTATTTATCATCAAAGATTCGTTCACATTCTAGGAAATGTTACCACGCATAATACTAATAATCATGACTGGAAAATAATTAAAAGCAGCTGCATTGAAGGCTTCAGAAAAATGTAGAAAGGAATGTTATAAGAGCATGAAGTATGTAATGATATTGCAAAGACCAGTAAAGAAAAGAAAGGCATATCTGAACCAATTGGAAAACCAAACAGTAGGAAATAGAACTGCTTACAAAAGAACAACAGGTGTAGTTACTGGTAAAGTAAAATACAGAGACAACACAGAGATAATTCTGTACACGTCATGGAACAAGATCTCCTTAGAGAGCAGGAAAGAACTTGCAGAGTGCTGCGAGATTTGAATAATATCTGGGATAAGTGTAGTGCAGACAGTAAACGGGAACTAGATGATGCTCTTCCATTGTATTGCCCATTTTGGTTCGGGGATAGGAAACTTGTCGAGCACGATAGAAAGGTGGCTGAGCAGGATAGGAAGAAAGGATTGGGGAGATGGAAGAAATTATCAGGGCCCTTAAGGCTTCAGTTTTAGAAGTGGAAATGGAAGATGGTGGGAAGAGTAAAAAGGAGGGTTAGGAGCCGGCAAAAGGTCGTAGGCGAAATTGATTAAACCGGATTAGGGTGCCTGATGCCTTAGAAATTTTGCGTCAGGATAAGAGCCTCAAATAGGTGTAGGTAAGGTGCAGCAGACCTGTAGGACTAGATGTGTGGAAGGAAAAAAATAGAAAGAAAAAGGTTCTGCTACTAGGTATTAGCCATGGGAGAGGGGTCTGAGGGACCAGTTAAATGAAGGCTACTAGGTTACAAGTTTTTTCAAACCTATTGCAACATCAGGGCAGGTAATAGAGGATATAGTATCACTTTGTAAGGGTTTCACTAAGGATGATAAAGTAGTGATAGCGTGGGGAGGGGGTCCAGGAATGAGTGTTATAGCATAGCGAAAGAGGTACAGCGTACCAGGGTGAACTCGTGCAGATTTTGAGTCTCCATGATAGACCACATCTGAACTACACTGTGGGGCAGGTAAATGTGGAGACAGAAGTGCTGCTTGGGAAAAACATTAGTTCTGTCTTGGGGATTCAGACTGTGGATGCCATTGATAGGTGGGGACCGAGGTTGTGGTGTAACGGTTAGCGTTCTGGCCTCGCATTCGGGAGGACGGCGGTTCGAATCCTCGTCTGGGCATCCAGATTTGGGTTTTCCATGGTTTCCCCAAATCACTACAGGTGAATTCCGGGATGCCTTCCTTCAAAGGCCATGGCCGAATTCCTTGCCCTCCCCCCATCCTTTCCCGTCTCTAAAGACCTCGCTGTTAAGAGACGTTAAGCAGTTAAAAAAAAAAAGGATATGTGGGATTTCACGAGGCATGTCCTACACTTAAGTAGAAGGGGCGCTTTCTGAGCTAGATCTGTAAGGGAGCCCACTCCCCATTATGATGGGGTAAGGACTGTGCCTTTTTTTTTAGATTAGACACGGGGGTTAAAAACAAGTGACTAAAGGCATACTGAATGCAACTGCATGACGAAAAATCGTAAATAATAATTAAATTGTAGTAGCTGAGGAAAAGAAAATGAAAGGTGGGTTCACAAATGGTAAGGTGAGTACTAGTAAAATCATAATAAAGGCGGATATATTACTTACTAGTACTTAATAGTGAACTGTAGGAGTATAACAAACAAAGTAATAGAGTTTGGTAACTTAACAGAGTTACATAAATCACAGATGGTTATCAGTAGGGTTCGGATCTTTAGGACAAGTCATATTTTTTTCCTGCGTTCTTTTTGAGCTGAAATGCTAAAATAAACACTAATGCAACGTTTCTGATTGTATTTAAATGTATTTTATATAGCCTATAAATGCATATTCGGGCCAATTTCCTAATTCTGGTCATATTTCAACAATTTTTATGTTCATATTTTGAGAAAAATCTGGTAATTTTTTGATAGAAGTTATAGATGAAAAGAAATTAAGACAATTATTCAAAGAAATATACTCCTGTTATATATTGGAGAAAGAAACGAAACTAATTGACACTAAATTGTTCAGAATTCACCAGTCAAAAAATTATAGTTATAAATTTGTTTATTTATTTATTTCTCGTGTCCAGGACATAACAAGTTGAAAAAACAAATAACATTAATTAATTAATATTAAACTATAAACACAATTATATAGAATGTGACCAGAATTCCGCAATCTTGATGGCCTTCTCGTTTGCCCTGTAAAGGTCGTCGATATTGCAGGTTTCAGGGAGATTCCTGCATATCAGAAGATGAGGGTTCTGAAGCTCACCACATTCACATAGATCGTTGTCATTAGTGTACCCCCATTTTTTAATATTATATTTACATCGGGACACTTCAGTTCTTAATCTGTTTAGAGCCTTCCATATAGCATATGGCTGATTACATCCCGCAGACGGTGCCTCTTTGATGTTCCTCCACTGTTCTTCAGGCAACGAATTTCGCCATAGTTCTAGACGGCGTGCTCCAGTAGAAGATGTTATGGCTGTAGTTGATTGTACGAAGCTCTTCCTTGACTTCAGCCTTGTGGGTTGAGGTTCGTGTCCAAACAAAGGGTGTCTGGGGTCTGTTTCTTGTTTCCTCTTCTCCCTCTCTGCAGCTGTTTTCCTACGAATGTCAGGTGGTGCTATACCCATGATTTGGTATATTTTACTAATAGGAGTTGGTTTTAGGCAACCTGTTACAATGCGACCAGTATCATTCAATGCTATATCAACCTGCTTAGCATGTGCAGAGTTTTGCCAAACTGGTGCAGAGTATTCTGCTGCAGAGAAACTAAGTGCCAGGGCAGATGTACGAAGCACATTTGGATGTGCTCCCCAGGAGGTACTTGTAAGTTTCCGGATGATGTTGTTCCGGGCAGATACTTTAAGTTTCAGATCCTCACAATGGGTTTTGAATGTGAGAGATCGATCAAGCTTTACTCCTAGATATTTAGGTGTATCGCAGTGTAGTAGTTGTTGCCCCCTCCAGTTGATGTTCAACTTCCTTCTGGCTTCTCTATGTCTCAGATGGAATGCACAGACCTGTGTTTTTCCAGGGTTGGGCTTCAAGTGATTAGCATCATAATACTTGGCCATATCTTCAAGAGGTGTTGTCAGCTTCACCTCCACCGCCTCAAAGGTTGTGCCTTGAGCTGCAACTGCTGTGTCATCAGCATAAATGAATGCTCTTGTTCCAGGAATAATTGGTTGATCATTTGTATATATGTTGTACAAGAGCGGGGTCAGCACACTACCCTGAGGGAGGCCATTCTTCTGAGTTCTCCATCGACTCTTCTTATTGTGGAGGGTGACGTAAAACCTTCTGTTTTGTAGTAAACACTGGATGACTTGTGTTAGATGGTAGTCTTTTGTGATGGAATATACCTTAATTATCAAAATTTTGTGGTTGACTGTATCATACGCCGCTGTGAGATCGATGAATGCCACACCTGTAACCTGTCCTCTTTCATACCCATCCTCTATATATAAATTATTGTCACTCTCTAAACGTTAATGTTCTGCCTGCTTTTTAAATTCGACTATGCAGCAGCAGCATGCCTGTGTCGAGCCGCGTCAATCAATGTCTCACTTGCGACGGTATCGCGGGAGTTGAGTCCACTGCAGTGACCCACCGATGAGTTGAGTGGAATCAATTGTCTTCCTATGATTCAGTACGGCGAAACTGCTGCTTAACGGGAAACCCCTCCCTACCAAGGTCAGGTATTCCCCACATACCAGACTCTCCGCGTTGAAACAAGCACAAAGCCTTCAGCCACTCACGTACTGTCACCAATGCTTTTGAAAATAATCCTGAACCAGTATTAAATCTGCAGTGGATCAGTGAGTACCGCCATGCCGAAAACAAAACTGTCTGAAAGTTACGGAGTTATGTAAAAGAATTTGGAGAGGAGTATTTTAGCACGTATGAAAGAGTTCTTTTCTGTAAATTATGAGAAACTAAAGTGAATACAACAAAGCGATTTCATGTGCAGGAGCACTGCGATAGATCAAGACACAAGAATAACGTAATATGACATTCAACTCGACAAATGAAACAGCGACTTTTCTTGGATACATCTACAGCTTCGCCGTCTTCCAAATTGTCAATTTTTTCTAAAGAACTCTGTGAAATGATGGTATCAGCCAACATCCCACTTAATAAAGTGAACAATGAGCATTTCAAATCGTTCTTGGAGAAATACACAACACAGACGATTCCAACCGAATCAACATTGAGGAAGATCTATTTACCGTCTTGTTATGAAAATGTATTGCAGACAATCAGAACTAAGATAGGCATCAATAAGATCTGGGTATCAATGGATGAAAGTACTGATGCTTGTGGGAGATACGTTGTAAATGCAATGTTGTTGCAGGCCATGTTTCCACAGTTGCTTAATTAATTTCTAGTTGAAAATATAACGCCGATGCAACTGTTTCATTTATTTATTTTGCGTCGTACGCGTTTCACCTCTCATCGAGGCATCATCAGCGACGAATCTGTGTTACAGTTTTTATATACAGTTTTATCCTATTATTACATAATTATGGGCATGAGATATTTTATAGCTAAAAGTTACTTACTATTTACATTTGTTACTATGGTATGCAGCTGCGCATCTCCGTTTTCAAATACAACGCATGTTTTGCAGCTGGACAGATGTACCACGCTTTTTGACGAGTTTCGCCAAGGCTGGTTTCCACGCCTCACTGTCTATTGAAGGTATCGGCCAACCTAATTTCGATTACTTCTTTGACTACTGAATCCCAAAACTATGAGGTTCTAGCCAATAACCTAACGTTGTTAAAGTCTACCCTGTGGCTATGGTCGTACACGTGCTCGGCGATTGCTGATTTGCTGCATTGTCCCAGGTGAAGATGGCATTTGTATTCTTCACACCGGTTTTGTGCAGTGCGGATAGTCTTTCCACACTCATACGGAATGCTGTAAATTCCGGGAACTCGAAGGCCAAGGTCATCCTTAACCGAAAGGGGATAGTCCCGTATTTTGGCTAGTGGTCGGTAGAAACATTTTATTCCAAGTCGTGGAGAATTCTGCCAATTTTTCCCGAAGTGTTTCCAGCGAATGGCAGAAAAGCGGTGGCCTTAGGAGTTTCTTCCTGTTGAACTGGAATAAGTACTGGTCCGTGTGGGTCGATTTTCTAGCGATCCGTCTGGCATTCTTTCAATCAGGATGTTGAGGAAAAGTAGGCGGCCGTCCGTTTCCAGTTCCATTGTAAACTTAATGTTGTGATTAACTCCATTTAGATGTTCTAGGAACTCATTTTAAGCCTTTTACCATGGGGCCACACGACAAACGGTCATCGACATATCGGAAAAAACATGTCGGCTTCAGAGCCGCTGGGCACATAAGGAAGTGCGGCACCTGAGCTGTCTCAGTATCTGTCCGTCAGCGGACCAGTACAGATGTTTTCGCATCTGAGGAAGACGACGGAACTAGTCGTCGAAATGTCGTGTTTTGACCTCAGTAACTTCTTCTACATCCTTATCTATAATTGCCTCAACACCCTGTCTTCCTTTTAGTTTTCTAATATAGCCATAGAAATTTCTAGATGCATCAGTCAGTGGCCCCCCTCCACCATTAATTTTCTTTGTAAACCCATCTTTAGCTACCTTCTTTATGCTTCCTAGTTCTTAAGAATTCCTTTCCCCAGCAAGTTACATCTTGCTTTATTGCAATGGCCTTAACCTTATTTTCAACCATTCTATAGTTATCTCTTTAAAATTCCATAGGAAGATATAATGTCAATCTATCTACTTGGCCTTCCTCGTCCATTTCATTTGAAATATCTTGTAATTAATCTACTAACTGGATTTGCATTGTGAGGGACAAGATTTGATCTGCTATTCCCTAAATTTCTACGGACGTATTCTTTATTTATTCTTCTTTGCGTAAATCTCTGACACCTTAATGTTGTCGGGATGTGGGAACTTGGAGGAGCGGAAGGGACAACAGAGGGTTGCTTGCAAATTGTAAAATTCAGTTCTGTTGGAAATCTCGTTTAATAACTGATTTGAAAACTGTAGTTGAATTACACGAGACGAATGTACAGCTAGGAGAAATCCTGCCACCCGCTTGTGATTTAATAAGATGGATGATTAACTAGACCTGCTAAAAGTGGTTACCAGGTGCGAGTCAAGACCGAAACTTATGATTACTCTGATGGTTAGCCATCGAATGAGGAAAGAATCAGTCGGTATTAATTCGCTGGTAAACTGGCTGAGATCCGGGAGTTCCTTACTGGAATATGCAAACAACTGCATGCACGGCTCATCTCAGCTGTAACCGCTTGTAACACAAAATAGATAGTATTAAGTTACTAAAATAATGAATCATTTCATCATAAATCCTTCTTCACTACCATTTCCCAACATTTTTGCGTGGGGCTGCCTTTGACGACATTTACTCTTCGTTGGCATGGTCAAATTTGGAGCTTTGGTTTTACGGCCGTATGCCTTCGCTCACGCTAAACATTTTATACCTCCTGCCATGTCGTACTGCGTACTAATGGGGAAAGTGAAGTGCCATCTGTCTGGGAAAACGTGTAACTATGTTTTTACGTGTGAAGAGACGGGGGACCGGCCAGGCATTTGCAGGAGGGCTGATAAGCAGGGTTCTAATCTCGTTGCCAGCTTTACGCCTCATCGACGTCGAGGTCATTAGAGGCGGGAAAGGACTGGAGATAAGGAAAGGGAAGGAAACATCCCGGCATTCGCCTGGAGGGATTTGGGGAAACCATGGAAAACCCAAATCTTTATGCCCGGACGGAGATTCGAACCCACATCCTCCCGATTGTGAGGCCAGAGCGTTATCGCTCACCCAACACTTTCGGTAGCCAGATCCCCTACACATCCCCGATCCAGTGAACGACGCCTCAGCGAACTGAGCCGTATTGGCTGGTACCAGTCACAGCATGAACACCTTTCCAGATCCATGCTTTATGCGTACGTCTGTGCTAATTTGTTTCTTCGAATTTGAATCTACAGTTTCATGCTGCTGCAAGTATGTTTCAGTATAATCTGCTTAATATATTATGGATAACTATTAAGCTTTTTTTTTTTTTTTTTTTTTTTTGTTGCTCCAGTGCAAACAGATCGCTAAAATTTTTGTGTTTAAAGGAAGCCCTATTGTATATTATGTGGAATGGTTTCCAACACAAAACATAGCAAAGCTGAGGGAATCAGGTTTCACAGTTTCTCTGCAAAAAGACTTGAAGTTGGTCATTTGTGGTGTAAATTCAGTGAAATCGACATTGCTGGAAAATTTGTGTGTTCTCTTTGCTTCGAAAAAGTCTCATGCCATTTGCAGTCATTTTTGGGGGAGAGTGAAAGGAGGGCATTGCAGCTGGTCTACGTCGAAGTCTTAGAACTGGGAGAGGATGGGGATCAAAAAAAGTGAAGGAATGTAAACCATAGGCTGTTTGGAGACTTCTCACACTAAAATTTTTGTACATACTCATATATAATAATGCCTTTACTTCAAGGCTTTAATAACGAAACTGATTACTAACAGCACGGCTATTTGTGAGTTGTTAGAGAAATACTTTAAAGATCTTCTACACTGTGAACGAATATTACAACGTCATCACGTCACAGAAGAATTCACATTCAGATCCACCAATTCTTGGAGTGGTTGGAGGATACACTGGCCAGCTCAAAAAGAACAAAGTGTCAGAGCAAGCTGCTCTAAAAGCTGAAACAAACTATTTATAGAGAAACTACATGCAGTCCAATCCATGCACAAAATTATTAAAGAAAGCTGGAATGAAGAGTAATACCAGACAACTGATAACAGGAAAGAATTCAATCACTGCACAAAAAAAGAGACTAGACAGACACCAACAGTTACAGAACCATTTCTTTACACCATGTCTCATAAGTAATTTTTAGCAGAGCACTTTTGGGCAAGACAGATACACAATCGACCAATACTAAGCAAGGCTGAGGAAGATAGATCCTGTCTATAAGAGATAATCTATCAAAAACGTTCCACTCACAATTGCTAATGTTTCAGGCAGAATGAACTAGAATCTTTTACAGTAAAATGAGAAGAAAGTTTGAAAAACTATTTGAAGAAAGTGTATTTCTATTCATGATAAATTGGTGTTTAAAAAGTGTAATACCCTTTACTGTTGCCGCGTGGTAAAGCACACTTGCAACGATTCGTGAACCTGCATCAATAACTTCCATTATGTTAAACGTAAGTAGGACCAGCTGTGTTCCATCTTTTCTCCAGAAATTGTGTTGCTTCGGTGTAAGAAAATTGTTTTCGTCAAAAATATTTACAATATCCATGCATATAATATGCTCCATAATTCAGCTACAAGCAGATGTTATAGATATGGGACGGTAGGTCCTAGGCTCTATTTGATCTCTTTTCTTGAAAATTTGAGTTACCTGCTCGATTTTCAAGTCGGAAGGTACTTTTTCTCTTCTAAGGATTTACGGTATATATTAAACAGAAATGGTCCGATTTCCGTCGCATACTCTGAAAAAACTCTTCTGAGATTCCAAACTTCAGGAGTAGTAATCTTTATAATACCCATTCGTAATGAACCCATCACTAACTCTACACGACGTATGAAAATGGGTATACTGTCCTTATTTTCATCAGTAAATTAATTTTTTAATTCAGCGTTAAATACATTAGCTTTAGCACAGCTTTCGCTAACCTCAAATCCGTCGTGAATTAGTACTTGCACATTGTTGTCACTACAACTGACTTTTCGTATACACGAACAAAATTTCTTTGGGTATTCTGTCAGGCTCTTAGAGAGAGTGTTGTAACAGAAATCATTAATAGCCTCACGAATTGCGTTTTTAACACGTCCACTTAACTCGGCTAAGACTTTGTAATATAGTAATACCTTCCTAGAACCCGAAGGAGGAGAGGAAGTAAATCGTTTAACATTGTAAATAAATTAAATAACCATAAACTTAATTTAGAAGGACGTTTAAAATCGCAGAGGTACCAGAACCTAATGTTGAACTGCAAAAATAAAATGAAAGTTTCATTAAAGTTTTCACAGATGATACAATTAAAAATAAACATTTGATGTAATGAATAATTCTCGGGTTTTCTGCCGGTTAATTTCTTTATTTAATTCTTTACACAACGTTTCGGCAACTACCTTCTTTGCCTTCATCAGGTTAGCTGTTATGTAAACTTACAAAACTGTGAATGCCTCGCAGACAGACAGACAGACATCTGGTTGGTCCGAAACCCATGTAAAAACTAAAGTACCTGGGCGTTTTACCCCCTAATTTTTTTCTGAATAGGGGCTTGTGACCTTTCTTTTTATGGAAGTCATAGTTTTATTTTATTAAGTTACTGTTGTTGTCAGACCCTGTAGTTTCTAGTTAAAGTTTTGATGGGGCAGTTGTAATTTGTGGCGTCATTTTGTTGTCCTATGGTTAGAATTAGTTGGTGGGGTGAAAGCTGTGATTTTGGGTAGAAGGTTGTCAATTTGTCTTTTATAAAGTCAGTGATTTTTTGGATGCCTAAGTCTTGGTGATTGCGTTGATTTGATATGTACCGGGGAGCGTCTGCTATTATCCTTGAGAATTTATTTTGTGTGGTTTGTAGCTTCTTTACATTTGGATTTGCTGCCATACTAAATAATTCAGATCCATAGAGCAGGGCAGGTCTTATAACTACAGTATATAGTCTAAGTTTAGTCTTAATGCTAAGGTTTCTCCCCCTGAGGAGGGGGTACAATTGGTAGAGTCGAGCCGAACCTATATTACATGCGTTTTGAATGTGGTTGAGCCATGTTAATTTGCTGTCAATTTTCAAACCTAAATATTTTACTGAATTGCTCCACGGGAGATCCACTCCGTCGAGCGAGATTTTCTGATTGGGTTTCTTCAATCTGTTTGTGAATATAATTGCCTTACTTTTTCTGGGTTAATTTTTATCTCCCAAAGTTTACACCATTGTGTGATTGCTTCGAGGTGCTGAGTCGGTTTACGCGCAATGTAATTTAAGCTACGGCTCGACCTGTATACGGTAGTATCGTCCACAAATAACCCAATTTCTCCTCCTGGTTGGTGAGGTATGTCGTTAGTGTACACACTGTACAGGTTTGGAGTCATGGCCGATCCTTGTGGTACGCCTGCTTCAATTGATTTCAACTGGCTTTCTATTTCGTCCACCACGACATAAAATTTTCTGTTTCTTAGGAAACTATTTATTATTTTTGTCAAGTGTCAAGGGCAGCCAAATATATTTATTTAATTTGTAAATTAATCCATCGTGCCAAACCCTGTGGAAAGCTTTCTCAATATATAGGATAACAGCGCCTGTACTGTGCCTTATAGAGCGCGCCTTGCAGAAAGTCTCAACCAGTCGGGTAACTTGGTGGATGGTACTGTGCTGTGCATTAAAGCCGAATTGTTGAGGGATGATTATATTGCTCTCATCTAGGAATTTTTGGAGTGTGGTTATGATTATACGCTCTAGGATTTTACCAAGGAAATTTAAGAGTGAAATTGGTCTATGATTTTGAGGGAGGAGTTGATATTTGTTTGGTTTTGGGAGAGTGATAATGTTGGCAATTTTCCAGGAAGAAGGGAAGAAATATAGCTTCAGACAGGAGTTGTAGATTTTGGTCTTTTTAAGATGAGTGGCTTTTACGCCGTCGGGACCGGGGATTTTTTGTTACCTAGCTTTCCTATGATTGAACTCACTTCAGACGGCTCTACAGGGCTGAAAGAGGTACGTAAATTTTCTCGCAAGATGCGAGGCACTTATCTAATTGCCCTTTCTTTATTGATATCACTATCCTCGTCATCGATGACATGTGCCTGGAACTGTAGTTCCAAGGTGTCTGCCAAGGCTTCGGCCTTTTCCCGCGCTGTGTATACAATACCGTTTGGTCCGTGTAATTACTTTATCGATAAGGGTAGTTTTTTCCTCGATTTTACGACTTTCCAGAATAAGTCTGGATTGCACTCCGCTCGACTGAGAGTGTTTTCCCAACTTTCTTTACGGTATTTTTTGTAGGTGCCATCTGACCTGGATTGCTAGCCTGCAAGTTGTCCTACAGTCAGCTGGGTCTCTGTATTGTTGCCAACGTTTTCTGTAGTAGTTTTTTTTTAAAATTTTATTAGTTCCGAAAGGTGTGTTGGGAGGTCTTTTTTATCAGGTTCATATGTAATTTTTACTGTGGCCTTTTTTGCGCATTCTTTGATAATGTTTACGAACTAGTCTATATGTCTCTCGAATTGTCTCCTAGTTTCCAGTTCAGGCTGCCCTACAATGTGGTGGTTTACTAATTCTTGGTATTTCTGCCAGTTAGTGGTTAAAGAGAACTTTTTACTCTGATCGGCGCACGGTTGCGTCGAAATACCACTGGGTTGTGGTCTGAATCGAGGTCATTAAATACAGTGGATGCAGCAGACTAGGTGATATTTTTGAACACAAATATGTCCAAGATATCAGGCCTTGAGTCTGGAGTCCCTGTGATAGTGCGAGGGTTCGTCAGGCGCCACTACAGTCACCTGGGGGTTCGAGACAAAATCGTAGAGGAAACGGCCGCTTGAGTTGGCAGCGCGGCAGCCCCACGAAAGCGATTAGGCGTTAAAGTCACCCCCGAGGACTATGCAGTCAGCTAAGTCAGTGCAACCAGGTCAGACTTCGGTGTTTTACGGCCTGGTGGATGGTACACTGCTATAAATTTAATTGCCTGCCCATTTATTCCGACCTCAATAGCCGTGGCTTCAACACGCTCGAGCGCAGGTAAATCAATTGGTCTATGTGCAAGGCGGTTTTTTTAGTACTGCCGTCCAACCCCCGGTTGATTCGGTCTATCAGTACTGTACAGTGCGTAATTGCGTATTTGGAAGCGCTGATCTGTGTGCAGGTGTGTTTCACTTATTAGAGCGATATGTATGTTGTGCACTTCAAGAAATAGTTCTAGAGATTGTTTTTGATGTAAAATGCCGTCGGCATTCCAGTTCATAACAATTATGGTTTGCAATTTATTTCTCGCCATCGAAGTAGCTCGAGAAACCATTAATAACAGCGAATATTTTAGATTCGGCGTCTGGTGCTTTTTTAAAATTTTCTAGTGTGGTTTTGATGATTGTTATAAGCTTTTCGATGTTAAAGGATTTAACGAAATCGATGATTTCTTTTAGATCAGAGAATGGTGATGATAATTGTGGAGGACTCTGCGAGGAGGAGTTTGAGTTTTCACCCCCTGCAGGTGGGTCACAAGAATGGCTAGCTGGCTGTTCAGGTGACTCTGCTGGAGTTGCGGGCGAAGGTGCCTGCTCAGAGCTTTTTGTTTGGTTTTCGAGAGGTGGGAATTGAGCTTCCTTGAGTTGAAACTCGTTTGGTTGCTTGTTAGTGTTGCCGGATTGTGTTTGGTTTTTCTCCTCTTGTTGTTGTTGCTGGTTTATTGTGGTGGAATTTCGTTAGAGATTTATCTCCTCTTGTTGTTTTTTCTTCCTCTCCTCCCTAGGTTTCTTTTGTTCAAGTCCCTGTTTGAGGATTTCTTGATAGGTTGGGCATTTACGGTAGCTTGCGGGGTGCGATCCATTACAATTTGCACATTTGGGTGCCTCTTCAGGTTTTTTTCTGGCAGGTGTTTGGTGTTTTTGAGGTGCCCTCCGCCACAATTTACAAACCTTTCAGCGATGTGACAGTTTTTGGATCCATGTCCAACATTTTGATAGGTATGGAATTGAATGGGACCTGATGGAGATCTGTACGACTCTACCCTCACCTTGAGGCGGAGAAAATGTATTGAATTTTATATATTTCCTGAGCCTCTGGACGTCTTTGGAATTGTACTAAAAATAAGGGCAACTTAACTCTAGTCCCCCCTTCTTTTGAAGCAGACATTTGCACTACTACTATTATTACTATTACTCCGCGATTCACTAAAAGTGTTTGGCGGAGGGTGCATTGCAACTTTCTGGAAAGGTAATAGTTTGGAAGGGATATACGGGATATGGCAGGGCCCATGGGCTATTGTGAGGAACTATCCCAGCATTCGCCTGGAGCGATCTAGGGGAAACCATGGAAAACCCAGATCAGGATGGCCAGAGTGTTTTATCGAAAGCTACTCCTGTCAGACTTCATGTTTACTCGCCCGGTAAATCCTTTCTATTCCACTCCCTAATCGCTCTTGGAAAAAATGAGTACAGAAATGAATCGGTTCTGGCCCTGATTTCTCTTATCTTATTTTCGCGGTCATTCCGAGATACGAATGTTGCTGGTAGCAATAATTACTGGCTGTCATTCCGAAATCGTCAGTCGAGAATTTTTCAATTAGCTTCCGTCGAGAGCAACGTCTTCGGTGTTGCAGGTCTTCCCAACCAAACTCCTTCAACATTGCACTTACGCTTTCACTCCAACTATATATACCTGTCACGAATCGGGCGGCTCTTCTTTGGGCCTTCTCTAATGCTTCCAATAATCCCTTTTGTTTGGGACCCCATACAGAGCAACAATATTCTAAGTGAGGCCGCACTAGTGACTTGTATGCAATCGACAGTGCATTGTTTGAAATTACGACCTAGAAATGGAAGCATACCATTTGCCTTCCCAATTACATTCTCGATATGCTCATTCCACGACAAATTATTACGAATTGTTACCCCTATGTATTTAGCGGAATCTACCTTTCTAAGGACGGTACTACATTGTGCACTGTGAAATTTTTGCTTTTAAGGTCATCCTGAATTTCAATTGGATTAATATCTGGGAGCAGATCGCGGATGACTATCTTAAGAATTTTTAGGGGGTCTTCATCGTAGGTATGGTATTGAAAATTTCTAATATTTAGTGCCTCAATAATGAATTTAAAATCTTGCAGGTTTGAGGACTGATATTTAATACAGTTTCCGCGATAAGGAGAGCGAAGGTCACCGGTTAAACCTCTTTCTATTTTTTTTTTTTTTTTTTTTTTTTTTTTTTTTGACGAAGGCCATGTAGCCCTTTGTCTCATAGCAAAAGATTGGGGGAACCCTAATCCTTTGTGTCTGTGGTTTCCTTGGGGCATCTACGGTTTCTGAGGCACCATCGAGAGCCTCGTATCTATTAGATGTGGGGATGCTCGGAACATCTACCACCTTCCTTTTAATTGGCTGTGTCCGAATCGCTGTCGCTTGGCGAGTGTTGATTAGACGCTTCTGGTAGCATGTTATGTTGTGTGTGTGCAGTATTAGTCTGTTTTGGTGTTTTTTTTTTCATTGTTAGGTGTTGTCTATTTATGGCTGCGGGACCCCATTTTGGGGGCGCGGTGGACTGTGGCAAATAGAGGGGGACCTACTTTCGTCTTGCGTCAGTCGTCACTGCCTGGCCTTTCCTCAGCAAATGCGGGCTTGCAAATTCCCTAACCAACCAGCCCTACGTCAAGCTCTCTGGACTCCAAGCCAGTCTGTCAGTCTGTCTTTTGTAGGCTGCCACCCGTGAGCAATTTCTGCTTTCCATTTGCAAGCAGTTGTTGTGGAGGTTTTGTAGCTAGACATTTGCTTCAATCTGAGAGATTTAGTCTCTTTACTGGTGGTTTGTCTTTTGGTTGCTCTTTATTTGTTTCAGTTATTATTATAAATTGACAATGGTCTTTTGTGTTTGTCAAAATTGGTGTAATACTGGCAAAGGTTGGCGATCAGTGAGTTAGTTGACTTTCGAGATGCCCTATAGAAAGATTTTGTTATTTCCAGAATTCTTTCTTGGAGCAGTGGGATACCCGCTGCTTCATGCAGGTCTGCTGTCGGAAATCGGTTCGGCACATGTAGTGCTCGCAGAAGCGATCTGTTTTGCATCGTTTGCAGACGTTTGAGTTGGGCCTTGGATGCGTACTCCCACACAGGGCACGCATATTCATTCACCGGACGTATTTGGCTACAGTAAACACTGACGCCGATGCTGGCTGACAATGAGCTATCCCTGTTGAGTATTGGGTATAACTCTTGTAACCTAGCTGCAACTTTTCGTCGTGTCTCCTCAATGTGATGTTTCCAGGTTAGAGGAGTGTCCAGTATCAGCTGTGATCGACCACTCGATGTCTTCACCATTTAGGTGCAAGTTACGGAAACGGTTTTGCCGGCAGTCACGCTTCCCCAGGCGCCTGGTCACCATAATGGCTTGAGTCTCTGTCGAGTTCACGGTTATTCTCCAGCGTCTGGCCCAGGCTTCAGTCTGCTGGAGGACTTCTTGTAATCTTCTGATTGCAGCTGCTTTACTTCTATGCGCGGTGAAGAATGCAGAATCGTCTGCATATAGGGCAGTACGTACTGTGGCTGGAGCTGGTATATCCGCGGTATATAAGATGTACAATAACGGACCTAGCACCGACCCTTTCGGCACTCCGGCGTTTATGGGGCAGCGAGTTAACAGATCATTGCTAACCGTCACCATGAACGATCTCCCAGATATATAGCTCCTGATCAGCTTTACAAAAGGGCCGTGGAAACCCTGGTTATAAAGTTTGTAGAGCAAGCCGCTGTGCCAGACGGAGTCGAATGGCCGTGCGACATCGAGCAATACTAGCGGACAGTATACTCGAAAATTGAAGGTAGTAGTGGCACGTTCCACTATTCTCATGATTTGTTGGAGTATCGTTTTTGGAACCCAAACTGGAATTCCGGGATGATGTTTTCATTCTGTATGTGTGCATCTAGTCTCTTTAACAATAATCTCTCAAATACTTTACTCATTGAGGGGAGCAGGCTGATGAGGCGGTAGTTCTGAGGGAAAGTCGTATTCTTCCCAGGTTTTGGCACAGCAGCAACGATAGCCTGCTTCCAACATATTGTGTAGCGCTGGCTGTGTAGAACTATGTTAAAGATTTCTGTGAGGTGTTCGATAGCCTGTAGTGGGAGGTTCTTCAGCAGGTGATTGCTTATTTTGTCAATTCCCGGAGCCTTCCTGGGGTGTAGTTTGCTCAATAGGTTTCGAACTTTGTCAGAGGTGATCTCTTCTATTGTGTAGTCATCCTCGGCTGCTAGGAAACGTGCAAATCTTCGGCGGATGTCTGCGGATTCTTCTTCATTATTATCTTGAGAAGGTTTGAATTGCTTCTCAAAATGGTCCGCCAGAGCGTTGGCCTTGTCTGAGTCGTTAAACACAAGACTCCTTTCGCCATTAAGTGGGGGCAGTCTGGTACGCTGCTTTGTAAAACGTCGGATCTCTAACCAAAGGTTTCCTTCGTTAACGTCTAGGGAGGCCAGGCGTGACGACCACTCTCGGTTTCTATGCTCTTCGAGCGCCGCTTTCAGCTCGCGTTGGAGACGATTTAGTAACCGCCTTGTTTCAGGGCGTCTGGTTAGTCGCCATTCCTTAGCCACCCTGTTTTTATGCCTTATTTGTATTAATAGATGTGGCGGCAGTAGGCGAGACCTGGGTCTTTTAGTTGCAGGAGGCGTTGCTGTGTTAGCCGCTTTGATAATGATTCTGGAGACCTGTTTGACTGCGGTCTCCATTTGAGTCGCATCTAGGGGCCTCAGGCGGTGAAGAGATTCCGTGTCTTCACTGAAATTTTCCCAGTTGGTCTTGTTGTAGTTCTTCAGGTTGGTAGTTATTGGTCTCCAGGAGCCTACATCGATATCTATCAGGACTGGAGAGTGATCTGACGAAATCCTGTTCATTGTGTACGCGGAGATGAAGCCTGCAATCCCCCTCATGATCACAATATCCAGGACATCTGGACGTCCGCCATTCCAGGGGTGGTGTGTTGGTTCCACCGATCCCCAGACTAGAGAGTTGCGTCTGACTGCAAGCCTGTGAAGCAGCTGTCTTGCTGGGTTTGTAGTTCTCGAGTGCCAATCGGGGTGTTTCGAATTAAGATCACCCCCGATGATCAGCATGCCTCGGATGGAAAGGAGACAATCAAAGTCTTCTTCTATTGGCTGCCTCCGCGGTGGTCTATATGCTGATACTATTGAGACTGGCCCAGTGGTAGTTTTCACTTGGATGGCCCTGATTTCTATCTGGTTGGTTTGTGGCGACAGTATTTCATGGTGAGGGATACCGCACTTAATGTATATTGCCACACCTCCTCCTTCAGTTGGCCCGTCATGCCGATAGCAGCAATAGTTGGCTACTGTGGCATTAAGGTCTTGTTTGAGGTGGGTTTCTGAGACAAGGCAAATATCTACTTCCTCAACACGAAGAAACTGCCTGAACTCAACAAGTTGTTGTTGGATGCCATTGGCATTCCAAACGCACAAAGATAAACCCTGGATATGCGTCCTATTCATTATTGGTCAGGGATTTCTCTGGTTGTTCGGCTGATGGGACCGTCTTAACTGCGGACTTGATATCCGCGGGGAGCTGGTCAAACTTGGCGAGGAGAGACGTCAGCATATTGAGTAGGCTACCTACTATGTTTAATAGATGATCCATCGTCTCGCTGCTATTTGCTGATTGAGGTGTGGGCGAGTGTTGGCATTGCTAGCAGGTTTCTTGAGAGTTTGTCTGCCATTGGCTTAGTCCCGTTTGGTGGTGTTTTTCCATATGTCTTTTCAGTATTTGTGGTAGATACCGAATGATTTGCTGATTGTTGAGTCGTGCTCTTCTTATTTCCTATTTGCATTCCTTTGCCTGCTTTTTGAGGAGGTCTCTTTTCATTCTCTTTATGAGGGGTCTTATTCTTGCTCCCTCGCTGTCGACTAGGATGGCTGGTGGCAGGTGGTTGTTGGGCTGCTGTGTCCTCTGTCTTTATGTCATCAATCTTCTTGTTCTCTCTTGAGGACTGGAAACTGGTGATTCCTCGCTGCCGGTCCCAGGCACGTTTATACGCAGGACACCCTTTATAGCTGGCATCATAACCTGCTGTCTCCCTTCTTCATGGTGCAGTCATTGGATAAATGTGCCCCACCACATTTAACGCATACCGAGGGCATGTTACAATGGTGTGCTTCGTACCCTAAAGCTTGGCAATTAAAGCACTGAGTAGGACCATTGGAAGATCTTAATTTCTCGATGGAGATACGCAGTGACATCAGTGATGCCAGGGCGAAGATTTTTCTATTCTGTGGCCTTTCTGGTAGAATCACAAGAAAGAGATACATTAGGTCTGAGCCACCTGGTCTTTTCAGCTGTGTCACTGTGCGAATGTCGAATCCGCTGTCTTCGAGTTGTTCTTTTATACCTTCAGACGGCATGTTGAAAGCATCCCGCGAATTACTACTTTTAGTATCTTCTCTGCTCCGGAGGGAAAAGTATGATAAGTTATATTTGCCCTCTGCAGTGCTGCAGTCACTTCCAGGTAATCATTTGTAGAGTTGAAGGTTAATTTAACCTTATCGCCACCTGCAGTCTTCGCTTGGAATGGCCGCTCTTGTCGCTGCTGCAGCTGCAGCTGTTGCTGCTGCTGTGGCTGTGTTTGCTGCTGCTGTTGTTGTCAGGGGCGGATCCAGGATTTTGTTTCTTTTTTTTGGGGGGGGGGCTTGAGCGGACTTTGGTTTGGGGAGGGTTTGGCTTTAGTTAATTTTGGTTCAAAGGGCTTGCCATCAGTGGATTTTGGTTTTGGGGGGGGGGCTTGAGTCGGTCATGGGGTAGTCTTTATACTTTTGGGGGGGCATGAGCCCCCTAGCCCACCCAGTGGATCCGCCCCTGGCTGTTGTTGTTGTTGATGCTGCTCTGGTTCTTCCTGGATCCAGGTCATATGGGTTGCTGAGTTCAATTCTGCCAGGGTCTAGAGTAGGCGGAGGCTTACAGGTGCGACGCGCCTGCGTGAACCCTTCACCGTCAGGTTGCTCCCCAGCTGAACTTGTTTTTCGGTTCTTGTTCGTGGATTTACCGCGAAACAGGAAAGAGGCGGATGGTTCCGGGAAACTGAAGGCACCGATGATTTTCTTCTTTCCCGCCTTTTTGTCTTTGCTGGTCGTGGCGAGCTGCGAAACAGGGATGCTGATTTTCTATGGCTAGCTCTCTTCTCACTCCTCGACATCTTTGCATTACCACTGAGGAGCGGTGAGGTGCACCGCTTAGTTGCGCGGGAGGCAAGTCCGTGGGCAGGCCCGGTCTTCGTTTGCGTTGTGTGCATAATCGAATCCGAGTTCGGTTGCCGGGTCGTCGTACGATCTTGCGAAGCCGTCCTATCCAAATCCGTTGCCAGGTCCGTCTCCGAAAGCCGGGTCGTCAACACAGCCGCAGCTGTCGCCGGCAAAGTCGAGTACGCTGGGACACTCGACACGCCTGGCGTGGCAGTGCGGCATGCACTTTCCTTATCGCACATCTTGACTCAGCGGATGCCAACTCGGAACTGTCAGTCTGTCTGAACGACAACTTTGCTTATAGTGTATATCTCGACGGTCTGGAAGAACGGGCTCAATGTCACATCCGCTACCACTCCAATACGACGAACCTTTCGAATACCTCGCGACCGACCGACTCGAGCAGTTTACTGCCAACGCCGTAGGCGATGGCTGGTCTTGTGTGCTTTTTTTTATCTTTCATTCCCCCAGTTGAGGGCTGTTGGTGAGCTTATTGCTCTTTTCAGCTATAGGAAAAGGGTTGTATTTATTTTTATAAATATTTTACTATCTACTGTTTTGGGGTTTACAATCAATTGATATAGGGTTTTTGGATCTGTGGACCTAAGTCCTTAATTTTGCTCTAATACTTTTAGGGTATTAGTGTCGATATGAGTTGTATCAGCAGCTGCACTAGCTTGGCAAGTTCTTGTCTGCTATCACCATCTTCTTGGCGTGAATGTCGGGAACATGGCTCGCACCCGCCGTCTTGTCCCTGGTTGGTCTCTATTCTTGTATAGTAGTTCCTTCTTGGCGGCGCGTGACCTGGGCTTGGCGGAGGGTGGTGTGTGCCTGTGACTCGTGGCGCAGCCCTATTGCTGCTGCAGCTTGCGTGATGGGGGTGACTTGTCCGGGAGGCAGTGCTCCTCTCGTGATCCCTTTGCGTGTTGCGGCAGGTTGTATCTGGTCCTGGTCTTGCAGTCGTCTTCTTCTTATTCTTTCTCTTCTTTGCCAGGCGTTTTTCTTGGTTTCCACCTGGCGTTTTGTTCGGTCTTGCTGCTGCTAGCTGCGCTTGGGGCCAGGTCTGGCTGGACAGCGGTTGTAAGTACGAAAAGTGCAGCTTCTGCCAACGCCTTAGGAGTTGGCTGTATTGGGGAAGGGATACCTGTCACCCTTATTGGTGACATCTGCCCCTACATTTTATTTTGGACAGGTTGACATTTCTGTTGATAGAGTGCATTACCTGCTGCTCAACAGAGTTCTTGCAGGTTTTTTTAATTTATTTATTATTACTTTTTATTATTATTTTGGCATGTCATCTTGAGTGGTCACCCATCCAAGTACCAATCACCCTTAACATTGCTCGACAGGTGGCATGAAGAGACTTGCATCTCGTGGCTCACTGCGTCATCTTGGGCGGTCACCCATCCAAGTGCTAACCACGCTCATAGTTGCTTAACGAGCGGTATTACCCAGGCTACATGGGTTTTTGGAACTTACCAATCATGACGGATCAGCTCTCCCATTGGTCGACGTGTCAAGACGGCGTCTCCCTGGAAGACTGTGTCTTAACACGTTGCAGTTTTAGGTCCCTGACGATTGGTTCCCAGCCTCGCTCATGAAGAGACACCCCCCTCCCCCATCTCTGTTGATACTGTTGTCACTTATTCAAATCATCATCACTTCTCTGATAACTGAATCCCAAAAATGCGATATACTGGCCAAAACCTCAGTATTGTCGAAGTCGATGTTAAAATTTCCTTAGCATGTTCTGCTAACGCGGATTTGTCTAATTGTAGTAACCGCAGATATCGTTGGTGCTGGGCCACGAAATGCAGCGAAACCTGTCTCACCCCGTCTGAGGCAGTTTGTAGCGCCGACCAATCGGAGACCAGTGGGAAACTTCCCCCAGCTATTTATAGTAGCCAGGACTAGTTTGCGAGGACCACTCTTTCTGCGCAGTCGGGTTTGATACGTGCTTGTTCTGTATCAGGCCCGCTACCGTTGTCTTCGATATTATTGGATAGAAGAACCGCCAATGGCAACACGTTGCCTCGCGCTGCCAGGGCGCATTGGACGGTACCGAGATGCCACAACAACAACTCGTGATGGACGTAGATGCACCGGCTGAGCTGGGCCCTCCTATGGGTCCAGTTAAGTCCTTCAACGTACCCTACCACCACAACGTTACAAGCTACCTACGAGAGTTGCAGCGCCGGACAGCTCTCCCGTTTTTTGCATGGCCAGAGCGGGATGGGCTGCAAATCCTGGCCTGCAGCCTGACTGATTACGACATCATCGGCAAGCAAATTGTGCAGATTATGGAAATAACATACTCACCTGAAGAACTAGCGCTTATCAGGAAGATTAAGGAGATGAAGAGCAGGTCTTCTGCCACGACTGAAGAACCGTCGCCAGCTGGAGAATCGTCTGGAACATCCGCCAGCAAGCCTCCAGTCAGCAAGTCATCGACTACGTCTGTGAGCACGCAGTGCCCTACGTCGCCGAAGAAGAGGAAATCCCCTGGCATTGTCCAATGTTTCCAGTGCCAGGGTTTCAACCATTTTTCTCGGCAATGCACCAGCAAGATTATGTGCGTTCGCTGCGGGGAGGAGCACTCTCCGGCCGAATGTCAGCGGCCGAGGGAGGACCCCACATGCTGCAATTGCGGACTACGGCACGCGGCGTGTTACCGTGGCTGTCCAGCCCGCAAGCGCCTGCAGAGAACCAGCCGACGGGCCAAAAGCAAGACTTGTCCTCAGACAACCAAGATCGCTACCACTTCCAGCGATGGGAATCACGTCCCACCTCGTCGTGTGAGAATGACGCCCCGTGCCCCACCCAGCCGAACACCTGGCCACAGCGATTATCGCTGCTGCAACCATGACCAGCAGTGGAGCGCAATGATGACTCATATAATCGAGCTACTAGTACAGCTCATAGCCTGTACTACTAACAGATCGCCGAATCCAGCGCCTACAAATGTAGTCGCTGGCAGTTATGAAGCATACCATATGAAAGAATAATCATGAAAATTGCCAACAGAGAAGCTAGACCTATCGTGAAGTAATGCCACGTCAAACGATGTAGAAGTAAATGTCGAAAGACAAAAACTTCGCAATACACTGCCTAATGAATTAATAGGCAGAGAATGGCTCTCGTCGTCGTCGCGAGGACCAGTTCCGAGTTTGCCGCCGTGCTGTTATTACGAGCGACGAGGAAAGCGATAGCTGCGCTGCCGCGCCAGGCGGGCCGAGTACCCCAGTGCATTCGGTCTTGCCGGCGGCAATGTTGACGACTGAGCATACGGAAACGGACTTGACTGGTGCTCCAAATGGGTCAATACAACCACTGCCTATGACGACCCAGCAATCCACAATGGACTTGGAAATGGATTCTGATTGGAACGCTTACTACTCACAGCTGATGACTGGGATAGCCCACGGTTCTGTAGACAACCGATCTACATCTGGCAAGACGATGATTTCCAAGAATGAAGAGAGGGGTGCAACTCTAAAATCAGCGTGCCGGTTTCATAGCTCTCGGCGTCTAGTAAAGGCAAGAAACCAGCTAAGAAGAATCTTAAGGGGGCTTTCAGCATCCCTGAGCCAAGTACCACGGCTCAGCTCGTAGGTGCTATGAAGAAAAATTACAGGAAGACCACCGAAGAAGAAATAGCCGCTAACAGCTGCCAGAATGCAACGCCTGGATGCAGCACAGCAGAAGATCTGCCCGACAGCGAGGGGTTCGTGTTGGCTCGCCGCACGAGCAAGCCACTGCCGTCGCGTGAGCCCGATCGGATGGAAACCTCAAATCAGTTTGCACCGCTTCAAGAAGAAGAGCCTCCTAGAAACAGAAGTCCACACATTCCGCCCATCGTGGTGGAATTCCAAGAGAGTTATAAGAAGCTCCATGAATGGGTGAAGAAAATTGTAAAAGACCCATTCTCTGCCAAAACAGCGGGCGGAGATAAAATTAAATTTACGTTCACCACTGTGGAAGACTACTCCGCCGTGACGAAGCAACCGGACCAGATGCAGACTCCGTAATTTACGTTCCCTACTGGCGAAGTTAAGCGACTTAAGGTGGTGTTCAGGGGAATACCGCGTTCATTTCCAGTCGCTGATCTTAAAGAAGAACTGATCACCTTGGGCTACGAAGTGCAAGCTGTTGCCCAACTAAGGCGCCCAGGAACGAACGTCGAAATGCCGCTTTTCCTGGCAGTAGTACCAGATACTTTGGAGAACCGTGGAATCTTCCAGGTGGAAAGTATATGACATCTGAAGGTTACCACCGAGAAGTTACGCTCCTCAGCCGGGCCTCCCCAATGCTACAACTGCCAGCTGTTTGGGCACGTGGCCCGGCATTGCAGGATGAAGTCGGTCTGCGTTAAATGCGCCGGCCCGCATGACTCCAACAACTGCACTGCAGTGAAGACCAAGGACACCGCCAAATGCCACAACTGTGGCGGCAACCATGTTGCCAGCTATAAGGGCTGCAGCGCATATAAGAGGGCACGCGATCGACTTCGTGGGACGAACACTACAAGAGATAACCTTGAAAAGAAGAATGAACAGTCAGCAGACCAGGGGCGGCAGCTGGCAGCTTCACCTGGGCCAGCAGCAACCGGCAAGAGGCAACCTGCCAAGAAGATAACCAACAACCGCAGAGACAACCGCACGTTTGCTGCAGCTACTGCTGGCGTCCCACCTAGTGGAAATCCTCCTGACAGCCCAGGGGGGTTGCAGGAACCAACAGAGACTGCTGTACAAGAACCTCGGCAACATGCAGCCAGATCAAATCCAAACCAGTGAAGGATGCAGCGGACCGCACAAGCACCAGCTGACACCATGGAGCAACTCATCACCATGATGAATACCTTAATGAATACGATGGTCATCCTAATGCAGAAAATCGACACCATGACAAGCAGTATGCATGCCTCAGCGACGTCGGCTACGGCCTCTCCCATATGCAAATGTCACAACCACAATGGATAGAGGACCCCACATACGGAACCTCAAATTCTGCATATGAAATGCCAATGGCATGTATTCTCAGATGATCGAGTTCCGGCAGTTTCTAAGGGAGCAGGATATAGATGTCTGCCTCATCAGCGAATCCCACCTCAAGCCGGGACTCCGTGTTTCAGCAGCTAACTACTGCTGCTACAGACGAGACCGCCCCACCGCCGGGGGAGGAGTTGCAGTCTTCATCAAACGCAGAATACTGCACTGCCAAGTGATTCTACCGCCAATGCAGCAAATAGAAGCCGTCGGAGTGGAGGTGACCACTGTTACCGGTAAACTTACGGTCGTGGCAGTCTATCGGCACCCCACCAGCCAGATGGTGGAAGCCGACCTCACCGCGCTGGTGACAATCAGGGGCAAGGTTCTGATCGGTGGTGATTTCAATGCGAAACACCCCGATTGGAACAGTCGAATCAAAAACCCAGCTGGCAACTTACTGAGACGTCTGGTCCTCAGGCACAATATGTGTGTGTGGGGCCCAGAAGAGCCTACGCACTTCCCAGCCAGCGATTATCGGCCGGATGTCATTGACATAGCGGTGACCAAAGGCCTCACTGGATTCATCGACGCGACCACTATCAACCGGATGTCGTCTGACCATTCGCCGGTGATAGTCGCAGTGGATGTTGGACCGTGGCAGGAAACACAAGAGAACCACCTACATTTCCGCAACACTGACTGGGCAAGCTACCGACAACTCGTCTCTACCGCTCTAGCCAACCAGCGAGTCGAAGACGTGGATACGGCACTGCGTGCCTTCGAAGAAATAGTCAAGGACGCCACGTCAGCATCCACACCTCTGCGTAACCGAAGACCAGTCGCTACGCAACGGCTGCCGCCACACCTAATTGGGGCTATCCGGCACAAGAACCGTGTCAGCAAGGAGTGGAAGATTACCAGAAACCCTGTAACTAAGAGACTCCTTAACAGGCTACAGAAGGAACTGAAAGCGGCACTGGTTGAGCACCGGAACCGGGAGTGGGATGCCCGCGTATCCTCGCTCAAGCCTGACGATGGACCATGTGGGCGCAGACCCGCAAATTCACAAAGAGAAGACAGCGCATCCCACCATTGCATGGCGTGAATGGGCTCGTCTACAAGCCAGCGGCCAAGGCGAATGCCCTGGCTGACAGCTTCGAACGGAACTTCCGCCCATCTGAAGTAAACGTAAATGACCGGGAACTGCGCGCTACTCGACGCCGTCTACGAGTATATCTCGACGCCGATGATGGTGAAGAGCAGATAGAACCGATCTCCCCAGCGGAGGTGGCTAGTTGCTTGGCGAAGCTGCAGCCGGACAAAGCACCCGGCCACGATGGGATTGCGAATCGGTGCTTGAGGAACCTGCCGCCCGAGGCCTCGGTGTACCTAGCGAACTTATTCAACAGAATCCTGCAAACTAAGAGTAAGGAAACGGGGTGCCATATACTGGCTCAGAAAAGGGAAACAAGATAAGGTAGCAGAAATTGTAGGCAGCGAAGCAACATCGGAGATGCACATTCGGAAGCTTCTATTGGCAGAATGGCAACAAGAATGGAACAACAGTGAAACAGGTCGAAGAGCATATGATATATTCCCATCCGTAGAGGAGAGGTTAAAGTTGAAGTACCTTCAACCCTCTCCCGGATTGGTACACTGCATTACAGGTCACGGGCCATACAATAGCTGGCTCCGAAGTCGAAATATTGTGGACTCAGACAGGTGCGAATGTGGTGAAGAGAGTACGCCGGAGCACGTGGTATGGGAGTGTGAAACAACAGCCAGTTTGAGAGAACACCAACAAGCTCGGCTGCAAGGTAGGAGAATATTTGACATACTGCGCGACGAAAGTTTGTGGCATTTGCTGGACGAGGCAGCTGATCTAGCCTCAAAATTTTGGAAGGAGAAATTTATAAAAAGGAAAAATGCCGAGCGAAATCAAAGGCCACAGATACCAGAAGAGGAGAACACAATTACACCGGATTGACGGAAGATATCCTACGACAATGAGCAACATCAATCGTCGGAGGAACTTCAGTGTGCTCCGGAGAGGCCGTCTTCTGAGCGACAACTGGGGCCGTCTTGGTATTCCAGGAGGTCAACTCTTGATGGCCTGGGCGGCTGACTTTGCTGCCGGTTCCAGGGGACTCTGCCTTTGAAGCGCACACAACACCAAGAAAAATGAATAATAGTGGACCAAAGTGCGGCTGTGATAATTGGTGGTGGTAATAGTAGTATTAGTAGTAGTAGTAATGGTATTAGTAGTAGTAGTAGTAATGATAGTAGTAATATTAGGGGCAATAACAGTAGTAGTAGATTTAGTAGTGGTGTGGTACCCATTCTGTTTAATAGCAGTAAATGTAATAGTTATTGGAAATCGAATCAAAATTTTCTTTCATTCATGTTTATATGTTAATATATTATATATATATATAAGATACAAATATATGTAAATGTAAAAGAGTGTAAATAAGGGCCCAGATTAGATACTAGGTGCTGGGCTATGTTGCATATGGAAAATAAATAAATAAAATAAAAACTAAGAGATACCCACGTCGGTGGAAACACGCCGAAGTCGTGGCGGTACACAAGAGCGGGAACGATCCCATCTTTCCACAACACTACTGGCCGATCAGCCTCTTGCCGTCCGTCAGTAAGATCTTCGAGCGGCTGCTCCTGAAAAGGATTAACTCCTACATCGTGGTGAATAACATCCTACCCGCTCATCAGTTCGGCTTCCGGCGTGGCCACTCCACGTCACAACAGGTGCTACGCATCGTGGAGTCTGCGACCCGAGCTTTCCTTCACAAGGAATACTGTGCCCTGGTGTCGCTCGACATCGCACGTGCGTTTGTTTCGGTGTGGCACACAGGGCTCTTACTTAAACTGTACCAACAAGGCTTCCCGGGGCCGTTAGTGAAGATGATCCGTTCGTACCTGCTTGGAAGAATCTTTCATGTCAGAGTCGACGGGAAAACTTCAACGCGAAGGCGCATCATGGCAGGAGTCCCTCAGGGGTCCGTACTGGGTCCAACACTCTACCCGCTCTACACGGCCGACGTTCCCACGGATGACCGAGTGCAGACGGCTACCTACGCTGATGACACAGCTTACGTCACCAGCAGCCGAAGCAGAGCCATCGCTACCAGAAGGCTACAAGATATACTCCAACAGACGGAGGCCTCGTCGTGAAAAGTGATCGTTGCACATCCGTGCTAGGCGGGTTGAGTTCTCCATTGCACTCATCTTTGTCAGCGAATGATGTAGCAACGGTATCGACTATGCTATGTTTATCGGACTCCGCTGCGGACATCGTTTCAATCACATATGACCAGCATTCGACAAACCGGCAATTCTCGCTAGAACCACGTAGTGAAACTCGCGGTTGCTGTCTCTTGATCGTAACCATGTTATGCGTTCGAGAGCCTTGACTGAGGAAGAAATTTTATCGTACTTTACCAGCGAGAAAGGGAAGAGAAGAGCTGCCGAAATTCTGGTAAAGAATATCAGCAGTCGGGAGTGCGGAAGTGCAAATGAACACTGCACCAGACCGGTACATACGCTCACTGGTGAAGAATTCCGTGACGCGATCAAGCCGTGCACCGCAAGTTCGGGCGCTAAAACCGGGAAGCGTGCTGCAGATTTGGCTATAAGTCCGTTTGTTCAAAAACAGGAGATGAAGAAGAGCAAGAAAACCGTTGAATATTCATCCGCGTCACACGAAATCGTGAAAATCACACTAGCCACGCTGTGCGTAAACGAACTGATTCCGCGCCAACCGCGGTGACCAGGGTTGGCTCCACATTTCGAGGACGAGTCCAAGTACCTAGAGAAGGGGTGGCCGTCTCATCTCGCGCAGCGGAGCACGTGGATCCCACTGGAGGGGAGTCAGTGCCCAACGAGCCCGGCGGCGGGGAGGTAGCGCAGCCCGGCGGAGGGGAAGGTGATATGGCGGCCACCCCACGCGGTCAGCAGTCAGTCGCGTATCGGCCACAGTAGAGATGGGCAAAACAGCTTTTTTCCAGTAATACGTTATTCAGTTATTGCTTCTTTTATCTAACCGCTTTTTTTAACCGTTAGAAATAACGTATAGTTATTTTGTTCTGAAGTAATATCTGTGGTGACGCTACTAAAATCTCTGCTCAGAAACGCTCTTCTCTTGTTGAAAAAGCCGGAAATGTCAAATAACCGGATGTGACGAATATAGCGGCCCTGACGTCACGAAAAGCCGCTTATTAGCGTTATTTAGCGTTTAACGATACGTCACGAATAGCGGCTTTCAAATAAGCGGCTTCCATAGTAACTGTCAGAGACTTTATATACGCCTTCGACTTGTGTTTATGTATTTGTTTAATAAGTCGCAGTGATGCCTTGATAAATTAATATAGAATTTTAACACGACCAGCTTTAGCGGTTTGTGTATAACGTGATTTACGGACGTACGATAAAAAAAAAAAAAATGCGAAGTGGTCAGTTTTGATTACGTGTTAATATATTTTTCTGTTTGAAACTAATGAATTTGTAGTATGAGTTTTTATGAATATATGCAACAAATACAGAAGATTAACTTTGCTGAAAGTAAACAATTTTTCAGTCTGGCTATTAATTCGCATTAAGTTTTGTGTGGCTATAGTTATATGTATAGCATACTTTACATATGTTGTAAATGTGTCCCAATAACAGACCAGCTGCAATTTAAATATATTGTTCAGACGTACATAAAAGTAATTTGAAATGTAAATATGATTTGCTGTTTTAAACTAATTGACTTGTGGAAATACTAGCGCTTTTCGATGGTTTCTCCATCTGTTGGTAGCTATCGCAGTTAATAACGGTTAAAGGTATTAAAAAGCTGTTTACATAGGTGGTGTCCTCTAGTGATCGCTATCGAAGTTAATAACGCCTTCAACTGGCAAAGACGATATAACACATGTACACAGCTGTAACAAAAAGCATAATCAAGTGGTTTTTGATTGAAGGATGGATGCTGAAAACCAGTTTAATGGTCACTAAGTCGTAGAGAGATGATAAATTTTGGACCCCATCGCAAATAACACCTGCAAAGTAGTATTTAACGTCGTCAGCAGTAGCGACATCTGTTGGGCGCTATCGCAGTTAATAACGGTTAGAGGTTGAAAAAAGCTGTTTACATAGGTGGTGTCCTCTAGTGATCGCTATCGTAGTTAATAACTATTATTTTGCGATGGTAGTGTCATCTAGTGGTATTTATTGAAACTAATAACGGTGAGAGAGGCAATAAGCGGTGACTGATGCACTCGTAGCGGGCGGTCGACGAACATTTACAGCGCTGTCAGAGAGGGAAGTGCTGACCGTTATTTGAATAACTCCAGCTATCGTTTTGGCTGCTACTTTCTAAACGGCGTTTTTAAAATAACGGTTATTTGTAGCCGCTTAGTTATTTGTGACCCATCTCTAGGCCACAGGTCGAGGTGGCCGCACCCGGAGCTGCCTCACAGCTCCCAACCCGCACCAGGGGTGGGAGTGGACGAGGGGCAGCGCCGAGTGGCGGAGGAGGCCACTTGAGACTGAACCCCGGAAGCAAGTTGCCAGTTGCGAGACCATGGGTGGGAATGGCGAGCAGGCGACGCAACGCGCTGGTGAGGCCAATCAGTGCCTTCAAGCGCCCTGCTGACTGCCGATCGCAGGTTGGTGGAGCCAGCAAAGTCGCGGCACCCCAACGTCAACAAGACTACGGTGATCCGCACACCATGCAGAAAAGCAGCAGCGAGCAGACAACAGCCATCGAATAGCGAGACCACCGCCTCCACATCAGGAGAAAACCTTCCACCAACACACGAAGAAAGCGTGGAGGGCTGGCAACGCCCCCGGAAGACTGCCAGACCTACACAGATCACACAGTAGCCAACCCAAGTGCCAATAATCAGTCGGTTTGAGGCACTTGCTGAGAGGGAAGAGAAAGCAGCCAACATAGCGTCGTCCAACATACTCACCAAGTGGATACCCCCAATCATCGCTCAAATTGCAGGGACCATCTCAGCAATGAGCAGCAAACTAGAAACTATATGTGAGGCAGTCTTCGACCTGAAGCCTTCAGGCGATAAAGTGCAGATCAAGGCCATGAGCGTTGACGACTTGAACCAAACACCTAAACGAGGAGGGCGTGCAATACCTCTCTTACCCACTGGCCACCGAAAGAACCATCAAATGGGTGATTCGGCGTCTCCCAATATGGATGGGAGCGCAAGAGGTAGAGGCCGCCTTAACTGATATTGGTTACAACCCGGACGCAGTGACACAACTGGAGTCACCAGCAGTCCTGACCAAAGGACTGGAAAAAGGCCAATCCTCCTGTTCGTGGTCACGTTCAAGGACACAGAGGAGAACCGGGCACTGGCTGACCTTGGTTACCTCCTCCACATGAAAATCAGCTTGGAGAAGAAACGCGTCGACACGGGACCAGCCCAGTTCTTCCGCTGCCAGGCGTACGGCCTCGTCAGGAGACACTGCCAGTGGCCTGTGTACAGTGTGGCGCATGTCGCACATCGAAGGACTGCCTGCTCATCAAAGGCAAGGGACAACCCACTGCCGAGGAGCGCATGTGGCCTAATACAGAGGGTGCCCAATACACAAAGATGTAAGAAACCGGCAAACCAGACAACAGATACTAAAGAAAACCAACTTGCCCCCACGACAACCCAACGAAACACCGACAGCCACAGATTCTGGTTCCCAGAGATCAACCGCACATCCACATGGCACAGCAACCAAAACGCCTACACGAACCAACGACCAAGAGCGAGTTACAAGACAGCCGGCAGCAGCAGCAACAACCACCTCCTCAGCTGACCAATCCCTTCGTGACATACACGAGGTGCTGAGCAGGCTAGCATCCGTGGTGCAGGGACTGGCTACTACCTTGCAGCAGCTGTCAGCCATCATCAAGGTGGCCTTAAGCCTTAGAGCAGGATCAACAAACCAGGATGGCTGCTGGATCACTTGAGAGCATTCGTACCTGCGTATGGAACGCCAACGATTTACACAAGCAAAGAATTGAGTTCCAGGACTTCTTACACACTGAAGGAATAGACATATTTCTCGTGTGTGAGACGCACCTGAAGCCAGGAGTCAGTGTAAATGCGCCGAACTATTTGACATACCGGCTTCACAGACCGACTATAGGCGGAGGGGTCGCAATATACATTCGGAGAAGTATACAACACCACCCGACGACTCTGCCTGACTTGGTGAGGTTGGAGGCCATGGCCGTAGTCATCAACACGGCCACAGGACCAACTACGGTGATATCGGGCTACCACCCACCAGGAACAGCGCTTGTGGCCGCAGATGTGGCAGCACTGAATAGCATCCCATGGAGTCTCATACTGGGAGGCAACCTAAATGCAAAGCACCAGCAATGGCACAGCCCAGCTACCAACACTAGCGGCAGGGTCTTGCAGCGGGAAGCGCAGCGATGCGGCCTGGCTATATGGGGCCCAGAAAAACCTACTCACTTCCCGGCAGGAGAGAGGCGCAGAACGGACGTCCTCGACGTGTTCGTGACGAAGAACGTCCCAGTCTTCCCCTCACTGCAATTATTGGCCCAATTATCATCGCTGACAGGGAAATGGAAGGAGAGCTGGAGGATGACAACATCGGAAGGGACTACCGAAAGGCCAACTGGGACAAATTCCGGGAATTGCTACGAACAACAGTGAACGACCAGGTACTGTTAGGAGTGCAAGACATCGATGCGGCAAATAACGACTGGACCACTGCCATCCTCTCGGCAGCGGACGAAGTGGCTCCAATGAGGAAGAAGAGGGTCAACGGACGACAAATCTCCACTGAAATCTCTGAGCTCATCAGGGAAAAAAACAGAATCCACAAGAGCTGGCAGAGAACGCGCGACAGGACCTACAAAACCCTGCTAAACACCTTCGAGCGCCGGATTAAGGATAAGCTAGAAGCTTACTGCCGAGAGGAGTGGGACGACAGAGTGGCCCACCTCCGGATAGAAGACGGCACCGCGTGGGAACAGACCACCGGAGATTCACGTGAGCGAGGAAGCGCACGCCCATTCTTCACGGACCTCAGGGCCTCGTATACACAGCGGAGGAGAAGGCAAACACCCTCGCTGACGTGTACGAAGACAACTTCCTCCCCGTCGTAGAGCTGTACGATGACGAGCACATAGACTTGGTCAGATGGTAGCTGCGCAGATACCTTACCTTACCGAGGAAGAAGCTGACGTCGGCCACGAGGTGGTGGAAGTGGACGAACGTGAGATCGCCGACCTCCTTAATAAACACAGTGGAAGAAAGCAACAAGCTGCGGCGGGATCAATAACATGATCCTCAAGCAACTCCCGGCAACGTCATTCAAGATATTTGTGCAAATATTCAATGCAGCACTACAGAGACGAAGATACACCGCAGCGTGGAAAGAAGCGGTAGTTGTGGCAATTCCCAAGCCTAGGAAAGACCCCACATTCCCACAAAACTACCGCTCAATTTCCCTGCTGCCAGCGGTATCTAAAATTTTGGAGAGGGTTCTTCTCAGCCGCCTAATGACACATGTCCGCCACCTGCAAGTCATCCGAGACGACTAGTTTGGGTTCTGCGCCGATAATTCCACAACCCAACAGCTAGTGTGGTTGGTGGAAGAAGTGATCGACGCATTCAACCGCCGGAGATTCTGCGACATGGTACTGCTCGACGATGCAAATGCCTTCGATACAGTATGGTATGATAGCTTACTGCTAAAGATGGCTACGGCGGGCATACCGACGGCCTACGTCGTACTCATCCGCCAATACCTCAGAAACAGGCGATTCAGGGTGAAAGTGGAGGGATCGTGGTCCACCCTTCGGCGTGTTCTCGCTTGAGTACCACAGGTTTCGGTCCTGGGTCCACTGCTATACTGCATTTTTACGGTGGACATCCCAAGGCCGAAATCATTTTTCATTGCGCTGTATGCGGACGACACCAACTACTTCACCTCATCTTGGAGCCAACTAATAGTCGCCAGATGCCTCCAGGAAGCTCTAAAACAAATCGAAGAATGGGCCACGAAGTGGAGAGTTCACATCAACGCAGAGAAGTCGCAGTCCATCATATTCCACCGGCGTTGAAACCCAAGACCACTCCATCTCAATCTGTTCGACGGCAGAATCCCCCAACAGACGGTCGTCCGCTACCTGGGGGTCCACCTCGACGAACGGCTGACGTGGAGGCAGCAGGTACAAGACGTCAAAATCAAGGTGGAGAGAAGGCTAAACATGCTCTATCCCATTCTGAATGTCAACTCCACGCTGCCTCCCCGCTGCGGAGTCCAGGTCTATCAGGCACTGGTAAGACCGATCATCGACTACGAGAGCCAAGCGTGGGATTATGCCGCTTCCACCCACCTAAAGAAGCTGTAGGTACTGCAAAACGTCGCTGAAAAGAGCCCTACACCTGCCCCATCGCTTCCCGATGGCGGATCTACATGCGGAGGCCAACACATCCCTACTACGAGACAGACTCAGGACAGCAGACCACCGGTTCTACCAGAATGCAGCAACATCACAAATTGAGCTGATCAACAAGATCGGCGACTACGTAGCATATGACTACAGACACCCGAGGCCAAAAGCAATGCTTACTTAAAATAAAAAATAAAAATATAAATAATAATGATAAAAAATTTGAAAAATAAAATTAAAAAACCATACACACTGCAAAAACTCCGCTGAGCAGCAGGTAATGACAAATTATCAACAGAAATGTCAACCTGTCCAAAATAAAATGTAGTGACCAATAAGGGTGACAGGTATCCCTTTCCCAATACAGCCAACGCCTATGGCGTTGCCAGAAGCTGCGCTTCTCTGCCTCTCGCGAAGACCACATGAGACGACAGGGCGCGCGCATCAAGGGAAGTAAGCGACACCAGTAGCCAGCCAATTCGAGGCAGGAATCGCCGCGCCGATAGGGAGCCAGGACCGGCCGGCGGAATCAGAAGGAGCCCAGTCTGCCTTGCACAGCGAGAGTGGACGGTCGGCTAGCCCGGCTGAGACGGTCACGGATGGCACGACGCCTGCTTTTCCGTGGACGATCCGCCTCACAGCGGAGTCGTCCTGTAGCCACGACGGATCGGACCCGAGATGGTACCCGGTCAACCTCGCGACTTTGAGCGGCGATGAAGCACTCTCAGCATGGAGGTACCGACTCTCGGGACCACCCCCGACGAGTGGGCGCTTTACATCACGGCCCACCTAGACAATCTCAACTTCATTTGTAGAGTGCCCCCCTTTTTTTAACCACTATTATCTGTATTGAGAGAATAAATATTACATATTTACATTAATGTATCTTACTTGATAAACTTTGATCATTTGAGTCTTACTGTAGCTCAGGTTCACTGATTCCCGGAACCGTTCAAGCTCTCGGCTCAGTTCTTTTCTTGGCTGCTGGATGAAGCGCATGTCTGCTGAATACTGCCTGCTGTAGCCAGCGTACATTCTAACACTTTTTTATTTTTATTTTACAAGAACATTTTTTTAATCAAGTTGGTTATCAATACGGCATCATTCCCTGCAGGAATCTAGCAAAATTGTCCTTATACGTGTTTAGTCTCAGTATTCTATGATGTTCTACATTAGGTAATGCCAGTAGTCTTCCAGTTTTGCCCTTCCTCGATTTGTTACAATGTAATAAGTATGATTTCCTATAAGCCAAACATAGGCGTTTCTTTTACTTGGTGGAAATTTCCTCTGATCTGGTAGCAAGACACTGTCGGGTGTGTACATGTTTGGCGCTGATCTGTTTATTAAAGCTAGCTTTTCCTCGTCCAATTCCAAATTGTTTTGGTTCTTCACAGCACAGAAGTCGAGAAGTCGATGTTCTATCGTATCGTAAGTTACATTTTACGCACAGCGGTGAGGCACAGAGGCTGATTTTATACAGTTTGCTGTTCGTGTTTATTGCTCTATTTACTACTCTGTACTATACTGCCCGAACATTTGAGCGCAGTAATTTGTTCTGTACGTTCTCCCATATGGTCTTCCAGTCTATTCTGCTATACATTTTTTCCGTGCTGTTGGTGTATTTGTTGAGTGTCATTAAGTTATAAGCGTATCTCTCTGTTTATATAACTGTATTCTATGTAGAATTGTCGAATATGAACTAGATGTGAGTTTAAATGACTGATGTCAATTGGAGCTTCAATTCTGCAAGGTTCTGTTGCTGCCATAATCTTTCCGCAGAACCCAGGTGTATCACTTTTCCACATTTTATATGTACTTTTGAGGAGTATGGCAGCTGTATGAACCATCTTATTGCCGAATCCATTCTCTTTGCTATTTCGCGTGGGATGGGGAGGAAATGCGCAATGTACCATAATTTGGATAATGCTACACAGTTAATGTAACATACATTTTGGATCTGGTCTAGGTCCCTAAAGCAATTTTCTCTCATTCTAAGTCCTAGAAGGTTGAATTGTTTTCTCCAGTTCAGCACTATTGTTCTTTTTAATTCTTTTATGAAAAGAATACCTAATATCTTTAATGTCTCCGAGTTTTGGACCCAACCTTCATGGTCTATTCCTTGTTCAGAGCCCAAGACCATGATTTTGGATTTTTGTATATTTAGCTTTGCACTAGACGCTTTAGAGAAAATTTCCGTCAATGTTTTTATTTCTTCAATATCTTTAGTTTCTGTGACAATAATGTTTACATCGTCCGCGTAGGCGCACACTGATGTTCTTTGGTCTTTGAAGGTCACACCTGTGATTTTATTATTCAGTGCTACTAGGAAAGGTTCGATACTTATCGCAAGAAGGTACATTGATAAGGGGCAACCCTGTCTCACCGATCTGCATATTTTTTATAGTTTTACTTATCTGACCATTTATTAACATTCTCGATGTTGCCCCACAGAGCAGGGATTGAAATACCTTACATATTTGCTTGGAGTATCCGATTTTTTCCATTACTTGCAGCAAAAAGTTATGATTGATGCAGTCAAAGGCTTTTTCAAAGTCTAATGACATAATTGCTTCGTTTGTTTTAGCTAAATTTGATACCGTGCTAATATCTCGTATGTCTGCTACAGTTTGAATTATAGATCTTCCGTTACCTATGCATGTTTGATGTTTCCCTATTACGAAGTCTGTTTGCAATTATGCGACTGAATATTTTATATTCAGAGTTCAGCAATTATAGTGGACGGAAGTTCTCCACGTTTCGATTATTCCCAGTTTTAGGAATAAGTACCATGAGGCCGTCTAAGAACTCTGGATGGATAATTTGTCTCTGTAAAAGACATTTCCATTAAGTGTACTTTCAGATAATTCCAGAAGGTGAGGTAAAATTCTACTGGCAGTCCATCCGGCCCGGGAGATTTGTTTCTCGGGCTTCGTTTAATAGCATCAAGTATTTAATCTTCACTTATTGGTTCCAATAACTGTTAGTTTTCTGAAACCGTGATCTGAGGATTAATATTTGTTAAGAGTTGATTCTTTTCCTGTTCGTGTATAGGTTCTTCTGTATATATTCCGCTAAACTGATTATGTAGCATTTTTATTATTTCCTGTTGTTTCGTAACTGAACGTCCGTCAGCAAGTATTTCTGTTATGAGTTTGCGCCTGATATTACGCTTTTCATTTGCAAGGTGATATATGGATGTTTCTTCTTTGATTTGACAATGGTCCACCCTAGCTCGTATTTGTATTCCAGACGTCTTGATCATTCGTTATTTTGGTAATTCTAGCTTTAATTTGTTTGATTTTCCGTAAGTTGTCAGTAATCTTATCTTGTTCTTGATACAATTCTCTGAGGGCCATATAAAGAAATTCTTTCGTATGGTGTTGCCAGACTGACTTCTGTTTTGAAAAGTCTACGAGGAATTTCCTTATTTTCGGACTCATATAAAGCAGCCACCATTCAGTCCTACTGATATGTCTATTTGTATATTTTCTACTGTGAATCCACATCTCTGAAAAGTATGTGTGTAACTCGTTGTCTTTTAGGAAATTGATGTTGAGTTTCCACATTCCCTTCATTCTGTACGTTTCTTGTGGAGTGTTGAGTACTTTGTAATGATATGCGTAATGGTCTGAAAAATTAACTGGCCAGATTTCTGATGCTAACACCTTAGAAGTCAGGGCTGAAGAAATATACATGCGATCAAGTCGCCTAGCTGAATTGTTCGAGACAAAGGTGTAACCGCATTCCTCGCCATGTTTTATGTGCCATGTGTCTGTAAGGTTTAAGCTTTTTATGAGATATTCAAGTTCCATGCTTTTGTTAAAATTGGGGGTTTGATCTCTGGACGTTAAAACGCAATTGAAATCTCCTGCTAACAAGAGCTTTGCGTAATTTTTTCTTATTGAAGGTACTATGTCAGTTGTGAAATTTTTTTTTTTTTTTTTTTTTTTTTTTTTTTTTATTCTGGTTTCCAGAAGGCGCATATACCTTAGCGATGCGCATGCCAGCTATTGTGCACGCTATGCCTCGGCCATTAGGTAACATCTCTACATCTTGAACAATCTACCTTGGTTAGAATGGCGGTACCACGATTCGTACCATCGCCCAGGTTTTTAATTACAGTATATCCAGTAATGTCTTCTGACATCCCTGCTGAAACCTCTTGTAACAGGGCAATATCTACAGAAGCCGCATACAAATAATCTTTCAAACAACGATATTTAACATTACTATCTATGCCACATATGTTTAAAGTCGCGATACAGTATGTTTAGCGCGTTGATATGGAATGAGTTATAATTTAGGCTGTGTTGTCTTTACTATTGAAGATTGAGTTGGTGGCTTTTTTCATTCTTTTATGCCTATTTTCTGTTGATAGTGCGTTTTTATTGAACCGGGCTTTATTTACTATCTTTTTTTAATTTTTTTTTCTGTTAATCCTTTTCTTTACAATATCTGCATCCATAACATCAGTCCAGTGACTGTGGGTTATATTTCCATGGGTCGCAACTTGTCAATCATTGTTTTTGTCTGTACTGCTGTAATTAATTAAGTCCGTTGTTTTTTCTCTCTGTGTTCTTCCTTTCCAATTTCCAAGTGCGCCTTCTACTTTATTTGCTGTAGCTTTAATTTCATCTGTCTTGCGGTAGCTTCTGCGGATTTTCGCGCCTCTCGTTTTTTCTCTTTAGAACAATCTGCTTGGGTAATCTCTTCTGTAGTGGTTTGATTTGATGTAGGTTTGATTTTTAATGATTTTTTTCCAATTTCTTTTGTAATTAGGCTTAGGTGGCCGATGTCTGCCTCAGGATGTCTGTTTTCCTACAAGGTGATATTTGCGTTGGAGTTCACAAGCAATGTCCTGTGGCCTCTGATTGTTTTCTATTTTCGAATGACCCTCTAGCTCTGTTGCGGCGATATCATCAATATCTTTCCTGAGTACGGGAAATGGAACAGTGTTTATATCACTACAGTCTGAGTTATGTTTCTCCTCGGCATTTTTCTTGTTCTCAGCTTCTTTTGTTTGGGAATTGTTGCTGTTTGGTATGTTGGTATTCGGAAAGCTAGTTCCCGGCAAAGTCTCCATGTGATCTCGGTGGGAGCCGTATTCCCAGAGTTAATACCTGCATATGTAATTTGATTACCTTTGTTGGTGATCTGTTTATTACTTGCTAATCTACTTCTAAGGCAGTCAGCTCTCAAATGGTCCACAGAGTTGCATATGGAGCAAGTTCTAGGCTGACCTTCATATTTAACTAGAGTCTTGAATCTGTTAACTGTTAAGTACAAAGGGATATGTTTTTTAAGATCAATTCTAATAATTTTTACACCATTGTATACTTTGAAACGCATTGTGCCAACCCATTTTCCCCATTAATGGTGAACACTTTCCCAGATGGTGTTAGCGACCGTTGTATTTCGTCCTTCGAGACTTCAAAGAGGATATTATACATTTTAACAGTTCTCATTCTGTGTCCTGTAAAGTTGACTGTAATTTTACTTATTTCTCCGGAGGATTTAAGAAAATCAACATGCCCTCCAGTCCACTCCATGATCTCGCTGCACATCTCATCTTCTTTTGACTTCACATAAACGACGTTCGCGATGAAGTCGTTTTGCAACCCTCGAACATTTTCTTCACGCAAATCTATCTTCTCAAACAACCACTCATCAATTTCATAAATCTTGGGCCTGGCATATCCGTACGGAAAACTGAAGCTCAATGTTGACTTTCTAATCAAACCGTCCATTTTAATCAATTGAGTTAACACAAGGAAAATCTAGGAGAGTCGAGCCCTAAAACACGGTCACGGATCCGTTTCACCGTACTTTAACAGCCGTACACGGAAAAGCGTCCACACCGCCCGGCTGGGCACACCACAATACTCTAAGTTGATCTAGAAAGTTCTTCACACACTACGCAACTAACTTAAATCACATTTAATCGCCAATGTGGCGGACGAACCGATATAATAATATTTTTATACGGAGCGCGAAAATAAACTTGTTGCTATAGAGACCACCCCCAACGAGTGGGCGCTTTACATCACGGCCCACCTAGACGATCTCAACTTCATTTGGAGGGTTCCCACTGATGACTTCGACACCTTCCACAAGTGCTTGTCGGATCGGATGTTGGGCCAACTCGCTAGGAGGATGATGCCGATCACGTGTGCGGAGTGGCCCGAAGCACTGTTGCTTTCGACGCCTCTGCACCCGAACTTCAACATGGAGCAGCACATCGCCTTCCAAATGCAGAAGCTACTGGGCAGGCCTTACCAACCTGAAACTGCCATGCCACCGCGTCAACAACGAGACGACTGCCCGGAGGGTGGATGCTACTTCCGGTCGACAACGAGGAAGCGGTCATGGAATATGAAGATGTCGAGCAGCCAATGGAGCAAGGACCTGTGTTACCGCTCATTGCCCGATACGAAGGAAACTTCATTGAGCTACTAGCAACCTGCTGCATGGAAACGTCGACAAACATTCTGGGCACTCCTAATAAGGAAAGACTTCGCTTCCTGCCGGAGCACCCATGCCAGCTGCAGACACTGCAGAAATTCTTGGATGCAAAGGACATTCGCTATACTTTCCAAGAAACATGACGGCCTCCCAAGTTGGTCATCCGTGGGCTGCCGGCGGAGACTACGGAGAAAGAGGTTGTCCAGCAGCTAAAGAACGGTGGCATTGTCGCCACAGCCGTCCACCAGATGCGGCGACCGGTTACTGAGGAGCCTTTCCCGCCTTATGTCTTCGAGCCGGACAGGCCACTGAAGTGGATGGACAAGCCGCAACATATCCTAGGACACCCGATACGATTCGAGAGGAACAAGAGGCCGCCTCTCACGCTCACGCAATGCTTCCGATGTCAGCGCCTTGGCGGGCACTTGGCCTGCGATTGCACCGAGGCCGAGCGCTGTGTAAGGTGCTGTCGCGAAATAATCGCAAAAACAGTTAGGTATATTAAGTTGCATAAGAAGCCGCAATGCAGCGTAAGTGTAAGGTGTAGGATAGCGCCGTAAATCTACGTGACGAGATGAACGAAGGCTGTTGATGAAGCAACGCCGAGAGTCCACAGAGCATAAACACCGGAAGATGATAAGGTCGGGCGTGGCGACAGAGGTCTACGTGACCAACGCAGTGGAAGAACCCGATGGAGTACGTGACTGGCGCAACAGAAGAATCCAGAAGGCAGATGAGACGCAAACAAAGACGTCACCAGGGGATACAAAAGGAGGCGGCTTGGCCACTGTCGAGGAGAGTAGAGTAGGACAGAGCAGTAACAGAGCAGGACGGAGCAGAAGCAAGAGCAGTCCTCCGTCAGGAGTTCGACCCGAATCAGCGACGCCGCGATGTAGAAGTATGACTTAATTTTTGTATCGCCTACTTCCCATAGTAGCTTAGTCGTGCTTCGTGAGCTGCAACAGTGTTTCTTATAATTCTTGTATTTCTTACTTTTCTTCCCAATCTTTTCCACGCCGAGTTCCCTCGTTTGAAATCAGTTGCCACTTGTAGCTGAGACTTATAACTTCAAATTGGACAGTCTCGCTCCAGATTATTATCAAGCTCCCATCTTCCGCTCCGCTTGCGGAAAGACTTAGCCAATCATACGCAACAGTGCGCGGGAAGCCACAGAGTTGTCTCCTGCACTGTTCCTCGCGATGCCCCACCCACCTGTTGCAACTGCGGAGAAAGTCACGCAGCCTCATACAGTGGGTGCATCGTGAGGTAAAATCTCCGCGTCAAAAAGCAGACGTAACGCTACAGCCGGGTGTCGCCAACAACTAGCCCCAGTAGGGGGCCACTACAATCGAGGCGACAACAGCAGCCAGTCGGCCTGCAAGCAGAGAGGACGGGGGTGGTAAGGCCCCCCCCCCAACCCTCCCCAACCACATGGCGATCCGCTGTCGCCACCAGTCGGCCGGCAGCACCCAACCAGGGAGGTCGGCGCACTACCGCGCCTGAAGCCCCTCCCGCCGAAGACATGTCTGCCACTGAACTCCGCCAGCTGGCGAAAGTAGTTACAGACGCCATCGCAAAGCTTCCAGAAATGATCGCGGCAGCGACTGCGTAAGCAGTAGCTGTCGCAGTAACAATGAACCATCCTGGCAGGGCGCCATGAAATGACAAACAACAACCATGAAGAAGTCATCACATCAAAACAGCAACTTAGAGGCAGATGTCGCAAGAGTGCGACAGGCACCCCTATACAAGACCAGCCAACGCCTACGGCGTTGGCAGTTAACTGCTCAGGTCGTCTCGCGAGGCATTCACGGTTTTGTAAGTTTAAATAACAGCTAACCTGATGAAGGCAACGAAGGTAGTTGCCGAAGCGTTGTGTAAAGAATGAAATAAAGAAACTAATAGGCAGAAAACCCGAGAATTATTCATTTCATCTGTACGCCGGGAAAAACTTAATTCTCATATTTGATATAATGTTTCTATGGTTTGAAAATTATTCTAAAGACGGTAATTTAACAGGAAAGTTTTATTTTACTATGTGGTCAGAAAAAATGAAGTATGAGCCGACTAGCGTTGGGGAGTAGCAAGGTCACACATGGCGTAGATACCATAGAAAGGCACGTATTAAAAAGATAAACATTGTCAGCATTGAGATAGATTTCATAACAAAAATTAGAGCTCGTAGATAAATCCTATAAATTCATCTCTTGAACGGAGATAGATTCAAGATGACTATATGAAAACTAAATTTAAATGAAGAAATTATATGATAACAGTTAACAAATAAAATCATGTTTAAACGATGAAAGATATCGCGCCTGAAGTTGTATCATGACATTTGTCAAACATAATTAAGAAATAGAAATTTGTTAAGAGAGAGACAGTTAATTTCAAGGAGTGTGAAATTGAAAGAACGATGAAAACTCCATTCAAAAACATAATCAAATAAGAAAGATATGATTTCCTGAAATTTCAAGGACGCGCCTGTAGGATAAAGGGGAAGTTAAAACGCAATAGTATACAATTGAAGATTGTATCTTAATAAACATGGCTGCAAAGCTGAAATATACGCCAAATTAAATAGAATATTTAAGTAAATCAGATGATATGCATAACTTTACGAGGGACTAAATACTTTAGGGATTAACGACCGAAAAGTAAACTTTTCAGTCCTCGACCTATGAGGTTTAATAATAGCTAAACGATGAGTTTAGGAGAATAGTTGTCACAGCCTTAAGTTCTTAGAATAAATCGTCCTAGAAAACGGCAAAATTTCAGACAGGTAGGATTGAAATGATGGGAATTGCGAGAATCTTATGTATTCCATCGCTAAGATATTATAAATAGCCCTCAATTACGCCTCGCCCTCAGTTTTTCACTAGGCACAGTCCACGACACTCGTCTGCCTAATGCGGAAGTAGCGATACTTATCAAAATTTATTAAAATGTCTCGGACTTACAATATTTTCGCATAGCCAGGATAGCAGAACGAAAATTTTAGTAACAGAGCTCAGTAAATTTCGAGATCTGTCGAACATTGCCTTTAAGCTCACTCTAATGGGGTTGCAATTTATATTAACACTACAAGAGTGAATGCTTTACGTATGTTACATAGCCTTTGAATGAGACTTGTCAGAAAGTGGTAGACTGGATGAAACCAACCCCAATACACCTACTGTACAAAGAAACTCGATTTGCTGAACCAAAAATATGCCGTAACTCACATGAGTAGGCAAAGCGATTCAAACAAACATTCACTGAGTATGGTGGGTGAGCGGTATAAAGTCTGACCTCGCATTCGGGAGGACATCGATTCGAATCGCCGTCCGGGCATCCAGATTTGTTTTTTCCATGGTTTACCCAAATTACTCCAGGCGAATGCCGGGATGCTTCCTTCAAAAGGCCATGGCCGATTTCCTTCCCGTTCCTCGACCTCAGTCCTTTCCCGCCTCTAATGACCTCGACACCGACGAGGTGTAAAAACGTATGATGAGTGACAAGTAACGTATGGGATACCTAGCACTCCACCTATAAGTGTAATCTCTAGGACTCCTTTCTAAATCGCACAAATGTCGACCCTCGAAACGGGTACCACTGGGAAAGAACCTTCTTTCATAAAATTGGACTGGGTAAAATGGTGAACCCTCAATCGTATAAGAACAAAAGTGGCTCTAGTAAAAGCTAACATGTACAAATGGGGTCCGATAACATACGGTCCATGAACTGGGAGAGATAACTACAACTTTGTCCAATATTGGGCAAAACGAATACGATGTCCGGACACGAAAAAGTAAGTAAGAAATGCATGGTGTACATTTGTTACCTGCAACTTCATTATGTTTCGGAGGCCAATGAACAGTTTTTTTCATCAACGTGATGTTCCCTGTTACCAGCTTTAACTTCACTACTGATGAGAATATACTGAGTGACCGACAAACAGAGCCGGATTAAAAGAGCGTGGGGTCCGTACCAAATGTGAAGAAGGGACCCTTGGTTTTCGCCGTCCGGGGCAGTGGTAGAGGTAAAAAAATAAAATAAGGTCGCCCATCTGGTCTGACGGGGAGGCCCCCGAGAATCCTAGCGTTTAGCATCTGCTAACCCTTGCTACATGGCTAATCCGGTAGTGCCGACAGCTATGATTTTGATATCTGTGATTCACCCTCTCGCCGGGATCTCTTGCAGTGTGAATACAAGAAGATTGGAAACCTTTATCAGACAACATAGGGATACAGCTTGCAAAGACAGAATCGTAATAGGTATCAGGTTAAGCAATATTTATTCACGGTCAAAACTAATGATTGAACTTGCTAGCCTCAAGCAACGTTTCGTCATTACAATTTCTAATTTCTACGACACCCCAGCCTTATTAAACGTGCGTGCATCCTCTTTTGCTTTTTGAATGATGTTTTGAATACACTACATACACTAAAGTTTTTTTTTTTTTGTTAAATTTGGGGAGCCCCCAAAAACCCGCTCTTCCAAGCGGCCTTCCTATTACCTACTGCTCGCCTCTGCATATGCATTAAGTTAGTTATTCTATAGGTGATCACAGGAACGGGATTGTGATGTATTCCATGCGTCCAGGCTTCCGCCCGTTTACATGGGTCCATCGGATAAGATAGACAGAAACTTTTGAAAGAAAAGACAGGACAGAGGGAAAAAAAGTGCCAAGGATTTACCCTTGGGAAAGAAACATCTGCGACAGTTAGGTGAGGGAATAAGAGCGGCTGGATAAGATACTGCCAGTACCGCGACAGATTCTATGCTACGTGTTTGGATGTATGAGGGATTTGTTAGTTTGTTAGGATATGGTATCGTGCAACAACTTACAGCTGGTCCACACACCGTCACTGCTATTGAGATAATCAGCTGGTACCGCGCGCTTCGCTGCCTTTGAGATGGTCCTGGAACATGCCAGTTCGTTATAATTAATAACAGCTGTTTATAACAGGTGTTGTACGTGTTGGTGAGACGTGATTCGCAACGCGCAGAGCCTTTCCTCATCCCGGGAGTACACGGTAAGGGTTTCGCCGACAGACATGGTGCTGCTAGATGACCACCCCCGACATGCCCAAGCTTTAGGACGGTGACGGACACCAGCGCCATGACCAACCCCGCCAGTACCTGTCATCGTCGCCTCGTAAGACAACCCCACCATGATCATTCCAGGCAGTATTGGAGAGGATGCGTTGCGCTAGCCCGCTAAGCTTGCCAGCACCCCCGCGGTACTTACCACGCCGGATCTTGCATTAGTGTTGTTTGTGGATTGTTTTCTTGTAGTGTGTGGCTGACTTATCACTTTGTAACCACGTTCCTTAGTCCAGTGATTACTTTGCAGGTTGATTAGGAAATGGTACCCTAATCCCAGTGGCCCGTGATGCAGTAGACAGATTTGTTACTTGTTTATATATTAGTTTTTTCTTATCTGTTGAGGAATATTTTCAGCCGTGCGTGTTTAAATCTGTGGTTGTGATATGAAATATTTTTTAGGAACACCGTGAGGCCCGAGGATCCTTCAGCTCATCGAAGAGTATGTGCCGATAACCTAGACGCTGGTCATGGTAGTGATGGTGCGAATAATTTTAATATTACAGCTCCAAATACTTCACCCGTTTCCCGTCAGAATGCGAATATAAAAATGCGATTTTAGACTCCTCAAATAACGATACGAAGCAGCTAAGGATAATGGTCCTAAATGTTCGGAGTATTAGAGGGAAAGTAGCAGATTTTCACGCCACAGCCGCGACTAATGATGTCGATATAATACTAGGAACCGAGAGCTGGTTGACGTCAGAGGTTGAATCTAGCGAAAAGGAGAGAACTGTCTCAATGGGCGGGGGTGTGTTCGTGGCCGTAAACAAAACCGTTAATTGCTCTGTCGTAACTGAAACTGAAAATTTTTGCGAGTATATATAGGTCAAGGTAAAATTTGGTAAAAATTTAAAGTTTATAATCGGGTCATTTTATCGACCTCCAGATTTTGATTTGGCTAACGTGGAATACTTCAGATAGTCGCTTAATAATATTTACAAAAAATTTCAAGGACATATATTGATCGTGGGTGGTGACTTAAAGCTACCGTCGGTTAAGTGGGACACATACACGTTCAGGTTGGGCGGAAGAGATAGGTTCATAACCAAAACGCTCCTAGAATCATTTGCAGAAAGATCTCTTGAACAGATGGTCGAAAAACAACACGGTGCGACATAGATCCTTCGTCCATTCTGGATCTTTTCCTTATTATCAATCCTGAAATTGTAGATACAGTTTGTACAGAAGACGGCATAAGTGATCACAAGGCGATTGTGATAACTTTAAAATCTAGTCTGAAAATGAAGCATGACAAAGACAAACTCGTATATTGCTTCGATAAGGCAAACGATCACTTTGCGAAAAATTTTGAAACATACACCCTAAATACAAATGTTGAGGAACTTTGGTTAAATTTAAAAGTGCTAATATGGACCGGTTTAAATCATTTTGTTCGTATGAAGTGTATTGAGGTTAGTAAGAACTTCCCTTGGTTCAATAGGGAAGTGAAACGTTTGCTCAGGAGGCAAAGGCGTTTACATGCCACGATCAAGATCGGGGGACTCATCTAATCGTGCTAAATTACTCCAGTTGCGATGCGTTTAAAGAATTGCAAGCCAGGAATTTATCCGAAAGATCTGATTACTAATTCATAAAATTTATGGTCGTATATCAAAGTAATAAGAGGCTCTCGTAGGGTTATGCCGTCGCTGATTAAGAAAAATGGGGAATTATCAGAAACAAGTGTAGAGAAAACAGAAATTTTAAAAAAGCTTTCACGATAGAAAACTCAGAGGAGATTCCAATATTTAACAATCGTACCGACAAAATTATGAATGATCTCGTTCTTGATGTTGAGGGAAAAACTAAACTGCTTATGAATGTAAAAACCAATAAGGCTCCAGGATCAGACGGTATTCCTAGAAGATTCTAATCTAGGTACGCAAAGGAAATTGTGCCGTATTTGATGAAATTATATACCGCCTCCTTGGATCAAGTAAAAATACCACCCGAATGGAAGACCGCTATCGTAAAGCCAGTGTTTAAAAATGGGAATGTTAATGATCCTCAGAATTATAGGCCGATCTCGTTAACCTCAATATTTTGCAGGATTTTAGAACATATTATCTATTCAAATGTCATGCGATTCTTGGATGAAGGTGAGCTTTTAAACCCAAATCAACATGGATTCAGACAAGGCCGATGCTGCGAAACACAACTTGCACTTCTAATTCACGACTTGTGCCGCAATATAGATGAGCAATCCCAGGTTGATTTAGTTCTATTAGATTTTAAAAAAAGCTTTCGTCACTGTGCCTCACACTAGGTTACTTAGGAAAATTTGTGGTTACGGGATATGTAGACAAATATGCGACTGGGTTGCAGAATTTCTCAATGGCAGAACACAGTGTGTAATTCTCGACGGTGAGCGTTCATCTCTTACCAGAGTGAGGTCCGGGGTACCCCAGGGAAGCGTGATAGTGTCTCTGTTATTTCTCATATAAATTAATGATTTGTGCGACATAATAAGGGGGATGAAAACAATTATTTGCTTATGATATCATTTATTGCGAAATCAAATCTCAGGACGACTGCGCTTTGTTACAAGACGATATTATGAAAATAATTGCATGGTATAAAGATTGGCAGTTGGAGTTAAATGCTAAAAAGTGCCAAGTCATGCGTGTAAGTAAAAAGGTGACACCATTTAGCTTTGAATATAGAATTAATGGTACTGCCCTTAGAACGGTAGATTCCGCTAAATACCTAGGGGTAACAATTCGTAATAATTTGTCGTGGAATGAGCATATCGAGAATGTAATGCGGAAAGCAAATCGTATGCTCCGATTTCTAGGTCGTAATTTAAACCAATGCACTCCGGAAGTTAAATCGATTGTATACAAATCACTAGTGCGTCCTCACTTAAAATATTGTTGTTCGGTATGGGGTCTCCATCAAAAGTGGTTAAAGGAGGCATCAGAGAAGGTCCAAAGAAGAGTCGCCCGATTCTTGACCGGTATATATAGTGTGTGGGAAAGCGTAAGTGGGTTGTTGAAGGAGTTAGGTTTGGAAGACCTGGAACACCGAAGGCGTTGCTCTCGACAGAAGCTAATTGAAAAATTTACTACTGACATATTTCGGAATGACATCAAGCAAATATTGCTACCAGCAACATTCATATCTCGGAATGACCGCAAAAATAACATTAGAGAAATCAGGGCCATAACCGATTCATTTCGGTACTCATTTTTCCCACGAGCGATTAGGGAATTTAATAGAAAGGATTTACCGCGCGAGTAAACTTAAAATCCAACAGGCGTAGCTTTCGATAAAGCACTCCGGCCATCCTGATCTGGGTTTCGATGGTTTTCCCGGATCATTCCAGGCGAATGCTGGAGTGGTTCCGCACATTAGCCCATGGGCGCCTCCTGCCATATCCTGTATACCCCTTCCAAACTATTAACCTTTAGGATAGGTGCAATGCACCCTCCACCAAACACTTTTAGTGAATTGAGGAGTAATAATAATAATAAAATAGTAACTGACAATAATGCGTATCAAAGGATTTCGCGACATTTTGATTTCCTGTACATATTTATGGCAAGTTTCTTAATTACTGGCTGTATTGGCTCGTGTCGGAAATCTCGGTGTAAGTCTATTGTTCGTGTTCACCAAGAAGCATTTGCTGTGATCCTGATTACTTTGTTTTGTATTAATCGCAGTGTCTGAATGTGAGACTTAGCAGCGTACCTCCAAACCGGAGCTGGAGACGTCTTAAGTGGCCGAATGAGTGCTAAGTTCGGGTATTACCTTGGTGTAGTGTGCTTTGTCTGTTTAGCTGGGGGTATAGTTGTCTGAGTGTTATATTTGCTTTAGTAATCATTTGGTCTATATGGAGCCTTCATTTTAGCTTGGCGTCAAGTTTGACTCCAAGCCACTTAACTTCGTTCGGGAAATGAATAGGTTGATTGTGTAGTGTTTGCGGTTGAAAATGTTCGTGAATGCGTTTTTTCATAGGTCTTCGTGTTGCCTCGCATTTACCAACGTTGACTTTAATTCGCCATCGTGTGAGCCAAGGTTAAACTACTTTAAACGCGTGCTGTAAACTACTGTTTATATGAGCATTCCCTTTCTTTGTAATCCGTTTCGGTATATGTATGTCCATACCTTCCCACACTATATAAATAAATCGATGCCACATGTATTCAATGGTGCCCCTTCCTAACTTGAACGTATCGTAATTATTCCTCAGGTAAGTTCTGAAACACTCCTTTGAGGCCTTATCGAATCTGTACACAATCCTATCTTTTCCCCTTTTTCGCTCGGTTATTAATTTGATGGTTGCAATTAGCGCTTTGTGATCAATTACTCGATGAAATGTCGGCGAATAATTCTGGCCTATTTGTCTCGACAAGATCTAAAATGTTTTCGCTACCGTTATGACACCGCGTTGTTTCATTAACCATCTGCTCGAGATGATGATCTGAGAACAGATCGAGAATGACTTCAGAAGCAGCCGTATTCCTGCCATCAGTAACGTGAATGTAGTAACTCTAGTCGATATAAGTCAGGTTGAAATCACCTCCTAGTACTATCCAATGATCCTGAAAACGACGAGTGATATTTTTTAGTTTATTTCTTAACGCCTCAGAGGAAAATATGTAGGCTTTAGGTAGACTGTAGAAGGCACCTCCGCCATGCACTTTTAGCGAACCGCGGAGTAATAATAATAATAATAATAACAATTTTGTTCCCCCTGACTACCTTGATTTAATCCATATGATTTCGCAGACCGTATCGACGTCTATTTCATTACATGGGAGGTATTTCCCATCAGCTATAAATACACCACCTCCATGAGAATTTAATCTATCATTACGAAACGTATTCATACTATTCTTAAAAATTTCTGCGGAACAAATATCCGGTTTTAGCCAATATTCTGTACCGATTACGATATCTGCTTCTTTTTTACTAATAATGCTTTCGAGTTCAGGTTATTTGTTACAAACATTTCTAAAGTTAAATATAAGAGCTTTTAACTGTCGAGATTCTCTTAAGCTACTCCTAACGTGCGGTGTTGTACTTATTTGGGTTGTCTGTAACTGTATTTAGTGTCTCGCGTCTTCCTCCCTCAGCATAAAAGACCTCCCAGTGCACTCCATACGGCCCCTATAACCAACACCATCTATATTCAGGCCCGGTTGCTACGTCAAAAAACCATTCTGACGTCAGACTAGTCAGGGAAGACCGTTGAGTGGGTAAACATTTGTAAACTGTTGTGCGTGAGAGTTGTTTTTTCGTAGTTACCTGTGTTTTACAATATTTATTAGTGAATTGTTCTTCCTCAGAAATGGTATACTCATGCTGCGTTCTTAGATGCAATTGGAATTATCTAAAGGGACCGAAAATTGGGCTACTTCCGTCTCCTAAAGATTATGTATTATGCCGGCGATGCATATTTTCAATCCTCAAAAACTTTTCATCTCAGTTTAGTCCAAAGTAACTAACTTTCTGCTTTAAAATATTACATGTTTCTTTCGTCTTGTATTTTTATTGCTAAATTACTATAACATTAGTGGTCCGTCAGTTCTATAAACATGGATACATTTCTATAACACTGTTCATTTGTGTTAAATTTTAGTAGTTTGACTAGTTCATTTATATATACAAAATTCGAAAGTAGTTTACATCGCGATACACGTCGCCACTAGCAGCTTATTTACTAATAATAACCAAATTCGTCATAACTTATGCTGGAAGAAGGCCATTCTGGTCCAGGCTGCATTCCAACCTAACCACTATTCCTGCTAATATCACCACTACAAAATCAAGCAATACTTACACACAATAAATGCATCGGCACTACATTTCAGATAGTAGCATCATTTTCTGCATCAGGATTTCTCGTTTGCATAGCATAAGTTATCACAATTTTATCATACACCTTCAGTGTGAAACGGAATAGGACTGAAGCAAGCGCAATAATACATTCACTATATCATGACGTAAACATGATCCCAATATTCGCAGCAGCACACTTATATAAGAAATTATTCAGTTACAGCTTGTGAGTATTGTGTGGTACATGAAAATTTGCTGACAAATTAAAATTAATTTCAACTTTTGCGATGCAGTAATTTATGATAGAGAAATTAAAGCGTAATTATCACACTTCACAGATCAGTGGAAGGGCAGTTTAATATTACGATTGTTAGTACACTAACAATTTAGTACAGTATATTATCCGAAACGTCTTATTTTTGCTAAAGAATTACTAACAGTTAGTTGTTACTTGCAAGATGTTGAGATTCGTGTTGTGCTAAATAAGAGAAATTGATACACAAGAACCATTTTTGCTATTGCACTGTAACAGTCCCATTCTCCATCACTACGATTTAATTTTCTTATTATTTATAATGTTTATAACTGATACAGTTATCTCTTTGTGGCAGATTTTGAACTATATTTTGCAAAAGAAGGCCAATTTGCATTGATGGAATGGATATCGGAATCGAGAAACAACTAGAGGCATCAACTAAATTCATCACTACTTCCAAATTTCTCACGTAAACTTTGACTATTAAACTTTCAAGAGTAGAATGAGAATAGAAAAAGTATTAGCTGATAAGCGGCCAGGAATGCACTGAAAGCTCTTCTTTTTTGAGGCCTCTAACATTTACAGTTTACAATAATTCTAACTTCAAGCAGGCTAACTCCCTCCTAATTGTTTTAGCTTACTTTTTTGAATACTATGCCCATGCAGTGTTAAAAAAAGTTAAATGTGTATTACGCATTAAATGTGTACCAGTTGATGAGAAGCTATGCCTGTTTAGACTGACAAAAAACTAATAAGCACTAATATTTCCCCTTAGATTCAATAAATACGAGAAATTCTAATTACATTAAAGTTTATGAATTAATTTATTGTGATAAAAATAAGTATTTTAAAAGTTTTCATTTGAGAGAGGTGGCAACAGACTGGGTAACTCATAATATTAAGAGGCTGGTTGTACTCTCAATGACTGTGGATCTGAAAGAGGCTATTCAAAGTACAGTGTTCTGTGGTTCTTTATGTCAGGATCAGTAATCTGTTCAATTACTGGATTAAAGAATGATTTCTTCAGTAACATAAGGAAAATCAGACTTTGAAAAATGCAGTAAACAAATCCTCTAAAAGATGTACATAATCCAACTTAATTTATTTTATTTCAATGACTAGAATGGATTTGCTGTTTATCTGTTATTTTTACTTTGCATTGTGCTTATGTGATGTAATACATTTGTGACTAATTGTGAAATTCTTTTTAATTAATGTTGCACTTCCAATAAAGACCTAGCCAATCTCATTTGTTTACTCTTACTGTGCGTGAGTCTGTATGAAGTTTGGCTACCCACAGATGAAAAATTCCTCTTGTTAAATATTATTATGGTTTTAAAAACCAATATTAGATATTAATTTGATAAACTATTTGTACTCTCATTAAATTAAACAGATATTATCTATATGTCTACTGACGTTTAATACATATGCCTGATAAAGCGCAGGCTGATGAAAAAAAGAGATACTGATTTTTCGACAGCATGTGGAAGGGGAAAACAAACTAATGATCAATTTTCCTAACGGTAAATATATATCACTGAAATTGTCTTTATCAATAAATATCGATAATTTTTTTCTAATTGAAAAGAAGTGTCGCAGAAATTGTCTCTATCGGAAATAGTAAATAGATTAGTTCACTAGAATAAAATGGCTGTTAATTGTGACCAATTTATTTTCAGATGAATAAGAACGTTGAAACATTGCAAAGTTTATCGGAAGTTATAATGATATTTTTCAAACACTTTTGCTTCTATTTAGAAAAATGCTAAATAGAGTCCATCCAGGATATTTTGAGGTAAAAGGCTAAAAAAAATTCTTTTAGCTCAACAGAAAAACAATTACTATAATATTTTACTCGTGCTGTTCTGTCGTGTCTGACGGGAGCTTATGCCTGAAATGCGTGACGTCATAAACTGAGAGGCCAGACCTGCTCCTCTAGATGGTGTTGCTGTACCCCGTTTAGCCGATTCACTTGTGCAGTACATATTGAGGGGAACCCTACATGACTCAACCCTATGGTGAAAAATCGAGAAATCTGCAGCCAAGATCACCACAGAAACGTAGTAGTCTCTCGTTCAGCCCCGCGGTACAGCTCTGAATCAGAAGTCCACAATCACCTCTGTCTATGATACTGCAAATGGTTAGTTTTTGTGGGCCCAGTGGAAGATGAGGATGTATAATAGGGACAAGATGGTTAGTATTTTACAGATGCCAGGTCTGAAACATGAAGATCAATTAATAATTTATAATCCCGTAGTTACAAGTGCCCAGCGGCTCTGAAGCCGACATGTTTTTTCCGATATATCGATGACCATTTGTTGTGAGGCCCCATGGCAACAGGGCTCTAAATGAGTTCCTAGAACAGCTAAATGGAATTCGTCCCAACGTAAAGTTTTCAATGGAACTGGAAATGGACGGCCACCTACCTTTCGTCCATATGCTGATTGAAAGAAAACCAGACGGGTCGCTAGGACATAGCGTATACACAAAATCTACCCACACGGACCGGTACGTGGGAGCTACAGGTTTCCTCGACCCCATACAGCTTAACAGTGTTTTAAATACACTTGTACTTAGGGCTAGGACGATTACTGACAAAGACAGCCTACCACAGGAATTGGAACATCTGAGAACTATCTTCAGACGGAACGGGTACACAGAGAGGCAGATAAATAAAACAATTTATGGTAGGCCGGAGAACAGGAAGAAACGCCTAAGGCCTCCGCTTTTCTGCTATTCGCTGGAAACACTTCGGGGAAAATTGGAAGAATTCTCGCACGACATGGAATAAAATGTTTCTACCTACCACCAGCCAAAATACGGGATTATTTCCGTTCAATTAAGGATGACCTTGGTCTTCAAGTTCCCGGAATTCACAGCATTCCGTGTGAGTGTGGAAAGACTTCCATGGCCAAACCATCCGCACTGTACAAAACCGGTGTGAAGAACACAAATGCCATCTCCGCCAGGGACAATACAGCAAATGAGCGATCGCCGAGCACGTGTACGACCATGACTACAGGGTAGACTTTAATAACGTTAGGATATTGGCTAGAACTTCATATTTCTGGGATTGCGCGCCTAACAGCCAACAGCTCCTGGCTTCATTCAGCAACCGGCCGGCCGCAAGGAAGGTCGACCAGCGGACCACTGCCACGTCTGTCGTACCGGACCCAGCGAGGAGCTCACGTTACTCACTCAGCTCATCACCGCCCTTACGCCAAGAACTTCAACAACAAGGACTTAATCAGAAGACAGCCCAAAAATCCTACAACTGACAGCAGGAAAAGGATTGATCTGTGGTACTGCATGAACATAGTAGGAAACTACCCCTGATGACGGTTTGGTTTGGCTGACTTAGTGTCCGTCGGTCAGCCAACCAGTACAAATGTTTTCGCACCTGAGGAAGATTACGGAGCTACTAGTCGAAATATCGTTTTGACAACACAATCCGGCGGTACACCCATGAAAACTTCATTGTCCGTTCTTGTTTGTTGATGACCTAATGCAGTATAATATTTCATAGACAGAGAATTGTGAGCAAGTGGAAACACATCTAGACAGCATTGAATGAATATAAATTCCAAGAGGAATCAACTTATTAAATATACAGATAGGAAAATAAAGGTTTTGTCTGATTATCGATTGGAAGTGGAATCGATTGTTGAAGGAATAAAATAAATGCCTCCCGATATTAGTTGACAGCAATCTAAACTGTGCAGGGTACATTGGGGAGATTAGGGAATGGGTTTCGAGTATTGCATTTGTCGGAGAGGATAATGAGAGGTTGTGCAATGGAAGTAAAACTTTGTACTGGCCCTTGCTTAGAGCTTGTTGTATGATATGGGACCAACATTATAGGTGTCAAATACTGGTGTTGTAGTGGGAGCAATGGAGAGCATCTAGACTAATATTTTAAAAATTTTAAACGATGCGATTACTACCGACAATTGAAATAATCATAGAGTTGTGTTGGGAGTAATTGCAGTATAGAAGGCTGGTAAAGAGAGATGTGGGCATTTACAAGGCCTATACTGGAGAAAAGGTCTTAATAAATAATGGTGGAAGATTTAGAAACAACATGTGAAAGAGAAGAGAAGACAATTATAGTATATTCGCAATTGATTTTAGGTATAAGGAAATAGGAAAGTTTTCATTTGTAGGTAGGGCACTTAGAGGTTGGAAAAAATTACCTAAAGAGGTGATGAACAATATATCTAAGACTGTTAATGATTTTAAGGTAAAAGTATGTATTAATCGTAATCGGATATGTAGAGAAATTGCCACCAAGCCATGAGATCCATCGCAATTGATTAAGAATAACAAATATAGGTAGGAGAATAGCGCCGATAAAAAGGTTTAAAGTTACTCTGCCGTTCAGCGGCAAATATAAAATCAAAACATCGGTGGCACCAGCACTTCAAGCGTATTTAAGAGACGAAATTTAGATGGTTTGTGTCAATTGTTTCAAAACGGCGCCCCTTCAAAACCATGTAATACAGTTGATAGTAGTGTGCAGAGACAATACAAATGCTAGTGTGTGTGGCATCTTTGTTTTTATTACGATTGTTTATTATTTTGTCTGTGGTTAGAGTTATGAGGAAGTATAATTAATTTGTGAAAGTTATGTGTGATGAGCTGCAAAATCTAGCTGAGAGGCCTGGTAGAAGAGCAAGGAGAAGATTGAGAGAAGCATGCGTGAAGGAATCCAACAGGAAAAGAATAGAAATGTATCGGACAGTAGTTGCAGTATTTTTAGGTTAGTCAGTGATACCGATGCCTATTTGTTTAGATAGACGACGACGTTATGGTTGCTTGACAGTGTTAAAAATATTTCTCCTCTTACGATATTATAGGGTACTTGTTTATTATGTAATAGCAGTGTTATCAGTTAAATACAGTTAGTTTGTAAGCTGACCCAAATTTATCATTGACGGTTGCGTTTTACAGTTTACACTAACAGGTTGAATGGGTCAGACATTATGTTCAACTGATTAAGGCAGTGGGAGTTTTGATTTTCAAGCAGCAATACAGGTGGAAGTTATGGTTCGCTAAACATGTGGTCTAGACTAGAGTAACAACTGACATTTCATGGTACAGCATATTGTTTCAGGAATTTACCTTAATTTACATTGCTTTAATTAGTGCAATATTAATAATATTTTGGGCCTTCTGGAGATCGCGATTCCGCTATAACAACATTCACTAATGATGTCATAATACTGCTGTAGTCAGTCGCCAGACTATTATTTTGAAGCAGTAATTCCGTTTTAATACAGCCTGGACTATTATTTTCAAGCGGAGATTAGGTTGTAATACAGCCTGGACCAGCAAGAAACCCTTGAATGTACTTCCAAAAATTGTTTCTAGCGGTATCTTGTGTTTGACTACTGCAGTATTAGGACGCCAATTCCTTGCGGAATCGTGATCTCCAGTAATCCCATCATTACGTAAACTGCATGTAACTAGTTCCAAGTCCATCGTGATTTCTCTTGTTACCAGGGATGGGTGACTACTGGAAGCTTGTCATAGGACAGATAGGAGCAGCTCACACATTTTGATCATTTTGTTTAAAACAAACATTGTTAATTACTTTTTAACCATGTGTTGTATATTACACTGCGAAGATGGAGCAGGAGTTGGAAGGCATTATGTACTAGACATTCTATGCTTCAGTAATGAGAATGCACAGAGTGGCAAAATAGGTTGGAGTTATACCTGATAAGTTTATGGTCTAAGGTTGTGGGATGAGTGATTGCTATGCAGTTGATGGCTATAAGAGTTTTCAGTAAACAGGTGGGGTCTAGTGTAATCACTGGGACTTGTAAAGGAATTGTCCTTTTGGTCTGAAAATTGTGACACACGTTGGATAGATTATATGAGATTATATTAGAGCTGTAAAAGGTATACATACTTCACAAACTTCACTCAAAATAGCTGTAACGTTATACCATGAGTGACTGGGAGGAGCCTCATAGCAAAGTTCAGTGATCATGCACATGATCTGTGAACAATATTATTTAGGAATATATTGCCATCACAGCCATCAAAAATATAAATATGGAACAAGTTACACACATAAGGAACAGCCACAACTGTGAACCGTAAGAGAACGTTAGATGTATATGCGACTTCCAACCATAACAGGTATTACATTGTCAAGAAACATATCCGCATGTTGTTATATACGAGATGTTAATATTCTACAGCATTTATCGAAGTAGGTTGTGGCAACATTAACATAGGTTATGTTTAGGTTTAAAGAGGAGCAATATCCTTGTTTCAGCATTTGTTTGAAGGAATTTAGTTTTTATAGTTGAAATATAACCTATACCAAATTGGCATTTGGTTCTTGTTAAAGAATAATTTGCTAGAAATTTGGATTTATTAAACATTTATCATGATTTTCAAGCAAAATCATTAGTGGCACCTGTGGATAGATTGGAATGTAGCCAGAACCAGAATGGACATAGACGCTTCCTGTTGTAGCATTATGGACTTGATATTTTGTTTTACTATAAAGTTCAGTTGGTTCGATTTTCATCATTGGTGGTTATTGATGCTTTATGTTGCACATAATATTAATGTCGCTGTAAGTCACATTTGATAACAAATGGCATCATCTCGTCTCATTGCTTAGTGTGTAACATTATGGCAGTTTTGTGTGTGTGTGGGAGAGAGAGCAATAGTCGAAGGAATGTTTGTGTTATCATTATTCATTACTATATGCTTTCTCCCAGTCGCTTGCCGCTTAACGTTACAACACTTTTTGAGTGAGGTATGGATAGATTTTACAGCTCTAAGAGCAACATATATTAAATAGTATCACCCAACGAATGTGTGCAACAGTTTTCAGGGGTCTATTGGAGATCGTGATTCCGCTACAACAACATTCAGTAATATCGTTGGAATACTGCTGTAGTCATTCGCAAGACGTATTATTTTCAAGCAGTAATTCCGTTGTAATACAGCCTGGACCAGCATGAAACCGTTAACTGTACTTCGGAAAGAATTTCTAGTGGCGTCTTGCGTTTGACCACTTCAGTATTATGACGACAACTCCTGGCGGAATCACGATCTCCAGTAATCCTGTTTTCAGATCGAAATGACAATTCCTTGATGATTCCCAGTGATTGTACAACAACCAGTAGCTGAATGAGAAAGATGGTGTAAATATTAGATGCCTTCAGGGCCTACGATGATACTAATATAGTTAAAAAAAAAAGTGTAACATTGTTTGACACCAGAGAAGTGTGACAGTTTTTTTTCCTAACAAAATTAATTGCTTGTTATTACCATTTACGTTCTGGCCTCGCATTCGGGAGGACGGCGGTTCGAATCCCCGTCCGGGCATCCAGATTTGGGTTTTCCATGGTTTCCCCAAATCACTCCAGGTGAATGCCGGGATGCTTCCTTCAAAAAGGCCTTGGCCGAATTCCTTCCCATTCCTTGCCCCCATCCTTTCCCGTCTCTAAAGACCACGTTGTTAAAAAGGGACGTTAAACTGTTAAAAAAAAAAAAAAAAAAAAAAAAAAAAATTACCATTTAATTATACTGGGGTTTATTTGCTGGGTAGGAATTACCACATGCACTTTATGCACATTTCTGCTTTAAATTCTTTTATTGATATTTCATTCTGCACTTACCTTGTTAACTTTTGAGTCTATGGTTCTTTTTTACACAATTATATTAGCAAACTTTCCCAACCCCTTATGGTTGAAATCAAGTACTGTTTTATAATGGGCAGCCACATTGCTCGTGTAGTAGTGTGTCTGACAATGGCCCAAATGACTGGGGTTTGATGAAGCTGAAGATTTTTATTTGAAGCTGTATGTCTGAAATGGCTCCCCGGCATCACTTGACCTGCTGTCTAACAAATGAGGAAACTCGACAGGAAGATAAAGAATGGCACTGCCCCATCACATCCTTTCTAGTGCTGAAAAGATTGTAATGGGAATGTGTAGCTCTACCTCTGTGCGTACTGCAGGAATTGGCAGTAGCTGTAGGATCTCCACAAACTACCTTTTACTGATATACAAGGACGTAGCCAGGAACGGGCAGGAGCTACGCGAACCATGTTCGAGCGCGCCAACCCAGTTATTTGCCACAAGAAACATTTCTGTTGATGAGCACGGCTGTCGCGCGTGGCCACGCAACCCAACCAGGATTGCGTGGCAAACTATCCAGCCACTGTCTTTTCGTGCAGCCATTGTGGACATTTCACGTGCATGACTAGCTGCAACTTTCACTTTGATGCATCGCACTGTATAGTAGAAACCTAATGAAAAGTGATATGGTGGATATGGAAATTGTATTTTAATAGAATACAGTATGGTGAGAAACTCGTGGAAGACATGAGATATGAAGCCATTGATACAATAAACAAATGTTATGAGGAATGACAATGGTAGAGTTCCTAAAATGATTAATTGAGCCAGTGGATACTCAATTTCGGGAGGCGATTTCAATTACTGAAAGATACTGTAACTTCAAGATTTCTAGCAATTGGAGACTCGTGTACTAGCTTGCAATACCTTTTTCTAGTGTCAAAAACAATCATTTTCTTGAACAGTTCCAGATGTTTTTGACGCATTATGGAAAGCTCTGAAAGAATTTGCAAAGATAAGGTAATAGCACCCATTTTATACTAAATGTTTTATTGCTATTCAATTTTCTGTTGCCATTCCTAATGAGAACTTACTCCTTACTTAGGTAAAATATATTGAGTTAATCATGTCTTTTGGTGATTCTGTAGATTTGTTGATTGGCATTTAAAGTGATGGTTGTGGTGGTGATGGAGGTGATACAATTGGAATCTGATTAGGCTGCCAATTTACTATTACGCAAAAAAATGTTGGCACCGTATAACTGTATTAAAAGGTGACAGTTTTTGTTATCCATGGTAACAAACTGTTGATGTGCCACATGAGCCAACTCGAACAAAGTCACCTGAGTCTTAACTGCGCACAAGCCAAGCAAAGCCTGCAGGCTGACCCGACACGCACACAACGCATCGAATCGTTTATACTGTGACATCTCTGGAGCGCACGCTAATAATTTATTTTTTATAACATTGAATATAAGGAAGTTTTTTTTTTTAAAAAAAGTAATGAATTTGTATTTACCGTAAGGCTAACGACGGCTCTGAATAGCATTACATACAGTACCTACAAAAAGTAAGACTTTTATTTAATAACTATAGTTAGTTGAATTTGTTTGTATTTTATTTGTTTTTATTACCACTAAGCGATTGTGAAAAAGTCGATAGTGTAAGAGCTAATTTTGTGATAAAATATTTATTACTCTTGAATTTACAATATATTTGTCCTAGGTGTCAGGATTCGCCCGGATAGAAGTTGTGTGGGTACACTGCTTCCTGAAAATTACAACTTCTCTGTAGATGCTAAAGCCACTAATTTGAAATTTGTTGCTTGCAGACTTACATGCCTCTGCTAGTATATTATAATTAATTTGTTACTTGAACTTTCTGTCGCCAAAAATATCTATGAATACTGCAAAACATGTTTCATCACCTTATCATTAATCAGCAGCTAATGATGCTAAAAATTTATCAGGAAAAAACCAGTCGTTGTAATAACGAATACTGCTCATTAGAAGGAAGCGGAAGACAATTGACAAATCGTGTCATCTATAATAGCTTCAATTATTTTCTGTGGTACACCTTGCCTTTAAGAAGTAAAGAGCAACATCAAGGTGTTCTTGAAGACCTGCTGAAACTAAGAATTGATTCAAGTGTCTTAGTTTTGAAACAGCATATTGTAAACTTGGGATGAAGATAAATGAAAAGAAGAGCGAGCTTATTAGATACACAGATAAAAAGCTAAAGATTAGTTATGATTATAAAGTGGTGAAGGAGCTACTTACTGGAGTCTCGAAACTTTATAGCAGACTTAACTGGGCAGGACACATTGGACAGGTAATTGGAAAAGGGGTCAATATCCTTCACCTGTTGGAAAGAGTGTTGAGGGGATGCACTATAGAAGTAAGGGAATTGGGTTACAAAACTTTGGTCAGACCACAGTTGGAATATGGTGGTGTAGTTTGGGACCCACATTTTGGGTATCAAATACAGGAGTTGGTGCAGAGGAGGGCTGCCAAATTTTTCATTGGAAATTACCGCAAAACACAATCGGTAATTAATATGATAAAGGAGCTGGAGTGGGATTCATTGGAAGATTGGAGGAGGGTGAGGAGAGTCATGGGAATGTGCTAGGCTTATACTGGAGATGAAGCATGAAAGGACATTGGTGGGAAAATTAAGAGAGGTGCTGGGAAGGGTAAGGTTGACCATGACCACAAGCTGGTACTTGATGGAATAAGGGTGTTGCAAAATTTTCTTTTGTAGGGAATGGTTTAAGGGACTGGAATAATTTACCGGAAACGCTGAAAGAATTTGGAGTAAAAAATAGTAGAGGGCAAAAGTAGGTTGGAAGAGGAAAGTAGAAAGACCGGTGTGTATGGAGATTGCCAACGGAGTGGGCGCACCATCACAATTTTATCAATTATTATTATTATTATTAGGTTGTCTTGTATATATCCAGATTCAAAATGTAATCATTGCCCTGTGCGGCTTGGTCATTAGAAGTGAAATTATGCAGGCTACAAAGAAGGCTTATGCTTATATCGTATTGGCAGATGAGTCGTGTGACATAGCTGGGAAAGAACAGCTTTCCCCTAAAAAATCTGTTTAATGGCGAAGATAAAAATACAATTCCCAAAAAATTTCCCGAATTCGTAGAACTGGTGGCATTGATTAACAAATTATAGCATCAGAAATTGACCGGTTTTTAGAAAACGAAGGACATGGACCTGACAGGTGTGTTAGCCAAGGATTGAGGAGTGATATTGGTGGGATTCAAAAAAAATTTAATGAGAAATATAAAAAAAAAAGCCTTATATTTTCATTGCGCAAGCCACAGACTTAATCTTGTTGTAAAAAATTTAAATCAAATTACAGAAATATGGAACACAATTAGCACCATAGAGTACATCATAAACTTTTTACGGGGAAAGTACGTGCCAAATATTTTAGCTTTATATGGTACCTGCTGGTCTCAATAATATACTTGTTTTGCCATTTTTTATGAGAATTTTGAAGACATTGTCAATGGACTTTCGAATGTTTCTAGAGAAGGGAATGATGCGGCGAGGAAAGGTGCTTACCACTTGAAGTTTCACTGCTACGAAATTGGATTGAATATTCAGGATTATTGGAACCTGTTGCCACTGCATTGCAATCAAAGACGATCGACATGTATACATCCATGGATCATATTTAGAGTAATGTCTGTCATAAAAGATTATCACAGCAACGCATACACGGAGAGCTAAAATATTTTAAACACATATACCAGATCTGCAGCTCCCATTGGAACCTATTTGAAAGTCTGGCACATTTTATCTGTCCAACAACGTAGTTCCAATCACCCTACTGAGTCTATACGATTTTTGAAAGGTATCTATTTTCATACCGTATTTAAATTCCTTAATGGCATCTCTGGAACAGTGTTTTGGGATTATGCATTGCACTTTTACATGTTTTGTTTTAAATCTAACTCTTAGTCATTTAGTAAATAATCAGTTGAGGTAAGTTTTCAGTTTCAGATCACATTACATGCCTTACAGTAAATCACATCATTTTGAAAAATAATCTATTTCTCTAACAAGCACTGAAACTATCACTTTATTTGCAAAGAATTACATATACAGCTTTCAGCCGAGAAAAACTTTTCTGCCTCCTGGTTTTTGAAAAACTTAACAACTTCTTGCACTTTTTTGAGATAATTATTTCTGGGAATCACCTCAGTATGTGGATGAACCAGTGTTACAGTCATGCTTTGTGCTTCAATTGTGGCGTCCAGGTCTTCATTGTCTACGTCTGAGTCAAAGTTGTTTCTGTGCCTTCAATTTCTTTCAGTAGTTTTCTTTTTTGGGGGGGGGGAGGGGGTATAAAACGTCGACAACTGCCAATTGTGTGCTGTGTGAAAAGTACAATTGCTGAACGTTTTCTCTAACACTTGTTCCGTCAGATATTTTGTCGATAACATCAGTTTCAACAGCAACACCAAAGCTTGTCAGTCGTTCTTTGACCAAACTGGCGCAATGCTCCGTGGTTCATGAACCGTGTTTTCTAAGCAAGCTGATATTAAAATGTGTTTCTTTGCGTAGAATATAAACGTTCAAATATGATTTTTTGGAATGTCCACTCATCAAACACTCAACAAAAATCTTTGACATTGTTTCTTGAAATATTCAAACTGAACAATTATGTCAACTTTTAGTGTATTTAAAAACTTTGTTACTATAAGATCTTATAGAGTTAGCAGAATTAGGAAACTGAAATCCACTTTTTGAAAAGAAATATCTCAAATATAATGACATATACTTTAAAATAAAATCATCTTACCACATCATTTATTGAATAGATTTTGAAATAACTATCAATAGTTGCAACCATCTTTTTGTATTGTTTCTACTTCCTCCTCAGAAACAACTCTAATTGTATCTTTTGTGTGTGTACGATCTGGGAGCTAGGTTTGCAATAGGGTGACATAACTCAAATTACAGTAATGTACACAACAAAAACAAACTCGAGTTCTTATAAAAATGTAAAAGTGAATCTATTTACTTATGATCACTAAGGTCGACGTAAACACACATTTGTTGCCGTTAGTCAAATGTCAACTTGACTGGTAGAGGTAAACGGGGCAATACAACCAGCAGAGAGCGACTCGGACTGGAAAGTGACGACAGGGAGGCAAGGTGGTGAAAACTGAAACATGTTTTCACACCATTTTACGGATTGCGGATCCGATTAATTAGGTGCTGGATCTGCCAGACTGCCAAATGATACGGGATCTCATATTGTTGGATTGAAATCCCTAGCTACATTCTAGTTAAAGATTAAGTGTGGTATATCATTGGTTGATTTTTTAAAAACCTAAAAAAAAAAAAAAAAAAAAAAAGTCACACAGTTTCTGCTAATACTACAATTTTGATTATGAAGTCGAACTATGGTATAAACTATGAAAGGAAAAGGGTATGACAACAGAAAATGATTGAGAGCTAGACCTTTTGAAAGAGTTAAATGGGGCAGTAATATCCTTTTCTGTGACAAAAACGCAATCCTAATTTCCTTGTCTCAGCCCTCTAAAACAAGCAACATAAAGAGTCCTTCTCTATAGTGCGCCTTGTTAAAATCATGGATGTAGGAAAAGAGAGGAGACAAGGTGTTGCTATAACTGTGAAGCCGCCTATAAACGCTGGATCTGACTGCTCATGCGCGGCGGCCGTATTAGCGGGTTCAAAACATTGGTCGGTTTTATTACCTTCCTTGCTGTGAACATTTCATGTTCTGATATTTCAAAGTGTTTTATAATGGCATCTTGTGCTGCCTATGGTAGCACACAAAGAATAAATAAGAAACAACCTGGAATAACATTCCATAGGTAAGTCATGTTCTAATTATTGTTCTTGAAGTGTTTGTAACGTGGTGTCTGCAAGAATGCGAGCTGTCATAGATTTAAAATGCCTGTTGAAAAAGTTTGTTCATAGCTTTCAATAGAACGACGGCGTTATCAGATATTTGTTGATGCTGAGAACCATTGTATCTTACTATTTTTCACATGTGGATCAAGTTTACATTGCAATGCAGCAAATAGATTATTCTACGTGCTTTAGTCCAGTTGTAATTTATATTGAAAGTGTGTGATGAAATTTATTGTGTTAATTTGTGCTATGCGAACTATGAATCATAATGAAATCCAATTAGCCAAAATGTAATTTGCAATAAGTTTCATGTTTTTAGTTGCATTTGCATTGTTTGACTTTTTTTGGGGGCAATATTAAGTCAAATTGTCATTAGGTTGAAATGCAGCCTGTAGCAGAATATTCTTTTTATAGCATAAGGAACAAATCATTTATTTGTAATTAGTAATTTCATGAGCACCATGTTTATAACACAAGGTGTATCGCGATCCAAACTGCTCCCATTTTACCTTGCGACTTTTGATATATCGCAGCAAGGTGTTGCACTGGGTAGTTCTATTATTACCGTGGTGCCACAATCTGATGATGAATTGTTATGTAACTTAACGAAACTAATTGAAAGTAAAGAACAAAATTTTTTAATATCTCGCTTAGTTCTCTTTTCTTTTGCCCAGGCCGCATTTCGACCTAACCACCTCACTTTTGAGACAGTATATGTCGAGAACTAAGAGAAATATCAACAAAATAAATATTCTTTATTTTTGATTTGTCTCATTGAGTTCCATAAGAATTCATCATCAAATTGTGGCGCCATGGTAATGATAGAATCCCCTTGCACTGATGCTGCTGGCGAATTTAAATAGGTCTATCCACTACCAGTGCAATATCTTCTGAATAAGCCGTGAATTCTTTCGAAGCCTATTTTAAAATTTCATATAGGACTTGCTTCCATATGTTAATAGGTCTAGGCCTATTTTTCTTGATTTTGTAATCTTTCCCATCAAAGATTATGAAAGGATTAAAATTACTGAAATAGAATGTGGAAATATAATTTGTTTGTACATCTATCTAATCTATTTGAAATAGCAATATGACCCTTTTTTGCGACTGTAGGGAGAAAAACAGTTCTTTCAGTGTACAAAATTCCTATAAAAATTATTTACCAGCTTTGTCTTCTTAAATTTTAATGTTTGTAGTTAATGTCAATTAGGGTATTTATAAATGTCACCCCATAAGTCTTCATTTTTAGTAATGCGAAGGTTAAAAATGAAGGAATTCTTCCGTTCTATATACATTCCCTGTGTTTCTTGGCTCTACCAATATGGTGACCTCCCCACCCCACCGCTCTCCTCTTGGCTTCACTTTGTTGTATGGAGAAGGTCCCTTGCTTTGTGTCCTCATTTCTTTGCTCCATGGTTAAAACCATGGAAGATAGTGGAGATGACACAAGGGAACTTCACCACGCACTGGAGTGAAACCGGGTATAGAGAAGTAGGGTGGGGAGGTCGCTATATTGGTCAGCCGTAGAAATGCAGGAATAAGCACAAAAACCTCAAGGGAATCATATGACACCGTAGCACCGCAATTTGATGATGGACTTGATGAGACAGACCAAAAATGAATAATAAATTTTTTGATATCCTGCCTATTTCTCAAAAAAGTGAGGTGTTTCGCTGAAAAGTGATGTGTTTTGGGTTGAAATTTAGAAGAAAAATTTCCCCAAAGTCAAATTTGATGATAGATTCTTATGTAAACACGACGAGATAAATCGAAAATAGAGAATAAAATAGTTCGCGAGATATACTATCTCCAAATTGAGGTGGTTAGGTTGGGATGCAGACTGGAACATAATTTTGCTGCACATGCAGATTGGGTGTTGTGTTTTTTTTTTTAAAACTAATCGTTGTGGTTAGGTTGAAATGTGGCCTGGACCAGAATAAAAACGTCACCAAAGGCACGAGGAATTATACCTGTAACTAATTTTTGATAGTTGATATCTAAGAGAACCAAGGGAGAGATCAAAAAATTTTACTGTTGATTTTCGATTAGTCTCATCAATTTACATGAGAATCAATCATCAAATAGCATCGCCATGGTCATGGTAGTGCTACCCACCTCAACACACAAAATTCAACTTAGCTAGATTTCAGGCTACTATAACATTGGCGATATCGGGATTCCTAGTTCACTTAGCATAAATTATCACAACTAATTTCAATATATACCTTCAGTATAAACTGCTATTGGACTGATGCACGTGCAATAATAAATTATCACATTTAATTTCATTGAACGCTTTCAGTGTAAACTGAAACTGGACTAAAGCATGCAGAATACCATATTCACTGTGTCGTGATGTAAACTTGAGCCACTTAAATTAAACTTCCAACTCTTGTCTACAATAAGGCTAGCTTTTCAGGTGCAAAGTAGTAACATATGCCGATTGTCCACACTACACCAACAAACATTTGAGAACGACAACATCCTACTGAGAGCAATGAATAAATTTATAGCCCTAATGATGCAGTTACCTATCACACTTCAAGAACAATAATTACAATGTGACTTATTTATGAAATGTTATTCCAGGTTTTATCCTATCTTGTCTGTTTGTGAAACCATATGCAACACAACTTGGCATTATAGAAAACTTTGGAATATTAGAAAATGAAATATTCTCAGCAGCAGACACAGTGCAAAAAGCCCAATGTTTTGGGGTTATTTCTATGGCCGCCACGTGCCACGCATGCGCAGTAGGAGACGTGTTTTTATATGAGGTTACACAGATTTAGCGTTATTTCGTCTCCACTGTCTTCATTGCTCCATGGTTAAAACATGGCTGAGGACAACGATGCCAGAGAATCATCTAGCTGTCTGTGTATGCTTAGTGTACACAGAAAATTTTTATAAGAAAATTGGGATAAAATTACAGATGAAGTTGCTCAAAAAATTACTGTTAGTGTAATTATAATATACAGAGTGTTACAAAAAGGTACGGCCAAACTTTCAGGAAACATTCCTCACACACAAACAAAGAAAATATGTTATATGGACATGTGTCCGGAAACGCTTACTTTCCATGTTAGAGCTCATTTTAGTTTCGTTAGTATGTTAGTACGCTCTCCTGACCTCAACCCTCTTGACTTCCATTTATGGGGGCACTTGAAAGCCCTTGTCTACGCAACCCCGGTACCAAACGTAGAGACTCTTCGTGCTCGTATTGTGGATGGCTGTGATACAATACGCCATTCACCAGGGCTGCATCAGCGCATCAGGGATTCCATGCGACGGAGGGTGGATGCATGTATCCTCGCTAACGGAGGACATTTTGAACATTTCCTGTAACAAAGTGTTTGAAGTCACGCTGGTACGTTCTGTTGCTGTGTGTTTCCATTCCATGTTTAATGTGATTTGAAGAGAAGTAATAAAATGAGCTCTAACATGGAAAGTAAGCGTTTCCGGACACATGTCCACATAACATATTTTCTTTGTTTGTGTGTGAGGAATGTTTCCTGAAAGTTTGGCCGTACCTTTTTGTAACACCCCGTATATTAATTAATTAATAGAATATTTGTGTATTGCATTAATAAACACTTTTGTAGCATGCATGTTATAAGTTTTCTATTGCCTGCCCCCCCCCCCCCTCTTTTTTTGAACAAAATCCTGGCTGCGCCCTTGCTGATATATGATAATAATTTTCTCTTGGCTTCCACTTACTATACTTAGCCCTACATAAATATCAATCCAGGCATCATACAAATTTAATCTTGTTACATATGCACCAATTCCTTCCCCCACTTCCTGTCTTTCAATTACTCCGAACCCAGATCCTTTTTGATATTAGTTACCAAGTATTTTCTGCAACGACTTCTAAATAAAACTGGGTCTACTGGAAATAGCAATACTTCTAGAACATACTTGCTACTGTATGACATGTCATAATACTTCTATAGTCAGTGGCAAGACTTATTATTTTCAACAAGTTATTAGGTTGGAATACAGCTTGGACTAACATGACACTGCTATAACTGCTTTCCGAAGCAGGTCTAACAGTGTCACAATCTCTGGCAGCCCTGATAAATGAAGCTGCTCCCAGTTCCACCCCCTCCTGCTTGAGGACCCCACACCAAAGCACCATTTCATAGCCCCTTTGCCTTAATTTCCTCTTAAATCCTGGCATTATCCATATAATGAATATAGTCCTGAGAATTGATCCTTTTCTGGCATATAGTTTATAAAAATTCTTCTGGGATGTTCAGTTTGATAAGTTCTGCCAAGCGTGACATTTTGACAGATACCTTTGCTGTCTTTATAAAGTGATGTGGTAGTTTGAATTGGTTACTGCGACTACACAACAGACCGATTGCCTCATGGTTCTCACTTAGTGAAGTATTGCAGATGGTACTCTCCCACAGGACAGCTGCATCTTCTTTGTCTTATGTGCTACTGTTGCAGACCATGAATGATGGGCCACTAAGCTTCACTTAGAACGAGACCACCGTCTCTGTTGTTGGTGCTAGAGACGGGTAGGCCTGGACGGATACGGTTCCGCGGACCAGTGTAAGTAGCGCTAGGGACTGATGTACATCTGAGTGCGAGTCAGACCTGTATCCGCACAAGTGTCCCGAGTGGCCGGAATGGGAACCGTGGACGGATCTGCAACCAGACCTGGAGCTGTTCACACTTCTCACTCAATTTTTCATCACAGTTCCGATTTGAAACCTGTTTTGAAGAGTTTAATATTGGATTACATTTCCATTTGAAGATAATATTATTACCGAAAAATTATTTCTTAATCACCAGTTACTAGCAGATAATTATAATAACTATTAAATGTCTATAGGTAGTTAAAACTTGGCATTAATTAATTGTATTTCATGGCATTCTTTTAAGGTGAGGAGTGCTTTACATGCTAAATAAGAATGGACTTATAATGTTACTTGTAATTTTAATACCGAGCGTGGTGGGAGAATGGTTAACATTCTGGCCTCGCATTCGGGAGGCTGCCAGTTCAAATCCCCGTCTGGGCATCCAGATTTGGATTTTCCCATGTTTACCCAATTCACTCAAGGCGAATGCCGGGATGCTTCCTTCAAAAAGGCCTTGGCCTAATTCCTTCCCGTTCCTTGTCCCCAGTCCCATCCTGCCTCTAATGACCTTAGCCGACGACGAGGCGTAAAGCAATAAGTAAAAAACAAAAGTAATTTTTATGCGGTTATAATTAAGATCGATCTCTCTTCCAAGGGTTTCCAAGGCACATTATGGTATATATTGCGTAGCATTATTCCGAGTTTTTAGAGCAATATTTTAAAATCAGATATGAAAAAAATTGCAAATTCAGCCATTTCTAGAATGTCTAACAATGGCTCAAACAATCGGTTATTATTACTAACAGTTAAAACTTGCAAAAATACTTTGCAATTAAATAGGAAATAATCTTAAATGAAATTGCAAAGAATTTGAAAGTTTTTGAAATTGCACTGAATTTTTTTTTTTTTTTTTTTTTTTTTTTTTCTCCAAAGTTACAGTAGCTGGTGTAATGTAACATGTTAATGTCATCTAATTAAAATGCTTGGTTTCACACTCAATTCAGCACCCACCATAACATTTTATACACTCAATCAAAACAATTTCACACAATATACAGAACAAAATACTATACATTTCAGTATCAGTTTATGTAATTTCACACTCACAATTTAAAATAACTAAGTTATACTTGCAGTTTGGTTTTTTGTTCATTTATAATAAACTGGTTCTTAAGCTTGTAGGTTGTGGAAAACTATTAATTGTTTCAAAATGTTGAGTCCTTAAAATGTTTTAGTAAAAAAAAACTACCAGTAAAAAAAATATTTTTTTTTGTAGCAATACTTACAATACTACTATCAAGATTTAATTTTTCTTAGAGGCCCACGGAAATTTTCATTATATTTTGGTCATTATCAAGTCTGATTATACTGTGATTTTATAATATTACGTAAAATTGTGAGTTTCAGATAAAAATAAAATTATCACAATTAATATTCTTTCATTTCATAAATTAATGGATGAACACATTATAACTCATATTGCAGTTCTCCTCGGTTGGATTTACATCAACCATACGCTCTGCCTGCCCGATTGTAGAGACAAACCCATACAGGTCTGCCAGACACGGAACCTGGATGCAGGTCCACAGAGCTGGATGTACATCCGGATCAGACTTCTTTAAAATCTTGGACCTGCCCATCTCTACTAATCACCAGTGATACTCTAATTATTGAATCGCAGAAGTATGAAGTCAGAGTCAAAACTTCAGTTGTGTTGAAATCAATTCTGTGGATGTTTTTCCACAGCACGTTATGCTATTGCGGATTTGTTGAGCTTTGGCAAGCGCAAATGTCACTGACACGCCGTGTGGCATTCCACTACGATTTGGCTCGTTTGACCGATGTATATCTTGCCTCGAGGCAGTCGCAGTCAGTGTCTTTGAAGTAAATACTTCAACCTACTTTTTCACCTGATGAAGTCGACGAACGTGCTGTCAACAGCCTGTGTGGCAGAACTTGTCTGGCTGAAAACCTTAGAAGAATTTTTTAAAATTTAGTAGGCTAGGGAAAGTAAACCAATCAATCACCTCAGATGAAGGCAGGAAGGCCTAACACACTAACACATTTTACAATATTTTGTTATAAAACTGTATTAATGACAAAGGGATCAAATGAGAATACAGAGTCTCACCCAAAACTATTCCCTCCTTCTGTTTCCCCCCATCCTCTGTCTTTCTTCAACTCTATTCCACACTCCAACAACCATACACGCGTGGAAACCCGAACCATGAGAGAACTGTTCAGCAACTAGAATACCATCAACCTGCCATCTAAGGGCTTATCCAACGTGGTTACGGACTGTATTGAAAATGATACCGAGGCCCTAAGACAGCTGGGCATCACAAGTACCCGTCTTGCACACTCCACAAATCCAACCGTCTCCATTTACCAGAAATGCGCGCTCTCCTTGGTCTGCAGGCCTCTCTGTCACTACTCGCTCACGCCCACCACAAGGGTAGCAATCCCTAATGACCAAAAGGACTTCTGGCTCCGGTGGATCAACATCTCCGAGCTTTTGTTTGGAACCTCCAGTGTTTTTCCACAGTCCCCGTCCCTCTACCTCCATACTGCTCCCTTTTTCACCTCTTTGTGTACTAATGTCACCAACTATCGGGGCCTCAGTTCCTTCAAACATGTGGCCCCCACACAGCATCCCCCAACTCTTCCTTTCAAACATTTTTGGCTCACCTCATTCTCTATAGCAACTACTTCTGTCCCAACCCCCAAGTTTATCAAATTCATGGCACTACCACAGGTACTCAAATGACCCCTATCTTATATCAACCTATTCCTGGGCGCTCTGGTGTTATGATTCTTGATTAAAATCCCACTCAAACCCCCTTTGTGGTAACCACCTCCGACATTTCCTCAATTCCCTTAAAAATGGCTATTCCATCAACTTCACTGGGACTTATTCCCACACATGTGTATCAACTTCCTTGATGTGGAGATTCTTCAACAGCCCTAGCACCTTTGCATCAAACCCACAAATTTATAATAATATCTATGTTTTAACACTTGCTATCCTTTCTGCACCAAATCCCTTCCTTACAGATTTGCCACCCACGGCAGACGCATCTGTTAAAATCGAGAAACACTTCTCAGGTTGTCCTGAAACCTAACACTAGCCCGTATTTCGAGCTGCTACCACAAAAACAAATCTCTCGTGCTATCACTTACTGTTTGCATCACTACTCTTTTCGTGCACCCCAAACACCAGGCTCTACTCCGACACAATTCTCTCGAGGTCTCGAGTCCAGTAACTGAATCTGTGTTACTTTCTTCTCTCCTGAAAGCCCTTCCCACTGCCCATCACAAGTGCTTTAGCAGACCACCCAATCTCAAGAACATCACAAATACTCAACAGCTGACTTTCCCAAACTACCACACAGATCCTTCCTAGGTTATATACCACAAGTCATATTGCGAGTCTCCGTACGTACACATCTCTCATTCCTCTGCGTTTGTACCAAAATATTGTAAAGTTTGTGTTAGTCACAGCACTACTGCCTGCATCTGTGGCGAGTGTGGGGTTTACTTTCTCTATAATTCGTACAATATTTTACATATATAATTAATAAACTAACTATTTTGTGAATAGTTTTATTCCACATATACCTACCCAAATAAATGTTCTGTCAAAATCCTTTCTCTTCAGTCCTTTACCATTTCAGTCCATTTATTCATAGGAATGCCACTGCAAACAACTTGGTTTATTTGACAGTAAACCTACAACAGAATCATTCATTAGAGTAATTAACAGCAATGATCCATATACTCTACCTTCACTTCCACTACCGTGTGTGGTGGGTAAGGAGTATCACTCATGCTTCACATTCGTGAGGAGACGGGTTTGAATCCCTGTCCGGCAATGCAGAAATATTCATGCTTTATTAAGCAATTAGAATTTAACCCCCGCAGTTAGAAACTAGAGTAGCTAGCAGTAAAATTTACATCCCATTCATACTTTGTGTAATTAAAGCTCACAGCCAGATGTGTAATGTGGCAAAGCAGTAACATGTGATCCTTTGCCGTTGTCCAGAAAATCGGCATTGAAATATTCAGTTGTATTCAAATGCTTCCTACCTTCAGAAACTGTCAAGGCTATAGTGGAGCAAGGAGCAAACTCTTAAGCCAATCGTTGTCAGATTGAATCTCGCTAGCGATAACATTTTTAAAAAATATTATAATTGTGAGATGATGAGGTGAGTGAGGATGATAAAAAGTTACCAACGTGCCCTATGAAGGTCATTCCTCCAAAGTGCACTCCTTTCATTCCAGTCTTTAGACATGTTTATTTACCAGCTTATTTAGTCAAGCAAGACCGTTAGATCAGTCCCAAATGGGAGTATACGAATCCAATTGATCGTCCACCACCAGTTGTTTTTTCCAATTTTTTGCGATACTATAAAATACGTGTGGTTTCCAACACACCTGACGGACCATAGAATATGCCTTCAATGTTTTGAACTCCATTCAGCTATAGCTGTGATGGCAACAAATTTGTCGATACATACTTTATATTGGTGAATATCAATAAATAATTTCCTTCCAATACTAAGCGTACTACAGGAGACAGTTAGATCTCTATGGCAAACCTTCATTAATCGATTTAAGCGATTTGACCGAATTGTTGGACATTTTATGGTCAAGAAGTTAATCAGTTCCAGCGATAATTTTGTCTTTAACATCACTTACATATGCCTATACAATGAAGACAGTAGAACAAACTGTTTTGATAATAGTAGGTCTGAATAGCATTTTTAATCAGTAACTGCTACACAAACTAGTTTTATCATGTCGAAACTTTCGCTTGCTTTCTAACTTAAAAGTAATCCTTGGAAGATGTACTTTTTCATGAAATCGTTGAAAATTTTTACCAGTTCTTCAAGCACTGATAGATTGGGTGTTTACTTTCAAGTAGTATTTGTCAATAATGTTGTATATGCCATGGTCAACAAAATCAATGTTTTGAGAGGATTAACAAAAATAATTTCAGACTAACAGAGGACTAGTTCATATTCATATACTGTGGCTGGATTCCTTCCAATCCTTGGGAAATAATCTTTTCCATGATATTTCATAATATATATCATATTTAAAGAATCAATTGCTAAAAAATAGACCAAGGAAATATTTGCCTTAGTTTATCGATACGTGCATCCTCTCCATTCTTTTAGCTTCTCAGTTGATATATGGAGTGACTTTAGTGATCCACAGTACAGTCAACACAAGAAGAACGTAACGGTTCGTCTGTGGCTGGACTCGAACCGTCTACTCCAGGAACTAAACGAACGCTAGCCACCATGTTTCCGGGTCGGCAGTGGCACACGCGATGTCTACTGTGCTAGCGGCTGAGACCTACCGGGACGGCAGCAGAGGTGGCAACAACTCCTATACGCATGTTGACCATCATTACGTTTCCTTGTTCCCAGTTTCCTGTGTTGTCTCATAAACAACAGTTACAAAATATGAAAACAATGGATCATGAATTTATGATCTTCACTAGTATCAGCTTGTAAAATTTTCACACTTGTGTAACTTCTGGTTGTATTCTGGGTTACCAGATGACTGGTAACAATTTCCCCCTTAAATCAGCGCGAGTTCTTTACAGTCTAGTGTTAGAAGAGCTCACCGTGGTATTAACATCAAAATGAGGTGATAAATTGGTCTATAGAAATAATTTCAAGTAGCAAAAAGTGTATAAATTGTTAAATGAACCAATTATTTCGTACATGTCCGCTAGCAAACGCAGCAGTTTGTTAATTACCTAATGTTTTCAATCCACGTCCTTGGATATTTACCAATAGTTTTATTATTATTATTATTATTATTTTTTATAGAATTGCCAACCAGCATTTCACCTGTCCTTTGAGTTTTAACAGCAGCACCCATAGAATATTGCTAAAACGAGAAAGCCGTATTAGTTTTTTTTCTTTTGTCTGCTTACTAAACACCACTAAAACCACAAAGGTGAAAAGGCTATGTGAAATTGTGTCTTCATCTATTGAACCCTCATCGTGTTTTGTTTTAAAAGGAGTATTCAGTGTGCTTTAAGCAGTTTTCGATATTAATGGTAGGTGAAAATATGTTTTTTGACGCTAAAATACTGTCAACTCAAACTGTGTTGACGACATCTTGTGTCACCAACAACAGTAATTTAGTTGCAAGTTTTTCAGTATGTTTCTAAAATAAGTTTAAATGTAGTAGTAAAAGAACCACATGTCCTAATAGCACACCGCAAAATTAACTAACTTAAAAAATTTGCAGTTATTTGTCAATGCTCTCACTTAAAACTACCTTTTCCCAGAATAGTTATACATTGCAAATACTGATTTTGTCATTAATATCTAATTATTATAAGTGAAATATGATCTGTATAAAGTCTTCCTTTCTTTTGAACCTAGCGTTTGTTTACAATCAATGTTTTATTTGAAAACAGTAACTTTTTATGTTCTATAGGGTCACTGATTTCTCTTAAATGTTTAAAAAAATTAAAATGAAGTGCACTCAATGACTGAACAACTCTTTTATTAACAAAATATAATCCATATTTTTGTTTTTAAAACAAATATATTAAAATATATTACTTTTTTGTGAGGTGAGTGCGTCTCAATTTTGGATTTTCACGTGACTGGGTATAGGATTGTGTAAGCATATGTTTAGGAAGGGATTGAATAAGTTTTGGGAGGAAATATAGTGATGAACGATTCAGATTGTTCTGATACATATGAGCATGGTAGTACCACCAAAAAATAACCAAAGACTCGAATTCATCTACCAGTTCTGTCCTAGTCTTGAGTCCATTAATCAAATCCTCTGTTGCAAATGTGACATTACTATTTTCCTTCCTGAAAATTCACATTCTCCTCTCCAATATCCATCCCATCATCCCATGCATATGTCATAGCAGACCACCCAACCTTAAAAATGTCCCCCCCCCCCCATAAATAATCTCCTGACTAATAAAGCACTACATGGCTTCTTCCCCATGCTACCAACACCACAACTCATCTTGTGTATCAGTTTACTTGCCTTATTGGGATGGATGGTTTACAACTCAAACTACTAAAGTTATCAGTCTTCTAGAATCAATCATCCATTCGAGACTTTGTAGATTCTTGATACTAGACTGACTTCAACCTGTGGTAATAACCCAATTTGTTAGGCCAATCACTTTTTTAAAATTATATTTCTTTTTTATTACTTATTTTTTTCTTTTAAAAGAGTTGTTTATCATGTTTCTAGTGGTATTGCAGTCCCATAGTTATTCTTTCTGCAATATGTTTCCCTTCCTCCCAATTGATCTCCAACATTCAGAATCATATTCGGTCAGTCATGTGGTAAGTTTTGGTGTATTTCATGATTAAACTGAACCTAGTGGTTGCGAGGTAATTCGGGAGAACATAGGTTCCATCTATCCAGATTTCAGTTTTATGTGGTTTCCCAAATGAACTCCAGGTAATTGGCTGGATGGTTCTTTAAAAAAGCTGTGGCTAAATCCTTCCAGTTCATTGTCTACAATCCTCCCCCCCCCTTTAATTATCTCAGTGAGGTGTAAAGCCATAAGTGGCAACATGATTTACTGGTAACCTTAATTATTGTGTTGATGCTTTCCTCCTGCCTTCAGCTTTGAGAAGTGATGGTTTGTTTCTCTATCCTTTTTTGTCTTTGTTGTTTAACTATCAAATGATATGTCGAGATATTTAAATTTCATTGCTTCAACAATTAATTCTCTCCATCATGTAATCGTTCTTTCTATAGTTTATCCTCATTCCACATTTACTTATACAACTAGTTAGAGTGTTAAACTCCCTCTGTAATTATTCACAGTCTTGTAATTTTAATCATGTTATGCAATATCATCCTGAAGCAGCCCAAGTTCAAATTGTTTACCAACAACAACAAAATTTCATTATAGTGTGTAATTAATAATATTGTACATTATGTAGATGTGATAACTTACAACTGTGCTTCTCTTTTTGATGTGAAAACTTCTGTAGGTTCATTAGACTATGTTTGGACGATGTAAATCTATGAATTTGCAACTTCCTGTAACAGACATGCTTTGACCAGTTGCGCGTATGATATGTGCGTTGGATGCTTTTTTGATGGGTAAACTCTTACAAGTTCGTGTCGCCTGCGTGCTAAGTCTTTGACAGCAGTGAAAGTATAGATTATAGATCTGATATAAAAATGAATGTTTGTTGTTTTTTTTGCCTTTCTTCATACAAACACACAGTTTTTATCTGATTTTGATGGCACTTTGCATACATATACTTTAAAAAAAATAAAAAACACTGTTTACATTTGATTTACAAAAACCTAAACCTTCTACTTCTTTCCCCATTCACCTTAATTTCTGTCAAAACAAAACAACAGTTTTTATCTGATTTTGATAGTACTTGGCACACGTATACTTCAAAGCAAGGAAGTCTCGTAGCTCAGTGGTTAAGACACTTACTTCCGAAAGTTTCCCTCTCCGGCTGAAAGTTTGAGTCCCATGGTGAGCAGGAATTTTTAGGAGTTGTATTTGATTACATGAGCTATGCCGGGATGTTCCGCGGTTCTGATGCCACATTAAACTGTAATCCCCTGAGGAAAGGAATTCGCCTCCCTGCCTCTGACTCGATAGCTTTCTACATCTCCTTCGGGAATATTCGAGCAAGCTTTGGGTTTTGGAGTAAGTTAGATTTTTAGTTTTCGAAGTGAAAACTTCTGTAGGCACGTTGGGCGACTTTTAGATGGGTAAAATCTCATTAGTTTGTGTCATTGACATGCTAATGTTAACAGTATATCTCTAGTGATCTGATGGCTCTATGGTTAAGGTGTCTGACTGTTCAAATGCCTGTCTTGCTGGGGATTTTCATAGACCATTAACCTAACCTTTACTTCTGGCACAGGTAACTGTATAATGTGAAGTATGCCAGAATGCTTCCTTCATTTGGATTCCATGGTAAACTGGAGGTCCCTTGTACCTGTTAGCACTACTGGGCTAGGTTAGGGTGGCTAAGATACAGGCAGAATGCACACGCCAATAGAAACCCTGTCACCAGGTCATTACGGCCATAGGAAATTATTATTATTTAGTATATCTGTAACTATAAATATGACGTGTTGGGCATATGATATTCATAGTTTTAAGTTTTTAGTTGTGTCTGCAGTCCCTGATGACTTACAGTTGTATTTTTTTTAACAGGCTTTATGCTTTGTAATGGAAATGTTTGTTATGAATGGGGATATTAAATAATCACTTCTACTACCTGTGACAGATGTGACAGTTCAGTGTTGACTAAATAGTTAATCACTCGCAGAGTTGCATGGTTCACCTGATGGCCTTCACTTTAGAGATGCAGCTTTGAGAAGTTCGTGTGCTAGGTTGTTAAGCACATTGAGTAGTCAATGATGAAAAGACTTAATCTTTAAACTGAATAAGAAATGAAATTTGTAGTCAAAAGTTCATTTAATTGATGATTAATCAAACCTTCTTATCAGATCCTAAGATTCTAGGCTCTAGCTAGAAGCTGAACCAATGGTAACACTCTAACAATAAAAATCACTCGGTTCACGTTATTTTGCCCACTGAATTCAGTGAAAGTAGAGCTTAGATCGAGAAACGTTGTCCCTCTTCACTTTACAATGATGTACGACAGTGAAGCCCCGGCTAACAAAGACTTAACCTCGTGTCTTTCTGAAGCATTCTGAAGTTCCAGCCTCCTGTAGTCCGTTCTCGACTAAGCTGACTTCTTAGAGATTTGTCTGGATTCCATGTTGTCTTAACCTAGTGGTCTGCCTATCTGGAGCCACCTGTAGTTCTTGTATAGGTGCAATACCAATATTCAAGTGTAGACTGTTACCATGGGAGATGTAATGTGATGAACTGGAGTGGTTTCCTGTTGCCTTTCCCAGTGCGATTGTTTTTTAGTGTTCAGTGTTGTGTTATTTTGTTTTGGATTCAAGATGAAAGAGGGGAGAGGGTGGATGAAATATTGTTGTTCCATTCGGGCATACTCTCCAAGCTTAACATCCCCTCCTGACAGACAAATCACCGTCGGCACCGTACACACTGTGGAGAGATTTGTGATTGGGACTGTGCACTGCTACCCTCAACCACCAGGACTCAAACCAGCCAGCTGTTTCGTCTTCCAGATAACTGTTGGACTTTAAAGTGAAATCGACATTGCAGAATAAATCATACGGTAATGAAGAGAAAATACCACTACACACCTGTTTGTTTACTCCGATATTACACGTCTTTGTGTCCTTACTGTAGCCCTTCACTTCCTATCATTTACCATATCCTCCAAGCTGTATATCATCTCTCAACTAAACTCCAATTTTAAAGTTTTTTGTCAACATTCTGCCAGAAGCTATGCTATTATTTTCTCATCCCATATCTATTTCATCTCAATATCTCCCTTATTCTGATTAACTTGAGTTGCCATGCTTCTAAACCCATGATTGGGCTTAAAACCATGCTCTCCCCATCTCACTTTCAGTTATTTCTTAATAGTTACACATTTTCTATCATTCTGGTGCTTCCTTGCTCCTTTTTCTCCTGATTTCCCTATTGTAAATTCTAGTATAATAACTAGATAATTTAGGTTCTGATGGCATAGAACTAATTTGGAAAGAGGTGAATTGTCACTAACATTTGAAATGGTTGTAATTTCAGTTATATAAATATTAGAAAGTTTTGTTTGGATCAGAATTTTGAAGCTGTACTACAGTGTTAAATTTCAATTTTTCCACTACATTAATAAATCGAAGTTACTCAGCAGTTGATTTTTTCCTAGATACTGTAGATTGTCAGTTACCTGAAATGACAGTTATCTCGACATCTTTTTTCTTATTACAATATGTCCACTGTTTTACAGAAATGTCAATTTTGCTTCTTTATACAGTACTGTACACCCCTGCACTTGTTTTGTTTGGGTATTATTGCCTCAGAATTCTGCCTTTGATGTTAAATGTTTGTTGCAACTGTTGTGTGACAGTCTATCAGTGTACTGGTAGTTTTGAGTTCTTAGAAATCCAAAACCTGTTGTGTTTGTCCTGCACCTTTGTTATTGATTTAAATGTTTTCAATATGAATGCTTTAAAACAATTAAACCAGATTACTTCAGACATGGCAGGTGTAATCAGTTCTGTTTTACAGTGTGGGCGATTTTCAATGTTCTGTTGACTTTAGTATCATCTCTTCTAAATTGAAGCTTAAGTACTTGGCAAGTGAATGTAAGTCTGAGATTTTGGATGACCTTTCAAAGGGATAAAGTAGGTCTCCTATAACTAAACCTTATGATGTTGGAAAGGCAACCATATCCAACATTAAAAAGAAGGAAGAAAGTGTATCAAATGTTACATCAATACTGGATTCATGTGGTTCAAAGAAAAGAAAAACTTTAAAAACTGTTAATTATTTTATTATTATTATTACTCCGCAATTCACTAAAAGTGTGTGGCGGAGGATGCATTGCACCTATCCATAAAGCTATGTCCACAATTGTGCCTCTTCCCTTTCAACTTGCCTTTTCCTCTTGCCCGTTCCTCTTGCAATATGTTCATCTTGAGGTATGCGCTAGAGGCACGCATCAGAAGGCATGCCCTTTAGTGTCCACATTCACGCCTCTTGAGGCATGCCCTCAGTGTTCCGGTGTACCCGCAGTGAGATTGACGATTCAATTTGTCTGGCGGGCATTACAGCTGCCATTCTTATATTAGCGAAATCCCGGGGGGAAAAATCGCGTAGGAAACTGTGGGTAAAGAATTATTTGAAAACTCGAAGTGTGCAAATTCTCCAAGAACTGCAGTTCAATGATAATGCGCTGTTTAAAAACTTAACACGAATATCGAAGCAAAATTTGTATACTCTTCTAACAATGGTGAAACCCGCCATTCAAACGAGACACCAAATTCAGAGACGCAATACCTGCCGAAGACGTACCGTTGAAAATGCCTTCGGCCTGCTTGCTTCCGTGTTCCGAATTTGCCTAAGGCCAATTAAGTTCAAAGTTAAAAGTACGATTGTGGACATAGTCTCATGTTGCGTATATCTGCACAATTTCCTTCGTATAAAGCCAGATTGTACGAGGTTTTATTTTCCAGTGGGATCTTTGGACATTGAAGATGCCAGCAATGGAATTACTGTTCCCGGAACTACTGCAAAAGACACTGGCTTCGCCCCACTTCGGAGAATTCCTCTAAGACTCTCTGAAAGCTTCCGAATTGCCGGATGAATTCGTAGAATATTTTATGTCACCGATAGGCAGGATACCATGGCAAGATAACTACTTGTAAGGAAGTTTCATCTTCAATTCTAATAATATAACAAACATTTTCAACTGGAGATTTATCTGGAAAATGTAGCTGAGTAACATACTTTCAATAAATTTAGTTTCTGTAAGAAAGAAACCTGCATATTACCTACCCGCCTTTTATCTAATATATTAGAACGAATTACTCTTGATCCGAGAAAAATAGCATAGCAATACGTAAGTTAAGATTGAAAGGTGTTGATTAAGTTAAATAATTGTCCATTGTGTAAGCATCTTGATGTTACAGCGCTATGCCGAACTCTGCATTTGACATCATAAAAAAGTTGCGGTTTTTGCCGTAGTTATGATGTAAATAACTTCGCGAGCGTAAATCTCGCGATGTTATTTACAACATATAAGCTGACTGACATCGACTAACATAGAAAGCATTCCCTTCCAAAGAATAATCTGAAACTTTTAACTAGAAGACATTATGCAACTGTAAAAATGATTTTTGTTTATTCACAACATTCGTTGATACTTTCACAAATTCACGTAAATGCATCTGACTGCTTATTACAACAAATGTTGTTTACTGAATAATACGACATTTAATGCTCTTTAAATCTGCCTATTGATATACTAAGTACATGATGAAGCTTGAGCATTCCCACCATTCGTTAATTCCTACGTGAAAGTACTGTATACTGCACTCTAAATTTTACGCATCCTGCACCGAATGTTTGTACAATAACTTCGCAAAACACACAATCCTACATTGTCAAAACTCTTCACAAAAATCAACCAGTGCAAAATGTTAGTTAAAATGAGCATGAATTAATTATAAATGATGTGGAAAACTACTAAATTTTTATTATAAGTACTGTCACTTAATATAATCTTTATTTTTGACGTCCCATAACAATGAAAACGAACGTTAATCTTCGAAAAATGAAAGCGTTTCGTCGTTGGAGAGCGACATATTGCAAGCGGAGACGCACGAGAATCCACTTCAGCTGGAAACGCTTGCAATACGCCGTGCCTCCCGGTTTGTTGAACGGAATGAGGATCTCGGGCATGCCCCTGACGCATGCCTTCCGAGCCTCTGCCCCGTTCAACATGACGCATGCCTTTGACGACCGAAAGTTGAACAGGTGTGGACACAGCTTATGGGTGATAGTTTGGAAGGGATATACAGGTTATGGCAGGAGGCGCCCATGGGCTATTGTGAAGAACCATCCCACCATTCGCTTGGAGTGATCTGGGAAAACCCAGATCAGCATGGCTGGAGTGCTTTATCGAAAGCTACTCCTGTCAGATTTTAAGTTTACTCGCCCGGTAAATCTTTTCTACTCCATTCCCTAATCGCTCGTGGGAAAAATGAGTACAGAAATGAATCGGTTCTGCCCCTGATTTCTCTTATGTTATTTTCGCGGTCATTCCGAGATATGAATGTTGCTGGTAGCAATATTTGCTGGCTGTCATTCCGAAATACGTCAGTCGTGAATTTTTCAATTAGCTTCCTTCGAGAGCAACGCCTTCGGTGTTGCAGGTCTTCCAAACCTAACTCCTTCAACATCGCACTTGTGCTTTCCCTCCAACTATATATACCTGTCACGAATTGGGCACCTCTTCTTTGGACCTTCTCTAATGCCTCCATTAACCCCTTTTGATGGGGACCCCATGCAGAGCAATAATATTCTAAGTGAGGACGTACTAGTGACTTGTATACAATCGATTTAACTTCCGGAGTGCATTGGTTTAACTTACGACCTAGAAATCGGAGCATACAATTTGCTTTCCGCATTACATTCTCGATATGCTCATTCCACGACAAATTATTACGAATTGTTACCCCTAGCTATTTAGCGGAATCTACTGTTCTGAGGACAGTACCATTAATTGTATATTCATAGTTAAATGGTGGCCCTTTTTACTTACACGCATGACTTGGCACTTTTTAGCATTTAACTCCAACTGCCAATCTTTACACCATGCAATTATTTTCATAATATCGTCTTGTAACAAAGCGCAGTCATCCTGGGTTTTGATTTCACAATAAATAATAGCATCATCTGCAAATAATCTTTTCATCCCCCCTATTATGTCGCACAAATCATTAATGTATATGAGAAACAACAGAGGCTCTATCACGCTTCCCAGGGGTACCCCGGACCTCACTTCGGTACGTGATGAATGCTCGCCATCGAGAACTACACAGAGTGTTCTGCCCTTCAGAAAGTCTGCAACCCAGTCGCATATTTGTCTAGATATGCCGTAACCACAAATTTTCTTAAGTAACCTAGTGTGAGGCACAGTGACGAAAGCTTTTTTTAAAATCTAATAGAACTCAATAAACCTGGGATTGCTCATCTATAATACGGCACAAGTCGTGAATTAGAAGTGCAAGTTGTGTTTCGCAGCATCGGCCTTGTCTGAATCCATGTTGATTTGGATTTAAAAGCTCACCTTCATCCAAAAACCGCATGACATTTGAATAGATGATGTGTTCTAAAATCCTGCAAAATATTGAAGTTAACGAGATCGGTCTATAATTTTGAGGATCATTAACATTCCCACTTTCAAACACTGGACTTATGATAGCGGTCTTCTATTCGGCTGGGATTTTTCCTTGATCCAAGGAGACGGTATATAATTTCAGCAAATACGGCACAATTTCCTTTGCGTACCTAGAGCAGAATCTTGTATACTGTCTGATCCTGGAGCCTTATTGGTTTTTACATTCATAAGCAGTTTAGTTATTCCCTCAACATCAAGAACGAGATCATTCATAATTTTGTCAGTACGATTGTTAAATATCGGAATCTCCTCTGAAAGCTTTTTTAAATATATCATTCAAAATTTCTGCTTTCTCTACGCTTGTTTCTGATAATTTATCAGTTTACTTAATCAGCGAAGGGATAACCTTAAGAGAGCCTCTTATTACTTTGATATACGACCAGAACTTTTTTGGATTAGTAATCAGATCTTCGGATAAATTCCTGGCTTGGAATTCTTTAAACACATCGATTATTACCTTACGCGCTTGCGCTCGCAACTGGACTAATTTAGAACAATTAGATGAGTCCCCCGATTTCTTCACACCGTGGCATGTAAACGCCTTTGCCTCCTGAGCAAACGTTTCACTTCCGTATTGAACCAAGTGAAGTTCTTACTGACCTTAATACACTGTAAGAGGTCGTTTTGAAGACCATTACTATTTGGGGAATTATAGGAATATTCAGTCGTTGAGCTACAGGCAATCGGCGATCATTGACAATGCTGAGCGCGGTCGAGCATTGACCAGACAGGAATCTGCACGCTTGCAGTCAGCACCTTAGAGTGCAGTCCCCTTCATAATTGTAGGTCAGCCAAGGAGGCTTGGGAAGTACAAGCAATGAAGTAGTGTCTTTACTGTCGGGCAGTCGGCGAGAGTAGTCGAGCATACTTTGATAGCCACCTGTTAGGAGCCTGCCACCCTCCCATGCACCTCGCATCAGCGCGACCATCTGCCTAACAATTAACTATTACAGTTCAGGGCTTAGATAAGTTGGTGATAGTTGGAATCCACTTTGCGGCACGCTAGAAACTGTACTACTCCGTGTTAGAAGTCAATAAACTGTTCAATTGCAAGTGTTGCATTCTTCATGTAGTAAGAACTTATATCAATTTCTAAACTACGGTCTGTGGCCGTCAATCCACAGTGGTGTCAAGCATTAGCCCAAACAGTCCAATGGTAAGATTCTAGTGGTGCTAACAGAAGAGACGCTTCGAGCAGAACTGTAATTCCCTAAGGTTAGTTCGTCAGCACACCTATCCACACACACGCCCACTAGCCTTGGCCAATCAGCCCCTGACAACACTTCTTAGGAACAAACTGATTTAAAGTGGTCTATATTAGTTCTTTTAAATTAAACCAAAGTTCCTCAACATTTGTATTTAGCATGTGCGTTTCAAATTTTTTCGCAAAGTGATCAACCATACCCGCATCATTTGCCTTATCGAAACAATATACGAGTTTGTCATGCTTGAAATACGGACTAGATTTTAAAGTTACCACAACCGCCTTGTGATCACTTCTATACATACTGTATCTACAATATCAGGATTGCTACTGAGAAAAAGATCCAGAATGGATGAGGAATCTTTGTCATACCGCGTTGGCTCTTCGACCATCTGTTCAAGAGATCTTTCTGCAAATGATTCTAGGAACGTTTCGGTTATTACCCTATCTCTTCCACCCGACCTGAACGTGTATGTGTCCCACTTAACCGATGTTAGGTTAAAGTCACCACCCACGATCAATATATGTCCTTGAAATTTTTTGTAAATATTATTAAGCGACTCTCTGAAGTATTCCACGTTAGCCAAATCAGAATCTGGAGGTCGATAAAATGACCCGATTATGAACTTTAAATTTTTGCCAATTTTTACCTTGGCTCATATTAACTCGCAAAAACTTTCCGTTTTAGTTACGACAGAGCAATTAATGGTTTTGTTTACAGCCACGAACACACCCCCGTCCATTTAGACAGTTCTCTACTTCCGAAAAACATTGAAATGAGAGCCAAATACTTCCCTAGATTCAACCTCTGGCGTCAACCAGCTCTCGGTTCCTAGTATTATATCGATGTCATTAGTCGCAACTGAGACATCAAAATCTGCTACTTTCCCTCTAATACTCTGACAATTTAGGACCTTTATCCTCAGCTGCATCGTAATTTGCGGAGTCTAAAATTGCATTTTTCATATTCTTATTCTGACGGGAAACGGGTGAAGTGTTCGGAGCTGTAATATTAAAATTATTCGTGCCGTCACTACCAGCACCAGCATCTAGGTTATCGGCACATCCTCTTCGATGCACTGATTGATCCCTAGGCCTCACGGTGTTCCTAAAAAATAATTCATATCAAGACGGTTCCACATTTTAGCAGCCACCTTGGTCGCCAATCTCGGTGTGTAGTGGATGCCCGACCTGTCAAATGCATCCCAGCTGGCAGCTATCATCGGTTGAAGGTCAACCAAACCCCAGTTGTTTCTGCGACACAGCTCCTGCAAACTACAATTCAAATTAAAGATCTTCCACCACACGGCCTCCCCACAAACGATGCGCATCACGACACTACAAATTGAGAACTGCAATGAAACCGATTTTTCCCGCCCGGCTTCATACCCCTTTCGGCTCAACTTGTCCATGGATTTAACTATATCTGGAACAGAAACACGACACGAGTCATTAGTACCGACGTTCACAGATACTCTTAACTGACGGCAATTCGATTCTCTGATTGCTTTTGAAATGGCCTCCATGACACGTGGTACGGTTGCTCCTGGAATACAAACAGAATGGACATTAGAATGAGGGTCTGCAACGTTTTTCGTGGCTAGTTCCCGTAGCGGTTTCTCCAGACGTCGCAAGTTGGAACTGCCAATGACCAATAAACCTTTTCCCGGCAAGGCTCGGGGTCTGCGAGTAAATCGTCCCTGCTGCACTTCTTGGCCATTCTCACTTGAATCCTCAGCCTCCTGCAACACGGAAAAGGCATTACTTAGTGGCAAGATATCATTTTCCCGTCGGCTAGTTGGGAATAAAGACGCCTTTCTCCGATCCACACGATACCAGACATTTTCTGCAACTGGTACCTGAAAATCCAGACTTGCCGGTTCTACTACAGTTGGCTGCGGAATTTCATCAACGCACTGCTGCTTCTCGTCTAGGATGCTCCATACCTGCGCTTGAAGAGATGTCATAGTATTAAGAATATCTTCGAGAGCCAGATGCCTACCGGAACACTTTGCACAAACCATGTCACCTGAAACAGACAAAAACTGAACTACAAATGAAACACAAAAATCGGCGACTGCTACTAATGGCTGCTAAAGCTTGACTGCTGATTTACTACCTACACAGGAAAATCAAAGATAAAAACAAACCTATCTAGAACACGTTAAAATTAAACGCGGAAGTCGGTGTCTGCTGAGCAGTATTAATCACACTAAAGTTGAAGATGCCATTAATTTGTGGTTCACACAGATATGTATTTTGGGTGAGCCAATTTCTGTACTACTTCTGTGTAAAATGGCATTGAATTATTACAGAAAATTTTTATGGCCCTGCTGATTTAAAAAAAAAAAAAAACGGTACAGATTGACTGAAAAGCTTCACATCACAGAATTGGATAACTTCAAAGTGAAGGAGAAATTTTATCCAGTGATCCTGATGCAACCCCTTTAATTAAAGAAATTCTTTTAGAGTTTAATAGAAAGGGAAAGATATTCTAGAGAAGACATCTACAATGCTGACATGTATGGGATGAATTGGAAAGCATTGGTTTCCAAGTGAGCAAGACTTGTGCACTACCATTGTTGATCATAGGAAAGTGTAACTGAGTGTGATGGATGAGCAGTAACGCTCTGGCCTTGCATTTGTTTGAATCGCCATCCGGGCTTCCAGATTTGGGTTATCCGTGGTTTCCCCAAATCACTCCAGTGGAATGCTTCCTTGAAAAGGCCATGGCTGAATTCCTTCCCATCCCTTGTCCCCACTCCCATCCCGCCTCTAATGCGACTCTAATGACCTCGACATCGATGAAGTGTAAAGCCAAAAAAAAAAAAAAATGAAAGTATAAAAACCCATGTAGTTAAAAAATGTAACTTGCCTCCTTGTGTATCGGGGCACAGAAAAGTGCGTGGATGAATGAAACATTTTTACCACTTGGTTTAGTGATATCATTTTCAGCCACAAAGAGAGAGGCAACATTTTCTAAAGTGTTTCTTATTCTGTCACATACTTCTGCTGAAAAACTATACACTATAGATGACAAGTTCGAAGCGACGGCAATTCTCCAACCAATGAACCAGGGAGACCAGAACAGAATTTAAAAAAAAAAATGTTCAGCCACTATCTGTTTGAAGAAAGCAATGAAGAACATGTCATTGCTTTTTCAAAAAGTTGTTTCTTGTGGAATGCTGTGATGTTAGCTCACTTGTGGAATTCAGTTACAGAGCAAAATTTAATAAATGCGTGGAGTACACTGGTCTGTTGCGTTATAAACTGAAGATGTGCAAAACTGTGTTGACGGAGGTGAAGACCAATTATTCTACGAGATGACCAAGTTATTTACAGCAATCCCTAGATTTGGAGACTGAGATAAATATAATGCAAGATCATGGCTAGAAAGTGATCGGGCACCCCAGTGCAGTCCAATCCAAGTTTTATTGAAGAGAGTGAGGGACTTAACAACAAAGATGATCTCCAAAATTGATCAGAAAAGAATTTACAAGACTTCTTTTGAATGGGTATGTAAGGTTATAAACTGCCTAATTTAATATTAAAGACATAATAATTTTTAATGCAGAGTCAAACTCTCAAAACTATGCCTTAGTATATATATTTTGTATCCAAACATATCAAAAATCCGAACCATCCTCCGGTTCCAACTGGTTTGTGTTATTGACTTTCTTCTTCAGTGAACAACTTAGGTATACAGTTATCGTGGAGGATGTTTACTGCTTCGTGGCAACATCAGAAGATGAACTGGGTCAGTTTCCCGTTGCCTTCCCATGTAAGTGTTTGCAAATCTTGTTGTAAGCACGGATGACTGTTGTAGTGCATCTGTTCAGTGTAGTGTTGTGTACGAGATATGAAAGCAGGTGCTGGCACATTCAGGCACACTCAGTGTCCCCATCTGACCGACAAATCACTGCTAGTACACACCACAAATAGTTTGTGGAATGTAACCGAGGACTGATAATTTTGAGCCACCTCACCACCGTCAGGACTCGAACTGTTTAGCCCCGTGTTAGGTGTTGGACACCATCACTGTGCCACAGCCAACTAAGTGGGCATCGATGCTCTACTGTATTTTAAAATTCCGTTATAGAATCCAGCCATCTGTAAAAGGCCTTTCTGATCACGATTCCCAGTTATTTACCATTAGCAGGTAAATACAAACTTGTTCAATGGGAAATTATTTTAAAGTCTGACCAGTAAATAATCGTGAATCACTTAGTAATTTTAGAAATTGTGTATACATTAGAAACTTAAATCGTATTTACAGTCTACAAGATACGAATGAAAATGCGTTTTTGGTAATGTTGTCTTGAATAACATTGAATGTTGCTTCACCTAAAGTGGTGTCATGTCTCTAAACTATATCCATGGGTAACTTAGAACATTAGATCACGCTTCTAAAAGAAAGCTGTATAATGCCTCTAGGAATTGTCACAGTGCTAATGTTATAATAAGCAGTATTTCAAAATAAGTAAGAAGGTTATCTAAAAACATGTACTACAAACAGAATGTTCATGGATGTGGAAATTAAATTAAAACAATATGGAATATCATGGAAAATGAGGCAGAAAAAATTAGTAAAGTCGGTAAAGACATATATTTATCGATCCATGTTCAATAGAAACCTGTCTTTCAAATGCTGATATGTTTAACCCTTTACCTGCTAGGGATCGCCTGGCAGAGCCCACGCTGTGTGCTCCTTTGTTGTCGCCTAAGCTGTTTACCTGCGCTGAGAGGTCGCGGTCGGCCGATACCTGCGCTGCTGAGTTCGACACGCGGCCAGACGTGCTGTGTGCGGAATATTTCTGGAGTGTTGTATCTGATGGCCTTTGGCTGTCGCTCTGCGTTTTGAAACCCCAGATACAATATAAATGTAGTTACTCTGACATCTAAAGTTTTTCAATGTAATGTTCCTCTAAAAGTGAATGTCCGCGTAGACAAACATATAGGTACTTCATATACTAAATCAACTAAAATGAGAGTGCAGTAATTCATCTGGAGAAAATTTCGAAGTTAAATGTTGGAATACCTTTAACAAATTCTATATATATTTTTCATCCTTCTTTTGAATCTGGGCTTTGAACTGGCGAAGTTAAATATATATATATATATATATATATATATATATATTTGTATTTCACTTAGTTTTAGAGGCGTATAAATGTAATGTAATTATTTCTTGCAGTTACCCATGGTTAATAATTCTTTTTCGTGTGATAAGCCACAAAAAATGGCACAACACACAGTGGTACATTGCATGTTCTGTATATGTACCTGGTTTCTGGACGCACTTTCTGTTCCGAACATCCAGTGCATCTACGCATTGGCGTGTTAATTTTTGGATTTTCAATATGAATAATATTTCGAAAATGACTCGTAGTAAATCCTTCCACCTTGAAAATCTAGTGAACTGATTCTGGCGTATTTGTCTTCGTGTATAAATGAAATCTATTGGTTTCTTCAGCAAAAGATTTCATAAGAACTTCTGTTAAAAATATCAGGAAAATGACAGAATGCTGCAATTTTTACCTAATCCATATTTGTGGCCTGCAAATGAATCGTCAAACGCTTGCACAAAGGAATGAGAATCGTTTTTCTTTGAGTCAAACCTGTCACTAGTGTCCTCCTTTTCCACATATTTAGCTCTCGCTATCTGAAGCTTCAGTTTCTGAAGAATTTTCACCTTCTTGTGGAGACAGATGGTTGTTTTCCACTAGCTGTTGTACACGGCTTAGAACTATTACTTTGAGGGCCTATCGAAGGGTCATCACTATAATCAATATCAAAGAGATTATTCTCACAGTTGCTTCTAGTAAGAATCTCCATGATTTCTTCCTCTGTACAAACACGAAGGCGAGCAATTTTTTTCAGTGGAAACTAAAATGAAAATAGCAACATAAATAAGATCGCAGTGACAAACGCTCATGGGCCAAACTTTGGAAAGCAATTAACCAGCCGGGGTGGAAATATGGCTACCTGACCTGACCACTAAGGGGAACGTGCGTTAACACGTGCAGAGCACACAGGGACCCGAGCGGCCTGACGTCTTAACGCGTCCAGAGCACAGACGGGCGGCAAGGCGGCGCTTGTATACACGTCCAGAACCCCTGACGGAAGGAACAAGAGCGCGTAAACATGTCTAGAGCACCTGGGCGCAGTAGTAGCCATGCACGTTAACGCGTCTACAGCAGTCAAAGGGTTAATAAACATCGTTTCTCAGTTGTCAATAACTTGACTACTAATAAATCTGGTACAAACAGTATGGATTTTATTGAAAGATTTCCAAGAAAAATTTGACACTATGTCTGTAAACTTATTCCGGAAGAAATAAGAAAAGTTATCTCTCTTAACAGCAAATGCACGACTGGCTATGATGCGATCTCCAGTAGATAGATTAAACGGTGCTCCACAGAAATAAGTATAATATATAGCATTAATATATCTCTTCAGGGGACCTTCCCAGATAGGGTAAAGTCAGCTGTAAATTAAATCATTCTACAAAAATATATGTCACTTATATTAAATTACCATTCTAATTCATTAGTGAATGCATTCTCCAAAATTTTTAGAAGGCTATGTACAGCAAAATTTACCAGTACCTAAGAAATAAAAATATTTTAAACAAATCACAGTTCAATTTTGGAAAGGGCCATTCAGCAAAACAAGCTATATGTGTCTTCACTACTGCCTGTAGGACTATATTGTGACATTTAACTGTGTTAGAAATGATATTCTCCTGCAAAAACAGTAGTATTGCCACACAGATGAGATTTCGGTTTTCTCCGGTTTCCTGAAATCGCTACGGGCAAATGCTGGGACGGATTCTTCAATTCCTTGCTCCCAGTCCTTCCCCTCCTCTAATGACCTTGATGTCGAGGAGGCATAAAGCCAAAAGGAAAAAAAAGGGCACTCTTGACATAAATTATTAATAAATGGTTTAGTTTTTACCTTCTGTCCAAAAAACAGTTTCACAGGAACATTTTAATTCTGCATCATATGGTTGTTTTCTGAGTGGGGGTTTATCACATTATAAGAGAATACAAAAAATTTAGGTTTCCTTTAGATGCAAAAGAGTATACGTATTGCTTGTCCTCGATTTTAAGGTTACACGATGTGGAAGTGAGACCAGCTGGAAATGGGGGGGGGGGGGGGCTGTCATATGCAATAATCTTCTGTGGCAATTCAACTTATGGGGGTAAAGTATTTAGACCACAGAACAGAGTAACAGAATTCATCTACATTCAGAAGCACCAGAATTAACCCTGCACATTCCAGTCGTGAATAGCATAACTGAAAAAAGATTTCATGTAGGCATCCATACAACAAGTAATTTCTCCAATCTTCTCCCTCTTGTCATTGCAATAAAAATGGTTTGTTGGAAGAAGTATTTAGTTGCACTTATAAATGAAGGGTGTTGTTCACATGTTTACCAATAAATTCAATTGAAACCTAGGTTGTCTGTCAGTCAGACAATACCAGCCCAATTTATGTATCAGTTTCTTGATGCTGTCATAGAGACTGTGGTAAGCAGTTGCAAATCGACCATCAATTAACCCCTTCCAATATGGATCCCAACAATATTCCAAATGTGGATGGCCTATTTGACTGAGGTGATGGTCTTAAGTATTGGCACGTGTTTTAGCTGTGATTCATAGGTCGAATTTTGAAGAATTTTGACACTTATGCAATGGAGATAGCATGCAAAACCCTCAACTTCACTCTGGCGCCAACATGCGTGCCTACACTTGAGATCAATAGCTTGGTCGAACAGGCTGTTTGCACCCTACCGGGGGAGACAGCAGAGCAGGTCTGCAGTAACACTTGCTGAGTCTTTGATAAAGCAAAACCCCTGAAGACCAATAAAACTACGGGGGAGCATGAAGCGCTTCATGCCCTGTGTCAGAACAATGAGGTGGTGGTTTTATCAGTGGAAAAGGGAAAGGCTACATTGCTGCTTACGACAGAAGAGTATGAGGAGAATATGAGGAACATCCTTGATAATCCTTCCTATTGGCATTTAGACAACTATCATACTGGCAGGATTCATAGGAAGACTATGGCTTTATTGAAGAAAGCCAAATTTTCTGCAGAGACTAACAAGTAACTTGTACCTTGTGCTGCACACCACCTCGACTATATGGTCTGCCAAAAATACACAAAGAAAGGGTACCTCTGCGATCAATCGTCAGTAATATCGGAGCTCCTACTTACCCGCTGGCAAAATGTCTGACCCATCTCTTTAAGTCCATTGGTCAGCCATAGCGAACACCATGTCAAGAATTCCATGGAATTGGTTATTTTCATCGAAACCATGAAACTGAATGATTCAGACATAATGGTGAGTTTCGACGGTTTCTTTATTCACCCGCATCCCGTTTAAGGATACACTGGAACCGATATGCCACCAATTTGAACCAGTCGTTGTGGAACTATTCAAACATGTGCTGACATCCACATATTTCACATAATTAGGGGAATATTATGAACAAGTGGATGGGGTTGCCGTGGGATTGCCACTCTCCTGCAATCACCAACCTATACATGGAGTATTTAAAGGAAAATGCACTGGCAGATGTGATTCTCAAGCCGACACGTTTTTTCCGATATGTTGATGACACTTTTGTCATATGGCCCCATGGTAACAGGGCCTTAAATGAGATCCTGGATCATCTAAATGGAATTCACTTCAATATAAAGTTTACAGTGGAATTGGAAAAAGGATAGCCGTCTGCCTTTCTTCGAAATCCTGATTGAAAGAAAGCTGGATGGAACTCGAGGACATAGCGTATACAGAAAATCGGCCTGCACAAATCAGTACTTGGGAGCTGCAAACTTCAACCGTCCCGTACAGTTTAACATGTTTTAAAATACGCTTGTACATAGGGCTAGGGTGATTGCTGACAAAGAAAGCCTACTACAGGAATTGGAACATCTGAGAACTGTCTTAAGGTGGAACAGGTACACCAAGAGACAGACAAATAAGGCAATTAATCATAGGCTGGAGAAAATTCCTGTTCAGCAGGAAGAAATGCCTGAGGCCACCGCTTTTCTGCCTTTCGCTGGGAAATTGGCATAATTCTCGCACAACATCTAATAAAAAGTTTCTGCTGACCACCAGCCAAAATACGGGATTATCTTGGTTCAGTTAAGGATAACTTTGGCCTTGAGTTCCTGGAATTTAGAGCATTTCGTGCAAGTGTGGAAAGAGTTGCATCGCCAAAACTATCTGCACTGTACAAAACCGGTGTGAAGAACACAAATGCAATCTCCGACTGGGACAATACAGCAAATCAGCAATCGCCGAGCACATGTATGATGATGGCCACAGGGTAGACTTTAATGTTAGGATATTGGCTAAAACTTCATATTTTTGGGATTCAATAGTCAAAGAAGCGATTGAAATTCAGCTGGCCGATACCTGCAATAGAAACAGTGTGCTTTGTCTTAGCAAGGCGTGGAAACCAGTCTTGCCAAAACTCCACAAGAGTGGTATCTCTGTCCAGCTGCCACCATAGACTGTTCCATATTAGGATCCATGGGCTGCAACGAAGATGTATAGGCATGCCCTCTGGCAGCCGGGTGCAGGCTGCGGACGGTCAGCCGACCAGTACAAAATGTTTTTGCACCTGAGAAAGACTACGGAGCAAGTCGTAAAAATATCTTGTTTTCACAATACAATCTGGCGTTACACCCATGAAGACTTTGTTGCAAGGTCCAATCACTTTTTAAATGTCTGGTAGAGGGTAAGATTAAATTTGAAGAAATTACAAATTTGATTACTTTTATAGAGTGGGAGTGGTATTTTGTTAGGAGCTTCATTGTAATCTTCATGGTAATTTAATCAAATAGTGTCACATTTCGACAGCTGCCTCTGCTGTTTTTATCAGGTGCTGTATGGTTTCTGGTGGTTTTAAACCTGCTGCTTCTACCTCACATCACATTCCCACTTTTACTGTAAGTGGAGCACCTGACTAAGGTCCACCACAACGTTGATTACAAACCTGTTCACCATACCCACTGTACTGTATTGCTCATAGTACCTCTTTTCAAACATCAAGTTGCAAGCACGTTGTCAGAAAGGTTATTCATCGTCGGCTTGAAGCAACGACGTCCAGAACATGGTTGAACAGGGAGCATGTCAAAACTGACAGATGTCATAATCTGAAATTGTTAAAGTGCAAATGGTCTCCATAAATTCTGCTGATAACACTGTTCAGCAGCAGTCCATTTGTACGAGTCTTGGCTGATGTTTATGCTTATATATGCGCTTCTCAGTGGTTCTGATTGTTAGAGCAATGTAAACTTTGCCACATTCGCATCAGATGCAATTAATTCCACGTATTCTCAGGCCTAGATTATCCTTGCACAGGTGCAACATGTCACATGTCTTGGTAGTAGGAGTGAAAATGCTTTTTACCCCATACCTTGCTAGAAGCCTTCCCATTTAACCTGACATTTTAGCCCCCACTTTAGCCCTTCCATAGGCCAGTGTTCTCATCACGTCAAAAACTCTGGAGAATTTGTGGGGACCATCGTGCTTTAACAATTTCAGATTCTGACATCTTGATCAGTTTTTAATTGGTCTCCCTCTTCACTTGTGCTCTGTTAACGGAGACTATGGACTTGATGTGCCATCTTTTCAAGCTGAACATTACAGACAATTTGACCATGTGCTTGCATCCATATACTTCACGTTCAGAAGGAGTTACTCGTCAGTGGTAGAAAATCTCTACATTGAGAATTTTTAAAAGTGAATGCTACCCTCAAAACAACCTGCTTTTCCTGTTATGTCTGTGATACTTTCGCTGTGGGGCTATACGGCAGCCAGGCTTTAGAAAAATTCCTTAAATGCCTGAGTGGAATTCATCCAAATTTACAATTTATAATGGAAGTAGAAAAGCATGGGTGCATCCGTTTCTTAGATGTTTTCATAAAGTGAAAGACCGACAGAATCTTGGTGCACAGTTTGTACTGGAAGCCTACTTGGGCTGATTGTTACATAGGTGCTATCAGCTTCCATCTAGCACAATGTAGCACCGAGAGAGCCTTACGTAAGATACGAAACACCTCAAGACTGTCATAACGGCTACTCACATCGGCAGATAAAGAAAGCAATTAATCCTAGACCACAGAGACAGCCAAACAATCGGGAAGAACCATCGAAAGCTCTCTCCTACCTACCGTATGCCGGTAACAAATCAGGTGAAATAGGAAAGCTTTTAACACGGTACGATATAGAAATTTTCAGGCCAAGATGTGACATGTTGTGTCCAGTTAAGGATGGTATAGGCTTTAAAGAAACCCAATTTTATTCCATCCCAGAGGAGCACTAAGAGGGCTTAAATGCCAACCAAATCTACAATAGTCAAAGACACTATCGATGATGAACACAAGACAGTGTTTAATAAGATGGTCGTGCTGTCTAGAATCTCTGCATTCTTTCAGTCATAATTTTACACTGGTGGTTACAATGTCATGGAAAATGCTCTGTCTTGGATGACTGCAGCCAGTTTTGAGTTACTTAGTTCAGCTTGTGTTGAATGTTCAGTGGAAAAATTAAGAATGAAAATGGAATAAGTATTGCCTAAGACTTAAACATGGAGTTTCAGAGGATGATGGTTGAAATCCACAACCTGTAGAGATTGGTTTCTAACGATTTCTTGAAATCACTCCAAGTGAATGTTAGGATGGTTCAATCAAAGGCATTAGCCAAATTTCTTCCTGCTCCTTGCCGTCAGTCCTCTTGTGGCTCTAACTTGACACGTGGGAACCATAAATCCCCAAGAAAAAAATAAAAATAAATATGTTTCCAAAAACAATGTTCATTTTGAATATAATAAAGAAACAGGAAAGTACTCTGAACCAATGAGAAATTCAAGCATGGAATCGTGCAATAGAATGGCAACTAACAAAGATGGAGGCAGGAGGTAGCTGCAACAGCCAAAATCGTAAAACATATTCATCTGAATGATATTTTAGATAGCCCCTTAATCGACAAAGAGAAAAATTCAAAAGATCAATAATAAATGAATGGGCTTCTACAGAAAGGAAACATGTCGCGTGAGTAGTTTCCATGTTTCCTGGGTTGCACCTCGTTCTGGTATTAAATGAATTTCAGCTGACCTGCTTCAGCCTTCTTCTAGGGTATAAACTGTGCTGATATGCATTTTACTTGCTCTACTAAACATGGTCTGAGGTGTACGGTTGCTGGAAACTTTTTATTGATCTGGCCAATCAGGTGTGTGACAGTTGGGTGCAGGTCGTGGCATGAACTGTTCTGTTTCAGCAAGGCACATCGTGCATCATAAAGCTTTAGGCCACTGTTCTCATTAATGTTATTAGTGCTGCACCGTCTATATATACTGAATGTTCCAAATGGTGAGTTGTGTCTAGTAGAGCTTGTGCATTTCTACTCTAAATGATGGGCAAAGCAAGTCTGAAATGTTAGCATTTAATGCAAGAACGTATGCAGCAAGTGTGGAAACTTTTCATTACATCCACAGAAGTATTAGATTGAACATGTTAAATTAAGTTTACAATGGTTTTTTGCTAAATTACAATATTTAAGTGTCTACATCATCTACTCAAATTAGGGAATATGTGGCACAACCGCTTTGGGGCTGTAGCACATTTACTGCATATAGGCAACAGGTCAAGTAGTTGATGCCTGTTCACTACCTAGGTCGCGCTACTGGCAATTTGTTTCATGAAAACAGCTGACTAGTTGTTTTCTCAGCTGCATTATTCTTTACAATCCTTTTGCTTGAGTTGATAGGAATATTATTACATTATTACATTATTATTTTAAAAGACACTCAAGACTGAAAAAGAAATCGTCTAAAATATGTAGTAAATTCACAATTGTTGAAGTGAAAACTGAGCAAATAATGGATTTTAAAAAGTTGTGGCCAACCTTGTATAATTCTTCCCTCAGTACTGTCGTGCGGGAAAACTGTACCTAAAGAAGGTAAAAAAAAAACTTTCAGCATCTAATAGCACCATAAAATGCGCTTCTTTGATAAATCCTATGAAGCACAGTGTTCGAAAAATATATAAGGACTTATTAATAACACATCCAAGCTAAAAAACTATCTAACAACTTCTGAATTTACCAAATATCTGTATTACACTGAGATACTATTGGTCAATGCTGGAAAGTTGGAGGATAATCCCATTTTATGTACCTGAAGACCGGACCCAGTTTTGGAATAAAATAATTACTTAGTCTGTAGCAAAAATTTAGTTAAAAATTGTTCAAATGTATCTGTATTCTGAAAAATAAACCATTTTCTTCAATTTTTATGTACAATTTTATTTGAAACAACTCATATATACAGAAAAGAAACACATCCCTGATATAAATTTTGGGTCAGAATTTTTTTTTTTTTTCCAGAAATTGATGTAAAATTCCAGATCTCCTACATAATTGTTTTGTTATTTTGTGGTGGTATAATCTGGGGTGATCATGTTTTAACTTTACTGAATAATTATACATATTCTTTTGGAGGTACAGTAGAACTCCAATTATCCGAACTCGGACTATCCGGATCGCTGAATATCCGAATCACTTTTTTAATTACTTTTAAGGGAAGAGACAGGAGAAGATGGGGATGACGTGTCTCTTGAGGAATTCAGAAACATTCTTTTGAAAATTCCTGGATGTTAAGAAGTTAGTGGTGAAGATATAGGAGAGTGGGTGGTGTGTGATTTGTCAGACCCTGGGTATAAAATTCTAATTGATGATGAACTTATTGAAACTGTGAGAGAAGGAAGTCGAGGAAGGATATGACCTTAATGTCGAAGTTGAAGCAGACACGGGACCATCAGCTAGTCAAGCATTTGCCGGCCTTGAAACTGCGTTGCTGTACTAATGTACAGCACTTGTAAGTACGCTTAACATGTAAAAGTGTTGCCTTTTAATTTAATCAATTAAAACTTCTTTTCTTTATAAATAGTTATTTTTCTCCCATTTGCAACATACATACAGTAATTACTTAAAGTAGACCCTTTTTCAATTATACGTATTTTTGATTGTCTTAATGGGGTCCGGTCCCAATTGATTCGGATAATTCGAGTTCTACTGTACATGAAAGTATTTAAATGTTTGCTAAGATTGCAAATTCAGTAATTATGGTCACCACTGCCAATATAGGAGAAATATCTGCACTGGATAATTAACAATGGAGGACTCTAAAAGATTTCTGTGAATTAATAGATATTTTAGTTCATGCTTTGAAATTAGTTTCTTTTGTAACAAACATTTTCTAACACAACTTTCTTAATTAGCCTCTTTGACTATGTGGATTACTGGACTCTTCACAAATATACAGATTCTAGAGTAAGAAGCATGAGTAACAGTCATTATTTATTGCAACATAAGGTTGGAAAGGATTGCGGAAAACAAACAACTCAAATGTGAAAATTTGAGAAAAGTCCTGAAACTATGTTCTTCTGCTAGTTAAACTGATGGAAATCATCTTCTGAACATCACATTATTTTTTTTAACACATCTATTGCACTTCTGTGCCTTTACTACCCTAACTTCATCATGCAAACTACACTACTTGGATCTAATGGAATTCGACTGCAGACTGCTGTCCTTTTGGGATCTATTTAGATTTGTTGTAGCATGGGAACAGAATAATGGATCAAACTTTCAGCCAATCCCAACTTGCCTTATATCCCTGAATCCAACCAAAATTAACAACTCTATTGTAGAAAATTTTTGGTTAATATGGAATAATCTTACTAAATTCTTATGATTTTAACAAACACTTTATAATCACAATTGAGTAATCTTGACTCTTCATACATCATGCCGAACCATTTTAAATTCGAATCTTCCAATGAACACTGTTCTAGCATATTGCCAGCTTCTTCTACAGATTATCCTCCATAATTCGCCCAAAGTGATGCCACCTTCTGCTAAATGGGTACAAAATTTCCCCAAGTTCTAACTCAGAAATTATTCAAATACATCCTGAAAGTATAGTAAGCTAAAGTACGCTAGAACTGCCAAGTTTTATCACACAATATTACAATTAATAAAACCGAGCGGGGCGGTATAACGGTTAGCGTTCTCGCCTCGCATTCGGGGGGACGGCGGTTCGAATCCAACGTCCGAGCATCCAGATTTGGGTTTTCCATGGTTTCCCCAAATCACTCCAGGCAAATGCCGGGATGCTTCCTTCAAAAGGCCATGGCCGAATTCCTTCCCATTCCTTGCCCCCATCCTTGCCCCCCATCCTTTCCCATCTCTAAAAGACCTCGATGTTAAAAAGAGACGTAAAGCAGTTACAAAAAAAAAAAAAAAAAAAAAAAAAAAAAAAACAATTCATAAAGATTTGAGATACTGACCCATTTCAGCCCTCCTGAATTTAAGCTGGCATTTATATTGATATATGCAAAATGGCAAGGATGAATTCCCAAACTTACTTGGAATTGTCTGTTACAATCATTACTGCAGTCATTCACTCATCAGAAACCCCACAAAGTATCACAAAAACAATATAAGAATACTGGGAACAGTTTTGGGACAGTTTGGGAACGTGTTAAATCACCAATTGTAAGAGTAACATGAATTGCTGATGAACATATCCTAATCTCCCCACTTGACATGGCGTGTTGTGGGTAGAAAAGGAAGTTTTATTTATCGCCAGAAGGAGGCACATGACTTGCAGTACCAATTTTTACATACACAAATCACTTACAACTGTCTTACAACGTAAAATTATGGTCATACAGTATTACCAAATCCTTTCCTGTAAAGGGACACTGTGAAATCAAGGTACAAACCCAATATATGTCAAGTGTGGGATATTTAAATGTTGACACTGCAAAGGTTTCGCCAGGATGAAAATAACGATCTGCTCCAAAGGTGAGATCGCTGAAAGAAACAAAAGTACTGTGCATACTATAAAAATAGCTCAAAATGACTTATAGGTTTTAAGAAGGAACTAGGAAATATGGCTGGGTAGTTAAGTACAGAACAGCCACACTATTTATTACTCTTGTTCCTTAAGATACCTGCTGAGTAAAAAACCTCTGGGATGTGAAACTTGTTATGATTAATATACAGGTATATGCATACAAGATGAATAACAATCATAGCAAAAAGCTATGTTTCAAACAAATAAAAAAATCATAACTAGATTATACAAAAGCCATACTACTTAGTTCTTTTGTACAAATTCTTCTGCATAATAGGAGTTGCCAAGAATATAATCTCCGTTTTTCTTTAAATGTGTCTACAATCTGTATAATACTATTAGGGCATTTATTAAACACGTGTGTCCCAGTATAATTAACTCTTATTTTTACTGTACCCTGTTCATTAAGCTCAAAGTCGTGTCCCCTCCCTGATCCCCGCTTCTCACCCAACTTCCCCCTCTCTTTCTATCTATTTGAGGTGAATTCTAATTTTCCCCTTCACATGTAGGGGTAAGGTCAGCGAAGTGAGGATAGAGCAGACGGACCTTGAGCCACCTCTGTTAACTGAACACGCTATAATCACAACGATATTGTTGTTTTATAAAAGTTATTTTTCTCTCTCGTGTTGAAATTTGATACCTCTGAATTTGATGTAAACAAGTTAAAATGTTCCATGACAAAGTACATGAGAGAATCTATATACGGAGAAGTCATTGTAAGAATATTGAGTTTTTAAAGATGATTTGCAGGCGGTTCTTAGTTTTACCTTACACATCATACTAACAGAGCTTTTCTCCACTGTGATTTTTTTTTTTTTTTTACCTTGTGAAGTGTTTCTGCAAAATTTTAAGCAGTATAACAAGACTGATTAAAAATATAAGGTGCACACCTATTTTGTTAATTCCAGATCCTCTGTAAGAAAAATTGTGTGTTCTTACTGCAAAGGTTGCACTACTTGTTTAGTAATAATGTAATATGTTCTTGCCAACTGAATTTCTCATCAATTTGAATGCCAAGGAGTATTATACTTTTTGTTTCCAAGATTGTGTTATTTTTACTTTATAAACCTTGATGCACACAGTTTTATTTGTTTTAAACCTAATGTAATGTGTTTTACCAAAATTTAATTTTAACGAGTTTACCTTAAATCAGTCTGCTACTTCATTATGTATTTCATTTACATTTAATTCCAGATTACTGTTTGGCATTTTTTATAATCTGGTTAGTCATCAGAAAATAAAATGCTCTGAGGCTTGGTGGATAAGTTAGCAGAAATAACATTGATGTGTAATAAATACAAAAAGGATCCTAGGACATCCATGTGGAATGCCTTGCTGTATTTCCTCCCAGTCTGATGATGCATCTTCGCTGATTTCAAAATAAACAAGGGAGACTTTTTCCATTCAGCTTTCCCTGTATGATTTAAACCATGTACCTGCGGGTTCTTGTATATTATAGCATTTGACTTTATCAGTATTAATTCATGATTAACATAGTCAAATCATTTTTCAAGATCACAAAAATTTCCTAAAAGCCACATTTTATTATTTTGTTTCTCAAACATGTTATTAAAAAAAAAATCTACCATTTCTGTGGATGACCGTTTTTGGATTCCAGTGTGTAATATGTTTTATTTGTTTAAGATACATTAATTTTGAAAAGTCTTTGAGATTCTTGGTAGAAATGAAATGGGATGTTAGTTATCTAGACATGTCAGTTTATTTTTTAATAGTGGTTTTACAGTAGCACATTTTAGTCTGTTGGAAAATACACATTGCTTTAAGGATTCATTACAAATGTGGCCAAATACATGACTTACACAATTTGAATATCTTTACAGTGAATTACTTGAAATGTCATAGCTATAAGAATTTTTAGGTTTTAATTGTTCTGAAATTGCTAGTAGTGACAATTCTTCTTCTCCACCTTTTCCCAACATTAGGGGTCAGCTGTTTTGCTCATCATTGGCATGGTTAAAATTGGAGCATTAATTTTACAGCCACATGAACTTGCTGATTCATTGGGTACATTCAAACAACTATACGTTTCCTAATACATTACCAAAACTTGAACACAGCACAAGCCTCAGGAATCCATGGTACGAAAAGGGTATTTGATACATTGAATGGTAAGACAATGCACCAAAAAACCAGTAAGGGGAAAGGCTGTAAAATCTAAATATGTCAATGTCAGAACAAAGAAGGGATAGGGAGATGCCATTGAAACTTACTAGATCCTCAACAGAGAGTATGACATTATTTTAATTTATTTTATTTATCAATATTGTTTCATTGATCGCTGCTGAGGAAAGACCTCTGGGATGTGAAACATGTCATGGTTAATACACATACATACAATATGAGTCATAATCATAGTAAAAACAAGTATATGTTCCACGGACAAATAAGGAGAATAACAATAAACATTAATTTTTACAACTGAATTTTGCAAAAGTCATATTGAATACAATTAATTAATTTGTTCAATTTCTTGAATGTTGTAGGAGTTGCCAATAAGATAATCTCTCAGTTTTTCTTTAAATATATCTTTATTATCTGCAGACTTTTTTATACTCTTGGGAAGTTTATTAAACAGATGTATACCAGAATAATTAACTCCTCTTTGTACTAATGACAGAGATGTTTGTGTTTTGTGCAAGTTATTTCTGTTTCTTGTATTGAAATTGTGTACCTGTGAATTAGAAGTAAACAGGTTAAAATGATCTATGACAAAGCACATGAGAGAATATATATACTGAGAAGTCATTGTAAGAATATTGAGTTTTTTAAAAAGTTGTCTGCAAGAAGTTCTTGGTTATACCCTACACTTCATCCTAACAGATCTTTTCTGTGCTATGAAAACTTTTTTACTTTGTGAAGAGTTTCCCCAAAAGATTATGCCATATGACATCACTGAATGAAAATATGAGGAAACCTGTTTCGTTAATTCTAGATCCGCTGTTAGAGAAAGTGTTCATATTGCAAAGGTGGCACTACTTCTTCAGTAGTGAAGTGATATGTTCGTGCCAACAGAGTTTATCATCTATTTTAATACCAAGGAATTTTATACTCCTTGTTTCTAATATTGTGTTACTTTTATAGCTTACTTGTAAATCTGGCTGTTCATAATTTTTTGTTTTAAACCTAATATAATGTGTTTTTTTTTTTTTTTTTCAGAATTTAATTTGAGTGAATTTGCCTTAAACCAATTTGCTACTTTACTAAGTACTTCACTTACATTAAATTCTAGATTTCTGTTTGGTGTTTTTCTCACAGTCAGGCTTGTGTCATCTGCAAATAAAACACTCTTAACTTTGTCAGATAAGTTTCTGGGAAGGTAATTGATGTACAACAAGAAGAGGAGGGTCAGAACCTTGTGGAATTCCATGTTTTATTTTCTCCCAGTCCGATGAAGCAGCTTTACTTATTTTAGGATCAAAAATTGAAACTTTTTGCATTCGACTTTCCATGTATGATTTAAACCATTTACCTGCGTTTCCATAAATACCATAGTATTCCATTTTCTTCAAAAGTATTTAATGATTTACACAGTCAAATGCTTTTGCAAGATCACAAAATATTCCTATAGGGCTTATTTTATTATTCAGTTCCTCAAATGTGTTATTTAAAAATGAATATATAGCCATTTCTATAGATGATCCTTTTTGGAACCCAAATTGTGATTTGCTGAGGATATTATTTTGTTTAACATGTTTTATTACTCTACAGTACATGACTTTTCCAAAAATCTTTGAGAATCGTGAAAGTAATGAAATGGGACGATAGTTATCTACAAATGTTGCTTCTCCTTTTTTAAACAACGGTTTTACAACTGCATATTTTAGTTTATATGGAAACACTCCTTACATTAAGGATTCATTACAAATGTGGGCAAGTACATGACTGATACAATCTGAACATCTTTTTAGTAATTTGTTTGAAATATTGTCGTAGCTGGATGAATTTTTAGGTTTTAATTGTTTCATGTGTTTGTTTATTTCTGAGACTGTTACTGGTGGCAATTGCATTTCTACAAATTTATTTGGGAAAGCATTCTGAAGAAGCCTTAGGGCACTATGTGGGGATTGCTTTTCTATGCCTAATTTCTCTACAACAGAAGTAAAATGTTTGTTAAATATTTCACAAACTTCCCTTACTTCACTATGAACAGATCCATTTTGTTCTATTTTTATGTCTTTAGAGTGATTTACAGATTTTCCTGTTTCAGTTTTTATTATATTTCATATAGTTTTCATCTTATTGCCTGAATTCTCTATTTTCTCTGATATATACCTGTTCTTGGCTTTTCTTGTTACGTACCTTAGTATTTTAGAATAAAGTTTGTAATGAGCTTTCAGTGTATAGTTATCTGATTCTCTTACTTTTAAGTACAGGTACCTTTTTGTTTTACAAGATACTCTAATACCCTTTGTTATCCATCCCTTACCAAGTTCATTGTTTGGAGTATTGACAACTTTCCTTTTTTTCAAACTTCCTTCGAAAAGTGTTAGAAATATATTGAGAAAGGAATCAAATTTTTCAGTAACACCCTGTGCATGGTACACTTTTGTTCATTGTTCATTATTTAAGGAATCTATGGAATGTTTTATATTGTTTTCATTAATATTTCTTCTATATACCCAACTTTTCTTTATCTGTTTAATAGTGTTTCTGGACTTGATACATATCAGCTGGGCATCATGATCTGAGATACCATTTATTACTGGAAGTATGTTGTAATTACTGTATTGAGAAATATCCATAAAAAAATTATCAATTGCAGTTCTGCTATTATTTTGTATTCTAGTAGGGAAATTTACAAGTGCCGTTAAGTTAAAAGACAACATCAAGGCTTCCATACCTAGCCTCTCATTGCTGTGATTGAGAAAATTAACATTAAAATCTCCACATAAAACTATTTGTTTGTAATTTTTGAAACATAGTAGCAAAGACTCTGAGATAAAAACAGTCTAAAATTTCCTGGGGGGCCCTGTAAATTGCTATTACTATGAGCTCTTCCTTACCATATTCTAGTTTAGTAACAGCTAACTTTGTGAAAATTACAGTCCTGAAACATTAATATCAATATTACGGATAAGCAGTGTGTCCGAGACCAAAGAATGTATTTCTTAGCAGATAGAATTGTTAATGCATGGACTCAATTACTGCAATTGGTGGTAAGTCCTAAAAATGTAAACACATTAAAAAATAACCTTGATTGTTATCATAATACACAGAGATATCATGTACAAATAGTAAATACAAAAGAAAAAAATCAGATTAACTACTGCATGATGTACAAAAAAATAAATAAATGACATACAAACTGGAAAAAAATCACGAGTTATCACAAAATGACCTTTATAAGACAAAATATACAAATATTTATGTGTGAAGGTTGCACACAATGTGAAATAGTTTGTTACAGGGTTCTTTCAAATGTGAATATCTTTGAAAAGATTGTGAAATGTTTTCTCATCATTCTCTTTGAATAACCCACCAGTGTGGCTGCATGCTTTAAAATGACACAACACTGGATTGCGGAGGTACTGTATCGTGTTTACCGAGCGAGCTGCGACCCTTTCCCCACCTTGTGAGTCCGTCCTAGCTCTTGCTTACTGTCGGCTGTGGTTGACGATTCCAGTTGGCATCTGTTAGTACCTGGCTAGGATAGAAACAAACAGAGACTTGGTGTACTTAGAATGAGGACGTGAGTGCTCCTTGGAATTATCTCGAGAGTTGTGGTTAACTGGATTTACTACAGAAAACTGTTGCATGGCATTATTACAACGATGGGTACATAAATCAGAAGTTTTCTGGTACTGAAATAGTGTATCATAGGATCCAAGGTGGTAGCAGTAGCTTCCAGAGCCGGCGGATGGGAGGATGATAGAATTTGTTTGAAAATGATAATTTTGGTCTGTAACAGGTCTGGCCTACGTAATTTCACATCGTGGACTAGCGTGCCGTCACTACCGCAAGAAGCGTTCCTGGCTCTGAAAGTGGGGAATCCGCTTCTCCCATTGGCTGGCCTTTTGGACATGCACATCATGTGCTAAGTACTTGTCTCCCTCGTTAACAAGAGGTGAAGGTTGACTTTCTCACAGTAAGGACTGCTACCCCAGTGGCCTTGGGTGCTGGTGTCATTTGAAATGGTGTAGTCTCACGCCGTTGTACTGGCTTGGAAGCAAACTGCCCTCCTTAAAACTAATAAATCTATGCTACGAAATACTACCTGCAACAGTACAACAGGCTCAGGTTCCACGTACCAGCATCCTGGTTACATTTTTAGGTAGTTTTATACAAAAACCCAGGCAAATGTTAGAATGCTCCCCAGTTCTGCCGCATTAACTAGACATTTCTAAAACAAAAGTACACATCACATAGAACACAAGTTACATAGTTTACAGACAGATGGCAACATTTGCATCCACCTATCAAAACTATGACAGGCCTAGTAGGCTGATAGGAGATGCAACTTGCTTTGGAAATAAGAACTGTCCCTTGAAGAGGATGTGCTGAAAGACCTGCAAAAGTGGAGACATTCTAAAGGTAATGATGATTATATCTTTGAATAAGAAGATATAAAAAGTGAAATCAGTCTCTCTCACACACACAACAAATACATTAAACTATTATTGACTGTGATACAGCAAAAAAAAAAAAATTGCTAAATATCACAAGCGGTTCCGGGCCATGACGGTAATTACTCTGTAAAGTGACTGATGTTACCAGACTGTCTGTTTAAAGTATCTACTCATTTATGAGTGACTATGAAACACTACACAGCAGTTAATTACTTCTAAAGGTCCAAAATGACTCATTATATAAACACATAATCAAAACGCACAAAATCTAAAAAAAAATCTTGAGTCTTAAGACGTCACCAAAATATTGAAAACTGTAGTCCTTAGATTCTGACAGGACTTCATAACCTCACACACAATGTCTTAAACTCTTAAATGCTAATATGTCACAAATTTTTTAAAAGTATAGTCTTTCCTAGATCATGACAGGACAGTTTCTAGTCTCTCACTCCATTCGTTACAAAATATCTCCCATTCTTCTGAACATATTATGCAATGGGTAGGTATCAAAATAACTTGTATCCTTGAATGTCATTTCTAGTAACATTTCTCAAACTTAATCCATCTTTCTATAAGCTTCCTATCTTTACAGTGAGACATATTCTTCAAATACTAAACAATTTATACCATCAAGTCATAACCAGTCACCAATGTAGTCACACATTTGGTTTCAAAATTAATGTCAGTGCTCGGTTACAATTCAGAGTACCAAACTCTTTCCATCAAAACTTGTATCATATAAATGCTTGTTTCCCTTTAAACCAGATTGAGACAAAATCATGTCACTCCTTCAACACACAATTCCAGCTCTTTTACAAATTGCAGGTTACTTCAGTCACACAACAACATGAATCCCCCTATCTTTAAATAATACATATTTACCATTATGCAATGTCTAAGTAACTTCCAAAATCTCAACATACAATGACATATGAGTCACTCCTTTAAATTTAACGTACTTTAGAACAAACACAACTCCAAACCATATTCACCTAACTAATCCTTCAAAATATTTTACACAAAACTTTTCCTGGAGTACCATTACAAATATCACTTCCTGAGGTCCAGGACCATATATTGCCAGGACGCCACACCTCTGGTCAAGATCATAAAGTATATTGTTATCCATATTATCAGCAATACGCCTATCTACTACACATACAAACATATACCATTACAAGCAGCATAAAATTATCAAACAAATTTATAAAACTGGGATGTTAAAAACTGATTTATCACACTAGTTATTACTACACAAAATTTCATCACCATGAGGAAGCAACCTTAGTTCAACAGAACAAAACCATCTCTTTCTTCACTTTCACATCCCTTATTATATATTAAAAACAAAAATATCAATTCCTATATCTACACAAATTATCTGCTTCTACCAATGAATGCTCTGATCTGAAGGTTGTTTAACTGCCTTGGTGCATGATCACTATAACTGACATCTAAATATGTCACATAGTCAAAGAAATCAATATTATTTTGCACCTTCAGCTTTATGTTACTATCATTTGAACACATCACTATTAATTATTAAATAGCTTCCAGTAACCACAACATGTAAGCATGGTTTCTCCCAATTGAGATTACACCATTCATGTGTAACATTTATTCCATCTTTTCCACTTATCTTGACTGATTTCTAATCAAGAATTTCCTATAGAATGTCTCCATCTTTGGAGGTCCTATATTCCTCCAATTCATCAGACATGCATGTAAAAACACAACACTCAAGTCTTCAGGTATAACTTAGACCAATTTTTGTTTACTTTGTAACAGTGCCACTCATTACAAAACCTTCTTTACTACAGGTTTTATCTTCTGCGTTGTTGACTTCAAGAGTATATAGTACTTCATTGTTTGCACCAACCCATTCAGTTTCAAGGAAACTTCCATAATTTTTATTAATGGACATACATTCAATTTCTCCTTGTTTTACATCGACCTCTCAACCATTCAATACATTGTTACCAGGTAAACCAGTTATTCCCGGGAATCATCAGTATTATTCTCTTTTACAATATTAACGTGATCACATGTTACGTTACTAACAAGATGTTCGATGGAATCACGTCCAACCCCCTTAACTCCTTTCCTTTCGCAAATTGATTCTCTTTCCATTTGTTTAATATTAATATAATTGTTTATGCTGATTACCCTACTGTTACTGTCTTCTAAATAGTCAGCAGTTACTTTTCCTTCATAGTTTATCTCTTTATCTGGAACACTATTCTCAGGTTTGGTTTAATATTGTTTCCACCATATTTATTTCAATCTTTCTTGGAATATTGACAGTACCTTCAGAGGTTTTTGTTATTGTTTCATTAGCATGCAGGTGACTTAGGACTCAAAATGATGCTTTCAGTGCTCCTTTCTTTGCAATAAAATTCTAATGTTCTTATCCATCTTAGCAACAAATTTCCAGTGTTCTCACATATATCTTATCTTTAAGAGATGCCATGCTGTGTTGGAAATCAATTATTTGGACTTGCTGTCATCAAACTGGAAATGAAAATAACCATCATACAGTTAAATGTTCTGAAGTAAGTACCTCATGAATTCCTACTGATGCATGATATATTTTATCTGTCCCAAAAGAAACTAAAGGTTCCAGTGAACTTTCTGCTGAACTTGCACCAGGTTTTGCATGTATTATTTTTTTTACCACCATCAACACTAATACTACTCGACAAAACATTTGAGTTTATTATATTTTCTTGGGAACTTCATTTTACTTTCCAGATGCAAGTTCTTAACTATATCAATTTGGGATTCATTTAGAAAAATTTATTATTGTTGCCTGTTAATACCTTATTTGTTGTGAAACTTCCACTGTTATTCTCCTTAGCAGCATTCGTGGGGTATATTACTTCAGTTAATTGGCACACATTTGAAAATTCAACTACCTCACTCTTACTAGTACACATTTAAACATCACTTTTATTTAGTAGGTTAGTATTTATACGTGTTTGGCCTTCAGTGACTCTATAGTTACTTTCCTTTAACTCGACCTCATAATATAAATTGATTTACTTCATACCTTCAACTACCATTATATCTGCAGTACAGTTTACTTACTGCACAACTCCTTTTTGTCCTCTCTAATTTCAACTGAAGCATCTTTTACATATACGATATTAATGTTGATTTTTATGTTAATAGAAATTAGTGTGATCTTTCTTACTTAATTTCAGTTAACAATTATTGTTTCAACTAAATTTACTTTACAGTCATTAGAACTTATCCCACTTAAATTATTCTTATTTACAACTGGTTGAATGATCTTATTCTCAAAGAACTAGTTTGAATCTTTACAATGGTTCTATTCCACAAGTCAACTACAATGCTTTCACAGCCTTTACTCACCCAAAAAACTGGTATCTTTACAACAACCTGTGAACTTTCTGATTTTGAGTACCCATTGCTGGTTTCAGAAGTATTTTCTTATACTACTATATTTGCAAGAGAACCTGTTAACTGACTACTGTCTTGATTGTTAACGTGTATCTTTTGAGGATTGCTAATGACCTCATTTTCAACTCGAATCCTATTTGTTCTGTGATTGCTTCTAACTCCTTTACCAAATATTCCTGATACTCAATTGCTCTAGCATATGGTCCACTTATCTCCTTTGCAGTCTTGCAAAATTCTAGATCTGCTGTCTCCATACATATAACATCAGTAAATTCTTTAAATTTGTTCTTAATCACTTTCCATATGAACAAATAATTTCAACTTATATCATTGTGAATTTAATTTGGTTTTGAACATTATCGTGGATAATTGCACCAAGTTTGTCATTTAGCTCAGTTGACTTCTTTACAAGACTGTCAGACTCTATCTGAAATATAGAGAAAGTTACTTCTAACATGATTTTTACCATTCAGCTAACTCAATCCCTCATTCAAGTGATTTCTAGCTGAACTATATTTGAGTTTAATATCCCCCTGAGAAGAATAAATGCAAGTTTCGACATTTGTAAGTAGGACTCCACATTTACGGTCATCCCATATACCAGCACTGGCTTCTATTAATTTTTTACTATCAGCATACACTAGAAATCCATGTTGAAATAATAAAACACATTATTTACACAGTAAACTCAAAAATTACTCCAGTAGATCATATGCTCAATTTAAAAAAGCTTTTTATAGAAATTGACTAATTAAACACATTTTTAACAAAGAAAGGGTATTTCTTTAAAATACAATAAATGTAGTACATATTATCACTTTTTTATTTTTATACAATTCAAACCAAGCACATTCAGCCATATATTGTGAACTAAATTTATGGACCACGTTTGGAGAAAATTTGCTTAAAATGTTTTTTAAACACGTAATGTTAACTATTAAAAGTTTTGAATGAAACTAGTTCTAAGTTGTTTTATAATATTTAAATTTTCTTGCCAATGCTGATATATGCTGAAGACTGGGCTCCAAGGGTCCATCTTCTACGCAGATCCTACAGCCAGTTGATCTGCCTCCCATTACCAGCTTATAGTTTCATCGAAAGCTGAAGATTTGCCCCATGGCTTTATTGTCTCCAATCTTTGTTGCCGTCAGTCCGCTCTGTGTCGCAACTGCTATGTAATCTTGTATCACCCACCAGCTCCTCTCTCTCATTGCTTACTCTCTTCTAAGAAACATGACTGCTTGCTTGTACTTGCAGTATTTTCAAAAAATTGCTTGCGAGCTTTGAAAAATTACTCTGGTTGCTCCATGTTCCCATAATTTGATATTTCACAAGTATATAAGAGTGCAATGTTAGTAGCACATGATGAAAGTTTTTAATTAATTCTGTATGAAAATTCTGCAGATTGGACCAGAAATGTTAATAAACGGATACATCAGGCTTCTCCATCCAAAATGTGCAGATTCTCAAGTAGCTGTCTCATATACAACAGTCATTCTTCATTGAATGTGGGAATGTATGAAAATCACATACAAGTCCTGTTACCGTGTGTTTCTGCTAGTTAAACTCTCAGAATCGTCTTCTCTACATAGAGGCACTGATTTTAATACATCTAATGCTCCTATAACACTGTATGCCTTATAAAAACTGACATAACCTTGCTCTAATAAAATTCGACCCTGTGGGTTCAGTTTATATCTCAACTCTGCTGGATGTCACAATGTAACAAGGACACTAAGTCTAGGTGAGTCCCCATTTGCCTTACATCCCCAAATCTGATTAAAATGAACAAATTTACTGCAGAAACTTTGCTGACAATTCAGTTATCTGTAACCTTTCTACTACCACCTTTAATAATTCTTATTAATTTATTATCAATCGGACTTCTATCTAAGATTGACTACCGAAAATCATATAAAATCATTAATCACAAGGTGAAAGGTAGGAACCATTACAATGAAATAAAACTTGGGTAGATGACGAATCATACAAATTCAAATTATATTCTGTTCGACTTATGCAAATTGAATACAAAGATCAAAAATAGAAATTGGAATACGTATTAAATCAAACAAGTTCATAAAATTTGTCTACTAACCAACAGTTAGAGTATTACGAATCTGTCTGAACCTAAGAATCACATGTAAGAAATTAAACAAGTCCATAACAATTTCCAACTAGTGGTACTAATTATCAGCAATTTATCTGATCATAATAGTCACATGTAGGCAGTTAAACAAGTGATCTTGATGGAATTAATTTTCTTTACATATTAGCCCATAACGTGTTCTTTGGTGGAGACACACAGGAAGAGAGAAATATTGATGCAGGCAGTACCACTATATATCAAAACCAAGCAATACTGAGAACCCTATTGTGTTCTGTAGGACTTAAATACTCTCCGGCTAACTGTGAATGGGATTGTCATTTGTCATCCAAGAGGCCACTACCAACATTGACCTCTGGTATCCCTACAGCAGTTTCCAACCTCTGTCTTATAAAGGAATACACATGCTTCCACAGATAATTCCCCTCTCAAGAGATGACTTTTGTGTCCAAGGGTCCCACGTACCAGCCGTCCTGACTGTGGAGCCATCAAGGTGAATTCTGGGATGGTGTCTAATCTCTCCCCTTAAACTACACATTTCGCAAACAAAAAAGACACTTATTTCACACTGAACGTAGTTACACATTTCGCAAACAAATGGAAACAGTTCACTTCCATCATTAGGATTTAATACAACTTGACAGTGGGTGTAAAATGCTTGTTGTAAGCAAGGGCATGTAGCCATAAAACTGTTTCTCAAAATTTGACCTTGCTAACAATAAGTAAAACTCATCAAAAATAACCAACCCCAAATTGTTGAAAAAATATGGTGAAGAAGAAGAAGTGTTGTCTAAGAAATTAAGTAAATAAGCTTTGGATTATTTGTGAATTACATGAATATGAAATACTGGCCTTCACATGGTAAGTTTTGTTGTATAACTAGATTCGCATTCCTCTTTAGCTCACTTGGGAATATTGTAATTATGATACACTTCAAAAAATTATTTCAAATATATAAATTTTGTAGCATGAACTTACAACAACCTTGAAGGCATCAGAATTTTCATAGTAGCTAGTTCCATCTTAATTTTTTTTTTTTTTTTTTTGATGAATAAATTCACGTGTTGACTACATCATCTGCAAATACAAAGAAAACAAATAAACATTTAATTACAGTTTCTTCCTGAATAACCAAGAAGGTAAACACTGTGAGGTAAAAATTGTTATGAACTACGTTACTAAGAGGGTGAAGAAGTACATTACTGTAACAAATAGTTTTTCTAGTTACTTCTTTCTTCTTCCTCTTCTAAGAAGGAAGAGCATGTTTCAGATTTGGGCATCTTGGATGCCTAGTGTCTATTATGTACTGGTAGGCCATCTCCCACCCCTTAATTTTTTAGAAACTGCTACTTGCAGGGAGGATTCTAAATAACACAAACTGTGAGACAAGAATTAAAGTTGTTACTGTTGTGTGTTGCGGCGTCTGCAACAATGTGATTGGAATTTGGATTTTGTGTGAATACGGTTTTCCTGTGATCATGATAGATATTGGCTGGTAGTCAGACCAATCTTATTGATTGTATACACTGATACTTATGGACCAGAAGGTAATTGAGGTTATAGGGTCTAAATAAACACATTCCAAAGGAATGGATAAATCTAATTTCTGGGCCGAAATAAAGAAATCATAGGCCATATATAGGGTACAGTTGTTAGATACAAGACTGGGGAAAAACTGGACTGATACTGGTCTTAGCAGTGTATGATGGTTGTTGGATTGTACTGTCTACGAAGTAGTGTGAGAAAGTTCTTTATGCACCAAATCCGGTGGGTAACTGCAGGAAATTAATCCTTGAAAAATATTGTTGGAATACTCTGTGGGACAATTCTGGTTGGAGCATATATATCGGTCAGGAATAATGAGGTAGTGTTGGATGGAGTGTTTAGCATGAAATTGTTGTCAGCTATCAAAGTGCAAGTATAGTTGAAGATTAGTAGGTGTGATATGGACAGATGTATTGATGTGACCAACCAAGAGAGATTAATCAACCTCTAAGAAGGTGCCATGGGAGTGAAAATATGAATTAGTTTACTGTGTGGTATGTCTTGACGAAACTCAGAAGAATGTCGTCTCTATGTGTCGAGATCATTAAGATATCTTCTATGAACCTGAGCCACACAAGATTCTTTTTTATAAACATGATGTGAGAATGATTGTTCAAGATGGCCAAGCAAGAAGTTAGCATTTGATGGAGCAATACTTGTGTCCATAGCAGTGCCAAAAATCTGGTGATAAATTTTTAAGGTGAAAGAAATTATGGTTGAGAACTGGATGGGTAAAGGAACTAAGAGAAGCAGTAGTTGGAAGGCTGTTGATGGACACTGGTAAAAAAAAAAAAAAAATGTTCCATAGAGGGAAGGCCATAATACTGTTGGACCATATGTTTAAGACATAAACACACCGAGAGCACAGTCTTCTGAACTTCCTCAATAAGTTGTACCAAACTGTGAACTGCACTTGGTCTATTGTAATGCCCATGCCGCCTTCCTAGATATCGATTTCTCTCTTTTGAATGGTAACATTAATACTTTTATCTGTATCACTAATCTTTAACAATGTCTGCACTTTGACAGTTGCCACCCATTTCATACTAAATGCTTCCTCCTAGATTGTGTTGGTATCTGGTGCAAATGTGTACATTCTGACCAAAATTCTCTCTTTTTTTGCTTGATGCCTCATTGATGTCGAAGTTATTAGAGGCAGGAAAAGACTGGGGGGCAAGGAGCAGTAAGGAATTCAGCCATGACCTTTTGAAGATACCATCCCGGCATTCACCTACAGTGATTTTGGGAAATTGTGGATAGCCAAAATCTGGATGGCCGGACGAGTATTTGAACCCACGGCCTCCTGAATGCGAGGCCAGAGATTTACCACTCACCCACCATGCTCAGTAGAATTCTCTTACAAAGTAGTCTAACAATGTTTCTCAAGCATTGTTATCCTGCAATTACCCACCGGATTTGGTGCTTAAGCAACTTTGTTGCACTAGTTCCCATAAAGTACAGCCCATCACCACTGTACACCTGCTAAGATCAGTCGCAGGCAAGTTCTTGTCATACAGTCCAACACACGTATTCTGCAATAGGTCTATAATCTTTTTCAATTCTGCCCAGAAATGGACTTTATCCTCCCCAAGATATGCACCACCTCCCCCACAACTTGTTTCAGTAGACCACATAACTTCAGCCAGTTTTTGGCCCATAAGTATCAACCTACACATTCAGTGAGACAGTTACCGGGCTCCTTTCCATCACAACAGCCCCACTGGAAGACTTACAATATATGCCCAGCAATCTCCACCTTCACCAATGCCACCACAGGAGAGATCTTTCATATTGTAGGACATTATACTGATGAAAGCTTTCCTGCAGCAAATGTCCCTCTTCCTACATTGTTCTGACTACCAACCAATTGTCCATTAGGATTGACAGTCAGAGTCAAACCTGAACTTTCTGTAGTGCCATATGCCACAACATATAGCAGTAACAGCTTTAATTCTCATTTACAATTTGTTTTATCAGAATCCTCCCTGCAACATTGGCGGTGGGAGTTTGGCCGACCTTTACATATTAGGTAGCAGGCATTCAGTAAGCTAAATCTGAGATAGGATTCTTTATTCCCATGCCTCCCCCCCCCCCCAATGCTTGCCTTATTTCACGACCTGCAGGAACCACTGTTTACTATTATTAGTGTTTATTCTTTAATCAGCATGTTTTTATGTACTTATTTATATATATTTAATGATATACAGGGTGTAACAAAAATGTACCGCAGATGATTAGAGAAATAAGATGCCGTACTGATACTTATATGTATTCCTTCTTTCCTCGCACTATTCGGGATTGGAATGGGCGGGTTTAGGATTGGTGCTTAGCACCCTCTGCCACCCACAATTTTTGTGATTTGCAGAGTATGAATGTAGATGTAGAACTTGCAGGACACATTCCTCACACATAGACGAAAAAATTATCTTATATGAACATGGGTCCGGAAACACTTCATTTCCATGTAACACCGCATTTTCTTCGTGGCATGAATAGTGGGAGACACACAAGAATGGAACCTGCCAGCTTAATACATGCAGCTCTTTCTCACAGGAGATGTTCAATATGTCCTCCATGCGCATTGATGCATGCATCAACCCTCTGTCGTAGTGATTTTCGAATGCGCTGATGTATCCCTGGAGTACTGCGTATGGGTTCGCAGCCGTCCAAAGAGCACTGGCAGTGCAGCTACGATCATGCCAGCGTAACCAGACATAACCAATGGTGCATGTTCCCCATGCTTCGAGCGTTTTGTTCTTCATCCGTTGGGTAAAATGCGGTGTTACATGGAAACGAAGTGTTTCCGGACCCATGTTCATATAATATAATTTCTTCGTCTACGTGTGAGGAATGTTTCGTGCAAGTTCTGCCGTACATTTTTGTTACACCCTGTATATTTTAATTTGAAAATATTTGGAATTTTTCTGTGTGTATATTTTTTTATCTTCCTTCCTCCCTCCCTATTATTTTTCCTATTTTCCTACCACACCTTCTCTTCTATCACAGATGACTGTCACTGTACATTGACTTGTCAGTTGCTATCTGACATTCATTCCGTCCACTTCACATTCTACTGTCGATGAAGGATTTAAGCCCAAACATTTCTGTATTTTCTGCATTAATGTTTTTGCTGGTTCTGCAACATCCTGCATTTCTTTATGTTTCCTAATCAACTCTTTCTTTTCCTGTCATGTTTTCAGTATATTATTATGACTCCAGAAAAACGTCACATCTCTTCCTGAAATATGACTGATGCTGCTTGAATTTATGGTACTTATCCATTAGATTTATTCTAAGAATTTTTTTGAAAATTTCTCAAATTGGAGAGTAAAATTTTCCACTTTTGGTTGTAAATTTATGTTTTAGCTTTTTGATAACTTGTTCTTGTATGGCTTGAATTCCATTTCTATCTGTCAGTCCTTCCTCTCTCTGATACACTGGATTTCTATGCCTACCTTGAGGGGATGCAACTAGCTTTTGGGTTGACTGAGTTGTTTCTGAGATCAAGCTCGTTTGTTGCCACTATGACACTGTGTTGGCTCATCAACAAGCAGTTCAAGATGATTCATTTATATATTTCACGTTGTATGAGGAGAACAGTTAAAAGGCAGCTATTAAATAATTCAAGTATATCCATAGTTCAAAACTTGGTAATTATAGAAATATACAGCATGTAAAATAAATTTAAAATAAGGTAAAAGTATGTATTGATACCACAAATTGAAGTTGATTTTGCTTTATGGAGCTTCTGATGTCTGTTCAAGAACATAACCAGAAAGCAGTTAAAAACAGTTACAGTTTTATCCCCACACCACTTTTGTAGGTGTTCATTAGAAGGTTGGATGGTAATATCAAATTATTATTTTATGGTCCTAAAATTAGCATACTGTATCATTTTTGTCACTCCTTAGTGCATCAGCGATGTTTGATCACTAGTTGGTAACAGAAGGAGCCTTTTATTAATGTTTTCATATCTACATTGAATTTGACCCATATAATTCCATAAACTATCAGTATATCTTTACCTCTAAGTAGAAACGTCTTGTGTCATTATAGACACACAACTTCCAGTTGATTGCATTCTAGCTTGTTTCTTCTAATGTAAAAAGTTTCTGTAGAGTTTATCTGATTTCAAACTTCTTTTTCTAACAGTTTCAATATCTGCTCTTTAAATAGTTTTGCTGTAGTAGCTTCTATAGTTAGCTGTAAGAGATCAATTTGATGAAATTTTATCAGGCTTTGTTGTGCAGATGCTGGTTATTTTATTGAATTGGCTGTGAATGTATTATATATATTGCGGAGCCCTAGGCATAAAAGACCCACTGCACTCAACGTGGCTTCTACCACTTACATATCCAATTCCTGCAAGTAACGTACAGGTCTGAACTCTGCAGCAGAGTAGTCTGATTTGCTTCATCTGCTTGAGGACCACACTCTTTCCCATCAATTGCTATCAGTCTTCAGGTCACAAGCCTCACCTCTGGTGCCATTTGTTAAAGGAAGAAATCTGAATCTGTAACATAGTCAGTTCCACTTTCCACATAATGCAAGTTTGCTGCATACTCAGCAAGCAGTTAAATCTGGAAAGCCTTACTCCACATCTTGGAACTTACATCCTGTAATTCATGCCGAGTCCTTTCTGGCTTTTTTCCGCACACTGTTTGCCATCTATGTCAGAGGCATAAAAGTATACTTTACATTACAGCTACTATCTTCTGCACAGCTTTCATCTGTTATAAGCATCTCACTGGTTATTTTCTCGGGTGTCCAGCCGGATGGCGTCATAGAAACACAGTGTTTTGACAACAGCATTATAAACTTGCTGTGACAGCGCAGACTGGCTTAGTCTCATATTGTGCTTCCTTTTATGTGCTAAGGGTAGCACAAAAAATTTGGCTCCCTTTGGTGTCTGCTCCCCAGGTGCTTTGATCTTGCTCACAGGTCAAATATAGCGAGCGTGGTGGTGTAACGGTTAGCGTTCTGGCCTGGCATTTGGGAGGAAGGCGGTTCGAATCCCCGTCCAGGTATCCAGATTTGTTTATTCCATGGTTTCCACAAATCACGGTATGCCGGGATGCTTCCTTCAAAAGGCCATGGCCGAATTCCTTCCCATTCCTTGCCCCCCATCCTTTCCTATCTCTAAAGACCTCACTGTTAAGAGACGTTAAGCAGTTTTAAAAAAAAGGGTCAAATATGCAGTCTGCGATGCTGGCGAGCCTGCTCTGATCGTATTGCAAATGCTGTCTTAATTGACGGCTTGCTGTGACACCTGGGTGGCATCATTAGCTGAGTTTCTGCCCTTTTGAAAATATTTGCCATGTTCTTGTTAGAGTTTAGTAATGACTGGCATCAAGGCTACACTCAGGTATAGCCCGCCATCCATATTGATGTTATTTTCATTCAAGAAGATTTTCATTCCCAGAAGGAAAAGGTTCTGTACAGTACAACTGTATTATTGAAGTCTGTCTGTCCTGTGCCCTTTGTCGAAGGTATTCACGGCTATCGCAAACTTTTTCAAATGTGTTAGTCTTGGGTATCGTTTATTCTTGGTCAGACACTCCTTGATTGTTCTGATGGTTTGAACAATGTAGATGTTCTCGCATTCACATGGTATGAAATAAATATGAGGGTCATTCAGTAAGGTCTCAGAAAATCCAAGAGATGGCACACGTAGTATCAAGAACTATTTCTTTTTAGTAAGCATCATTACTCACTAGATAGTAGATAAACTCACAACTACCTCCATCACATAGTTTAATTGTTATTGTCAATCGAAGCAGACTGGTGTTGTTCATTTAGAAAAATGGAAAAAACTGAGTTTCTAGCAGTGACTAAACACTTTCATTTAAAAGGCGTAAAACTGAATGAGATCAAAGCTGAGTTGGATTAAGTTCATCATACATCTGCTCCTGCATTTGCAACTGTTTGCAGTTTGGTAAATAAGTATAAACATGGCTGAACCGAACATCCACTAAGATGAACAATGTTTGGGACATCCAATGGAAATGATTACCCCCAAAATCATTGACAAAATCCACGATATGGTTTTAATGAATGAAAGTGCACATAATAGTAGAGGCCATAGGCATATCGCAAGGTACAGTGTATTCAATTTCCGCATTTGCTCTCATTGGAGAATAAGTGCAGTCGTGTAGTTGAATCTGGGGCTGTTTTGGCACATTTCTGTCAGAACCCTAACCAGTTGCTGCATCAATACATAGCTGTGAATGAAATATGGGTACACTACTATACTCCAGAAACTAAGTAATGGTCTAAAGAGTGTGTTTGAAGGCAAACAGGCTCAGATGATGGTGAAAACTGTAAAATTGGCCAGCAAGGTGGTGACCACAGTTTTTTTTTTTTTTTTTTTGGATGCACACATAATCTACATCGATTAGTTGGAAAAGGGACAAACAACAACTGGAGCTTACTATGTGTCATTATTGCACCTGTTAGGTGAAGAAATCAATAAAAAAATTTACTCATTTGGAATGGAAGAAGATCCACTTCCATCAGGACAATGCACAGGTGCATACCTGTAGAGTTTGAATGGCCAAAATTACAGAATTAAAGTTCAAATTATTACAGCATCCACCATATTCGCCATAGTTGACCCCCCCCCTGACTTTTTTCTATTTCCAAACTTAAAAAACTGGCTGGTTGTACAATGCTTCATGTCAAACAAGGAGGTCATCGCCTAAACAGTTGCCTATTTTGCAGAACTTACTTTGGAGAGTAGAGAAAGTAGCATTTTTTTTATACGTTTTTAAGAACTTATTGAATGATCCTCATACCTAGTAATCTTTTACTGGAGAAGCATATCACAAATATTGGTGGGATGTCAAAAGATGCTTTTATCCCATATCACACTTGCAGTCTTCCTATTTTTTCCGACATATTGTTGGCGTATTTGAGGGAAGCAAGTGTTTTTGATGGTTCATCTTGCACAGTTTATTGTCTTAGAATAAAAGCACACACTATCTGCCACCGTGTTCTGCCTAAAGACAGTCTTGAGGTATTTAACTTATTCAGGCAGGCTCTCAGGATCGGTGATGGCTCTCGTCCTGTGGACTAGTGTGGCCAATATGGAATTGCATTTTTATGGGTGTAAGTAACTGGTGTCATCCAAGTAGCATTCAACATGAGTGGATTTGCAGTCCACACCATGTGCCAGAGTTTTGTTAGGTTTCTGCTTTATTAAAATGTCCAGAAATGAGAGACACCCATCTTCCTCTACTTATTTTGTAAAACGTATTAAGATGGATTCCACTAAGATGGTCAAGGAATTTGTCCAATGCCTGGCTACCAAATGGCCACATGGTGAAAGTGTCACTGACATAATGGTAGAAGCAGGATGTTTTGATGGTAACATTCTCCAATGCCCTATCTTCAAATTCCTCCATGTAGAGGTTTGCCACTAACAGTAAGAGCAGGGACCCCATAGTCATTCTATCAGACGATACGAGGCTAACTCAGTGTAAGTAGTTACAGCAAGCTTATAACATTTGTAAGCTACTTGACACCTGATGACAACAGAGACAGCTGTCAAAATATTGTGTTTCTAGACACCAATTGGCTGGACATGAGAGAAAATTATGTTGCATTGTTATGCCAGGAAATTCTCCACTCACACTTGTTGGATTGTTAATAGCTTGTAGTTACTGAAATTTATACTTACAAAAAAGGCAAGTTCTTTTTAAAAATGTCACCACAAATGATTTATAAGGAAAATATTGTTTTTAATTGAGTCAATCATTTTTTGTGGGTACTTAGTCACTTCTACGAAATCATAGAAAGATGTTAAGTTCAAAAATCACTTTTGATTTAATGGTCTTCTTCCAGAAACACCTGCAATACCACAAAAATTGTTAGAAATACAAGTTATTAGACTTCATTACATAAAAGAAAAAAACAGGTTCTAGTAGGAGCATAATACTCAGTTTAACATAGTTCATGGTCAATCTTACACATACCATCAATCATTCAGCCTAGCAGTTCAGTTGTTTTGAGGAATTTGATCTAAATTACTTCTCAATATATATATATCGGTGTTGTAGTTACTACCAGAGATGTACGAAATAGTTTTTAAAAAGCATTTAATTACAAAATACAAATACCTTCTTGTTTTTTGTATTTCAAATACAAAATGCAAAATAGTTTAAGATGTAGGTATTTAAATACAAAATGCAAAATAGGTATTTTCTAAATACGTTTATTAAAATAAAATACCTTTAGTGTTAATTTATTCTCTATGTTATTTATTTCATGGATTTTAATACAACTATTTGTTCAAAAACCTCCCTAATATATATATATATATATATACAAGAATTGCTCATTTAAAGATATAAGATTTATTAAAAAATTCGGATGAAATGGCTTCAGAAATAAAAAAGATTGTTATGCGTGTCGTGGGGAAGCTTTGAATTATGAGATGTAGAAACCAAGCACTAATTCAATTAAAGCAATATTGTTTCCCCAAATCACTACAAGCCGATGCCGGGATGGTCCGTGCAAAAAGCCACGGCAAATTTCCTTCCCATTCCTTGCCCTCAGTACTTTCCTGCCTCTTACAAACTTGACGTAGTTGAGGCATAAAGCCAGAATCTTAAAGGAAAAGAAAGAAAATTTGACTTATTCAAGCCATTTTGTTTAGCAAGATGACTGTTTTACTTATGGGTCAGTCGTTGATATTAGAGAAAAACTAACCCGTTTTGAGAAGTGGATGAACTTCCTACGGGAGGATGTTTGTAACATTAAAAACGTAGTGAAGGAAACAGTGCAGAAAAAGACAACACTGTTACAGAAATGGCACAGTATATTTCAAAATCAATCTGGAAAAAAAAATGCTTTTGTGGCATCAATACCAATTTAAAACTTGGCAGCTGAAAGTAAAATTTCCCAGGCTATTATAATTTGGTTTGAAAGCGATTTTAACTTGACCATATTAAAGCAGAGTTACAAATTAAAACCAACTTCAGTTTGTCTTGTGGCGAATCCTATAACTACTTTAACCTATGAAAAAGCAGTATAATCAAACACAAAACAGTTTAATAAAAAATAAATACTGTATACTTATTAATAGCATAAAATTACTTAAAATTCAACTGCAAAGTACAACTTTCTCCATAACGTTTTGTTACTTATCCTACTCAACGAGCCAGACTTATTATAATGTCGAGTAATAAGACTGATAAGTTCTTATAATATGACAGAAAGATACCTATGGAAATTATCTCTGTCCTGCCAAAATTATAAAAATAAACGTGATCCTACGGGAGGATCCAACCAACTTGTGGTTATGGACTACGTTAGTTTACACCACATATAACACATATTCCTAAATTAAAATTAAATCTTTACAAAATTAATGTTTGTGTTAGGAAAATTGTTGCTGATTCGTCGAATTTATAAAATATTATTATTAGTTAGTTTAGTATATTGTGCGGCGTATTTTGTGTGGTGAGCAGTAGTAAATAAAAACTTATTTTTATATGTTTACTTACATTTTGATAACTTTCAAACAGCAAGTGAACAAAACTGGCATTCAAATGACAAACCAAACATCACAACAGGCAAGTCCGAGGGGACAGGCTGTAAACGTTTCATTATTGCCAAAATCATTGTTACTTGCACAACAGACGGAATTCTCATTTGAAATTTCTGGCATTGTTGTCACTAGTTTGAATTTCCTGATAGATCAGCATTTATGAGGATCAATATGAAATAAAAATTTATAAAAAACAAAGAAAATAATTTTCGTTTTTCAAATACAAAATATGTTTCAAAAAGTATTTCAAATAAAATACAAAATGCTTTTTATATCTGGGTATTTAAAATACAAAATGAAAATAGGTATTTTTTATTTGTATCTTTGGTTACTACTTAGTTACTTTACTACCTGAAATGCTTTTAAGTCACATTGACTACTCAAAATGACATTTTTACCACTCGCTCAGTTCCAACGCATGCTTCTGTTCACTTTGAAAAATGTTTCCCTTCAATCATGTTATATACAGACTGATGTAGGAACACTGCCTTCCCACTATTCTCTTGGTCAATTCATGCCCTTCTTGTCCAATTACTTTAATTATTAACCTGCTCTCAAGTCTTCTGTTGTTGTTTAACATACTTAATTTGCAGAAATCAGATTTATTATTTGCAACTTTTACTAACTAAACAATATGCATACTTCTTGCCTTGCACCCCAAGCATATAGAATTTCAATCCACCGATATGAATCCTTCTATCGTGTCCAAGCTATTTAAAATCAGATCCAGTAAGAAATATTGAACAGTTTGGCAGAAGATGAAGTGTGGAGTCGCATCAGATTGACACCCTTCCCCATTGGGAAGCCTGAGAACTTTTTATACAAGAAATACCACATTATTAAATACTGTCCTAAATATTATTGATGCAACTTACTTAATATGAATTGATAAGTAATCTCTAAAATATAACAAATATTTGTAAAAAGCTACCAATCAATCAGTAATACTAGAAACATAGTACCATTACACCCTTTCAGTTGTGCAAGTTCTGTCAATACTTCTGTGAGTCGAATGTACAGCTTGGGTACCTCGGTTTGCATGCTGTTGCTGCAGATAGTATACATATTTCTGTAAATAAAAGCCAGAAAACAGTTGAAAATGTCAAATTTCTTAAACAAGCTATCTCATATTGATGTAATTGTAGGCTTCCACAGCCAGAGTCAGTTGATTCTTGGCTGTCCGGGTGGCGACGCATCATGTTTCTTCAAACTGACGTTTTGACCCTCATTCTGGGGTCTTCTTCCAGGGCAGAACTGCGCCTTCGGTTAGTGAGTGGTCTTGATTTATAGCCGAGGCCTGCGTCTGTCTAGATGGTTCGATTTGCCCGGCCAATCAAAGGTCTGAGCCATCACGTGTTTCGTTGGCCTTGTGGGGGCGGCGTGGTCTGGGAGGTGACACGTGACATGCTCTGTCCGTGCCAGCAAGAGCCAAGCGTCGTGTAATTTAAGCCCGTTGTCTTCGTTAATATTAACAATATGTTACTACCTGTTGTTGCATTTCTCTCTCTTGGAAGCGCACACTGATGCTCACGGATGGTGGGATTTAGTACATTTTATTGAAAATGTTTGAAGCAACAAATTCTGCTGATGCGGTCACCAATGATTCAGCTTATCAACACTCTTTACTGTGTCAAGAGGAATCACACAAAGAAGAATTAACTTTTGTATTAACACTGCAAGTTTAATAAAGTTCATAATCTTCACCCACACCAGTCATGATCATACAGTTCATCGGACTTCTATATATATACCCGAAGGTTACAGAATTCTTAGTTAAAACAGTTCACATTAACAATTCTTTATAAATCACACTCGCATTTACACAACTCTAACCGAAAACAGTTCAACATTCAAAAGGGCGGTTCGAGAAAAACTCGCACATGGGTGACGTGCCTGATGAGCTCGGCTGCTCCAGGAAGACTCGTGGGTGCCACACGTCGGGTTCGTGGGCGTTCTTAACCGACTTCTGGTAGCCGGCATGCGCTCCGGGTTCTTCCACGGTACTCCCATGGACCGGTGGGAAATTTAACATCCACGCGGCGGTATTACAAATAGCACAGCTGGTTCTTGATCTCCTGGTCCACCGGCTTTGGAAGCAGCCCCTATCATATGGCTATGCTGCAGCCCCCTCAAGTTTAACATAAGATTTTGGATATACAGACAAAATGGCAATGATGAACTTCTCCAAAGGACTATTGATCTCCAAGATTACTTACAAACTTCACTCCACATTCATTCACATATAAATTGAAACCTCGGGTTCCTATCGTAAATACCATACATAACTGGTGCGGGGCTGCAATACATATTTCCAAACACATCCTTTTTAAAATGCGCATAGAAAATAATTTATAAGTAAAAGTAAACATCAAAATTGATTTGCAAGCAGACAGGGAAACACATCCAGATTAAATCAAAGAAACCACACAATATATTATTAAAACTGAATCGCATCTTGTGGGGTGTGACGATCGTTCAAGACCATAGGTTTAACTGTCCATTCCAAATGTCTATTGTCACTTTTACTAAACTATCACTTCCTCTCAGAAAATTCTGTAAACTGAATATTACCATATTTAGAGAGAAAGAACAAGGATACAAAGGTAGGTTGCTAATGCTAAATCACAAAATACACAATACAAAATCATTAATATTCATCCAAATAAACTTAACACAAATTGTACTCCAGTTTTTAAATATATCATCATCATTTATTGCTTTCACAGACCTTTAAGGTCTATAGCAGAATACAATGGGTACAGGCCATAAATATAACAGAAACATAGTGCATATTATACAATTACAGAGGTATATATTACAAATAAATAAGACGGAAATAATAATAATAAAAAACACTAGTCAGTCACAACTTCGGCAAAGGAGACATTTAGTACAGATGGTGTTCCAACGCTGTCGGTCCCCAGCCTCCTCTTCTGCCGCTGTCGGCTCCACTTGCTTGAGGACTGCCAATACCCGATCCTTCCATCTCGTCTTCGGTCGTCCCTTTGGGCGTCTTCCAGCAGGTTGTGAGTGGAGAACACGGTTCGGGAGGGATCCATCGGCTCGGAGTATGTGCCCAAATCACTGTAGCCTCTTCTGCCATAATACTCGGCCGATGTGTGGCTTTGCATACCGCTGGTAAACGTCTTCTTTTGTTCTTCGTTCCCATTTAGCTTCTCTGGTATTGTAGACGGGTCCATATATTTTGCGAAGTACCTTTCTCTCGAACGCACAAATTGTTTCTTCAGTTGTTGCTGAAGTTGCCCAAGTTTCACAACCAGATAAAACTACCGGGTGTACTAATGTCGTGTACAGCCGAATCTTGTTTTTTTTGTGATATCAGCCGGGATCTGAAAAGATTGTTTAGGCTGAAGAAGATGCGATTGCCCTTTATCAATTGATGCTGCACCTCTTTTGTTACTTCACTTTTACTGGTCAATATGGATCCCAGGTATTTAAATTCTCTTACTCGTTCGAAGGAACACCCGTCAACAATAATGGAGGGGAGATGAGTTTGATGTCACGAGACAACGAGATATTTTGTTTTACTCTCATTCACTACCAGCCCTATTTGATTCGCGTTAAGGAAAATTGTGAAGTCTCAGCAATTACTTGCTCCTCGGTGTCACCAAGTATCACAACATCATCAGCAAATGCCAGGATTGTGTCTGTTCCCACCATATCCATTTTTCTGTTGCGGCCAGTGTCGCGTCTTACTTTTTCCAAGGCCAAGTTGAATAGTATTGGCACCAGTGGATCTCCTTGTCGCAGTCTTTTAAATATATAGAAGGAGTAAATGTGCCATCACGCAATGTCATGTTACCATTAATATTTATGGAGTCCTTCATCACTAGTAATGGAGCAAATAACAATAATAATAATGATAAAAACCACTTCCTGATGCACATCCAGAACACTTATCACTCATGATTGATGTCTTCTTGAAGTCTTGGACGATGCTCCAGGTATATTCTATGTGGCTTGTTGACTCTCATGATAACGTAGCACCTCTTACTCACTAAGCACTGCTTAAAGTCAACAACGCAGCAACATACACAGTTTATTACTTCACTTTTAGTGACTAGGAAACTTTATATTGAACCACCACTATATGTCACATTACCTGTCTTGAAAGGCTTTAGTGCCACCACATTATAATTTCCCTTAACTTTACCATGTTTAGGGTGAGCCAAAGTATAGCAGTTCCCCTTGGTTCGGGATATGACTTCATAAGGACCCTCGTACAACAGTTTAAACTTTTTAATTTCATTGTCTATAGATGATGATTTAAAACGTGTCTTTAACATAATTAGGTCACCTTTCCCATATTCTTCTTAAGGCACACTTCTTCAACTCTTCCAAAGCTATCTTAATCTTATCAGGATAATCACTATGCCTCGTCGGAAAGTGGAGGAGCTCATAAACAATTCGGGGAGGTTCCTACTCAAACATGATTTCATATGGTGTTAGTGAAGTTGAAGCATGGGGAATAGTATTGATAACTCCTTCAATTTCACTTAATTCGTATGCCCACTTCTTATGGTTGTCCTCACAGTTTCTCCTGAACCATCTACCAAGCTTGCTCATTACTCGTTCTTTTGCATTCCCTTGTGGGTGGTAGAAAGACGTCTTAACTGTTTCAATACTTAACTCTTTAAAGCATTCAGTACCGGCTTTACTTGCGAACTAGGGTCCATTGTCTGTCAACACTTTGTCAGGTTTTCCTACATGAGGTATATAATCATGAACAAACTTTGAATAGATTACTTTGGCTGTGGTCCTCTTGAGTGGGTACAACTTTATATATTTTGAGAAGATGTCCATGACCACACAAATTTGAGTTACTTCCCCACAGGACCTAGGCAGTGGTCCAAAGATATCTAAAGCGACTAGTTCATGTGGTTTATCAGGGATCACACTCTGCATCTCCCCGGCCCTCCTGACATTATCTGCTTTAGTTTTCTGGCATAACTCGCAATGAGAAACTACCTGCTGTATCCGCCGAGACATATTAAGGAAATACAAAGTTTCCTTCATGATCATATGACACTTGTTTATACCATAATGGCCGTAAGTAAGATGATGTTGCTTAATAAAATGGTCCACTTAGTTTTCTGGTGCCCATACTTTCCATTCTGAACTAGCTTCATGGTTTCTTCTGAATAAAATTCCACTTACCAGCATGTAGTATTTACGTAACTTTGACTGTGGGTCACTCTCATTTATCTTGTCTAATAACTCACTTACATTGGGGTCCTTTTCTTGCTCCTCTTTCATGAACTTTAGGCAATGTTTAACCTCCTTTTCTCCGACCACTCCCTCAATATAAAATATCTGAGCTTCTTTCCCTACTGACATTGCCGACTCGTTTTCTTCTAAACCTACTGGTAACCTTGACAAGGCATCTGCTACACAATTTTCCTTTCCTGGGATATCTCAAAGTCATATTCCTGGAGTAGTAAGTTCCATCTTGCCAACCTGCCATGGACTAATTTACACTTCTTCAAAAACGACAGTGCTTTGTGGTCAGTATGTACTATGACCTTCCTGCCCAAAAGGAGGTACCAAAACTTTTGGAAGGTCCAAACAATAGCCAGAGCTTCCTTTTGAGTAACACAATAATTGCGTTCCGACTGGTTTAGAATCCGGCTAGCAAAAGCGAGAGGTTTCTTTATTATTTCATCTCCCTCGGCTATTTCTTGGAAGAGCTCCATACCCGGACCATATTCTGAGCTATCCGTGGTAATACAGATAGGTATATTCCAATCCGGGGCACTTAGATGTACTTTCTTTAATAAACTACTTTTCACTTCTTGAAAATCTTCTTCACAATGCTCAGTCCAGTCCCAATGTGCATTCTTTTTCTTCAGTTTCCCAAAATGTGGGCTTTTCAGTATTTGACCTCGGATAAATTTACAATAATAATTACAAAGTCCAAGAAAACTCAACAGTTGTTCCTTGTTTTGTGGTCTTGGAAAATTCTTGATAGCATTAAGCTTTTCCTCATTGGGAGTTATTCCTAATAGGGTGATATTATGGCCCAGAAAAACACACTTCTTCAATTTAATAGTCATCCCCTCTCTCTTTAAGACGGTTAATATTTCTTTTAATGTACACCAATGTTCCTCGATGGTTGAGCTTGCAATTAATATATCGTTGACGTACACATGTATTTTGCTCAATAATTCCTTACCAAGGATTTGATCCAAAGCACAGATGAAATTCGCGACTGCATTATTCAGGCTGAATGGCAAAACTCGGAACTGGTAACTCCGACCTTGGTACAAGAATGCAGTATATTTCCTGGACGTTTCTGTGATTGGAATTTGCCAACAAGATGCAGTTAAATCCAAGGAAGTTAGAAATTTCTTATTTTGAATGCTTTGTAATATTTCATCGACCGGGGGTGGATGGTCCCTTTCAGTGACGATAACTTTATTTAAAGTGCGAGCGTCTAAGACTAACCTGACAGATTGGTCCGCTTTTGTGACTATAACTATTGGGTTGTTATAAGGACTCTTAGACCTTTCTATGATTTTCCATTGCAACATCCTGTTTATCTCATCATCGACTTGCTTCCTCTTTGAAACTGGGACGACGTAAGGTTTTACGAAGAAAGGTGTCGCACAATTGACAGTAAAATTGCACTCATAACATTTTACGAGTCCAGGCTGGTCAGAAAATACTTCCTTAAGCTCATCTATCAGATTTCTTAGTTTTGTACGGTGTTCACTGCTAATACTGTCCACTATTTTTAACTCCTTCTTCTCCACCTCTCTGCTTGGTTGCATTGACAATACACTAAACCGTATAAACTTTTGAAGGAATTGGGGTTCTTTCCCACTGGCTACTTCATTTCCCCACGGTAGTACATTAACTGACCCCATTTCCTTCTCCTTCCAACAATTCTTCTTCGTAGTTCTTTCCTTGTTCCCATTTACTTGAAAATCCAACAATCCTTGTTCAAAATACAAGATGGTTTTAAAATCGCACAACCAATCTATGCCAAAAATACAATTGATCGTAAGCCGTGGCACCACAAAAAAAAACAACAAACTCAAAGAAATAGTCTTCCAACTTTACTTCTAACAACATCTGCGTTTTCACTAATTTGCTCTTGCCCCCTGTGGCAGTGATAACTGACATCCCATTCACTGGCAAGGAAACCACTTTATATTTTCTTTCATTTGCAACTTCCTGTAAACTCTCAAACAAATTTTGTGAGATGCATGAAATTTCGGCACCTGAAGCCAACAATAATTCAATTTGTTTTCCATGACATGTCACGAAGATTATGGGAGCCTGGACCAACTGTTCTTCTTTCTGGAACTCTTCCTCTGCTAAGTCTTCACTCGGGTTGTTGTGGAAAACACTTCTAAGCTGACTCCTCTGGTTTGATTGTATTGACCCTATTAACCCATCTGCCTCCGTTGGGCCAAAAACCTCGGCAGTCTTCAGTTTTTTGTACCACTACCATTAGTATGTTGGCTTGTACCGGGATCATTTGTGACTACTTACTACCGGTGTTGGGCTAAAGTGCTTTTGAGGACTTCCCTTTTTTCCAATTTTTTGAACATTGTTTTCACTATTTGTGGTGGAGAACTCCTCCCCCCTCCATTGTTGTGGAATTGATTTCTTCCTCTTTCCTGATCATATGTCATTCGCCTTTCATGACGGAATTCCCGTTGGTCTTGAAACTGATTCCTGCTCTGATAGCTCTCCTTGAATCTATCTCTGGTGCACAGGGTTTCATAACTCACTTGCTGCCTCAGTCGTTCTAACATCATGCATGACCAAAAGTTTTTGGATCTCCCCTCGCATCCTGTGAGCAACATCCAACACAATTTCTCTTTCAGTTGGCGGGTTATTCAGATAATAACATTTGGAAGTTTCATTTAAAAGGAAATATTTGAATGATTCCCTCCCAGGTTGATATTTCCTTCCATACCAGAGACCCCTCTTAACTTCATGTTGCCTTTCCTCTGACCAGAAATTATTTAGGAAATTTGCTTTGAATTCTGCTTATGTTTTACAAATCTGAAGTTGCCTTTCTCCCCAAATTCGAGCACTACCCCTTAAAGTTTGATATACACTGTTCATTTTTTCACTGTCATCATAAACACTGAAAATTCTGTACTTCTCAAAACTATAGAAAAAATTAACTGGATGGATACCTCCCTTGTCAACAAAGTTCTCAATTTCTATTTTTTCAGGTATAGCCATGGTCATTGGGTTTGCTACACCAACTACATGTTGCACCTGTGATTTCTTTAGATGGCACTTCACTTCTTGTAATTCTTCGCCAAATTTGATTACTTGACTCTCGAAGCTGGGAATTTTATTCATCTCCTCACTTAAATTCCCCACTCGCTTATCCAATGTTTCAGAGCTTATTGCAACTACATCTACAGCCGCTCCCAATTTAATATAGTTTTCACCAACTTCATCTAACCTTCTTGCAACTCCTTCAAGTCTTATACCCAACTGAGTATTTTCCTGTTTGATATTTGCTATATTGTTTTCATTACTATCAATTCTTTGCCTGACCTTTACTTCAAGACATTCAATTTGTTTTTGTGTCTCCTGTCTAACAACTTGGCATGAATTTTTACACTTTTCTATCTCACTGCAGACTTCATTAAGTTTCTCTGTCACCCCTTTCAATTCATCCCTTATTTTACCCTCTAACTTTAACTCCAGATCTGCTAGTCCACTACTGAACCTTTTATGGACATCTTCTGCATGACTTTTAAATTTATTTTGGATGTCAGTTGATTGTATTTCAAACTTAATTTGGATATCAGTTGATTGTTTTTCAAACTTAGTTTGGATATCAGTTGATAAATTTGATATCATTGTGAAAATCTTAACTATCAGGTTGGGATTATCTTTCTCAGGATCTGCTGGACCTTCAAATGCTTCAAATATTGATGCATTTGTAGTGAGTATGGGAGAGCAAGTTTCAGAGTTTGGTGGACTGCTTTCAGGAACTGGTGACGGTATCTTGGTGTTTAAAGACAATAACAAAGGTTCCTGGCTTGTGGGATCTTCTTTACTAGCTTCCCCCCAATTTTCAAAACTGCTTTTCTTATTCATGGTGAAAATTTCAAAAAAAAAGGAGAGAAAAAAAAAAAAATCGCCTAAAAATGGGTTTCCCTTTAACTGTTCAAATTTATCTGCACTGCACTTATCTTTTGACGCTCTGCGCTGCTTGTGTGACCTCCAATATTTTCCAATCAGTTGTATCCCGAATTATCTCTGCCGGGTCTTCATCTGTTTTTGCGGCCACGTAAAATATCTCCGCTCCTCGTCTTCTGTGGTTTTGGATCTTGTCACGCACTGTTATCACTTCACAAGTTTGTTGATGTACCATTTTAACTTTTTTCTCGTCAGTTTACATAATAAATCACTTTATTCGTAGGTCACGAGAGTCCTGTCCATAGGTAACCATGTCGCATTTCTCTCTCTTGGAAGCGCACACTAATGCTTGCGGATGGTGGGATTTAGTACATTTTATAGAAAATGTTTGAAGCAACAAATTCTGCTGACGTGGTCGCCAGTGATTCAGCTTATCAACACACTTTACCATGTCAAGAGGAATCACACAAAGAAGAATAACAAAATTAACTTTTGTATTAACACTGTAAGTTTAATAAAGTTCATAATCTTCACCCACTCCAGTTGTGATTGTACAGTTCATCGGACTTCTGTATATATACCCGAAGGTTGCAGAATTCTTAGTTAAAACGGTTCACGTTAACAATTCTTTATAAATCACTCTCGCATTTACACAACTCTAGCCGAAAACAGTTCTACATTCAAAAGGGCAGTTCAAGAAAAACTCACACATGGGTGACGTGCCCGATGAGCTGGGCTGCTCCAGAAAGACTCGTGGGTGCCACACATTGGGTTCGCGGGTGTTCTTAACCGACTTCCGGTAGCCGGCATGCGCTCCGGGTTCTTCCATGGTACTCCCACGGACCGGTGGGAAATTTAACATCCATGCAGCAGTATTACAAATAGCACAGCCTGTTCTTGATCTCCTGGTCCACTGGCTTTGGAAGCAGCCCCTATCATATGGCTATGCTACACTGTGTTGTGCAGTAATTTCTACAAACAAATCTGGCTGTCTTCCCTTGTACCCCCTATTTTCGATACCCGAATGTGGGTCCCGTATTACATCATCATACTTGAGCAATGGTCTGACCGTGGCTTTGTAGCTCAGTTCCCCAACTTCCCTGGTACATCGCCCCATCATCCTCTCTGATAAATGAGGGATTTTGAATCTTGTCCCTTGCCACCTGCCCAACGGGTCCTGCCCCATTGAGTTTATCATCAAATTTTATGGAAGATATTTACACTTAATGTCTTCAACAATCAGTTCCTCCTCCAGCTTATTATGATAAAAAAAACCTTCAATCTCTAACAAGCTTCATTCTATATTATCCTACCAGCTATATATCCTGTCCAGGTCACCATGCGGCTGTTCTCAGGTCAGTCTTCTCCTCTTAATTTTATTTTTAACAATACTGTTGAATGACAGTATATCATCTACAAACATCCTAACATTCTGACTGAAAACTATCAACACACTCATCAGAATACTGAAACTCAATGGTCCCAATGAATACCCAATGACATTTCTGTTTCAACTTTCAGTTCTTTTGCTACTGCAATTCCTACCCTAACTTTTTGATTCAAATTCTGTAAAAATCAGTTCTAATAGTTATAATCATGTTCATCTTTGCTTTAAATCAGTCAACTTCTCAGATTTTAGTGTAATTAATAGTAAAGCGTCTGTGTTATGTATATATTAAAAATTAATTTTGGCAAATGTAGTTGTTAAATGTCAGTTTTAAATAAAAGAAAGAAACCATCACTTATCATATTTGACTGGGGAGACGGGACTATCTTTCAAGTATAATCCCTTTATTTTCCTTCTGGCTGCAAATTCAGTCACCTTTGTTTGCCAATTTTATATGCAAAACTTTTGACCTTTTACAATGTTCAAGCTATTCCTTTCTGTTGTCAGTTATGAAAAGTGATTGTATTCATAATTTTCTTCTGTAAACCATCAATATTAACAAAACTTTTGAAATGCTTATAAAATTTTATAAACATTTACAGCATTCGTTTGTGGTTGTACAAACATGATCCATGTGTCTACTATGCATGAACAGTTTCGGCACTTTTCCCATTTGTCAGCATTGGAAAGAGAGATGTCATTTCGTTCTGAGATGGTAAGTAAGTCTATATGTTTCTGATATGTCAGTCCTATTGTTTGTATGATCACAAACAAGTGATTCTTCAAAATGGCGAACTTCATTAAGAAGTTAATTTGCTATAGTTCTTTTTTTGCATAACTTACTTACAGTGAACAAAGAGCCAAGAAGATACTATTTGGCTGTTTGTTCATTTATTCCCTACTTTGTATTCAGTGACAAAAATATTGGTGCATATATTCTTTTTCATATTGCTCAAGCTTTAATTTAGATTTTATGAGCTCTGCTGTAGCTGCGAAAAGAATTTTTCCTTAACATTTGTGTGATGTGGTTCTGCATCTGAAGTACATTACAAATATATTTTGAGTGGTGAAAATTGCAAACATTCTGGAATTTTTTAGTTAGTTGTAATTAAATAGGCATTTGTGACCCTATATTTCACTTTGAAGCCACCTAGCACAGACTACCAGCGTTTGTGTGTGGTAGTAGCCTCGAGTATCCCATTGTTCACTATGGTGGTTGCATTTCTGTAGCTGTGAGGGTGTTGGAGATATGATGGTTGAAAGTGTTTGACCTATATTATTTTCATGTTTCAACCAAAAACGTTTGTGTAGGACAGACCACTGGTATTCATGTGTGGTTGTAGCTTTGAATCTCCCATTGTCCACTATGGTGGTTGCGTGTCAATAGCTGTGGGGGTGTGGAAGATGCGGTGGTTGAAAGTGGTCAAGGGCATTTTTGTATTTTGACCAAATTGTTCTAAAAAAATCTTTGGATTCATCTAGAACATAGGTGGCCAACCTTTTCAGCAGCTGGTCCAAATTTTAGAACTACAACTGTCTACCGGGCAGCATGCATTACTTTCTTGGAAAAAATACTTTAATATTTTCATAAATGAAAAAAAAAACTTAAAATGAAATATTTAATGAAGAATTAAATATACAATTATCTTTTGACATTGTTTTGCAGAACTAAGGGCATCAATGATGATATCGAGAGAAGTTGTTGCAACACACATTAAGTTCTCCAAATGAACATCGGTGATTCGTGTTCTGTGTTGGGACTTTATACTGTTCATCCGGCTGAAAAGCAGTTCGCACACATAAGTGTTTCCAAATAGCGAAATCATCCACAAAGCATGTTTGTAAAATGCAGGAAATTCTAGTAGAATTTCTCCTTATGCTGTGCGTCACACTGCAATTCACAATATTCTATTTGCAAATTTCTGGGCAATGAATTTATATCAACTGAGAATGGAGTTGAAAATGCAGATAAAAGAATATGATGTTTTTTGAAATCTTGAAATCGGTTTTCAAACTCAAAGTTCAAGTTTGATATCAATGAACTGTACTTAATCGCCAACGCCTGTATCACGTTTGCAGTGATAGCGTGGAAAAATGAGTGAAATTTTTATTTATGCACTGTTGTTCCCAAAGCCCAAGTTTCATTTGAAACTCGGAAACAACATCAAACATATTATTAACCAATTGATCTTTGCCTTGCAGACGAATATTTAGGTTATTTAAATGGCTAATTACTTCAACTAGAATTGCGAAGTCACAAACCCTAGCCACGTCTTCAAACTGTGGGATACTTTTCAACTTGCTTGCATCTCTTCCTTCAAATAAAACTCTCTTTTAACATTTTTGCATGGGACAACCATCTTACTTCAGTATAAAATGTAAGTTCATTATAGTCAGAATCCAAATGCTTGAGGAGTTCTTGGAATTGACGGTGGTTCAACCCCTTCGAACCTAATGAAGTTCACTATTTTGATAACCACGCTCATGACATGATCCATTTTTAAAGACTTGGCACATTAATTCTCTTGATGAATAATGCAATGAAAATTTAATAATGAGGTATTATCAAGTTTTCAGGCTTCATTTTCAATCAGTTTTACTAAACGTTTATGTTTTCCAACTATTGCTGGAGCTCCATCCGTCGTCACGCCAGATAAGTTTTGAAGTTTTAACGAAAAACTATTTAATGTTGCTGTATCTGACTCTAACAAATCGTGTGCAGTTGCAGTGTTCTTAAGTGGATATAGAGCTGCTAAATCTTCTGTTTTGTTTAAATGGATATCAACACCTCTTACAAAAATCGCTACTTGGGCAGTATCTGTTAGATCTGTGCTTTCATCCAATGCTAGAGAATAATATACGAAATCAGGCACTCGGCTTTTCAAATTATCTTCAATATGTTTCCCAATGTCTTCCACAAGTCTGGTAATAGTTTGACGAGAGACGCTTATTTCTGAAAATTCCTTTTTCCTTTCTGGACACAATTTCAATGATGCTCTCCAAACATTCCTTCACCATTTTACCATCTGAATACGGCTTCGTTTTCTTGGCTGATATTGAAGCTATTGCATAGCTCGCTTTTACGTGGCATGTTGACTCTGCAGCAGTGCTAATGAATATCTGTTGCTGTGTAGAAAGTTTCCATTTTAAGTCATTTACCTGGTCTAATCAAAATTGTCCTTAGTACTCATCAAACTTACTTGCATGTTTAGTTTTATAATACCATTTCATGTTATAGTCTTTCAAGATGGGTGTTTAGGGAAACTGCCACCGGAGCATGCGCTCCATTGCAATTTAATTTAATTTACAGAAACATATTCTTTGCATATGGGCTTTGTTTTAAATTCTACAAAAAAACAAAAACAAAAAAAAACAGTTAATTGTCCACTTATCCTGAAAACTTTACTAGTTGATGCCATTTTTTAATTGAACTAGTTAGAGAAATTAATAAAAGTCACCTGCTTGTATTTTGCAGAAACTACTAAAATCTCAAAGCTTAGAAATAATAATAACGGGAACATATTCGGTAAAGATGCATGAACACAAATATCACATATTTTTAACAATAGTAATACTTACATATATATACATGGCTTATATAAAACAGAAACTAGTTCTTAAAAGTCGATCACGACAACACGCCGCAAATACAACAGTACAGCAGAGACATGGAATGTAGACAATGCATTTTGAATCATGGAGGAAAGACTTTCCTCCATGTTTCGAATCAAATACAACAATCAAAGCAAAGAGTGTACTTCCTTCTATGTGTGGAAACATTAACTGCTAGGAGATCGATAACCGATGCAAGAGCTCCAAGAATCAGTCAGGCGAACCACTAATGCGCTGAAAGTTATAGGAACATAAGCTGTGATAAGGCTCGGTTGTACACCCGCACTGTCCATCCCTACAAGATCAATCGAGCGATGATCTTGGTTGAATATCAGCTCAACTTAGTTTAGATGTCACCATTGAAAGCCAAAGCTTACATATGTAATGAATTAATGATCCAGCTCCGCGGGCCACAAGCGGCCCATGGGCTGCGGGTTGGCCATCCCTGATCTACAATGTTCTTGAATATACTGAAATATTCTAGAATAATGTTCCATAATACACAATTTTTTCAGCTATTAACAAATATAAATAATTTATATGCAACACTGTGTGAACCGATTTTGACGGGACTTTCACTGGTGGATTTCTGATTTGGCAGGGAGTAACATAGGCTACTTTTTATATTGGAAATACTTAAAAATTCTTGACAAACACAAACCAAGTCATGAGCACCAGCTATTCATTTCTTAAAAGCTATAATTTGTGACTGTACTGATAATAATATTTGAGCTCAAGCTACTTATGCTACTGAAAGTTGGGTATAACAATGGTTTACACTCTGAGATACTTTAATGGAAATTAGTACAGCTTTCAAACTTTTCAAACAAGAGAGAATATTTGTTTAGCTCTAATACTACAGACCATCAGATTTATATGTATAATGAAGGTTAGACAAAGTAAATCCAACACTTATCACAGACAAAGGCAGCCGGGTGTCAATAAACACGTTGTCAGTTGACTATTCGTAGATACTCTTTAGATTAAACCAGTTATGTAAACAAAGCCATGTTCAAAGACTGTTTTAATTACCCGTGTGCCTAAATACTCATTTAAATAAATTAACAATAAGAAGTTAGTAATTTTAGTGTGGTTAACCACTTTCAGATTTTTTAAAGCTCATCCAATTTATTGTTGAAACATTGAAGCAACATTATCTATCTGTTAATATGCCTGTATTAGGGTAGGTATCTGACTTCAATGTTTTATTGATGGTAAAGTTTCCAGGCCGACAGTTAGAACAGATTAAAATTGAATTTTATGTGTAACTTAATTAATATTCTGAACGTTCAGGAATTCATTAGGCCATGGCCAAATTCCTTCCCATTCCTTGTTCCTAATCCCATCCCGCCTCTAATGACCCTGATGTCAATGAGGCATAAAGTCATAAATAAATAAATAAATAAAAACTAAAAAAAAAAAATGAATTCATTAAGATATATAAACCACTCGAGATACTATTTATAAGAACACATTTATTGCTCTTCTCTTACGACAGTGAAAACTAGTAATCGACACAACATATTTTTTGTACCTTTAATTGGTGGTAACAGTTCAAAGAAACAAAGGTTCTTATAAATGGGATCTAGCTTCTATTTAGTTAACTTGTTTCTTTTCTTCACAGCTGAAGCTAACAATTACTACCTCCTACCAGGTACAATTTCTTCTGAAGATGGGTTAACTTTCAATTATTTCACACATACATAAGCTGTTTGTATTTATGCGATCAACCTAGTGCTGTTCCTTAGCTAGATAAAACTCCGATGCAGAAGCCCATTGCTGCAAAGACATATTCAATCTCTTCATTAGTCCACTATATTTCACTCAACTGATTATTCTTAGACTCACTACTACTACAGAATTCTCGTTTGCAATATTTATTTATTCTCTGCTGAACACAGTGTTCCTATGAGGCAATGTGAAAAATATTCTACCATCTCTGATATTGTACTCTACTCGATGTGTATTACGGTCGCTGGCACACTGTAAGGTATATTGTTCAACGCACATTTGGTGAACAAGCAATTTAACAAAATATCACAAAATACACATTGCTGATGGGTATGGTAAACTATCATCACTTCCCATTGGGTGAAACTATATTATATTGTAGTCTAATTGTTGTGGTGGCTAGGAAGATACCCCTAATTCCTATTTAATTATGACTAATCTTTTGCAAAACAAACATAAACATGACAAAATTGACAAAAAATTATAAATCACAACACTGGAATACAAGAAAAATGTATTGAATGCCATATTAAATGAAAGTACTACTCAATTGATATCAACACGTAAACTCAGAAAATCCTTGGTACTCACTGAAATTTTGTATCATAAACCATGCACGAAAATTACATTGCGGTACCATACCACAAACTTTAGAACATCAGGTTAAAACAAATAGTACAATTGGGATCCTGAAATAAAATCAGATCTGTACATAATGTGAAACAACACTGCGCTGTTGTCTGTTGGCAAATCTATTGTGATGGATCCATCTTTGCATATTTACAGTTTTCCTGCAGCAGCAGTCGGCCGAACATCGGTAACCGTTACGATAAGTGCCACCTTCAGTGTTAATTTAATTTAAAGTGTGTAGATAGCTTTGTTTATTTTGTGTTATTTGAATAGTAGCAGGAAACAGTAACCATCATCACCTTTAAAATTCTCTGTAGGACGTATTTAGAATTTGTCTGATCTTTTATTTATCGCTGTGGATAGTTAGTGAATTTTACAGGTATGTCCTATTAAGTGTTCAGTACAGGTTCCACCATAGTCAGGTTTCATTTGAGCCGTGAGTTTGCTAGTGAGTAATTAGCGAACCTCGTCTTTGCCCTTTGTGGTTAGAGTGTGAGAAAAGGCTGTTATTCAGAATGCTTGGGCAGTTCGTTTTTTCGTCTACTTCTCTGCTTCTATTCGTGTTTTGAAGGGTAGCATGTGTGGGGACTGTGCTGTGTGCAGACACAGGCTGAGGTGGCTGATCTGCACACCCAGCTTGTTAACAAAAGTTACACAGCTGGAAGCTGCCGCCAATGAGTGTAGTAGATGTGGTATGGATGACCTTGTTGAAGCTAAGCCTCTTACGGGTTTATTACAGTCATCATATCTATAGTCCAGGCAGGGATGTTGGAATCTGTGCGGCGGCCGCCTGGCAGTGACTGGCATGTAGTTTCTGGACATCTACGCCTCATATGGTGGCATTCATACAAGCCTGATTCCCAGGAAGGCGAGCTTGTACCACTGCCCAACTGGTTTGATGTATTGTTCAGAACTGATTCAGTTTCGCAATAGTCATCCTCTGAGTTGCCAGCCTCCCTGCCTACTAGGTCTGAGCAACTGTAGAAGGGGATTCCACTGGTTGGAAGTTCCAACATTAGGTGGTTTATTGAACCCTTTACAGAAATGGCGAATAGGTCAGGGATAAAATCCAGTATCCATTCATTGTGTTTTCCGGGGGTACTGATTCAAGAAACCATTGAACCTATGGGCTGTAGCTAACAGCCGATTCTGGCTCATGTCAGCACCAATAATGCTTGCCACCTTGGGTTGGAGATTATCCTGTATTCTTTCCGGTGGCTTAATGAAAGGGTGAACTCTGTGGCCATTAGCCACAAGATTCCGGCTGAGCTAACAGAAGCATTGTCGTTAGAACTGATTGTGGACCTCTGGTTCAGAGCCGTGTTTAGGGGCGGAACCAGAGGCTATGGCATATCTGCGATAGCCTTGGCTTCAGATTCCTCGATCTTCGCCCTGTGGTTGAGTCGAGTAGGGATCCCTTGGAGAGATCAGGTGTGCACTACACACGTGAATCAGCTACATGGGTGGCAGGGACTGTGTGGAGTGCATTGGGAGGGTTTTTTATACTGAGGAAGGATGACCCAGAACAGGAAATATCAATACGGGCAATCCAGATTAATTCAACACCACATGTTACGAGTAGCTCGAAAGAATCTCATAGTTAACTGTTGAAGTGTTTGTAACAAACAGCCTCAACTCGAAAACATTATTTGCAGTACAGAAGCTGATATCATTATAGGAACAGAAAGTTGTTAAAACCAGATATAAGTTCCACAGAAATCGTTAATAGCAGCATGAGCTTTTTCCGTGAGGACAGGTTGAATTCCCATGGAGGTGGTGTGTTTAAAACTGTTAGTAAGTGCCTCCCATGTGAGCGGTCTGGTGGCTCAGTGGTTAAGCGTCTGACTGGAGATCGAAAGGTCCCTGGTTCGAATCCCTGTCTCGGCTGGGATTTTCAAAGGCGCTTAACCCAACCTTCATATCTGCCACAGCTTGCTGTGTAAAGTGAAGTACACCAGAATGCTTCCGTGGTTCGGATTCCATGCTAAACTGTATGTCCCTTGTACCTTGCAGAATTGTTGGGTTAGGTTAAGGCGGCTACGGTAGGGGCGGAATGTGCAGCCAATAAAAACTCTATCTCCAGGTCATTACAACCACACAGAATTATTATTATAGTGCCTCCCATGTAACAAAATTAATGTCAATACAGTCTACAAAATCTTATGGATTAAGTTAAATGTAGAACAAAACTTGTGATAGGCTCCTTTCATTGTCGACCACATGCAGACATAACTATTGCCGAGGCCTTAAGGAATATTGTAAATAATATAACTTGAAAATTTCTGAATGATACAATAATACTAGGTGGTGACTTCAACTTGCTACGTATTGACTGGACTAATTAAGTTCATGCTACTGGTGCCAGGGATAAAGCTGCTTGTGGAATTATTCCAGACCTTTTCTCAGATCATAATCTTGAGCAGCTCATCACTGAACCAGTGCCACAATGGTAACAAAAACATTTTAGATATTCTCGGTACAAATAGGCCTGAATTATTCATGGACATTTCTACCACCACAGGAATAAGTGATCATAAAGGTGTAATTACTACAATAAAGTTAACAACCGCACTCAAAAAGAAAAGAGAATGGATCATTTACAGATTCAAAATGGCCCCAAAGGAGTGTTCTAGAATGTGTTTGAGGGATAAGCAAGAGATGTGGCTTCGATTCACGCGTATAGTCAGAGAAGTTATGGACTTGTGTATACCAAAACGAACAATCAGGGATGGAAATGATCCCCCGTGGTGTACACGTGAAGTTAAAAGGTTTCTCAAAAAGCAAAGGAAGATACATGCATGCTCAAGAAGGATGATGTATCGTGGTGATTTAGATAAGTTAGAAGAGAAAAGAGGACATATTAAGATTGCGATGTGTGAGGCTTTTAAAGATTTTCGTTGCAATTCACTTTCTGATAGCCTCACCAAAACCCAAAGAAATTTTGGTTGTATGTAAAAAAGGTTAGCTTTAGTGATAACAATATGCCAGTTGTAATACAAGATGGTCAGGAAGTTGACAACAGCCGTGACAAAGCTACCGTATCTAACACTGAATTTAAAAATTCTCTCACTAACAAATACGTGGAAAACATTCCCACTTTTTCACATAATGTAGAATTAGGGATGGAGCTGATAAAAATTGATAGTGTAGATATTGAAAAGCAATTAATGCTCCTGAAGTGGGGAAAAGCACCATGTCTTGATGGTATACCAGTAAGAGTATTTTCAGAATACATGGAGGAAATAGTACCGTTTCTGTCAGAAATATTCCGTAAATCTTTAGAAAAGTAGAAGTACCCTTTGACTGAAAAATAGCCCAGGTAGTTCCTGTTTTCAAGAAGGGAAATCAGATAGAGCCTAGGAATTATCGACCTATATCTCTAATATCTGTTTGCAGTAGAATTCTGGAGCATATCATATCCTCTAACAATATGAACTTTCTAGATGAAAATGAGTTACTTATACCATACCAACACAGGATTCGGGAAAACAAATTGTGTGAAACACAGTTGGCCCTATTCTCCCATGATGTAATGAAAGTTATCAATGCAGGTTCACAAGTTGATGCAATTTTCTTGGATTTTCCGAAAGCTTTTGACTCTGTACCACACAGCTGACTTCGATTTTCTAACTGGTAGGTCACAGTATGTCGTTTACGGAGAAGCCTCTTCTAATCTGGATGTTACTTTGGGCATTCCTCAAGAAAGTGTAATAGGACCAATTCTTTCCCCAATTTTAATAAACGGTCTCTGTGAAAATGTTAATTGCAGGTTGCGATTGTTTCCTGATGATGCATTGATATATAGGGAAGGAAGGTGCTCTGATGATTGCTTAGAAATTCAGCGTGATCTGGATGTCATTTTGGAATGGTGTCATAAATTCAGCTTACACTTAACTGCAAAAAGTGCATGGCAATGCAAATAAGTAACTAGAAGAATCCATTTGTTCATGAGTACAAAGGAAATAATTCAGTTGTTGACATAGTTGATTCCCTGACATATCTGGGTGTATTAGTACAAAACAACATGAAATGGAACCAGCACATAACTTTTTTCATAGGTAAAACTAATTATAGATTTTGATTCATAGGTCGTATTTTGAATAATTGTAATGCTCATACAAAGGAAATGGCGTACAAAATTCTAGTGTTTCCACATTTGGATTACTGTTGTGGAGTTTGGGATCCTTACCGCAAGGGACTGATTGACGCTTTAGAGAAGGTACAGAGGAGAGCCGCTCGATTCGTGATTGCTTGCTACAGCCCTTAAGCAAGCATCACAGAATTGATAAATAGGTTAGGCTGGGATTGTTTGGCATGTTTGGCAGACAAGCGACATCATTTTCATTTGAATTGATTGGAGAATATGCGAAATTCTTTGATTTACAAATGAAATTGAACGAATACTTCTTCTGCTAACCTATTTAGGTCGCGATAACAGGAGGGATAAGATTAGAGAAATACGATGCCGTACTGATGCTTCTATGTATTCTCTCTTTACTTGGTCTATTTGGAATTGCAATGCACAGAATTCAGATTGGTGCTTAGCACACTCTGCCACCCACAATATTTGTAAATTGCAGAGTATGAATGTAGATGTAGACCCCATTCCTGCTGTTCCACAGTATTTATCCTCTGCAATTTCAGTCTCCCCCACCCCTTCAGTTTAGTTCTTTTCTTTCTTGAGTCCTGTTATATTAACAGTGTTTTAACTTCTTCTAGAATCACTGGAGCTTTCTTTCCCCAATGATCCTTGTAATGAGAAAATGTTGCTTGGGGTTATGCAACATCTGCATTAACTTGATCGTGTTGCTTGTATAACTGACTAGCATTTGCCCGCTGCTTCACGTTCGTATGCTTTGGTATGTGTAAAAATTCTTTGCCAATTTTATTCTATTACCAGTTATTAACTTTGAGGGGCATGAATTCTAAATGTCATCTAAAAACTTTCCTATGTTTTAGTTATTGACTTAGGTTCGATTTTCATACTAATATCCGAGAGTTTTATTTCATTCATGTTTTAATGTCATATAATTTTTTAAATAGAAAAAAGCTGTCTGAAAAATTAACTGTACTAATTCGTAGAGATAATTGTTGTGAGAAGTAAAAAAAATTGTTTAGAAAAGGTTTTATTTTTGTGATATAAGTAGGTCTAACAATGTTTAAGAGAAATAAAATGGTACCTTTACCTCACTTAGTAGGTTGGTCACTGTAATGCCTCTGTGTGCCATTTTTAAAAGCTGATACGGAGGACTTAACGATTTATTATTACTAGTGATTTAATTGCAATGGAACTAATGCTCCGGTGGTATTCTCCTAGTCATCTAATTACTACTATTTATTTTATTTTTTAAATTTTATTTTATAATTAGAATGTTAAATCCCTCCCCCATTTATTTTCTGTTTTAAAAATTTTGATTTTAAATTTCTTAAGCGTTTTTTGGTAATTTGTTCCAATCCCTGACACCCTTACCAGCAAAAGAAAATTTTCCTACTGCCTTATGCATGAAATCGAGTGCCTGCTTGTGTTTCCCCTTACATGCACTATTTCTAATTCTTTGACCAATATCCCTCCAAGCCTTATCACCAACATATGCCCTGTATATTGCCAGCACTCTTTTCACCCTCTTACCTACCTCCAGTGATTCCCAATCCCAATTTCATTTTCTGAAATAGAATGTTTTTCCTTTTGCAGTTAGGGTACTGGCTTTATTTTGACGATATGTTAGTCCGATCAGCTATTTCTACTACAAAATAGAAATTTACATGGATTAAAACTAATCTTGCATGGTATAACACGTTAAGAATTATTTTTAATTTCCTTCACTTTCAAATCACACTATTACTAATGCCATTATTTCAGCCACATATAAGTAATTCCAAAATGTCAAGATTTGATCACGGTACCCCGTGTATATATTAATGAGCATTTTACTGAAGCTATGGTTTTCAAATGACAGTAATATCGGAGGTTGTGGTTTGGTTGAAATATATCCTGGACCATGATGACAGTTGATAAGATTTGTTGAAACATAAGAGACAATATGGATTTAGCTTTATAATTAATGTGATCTAGCATCAGGATATGAATTATTTTAAATTCCCTTTGCTTTCAATAATGTTGTATTATTGATATCATTATTTCAGTCAGTCGCATATAAGTACCTCCAGCAGGCCAAGTTTCAATAGCGAAATGTGCGTGTGACAGAACCCAAGTTTGTCGTTAGGTTGAAATGCAGCCTGGACCAAAATGACAATTGACACGCTATGTTACAGTGTAAGGCATAATGGATCTAGTTTTATAATTTGTGTGGTGTAACATAAGGTTTTAGGATGCCTAGTTATTTTTTAATTTTGTTTGTTGCATGTTAGCATGCAGGGGCGGATCCAGCTCTACGGATTTGAGGCCCGAGAAGGCTATAAAGACTACCCTAAGGCCGACTCATGCCCCCCCCCCAAATCCAAAATCCACTGAAGGCAAGCCCTCTGAACCAAATTTCATTCAAGCCAAGCTCCCCCCAAACCAAAGTCCGCTCGAGCCCCCCCCCCAAACCAAAATCCTGGATCCACCCCTGTTAGCACGTATAGAGATAAACATTAGAAAATCAGGGTTATGAAGTTATTTTATAGAAAGAACAGTTTATTTTACTGTCTGCAGTTTGAACAGCAGCCAAAATTTGTACACACATTCCCTGGGCGATATTATTTAATAATATTTGCAAGTGAGAGCCACCAAATATATATTAATGAAGTCCATCAAAATATGGGCAGTTCTATAGAAGTTGTTATGGAAAAACTATGTATTGTTACCTGTTAGCTACTTCTCAGACATCTTTCGTTGAGAAAGGAAACTGAATCTCATAACCATAATAGCATGTAAGGAAAAAGCATTGGTGTATTGTCATTTATTGCACTGCGGGAAGACATACTATACCAGAGACAAACCGTTTAACTGTCTTCCAGAGACAATATATGTCAACCACATTAGTCATTGCAACTGACCTGTTATGATGTAAGTAAATGCAGATTACATTTGATTTTCAAATTCCGTTTATTTTAGAGTACTTCACTACAGAGAAATGAATAAAAAAAGTAAAAAAATAAAATGGAATTATAAGTATTGTCAGATTTTTGCGAAAGGTGTGAGCGTCTGAAATTGCATAATGATCCGTGGCCCACAGTTTCCCATATATAAAGGTTTTTAATTGCCTGCTCTTTCCCATGGTACATATAAGTCATTAGCCATTTCCACAGATTTTGACTTGCACCATTGGTTCTAAAAATTGAAAACCCCATCCAAATTGCTGTGATAGTTTTTGCGCTGCTCCCGTTCAAATGAAGAGAGGGATGCAGCTTGCGTACAGATTCTTTAATAGTATAGATACCTTTTCTCGAAGATGCTACAGTTCTTTAAACCAGCTGCCAAGCTATTAGTTTACCCTGTAATAGCTAACAGGTCGTACATAACTGAAAGAAAGTCACTGTAGTTAATAATTTAAATATATTCTGAAAGTTTTTGAAGTTAACACTGTTGTCAGATAACACTTGTTGAAAATATTTAAGGCAAATCGAACTTCGAAATCACATATGAAGATGCAGATTATCCTCCAAGGCACAACAGTGTATGAAGCATTTAGTAAACATACTTAAATTTGCACCCCAAAGTTCAGAGTGAGCTTGGTGATAGTTTTAAACACTGCTGCTGATGACTTCTTAAACCATCGTGAAAAAGTTGTTTCATTGAGTTTAGCTTAAAGTTTCCTTAAAGTATATTAGAAAGTCCACAAACTTGTTCTGAGGTGAGATAGTTAACCTTTCAGTAGTTACATTTTAAATTTTATCTCGCAACGCGACTGCTTCCCAAAACTGCTTCCTCAAAACTCGCCTGCTTAGAAACTGTTTCAGACTGCCTCTCAAGACTGTTTGAGAATGCCTCCGCTGGATGGCTAATCTTTTGCTGAATTGCCATAGAACAATCATAAATTCCCACGGGGAAGTACTGTTCTCTGATGAATTACCAAAATCCCACAATCTCATGGTACGCTAATTTTACTCGGATTCTCCTGGAATTTTAATATGTCATAGTTTAATTTATTCCCAATCTTTTAAATTATGACAAATTTTCTTGTAATTATTCTCGTTTAACAGCTATTAATTTCTAAAAGTCACACATGGTGATGCCATCACATGTCGACACTAAAACCCATTTTTCTCCCTTTCAATGTGGAATTACAGCTAAACTGTTATATTATTAAATGAATTTTTCTCTCTCATTTAAGCCTACTTTTATCTTCCTAGCTCTTTTATCTAAAAAGTTGAAATTCTTTATTTTTTCAATATTTCCTTAAATAAATTTTAAAAGCATACAAAATCCACCTTAAAACGATCGTCATTCTCTGCTTTCTTAGTCTAAATGAATGCAACAAAATTCATAATGACTGAAAAACAATCTTATTTGAATCTTATGTCTTTTACAAAAATGGTTTTGAATCGATTTAAAAAGTGCTTTACCGTTAAGAAAATGGTTATAAACGTTCTTTGCTATACAACTATATGAGATTGACTCCCTTCTAAATGGTTTTAGAAAGATAATGAATGTTTAACAAGGCTATGTTCTAATCTGAAAAGTTCTTTACTATTGAAAATGATTATAAAAGTTATTTGCTCTATGAATTATATGTAATAGGCCTCTGGCTGAACAGTTTAGGTAAGATAATAGATATATATAACATTCTTACTTGTTTTGTGTCATGTTGTGCATTGCTCACCTTTGTAATCTGTACCATTCCTCAATCACCAAAAGAAAAACTTTCTTCGTCATAGTCCTCAACTAATTGTTGAATTATTCTTCTTAATTGGCTCAGGATTACAACATTTCTATGCCCATTGCTACTCCATTTATCATCCCTACCAATATGCCTTGAACCTCTTTCAGTTCTGTCAAGTTTATATAAGGATTATTTTCATTTTCTTCCACTGCAACTCATCTTCAAATTTTACAATGGAGTCACCTGTATGTCTACAGTGTCTGAAAATCTTCAATTTTTCCAAACTGGCATACTTTGGCACCATCAATTTTTGTAAACGTCAGTCCTAAAATGTAAAGTACTAGTACTCCCTTTGCAGCTATTGGCTCCTTCGGAATCGACAATGAATTCCACCACTTTTTAGTTGTGAAACATTCCCCTGCTTTAAGAGTGATCGGTCCTCTATCCTTACTTTTGATGACACTTCCTATTGTCCAGCTGTCTGTTCTCTCCCTGAGTGGACCAAAACAGTGAGTGACATATAACCATTTCCTGGTTCTTGCTTCCTCTTTAACAGATTCTTCACCTTCTTTGGGCTAGTGGTTGGAGAGTCCCTTTGGACGTATGGTGTTGAATTAACTTGGTGGTTTCTTCACCTGCTGAAACTCCTATATGGTTCTTGATCTCATCGTGGTGCAAAATCTCTTCTGTTATTCTCCCATTCTTCCCCTCTCTTCTCCAGCATTTCTGACCATATCTATGATCTTCTCTTCAGTACTCTTCACCTTCTCTTCTACCCCTTCTTATGAACCCATGTGGATATAATCACTCTTGGGAATCTCTTTCTCCTCTACGTTTTCATCTGCAAGTCAAGTCAATCTAGCATTTTAATTGCTTCTGTTACATTATTTATTTGGTGGCTAGCAAAAATCAGCTGGGTTTGTTCAGGCAGGTAGGCAATGATCTTGACGTATTCTGCTTCACTGTATATTTGTGAAGGTGTTGATAGTTTGCAAAACATTTCATGAAAATTCCTGTTGAGTCTCTCTTCCTAGTGATTAGGGTTTCCTGTGCATAAGGTCTGACTTCATTACTATTTGTCTGTCCACCAACAGAAATGATTGAGGAATTCCTTTTTGAAGCATTTATAGATTTTGTATTCTTTTGAGAACCTGTTGCCCCACAACTGACTGCCTGTCATATACTTATAGTGTAATTTTATTTTCTTTTTATCTGATGCTATTTGGAAATGTCCATAAGCTTCAAATTTATCTAGAAATTCAGTAGGTTGTAACTTCCCTGAGTCATCAAAGCTCTCCAATTGCCATCTCTCTTCCACTGGATACATTGGGCATTATCTAATGGTCTAAGCACTAGCTTTTTCTTTACCACTTCCGTTACCTGCACCTTTAGACTCCATTCCACATTCTTCTTTACCATATTTGTGACCTGTTGATTAATTTTTCCTTGGACCTCACAGGTAGCCAATAGCTTGACCTTCTCGTTTCCTTCAGCTAGACAGTCTTTAACTTCTAATTTCAAACTGTTTCAATATTGTCCTCACAGTCTTAATTTGTAGGTCTTTGTACCCCAGTTTTTTTCTTTGTTCAATTACTGCCACCCTTTGTTGAGTTTTACCAGTTTTTTCTATAATTTTTTGTTTAACTAGTTCCAACTGGATTCTTGTTTCTTTCTCTAGTGCCATGCAATGTCATTGTAATTGTTTTATTTATTTCCACACATTTTTTGAACGTTTTCTCCAGATCAGCTGTGAGATGAACTTGAAGGTCATTTCCCTTCACATTAATCTGAACTTTAATACATTTAAGATCTTGTATAGCTTTCACCTTAATTTCTGACTTTTTAACAGTTGCACCATCACTGAGTTTCGATTAGTAATTGTGTTGGTATTTTATTGTTTCCCTAAACTGACTTACTTCTGGTCATACTTATATAAACTTAGCCCTTACTAGTTTTGATGAAAAAAAAAACTAATTGGAATGATTATGCTAAAATCCCAACTTTCAATGAACAATAACAACAAAACACCATCCAACTTACTCCCCATTTATGGCAGTACACCAACTCAGATGGTTTTGGCAAATAACTAGATGCACATGCTATTCTTAAATGTGGCCACAAAATAAAAACTTCGCTATCAACTGGACAACGGATGGAAGCACAGTGGGTCCACTAGTGTACATAGACTCTCTTCTTCTGATGCAATACTATGATGTTCTTTCCTCCTGCGGACGATTGTGTCACAACATTTTTCCTCAATGGATGAAGTCCGAAATTGGACAACACTCGCAATTCATGAAAACTTACAATAAAAGCTTAGACTAATGTCCTAAACACTTTTTAAAGCCCTAGAGACATCACAATTTCCTCACCTCATCACATAATTTGGAGATCGGGAGCTTTCCTGCTCTATAAAGCAGGATAAGTTAGAGGTAACAGGATTCAACTTTTATTGAGATTCAATATGTAAAATTTTGTCTTTGTACATAGTGAGTATAAGTTGCTTCAGAACTAGCTACTTGCAGCCAGCAGCAGATGTAGAATCAGGTTATGCGATGAGACACATCTCAGCGTCAGCCACACTTTACGTTCACAAAACCCTGGTACGCGCCATACTTGCCCTCAGTCGCTTCCCACATTATGACAGCAAAGATGTGATCCGCTAAGTTGCAGGTAAGGCACGTGGTAGCTCGGTGTTATTGAAAATGGCCACAGAATGGACTTTGACAACGTGAAGGTGCTGACTAAATGTTCGTTCTTTTGGGAGTCCGTGGTTAAAGAAGCTATAGAAATACGGTTACATGACAACCTGGTTAACCGTGACATGGGTTATTTGCTGAGCAACGCTTGGAAACCAGGGTTATCGATACTGTGCGGCCCACGTTCCCTGGTTGCCGGCGATCCGGTGGAGTGTGGACAGCCGGCTAGACTCGGGCAGTTAAGCAATGCTGAGAGTGGTAAGAACTTGGATGGGTGACCGGCACTGCTAAGCTCCGGTAGTTAAGCAATTGTGAGCGTGGTGAGCGCTTGGATGGGTGACCGCCGCCTCGACCAATCACAGCGAAGCAAGACTGCTAGCGTCATGAGGTTGCTAGGCGACACCAGTAAACGCTTGGCTTTCGTAAACGCAAGATCGCCGCTACTGTTATCGACCTGAAGATGGCTACTGAGATAGTGGCCGAAAGCTTGTCATCTTATAATAAAATCCGGCTGCAAACCTGTGAAGATTTTTTGTCATACTTATTTCTAAAGTATTCAGTTTCCCTTCAAAATAATTAATATGTCACAAGTAGCTCAAACTGCCCTTAGTGTAACTTGTTCAATTGACTAAGCTTCCCTGTTGTATTTGTTGGTAGATATGGCCGCCAGTAATAAGAATTAGTCATCGTTGCATTTCAGTGGTTATTTGTGTATGTGTGATAGAGTTCGGCCTATTTGTTGTTGATGTTTGAGAAGTAATAGGTGATTGAGTATAGGAAGCATTTGGCGGAGTAAAGTCAGTAATTATATGTCAACCTTTGAGCAGTTAAATCAGTTATTAATGCAAAGATGTGTCATTTTCCCTCCAGTGTCAATTAGTTGGTGACCGGACAAAAATGTAGGATAGCCTTTTATATTAAATGGTTTGCAATATAATTTGTACGTGTTTGTGTCTCAGTTAACACTCATAGACTAAAGAATCCATGACCCACATCCTGCTATTATATTGTGTTTTCAGAATAATAATGCTAGCTTAGTATTTATTGTAACAGAAGTAACATTTTAAGGAAGAACAGTGAATGATATAATCCTTAATGAGGTAAGCGATATTAGGTTCAATTGAAGCTTTATCGCAGTTTGGTAATTTCTGTATAATAAAATAATTGCCTGGTGTCAGAACTGATTTAAATTGATAGGAATAATGTCTTTAGCTAGCTTCCCCCCATCCTCCAAGTGTCATTAGAAGTTGGATGAATCCCTATTTAATATTAAATAATAGTAACCACTCACGCCATCCTATTACAAAGGAGTGATCTGTGGCAGATCACAATGCTGGTGCAGGCACAAGCATTTCAGAGCACACCATTCAGTGCTCATTGGTGAATATGGGGTTCTACAGCAGACTGGCCCTACACGTTCCCATGTTAACACAACAACATCATCAATAACAATTGCAGTGGGCACGATATGATCAATATTGGACCAGTGATCGATGGAAATGTGTTGCCTGATCAGATAAATCACATTTCTTGTTACACCAGGCCGATGGCCGTGTTATTCACTGCACCACAGACACAGTCTGGTGAGGCTAGTATTATGCTAAGGTGGGCTTCCATGTGACCTGTGGTAGTGACTACTTGCACCATGACAGCTGTGGACTGCAGACCTCCTGTATCCCTTCATGCTTCACGTCTTCCACAACGGCGATGGCATCTCCCAGTAGTAATACTATCCGTATCATGAGGTAGGAGCTTGATGTTTTGGCTCTTCTCAACCAGATAGAACACATCTTGGATGCTATAAGGCACCAGCTCTGTGCCTACAAACCACTGGCCCATAATTTAAGGGAATTACATTACCTGTGTGTAGACATATTGTGTCAGATACCTATGGAAACCTACCAAGGACTTTTCTAATTCATCCCAGGCAAATCACTACTGTATTGGGTCCTTAGGTGGACCAAGACACTATTAAGCAGGTGGTAATAATGTTTTGACTCACTGAAAATAAAGAAGGATAGGGAAAGTAAACCCAATACTTAGCATAGATGAAAGTAGCTAATCAATGACGAACACATAAAGATAAACAATTTCAACACAATATTTTAGTGTTTAACCTCAGTCTTTCAAGAAGATAAAAAACATGATGATAAGATCAGATGTGATTACACTAACATCTTCAAAGTGAATGGGAAACCAAGTTAAAGAAGTTTTGTTCCTTCCTTTTATATATATAATACTATTTGATAGTAGTTTGGCCTAAGGAGTTTAGAATAGCCAGTTGGGAATCGTATAGCTCAGTGCTATACTGTGGTCTGCAGACAAGTATACCTGGTAAGAATCCCAAACATTCAATAGTAATTATGTTTTAATGCCCTTGTGAGGATATGAGTCAGTTACTCTTTGAAATATTAGTCACACTAGCTTTGAGAATTGTCGAAGGTGTATGAAACTTGATATTTTTCATTTTCATTGGTGATCAAAGGAAGTTCATTTTCAGCAGGAAGTTATTAAACTATCTGCATTATAAAATGGAATAATTTAATACCATTATAAATACAGTTTTGATTGTAAGCCTGCCCTCAAACACGTATTAGAGAATCTGTATCTGTTTCCTTGCATATGTTAAAACAGTCAGGTTTAATGCATTTGTGAGACTTCATAATGAGCAAAGAAAATGTGTGAGAGGAGCAAAAGTAGCATTATTGATTTGAAACTGAAGATTTTTCTGTCTGCTCCAAAAATGTTTTGATGATCTCCAGAAGAGAACTTGATGCAAAGAGAAGTTGAAGTATTCTTTGTCCACTTGCCTTAAGAGAATAGGCCGAGCATTGTGGGTGAGCGGTTAACACTCTGTCCTCGCATTACGGAGGACGCCAGTTTGAATCCACGTCTGGACATCCAGATTTGGGTTTTCCACAGTTTCCCACAAATCACTCTAGGTGAATGCCGGGATGCTTCCTTTATAACCCGTGGACGAATTCCTTCCTGTCCCTTTCCCCCAGTCCCATCCCGCCTCTAATGACCTCAATCATAATGAGGCATAAAGCCATAAGTAAAAAAAAAAGAAAAAAGAAAGAAATGAAATAGTTGGGGAGAACATAAGTCTTTGATTAAAGCACACTTTGCATTATAGAGGAACTATCATACCACACCAAATTCAGCAAGTCATTTCTTCTAATGGTGACTTGTGTAGTCATCATCATTATTTAATTTTTCAACTTTCACAGGTCATCTAGCACATCATATTCCAGAGACATTGCTTACTTTAAATTTGCAAGGCTTGTCACAGTTTTGATGTATTGCCATCTGTGTGTGAGATGTGTACATTTTGTTCTATATAATAAGTACATTTTCAGTTCTGAAATATGTAATTTATGAGGTGGAAGTTGGGGACCATCCAAACATGTGCCTAGATGATTTCTGAAAACCAGCTAAAACCTCAAACAGGATTGCTGGTATACAGGGCCATGGATTTGAACCTGATCCAGTGCTTGGTGGGTCAACATCTTGTAATAGACAAGTGTAGTACATTGTTATATTAATGTATCTGTTTCAGCACCCTCTGTTTGTTTGTTTTTTTTTTGGTTTTTTTGCCCATGGTTGAGAAGAACCTCTTTGTGTTAGAAATTCTATTTGTAAGACTGCTCTCAGTTTTTGTTTCAGGGACTTTATTACTCTTACTACAAGAGGTTGATAGAAGCACCAACTTTTTTTCATGGTATCAATGAAATTATTCATGACCATTTGGTGGAATATCCAGATGAAATAAATACAATTCAAAGATTCAATCTGTATCCTGAGGTAAGTTTTTGTTTCAGGCAGTATATTAAAATGTAGCCTATTACTATTCCTTGGCATTTCATTTTCCATGAGTGGTCTATATATAGCTTGTTACTAATATTTCTAATTATGTTCAATGTTTTAATAATTGAGATTTATCACTTCACAAAGTCATATTAACTTTACATTACATAACATAAGCATTGCTTAGCTTAGTTTAAGGGAGCAAATTACTGAATTGAAATGGATTTATGATACGAAAGATCGCACAAGTTTCAGAGGTTATTAGAATGAAAAATTTTAATTTTCTTTTTAAAAAGAAAAGAAAATCAGTATGTTGGTATCAGAACTTTTATAGCTGGAAACCAAGGAAAAATAAGTTTTATAATGTATTTAACAGTGTAGTTGTATCTTTTGCCATGTGTTTATGCATCTGCAGAAAGGTAAGTAAAGTTGTGTTCCAGTTCATGTAGTTTGAGGAACTGAATAATAACATGAGCCCTGTAGGAATATTTTGTGATCTTGCAAAAGCATTTGACTGTGTAAATCATGAATTACTTTCAAAGAAAATGGAATACTATGGTATTTATGGAACTGCAGGTAAATGGTTTAAATCATATATGGAAAGTTGAATGCAAAAAGTTTCCATTTTTTATTATAAAATAAGTAAAGATGCTTCCTCAGACTGGGAGAAAATAAAACATGGAATTCCACAAGGTTCTATCCTAGAACCGCTCTTCTTTTTGTTGTACATCAATGACCTTCCTGGAAACTTATCTGACAAATTTAATTTTATTTGCAGATGACACTAACCTGACAGAGAAAAACACCAAACAACAATCTAGAAGTGAAGACTACATTTCAACAATCTAGAATTTAATGTAAATGAAGTACTTAGTGAAGTAGCAAATTGGTTTAAGGCAAATTCATTAAAATTAAATTTGAAAAAAAAAAACGCATTGTATTAGGTTTAAAACAAAAAATTATGCACAGCCAGATTTACAAGTAAGCTATAAAAGTAACACAATCTTAGAAACAAAGCATATAAAATTCCTTGGTATTAAAATAGATGAGAAACTCAGTTGGCACGAACATATCACTTCACTTCTGAAGAAGTTAAGTAGTGCCACCTTTACAATACGAACACTTTCTCTAAAAGCAGATCTAGAATTAATGAAACAGTGTACTACTCATATTTCCATTCAGTAATGTCATATGGCATAATCTTTTGGCGAAACTCTTCACAAAGTAAAAACATTTTCATAGCACAGAAAAGAGCTATTAGGATGATGTGTAGGGTAAAACCAAGAGCTTCTTGCAGACAACTTTTTAAAAAAACTCAATATTCTTACAATGACTTATCAATATATATATTCTCTCAAGTGGTTTGTCATAGAACATTTTAACCTGTTTACATCTAATTCACATGTACATAATTTCAATACAAGAAACAGAAATAACTTGCACAAAACACAAACATCTCTGTTATTAGTACAAAGAGGAGTTAATTATTCTGGTATACATCTGTTTAATAAACTTCCCAAGAGTATAAAACAGTCTGCAGATAATAAAGATATATTTAAAGAAAAACTGAGAGATTATCTTATTGGCAACTCCTTCTACAACATTCAAGAAATTGAACAAATTAATTAATTGTATTCAATATGACTTTTGCAAAATTCAGTTGTAAAAATTAATGTTTATTGTTATTCTCCTTATTTGTCTGTGGAACATATACTTGTTTTTACTATGATTATGACTAATATTGTATGTATGTGTATTAACCATGACATGTTTCACATCCCAGAGGTTCTTCCTCAGCAGGGATCCATGAAACAAGATTGATAAATAAATAAATTTTTTTAGGGGCCTGCTGGAGTAATTACATCATATAGTGAGGAGAATACCGAGTTTGTTGAGTATCATTAAGTGCAGGAAGGTTTTGTGAAGAAACGGTTAAATGAATAGTTGTTACAATATTAGCTGTAAAAGGAAAAAATGAGCCATGATATGCTATAAGTGAAATGTATAGTGTTGTGACAGATAATGGTTATAACAGATAATTTGATATTTTTGGAATTTTTGGATTGGGATATGTTGAAGCATTTTTAAGATTATGATGCGTGTACAAGTATTCCTTGGCTCTATGAAAACATGTATTTGCAGTAATTGTCAGAAGTTTATAGTTTGTAGGTTATTGCATAGTGGTGCATCTTTTGGGCTGTAAAGTCGTACAGCGTGAGGTACCACAGTTGTTGAGGGGTTTGAGGAATTTAAGAAGCTGGTTTTCCTTGTGGTTCCAAATGCTAAAGTAAAAATATCAAATTTGTATCTGAGCTAAATAACATTTGAAAAAATGCCTGTCACAAAAAAACTTTGCCCGATTGAAAAATTCTGACTGCATATCTGAATTCAGTATGAAAAAATGCACTAGATTCACTAATCAGATTTCTTGTGAAGAAAACCTTGTCGACCAGTGTGATTGATGTAGCTGGTTCTTGTAGGATTTATTTCATCAGTTTGTCTTTGTGAGAGACATATATCCTGCTTCATTGTTTTCTCCAGAAATAGTTTAATAATTGCCTTCATTTATTTCACAAGTTGTAATTGTGTTCTCTACTGCTGTTCTCTGATGCCTTTGATTTTGCTTGGTATGTTTCTTCCCTATAAATTTCTCCTTCCAAAATTTATAGGCTAGACTGGTTGCTTCTTCCAGCATGCAACACAACCTCTTTTAGTATAGCATGTCGAATATCTTCCTCCCTTGCAACTGAGCTTGTTGGTAAGCTCTCAGACTGGCTGTTATTCCATACCATGTGCTCTGGCGTACTCTCTTCTCGATATCCACACCTTCTAGAGCATACAGTATTCTGATTTTGAAAGAAGCTATTTTATTACCCATTATATAGTGTGCTAATCTTGTAGATGGTTGAAGGCATTTCATCCTTAGGCTCTTCTCAACAGATGGAAAACATATTATATGTTCTCCTACATATTTCACTGTTATTCAATTCTTGTTGCCATTCAGCCAAAAGTAGCTTCTGAATGTCCATCTCTGTTCCAGCTTCGCTGCCTACAGATTGTGCTAAGTTTCCTTCCTCTTCTGAATCAGTACATGGCACCCCTTTTCCTCACTTCAAGGTCTAGTGGGCAGATACTAATGGCCACAGTTTGATATACTCCTGTCAACCTTAGTAAAATTCCTTTTTGGACATGTCTGACTCTCTGTTTTGTGTTTATGTTTTGTAGACTTTTGCCCAGATGCTTATACAGCAGCCCACTAAAATAGATTGAATTGATTTGTGGTATAATCTTCGACTGGATCAGTGAATTTTGACTGGTAAATATTGATGATTTTGTTCGTGACAACCACTGCTCATGTTATGGTTTACTCTTAGTGGGCTTCAAAGTTTAAACATTCATCCAATTAAATGTATAAGTATTTGCACTTTAGGTTTCTGAGAATTGATTTATAGTTGATCTTTTTAGCAGGATTTTGAATGCTATTGCTGTGCATCCATAACTTGAGACTCTCAAGCATTTCATCTACTTAACTTAGAACCACATTTTTTTTGTAACATCTTATTATATTATCATAGTATAGGACCATTTTAATAATTAAAGGCTGCTAGCTCTTTACTGTAATACTAATCTTGTAGAAATATTCTCATGTAATTTTATGTACCGATGTTGTCACTTTCATTTATAATAACCCCTCCTCTTGAGTTACAAGCTTTTATGGAAAAAATTATTGCCAGTTGTTTCTGAAGCAAGAATGTATGCGGTAGCTGAATTATAGGAATCTGTTCATTTTTCAGCATGATGACTTAGTATTTCTTTTTACTTGACATTGAGAATTAGAATTGGCCTGTCCTGGTCCTAGAACAATTACAGCAAAGTTTTCTGGTGGAGGTTTGCGATTTGAACACTGGGAAAAATGACATTTTGTCAATCATCTTCTTGTTTTCTGGCTCATAATTATGAACATATGGTTTACTTCTTTCATCAGTAGTCCTTCCTTTTCTGTTGTTCTTGATTTGGATGCCCCCTTCCCCGACTCTCAACCAGCACTTACAAAGCAGTTTATTTTGCAGTGTGCCGAGTCCACACCTTGTTCTTCAGTTAATGAGGGATTTATATGTGAAAAATTCGTATACTTCCATCAATTTGTGTGTGTGAGAGAGATTCTGCTCCTGCAGGTATCATTTGTGGCTACAGTTGATTTCTTTATTTTTAGTTATTTTGGTAACTGCTAATTCAATAATCTAAGTTTACCAAATAGATTGTTTTTTAAGGAGAGAATATGTATGTAATCTGATAACAATATAGATAATCGTACACAGTGTATGCCAGTGAAATGGAACTTGAATGCTTCTCAACAAAATCTTTAATCATGTATACTGGTTCTTGTAAAGACAAAAATCTATTATTCGAAATATACATTTTACAAGAAAAATAGATTGTTCAGGCAAAGTAAATTTGAAAGTCCTATACAGGATGATTAATGTAAAAAACTTTAGTGCTTCAAGGTCACAAAGCTGAATGTTGTGTAAATCTGTCCTAAAATGCTTTAACAGAAACATAAACATGATCAGCTTCATTTACTATTAGATGATCTTAGTTGCTATGTAGTTATTGGATATCAACTGTGGTGTATAATTAAAACAAAAACTTGAGTCCATTTAAACCAGGATATAGATGGAAACATTGTCACAGGGACATGCAGGATGGCACAGATGTGACTTCCACCCACTGCACATCATGTTCTTATGTAAATGAGAGAGTCACATGAAAAGGTTATCAATTATAGTGTGCCTGTTTTTTGCCATACTTGTTCTAAGATGTGAAGTAGAGATGACTTTTGGGACAATTGGTTTGGGCAACATTTCTTGATATACTGTCTATGTGATGCAAATTACAAATCTGATAATTTTCTTTTTCTGCCTGTTAGCTACATGAGTTAGCAATCTTTGCCAATTTATTGGCAGTTTAAGGTGTTGGTTTGATATTATCACTAAATTTATTTGTTCTTGTGATGTTTTGATCTTTCTTACTTTCATGGAATACACATTATTCTGTTGTAATGGCTTATCAGATATTTTTGAAGACAAACTTGACACACTCATTAATTAACTTATTCATCCTGTAGTCAATTTATGATGATTCCCTTGTAATTACTTTGTCCTCCACAGGTTGCTGTCTTTGGTTGCCAGAGAATTTTACCTTTTCCCAAAGGTTACTGATTACTATTGTTCTTGACTGAATTAAATAGTTCTACCAATTAACAACACTGATGAATCACTTTTCAGTGCAGTATTAATTTCTCCATGTTGCTCTAAGATAACATAAGGCATCAGACTTCTCAAAAGACACTAAAGCACAAACATACAAATATTCCAGTGATTAAACTCAGAAACAAAAACTCGCCTCTGCCGTTTGTTAATATAGATGTTATAGAAAAATCCAGAATAACACAGAGAAAGCCGATCGATATTTTTGGAATGGCAACAATTCAGCCAATGACCAAACATTAAAACAATTGGAATTAATACAAAATCATTCACAATCATCACGTAGCACATGGAAATGAAAATTATTTAAAGGTATTTACACACAAAATTATCAACATAAACCAGTCTAAACAGTTGTGAATTGTCCTCCAAACATCGTGGCTCACCTCAGCACTTACAATTGCAAACTTTTAATTAATGTTTCATGCAAAATACTGTGCTTGAATGTATTACATTTCATTTACACTATTTCTCTCTATAAAACAATTCATTTAAACAAATTCACAATTAATTTTACAAGAAATATACAAAATTACAATTAATTAACTCCCACCTTGTTATATATAATACAAGGGCTGAGTCTGAGGGCTATCAGATTCAGAACATACCACTCACTTGGTTAAATAATGATAGTGTACATTTGTTAACTGAAGGTATTTATTTTTTATGATTGCTAGCTCTGCATTTTAGAGGAAGGACATGTCCCAACAGGTTATTCTGGTTATAATTGTTAGTTATGCTTTGCTCTGAGCAGAACATTACCATCTTATTTAAGTTTAATAAGCTTAAGCATAGGGAGAAAAGTCAATACTCACCATAACAGAAGCTGCATTGACATGATAAGTAAACACAAACACAAAAGTATATAAAATTTCAACAGTAGGAATGTTCACGGGCAGCTACTGAGCTTATTTTTGTGTTCCACAGCTCGTGCTGGGTGGGCTGTATCGCCTATACAGAATAGGTGTGGAGAAATGGGGCTGGCCTGGTGAGCAGTGCTGGCCAGTCGACAGAGGTGTCGACCTCTCGCCCGTTACCAGCTGTGAGGGCCCTGGTGAACCTACCTACTTTTATCTTCAGTTCGTGTGGTTATGTGCCGGCTTCACTGTCGGAGCAATTTTCATTTTTGGATACTACTTGAGGTATTTTGTTATGCTTTGCTCCTTTCATGTGGTGGAATTTAAGAGCCTTGTGGGTAGATTCATTGGGTTAGGAAATGGAGAGTGCGTCTGGGTGAAGAAAAGTGTACTTGTACTTTAGGACTAAGGATTGCAATCCCGCAGTGTTTTCAATCCTGCGGGGTTTTTACAGGGTTGGCGCTAACAGTTTTTCAACACATATTTTTAAAACGTAGTTTTTTTAAAGTGTTAACAAATTAAATAATAAATGTCTTTTAATTAAATTAACAATCCATTTTAATATTAACCCTTTGACTGCTGTAGACGTGTTAACGCGCGGTGATTCTACTGCGGCCAGGTGCTCCAGACGTGTTAACGCGCGACCTTGCTCCTTCCCTCAGGTGCTCTGGACGTGTATACATGCGCCGCCTTGCTGCCCTGTCTGTGCTCTGCATGTGTTAAGACGTCCAACCGCTCGGGGCCCTGTGTGCTCTGGACGCGATAACGCACAAGCCACTTAACGACCAGGTCAGGTAGCCCTATTTCCATCCCAGGTGGTTAATTGCTTTCCAACATACGGCCCGTGAGTGTCTGCAGTTGCGATCTTATTTGAGTTGCTATTTTCATTGTAGTTTTACCTGAGAAAATGGATCGCCGTTGTGCTTGTACAAAGGAAGAAATCATTGATATTCTTACTAGTAACGATAGTGAGAATGATCTCTTTGATATGGATGATAGTGAAGACCCTTCAATAGGATCTCGAAGTAATAGTCCTAAGCCTTGTACATCTGCTAGTGGAATACAACCATCTGTCTCCACAAGAGGTAAACATTTTAGTATCTGAAGCTTCATATAGCGAGAGCTAAATGTGCGGAAAAAGAGGACGCTTTAGTGACAGTTTTGACTGGAAGAAAAGAGATTCTTGTCCTTTTGTGCATGCGATAGACGACTCAGCTGCAGGACACAATATGGATTATGTCAAAATTCCCGCATTCTTTCATTTTTCGGAATATTTTTAACAGAAGATCTTATTAAATCTTTTGCTTAAGGATCCTATAGATTTTATTTATATACCAAGATAAATACGCCTGAATCAAATCACTCTAGATTTTCAAGGTGGAAGGATTTACTGGGAGACATTTTCGAAATAATATTAACATTAAAAATTCGAAGGAGAGCAAGCCAGCGCGTAGATGCGCTGGATGTTCGGAACAGAAAGTGTGTTGAGAAACCAGGTACAAACACAGAACATGCAATGTACAGTAATACTGTGTGTTGTGCCATGTTAGGAGGCTTGTTAAATGAAAAACATTTATTAACCATGGGTAACTAGACTGTAACAATTACATTACATTTATACGCCTCTAAAACTAAGTGAAATACAAAAAATTGAAAAAAATAAATTATATTTAACTTCGCCAGTGACGGTCTAAAGCCCAGAACCAAAAGAAGGATGGAAAATATATGCAGAGTTTGTGAAAGGTATTCGAATACTTAACTTTGAAATTTTCTCCTGATGAATTACTGCGCTAACAAACAAAAATACCAAACACTATTACTATTACTATTACTCTGCGATTCACTAAAAGTTTGTGGCAGAGGGTGCATTGCACCTATCCGAAAGGGTAATAGTTTGGAAGGGATATACGGGATAAGGTAGGAGGCGCCCATGGGCTATTGTGAGGAACCATCCCAGCATTCGCATGGAATGATCTGGGAAAACCATGGAAAACCCAGATCAGGATGGCCGGAGAGCTTTATCGAAAGCTACTCCTGTCGGATTTTAAGTTTACTCACCCGGTAAATCCTTTCTATTCCATTCCCTAATCGCTCACGGAAAATATGAATACAGAAAAGATTCGGTTCGGGTCCTGATTTCTCTTATCTTATTTTCACGTTCATTCCGAGATACAAATGTTGCTGGTAGCAATATTACTTTGCTGTCATTCTGAAATATGTCATTCGTGAATTTTTCAATTAGCTTCCGCCGAGAGCAACGCCTTCGGTGTTCCAGGTCTTCCCAACCTAACTCCTTCAGCATTGCACTTAATGCTTTCCCTCCAACTATATATACCTGTCACGAACTGGGCGGCCCTTCTCTGGACCCTCTCTGATGCCTCCATTAACCCCTTTTGATGGGGACCCCATACATAACAATAATATTCCAAGTGAGGACGCACTAGTGACTTGTATGCTATCGATTTAACTCCAGGAGTGCATTGTTTTAAATTACGACCTAGAAATCGGAGATACGATTTGCTTTCCCAATTACATTATCGATATGTTAATTCCACGACAAATTATTATGAATTGTTACCCCTAGGTATTTAGCCACAGTTCTAAGGACAGTACCATTAATTGTATAGTCAGAGCTAAATGGTGTCACCTTTTTACTTATACGCATGACTTGGCACTTTTTAGCGTTTAACTCCAACTGCCAGTCTTTACACCACGCAATTATTTTCATAATATCGTCTTGTAACAAAGCGCAGTCTTTCTGGGTTTTGATTTCACAATAAATAATAGCATCATCGGCAAATAATCTTTATCCCCCTTATTATGTCACACAAATTAATGTATATGAGAAACAACAGAGGCCCTATCACGCTTCCCTGGGGAACCCCGTACCTCACCTCGGTAAATGATGAACTCTCACCGTCGAGAACTACACGTTGTGTTCTGCCCTTCAGAAAGTCTGCAACCAAGTAGCATATTTGTCTAGATATGCCGTAACCTAGTGTGAGGCACAGTGTCGAAAGCTTTTTAAAAATCTAATAGAACTATATCAACCTGGGATTGCCCATCTATAATACGGCACAAGTCATGAACTAAAAGTGCAAGTTGTGTTTTGCAGCATCGGCCTTTTCTGAATCCATGTTGATTTTGGTTTAAAAGCTCATCTTCATCCAAAAACCGCATGAAATTTGAATAAATGATGTGTTCTAAAATCCTACAAAATATTGATGTTAACGAGATCGGTCTATAATTTTGAGGATCATTAACATTCCCATTTTTAAACACTGGACATACGAAGGCGGTCTTCCATTCGGCTGGTATTTTTCCTTGATCCAAGGAGGTGGATATATTTCAGTTTCGGTAATATCTATTTAGCATATGAAGTACCTGTATGTTTGTCTACATGGACGATCACTTTTAGAGGAGCTATAAATTGAAAAACCTTAGATGTCAGAGTAACTGCATTTATTTTGTATCTGATGTTTCAAAAAGCAAAGCGAAAATGGAAGGCCGTTACACACAACGCCTAACAAATATTCAGCACATAGCAGCCCTGGCCGCGTGCTGTACTCGGCAGGGCAGGTATCGGACGATCGTGGCCGCTCAGCGCAGGTAGTCGTCTTAGAGGATAACAAAGGAGCATGCAGCGAGGACTCTGCTGGGCAATACTTAGCATTTAAAGGGTTAAATATTAAACATTAACAGTTAACAATATTTGAATTGGTAAAATGACATTAAATTTTTTTTTGCCAGTCTTCAGAATATTTCGAGCTTAACATTTTAAAAAATCTAAACCAATTTTTAAAATAAATAATCAAAAACGCAAATTATTCAGTAAAATTATGTAACTTACAATAAGTCATAACAGATTGAAAACATGGTATGCATAATGGCCAAGTCACCAAAGTATTTTATTATTATTCTAAATAAACGATCTGTAACACCGAGAGAAAGAATTCTGTTTCAAAAAGTGAAGTGAATATACTCTGTAAAGTGTAGACTTGGCTCCGAACAAGAACTCGTAAGTTTTTGTTACTGCACATGCGTGAGACTTGGTCTATTTTTGCAAGAATTGTTTTTGTGGGACTTCTTGATTGATCTTGATTCATTGTTATTAAAAGAAACTACTCATCAACACATAAACTGTTAAGTATTTCAGTTTTACTTTTAGTGGCGTAAAGACTTTTTTAGAGTGGAAATTAATTTTTTATCTAAGAGAGGAGACTTTCTTGATGTATTATTGCAATGAATTCCTCACGGGTGTATCGCCTGATTATGTTGTAAAAACAGGAAATTTCACATGTGAAGAAGACCGCAGAAGCATGGCGTTTTTACAACACAATTTGGCAGTACACCAGTGAATACTTCATTATAACAGTTGTTGCCTTTAGTTGAAATAATAAGAAGTTGAAAGGAGGCATGCTATTCACTCAAAAATAATGTATTGTGGCGATTGACCAAATCACCCAAAGAGGGATTAATCGAAATCCAGAGCGGCATATGTAAGCAGGTGGCTTTCATCAGAGAAATATGGTGCAATTTCCTTTGCGTATCTAGAGTAGAGTCTTCTAGGATTATGGTCTGGTCCTGGAGTCTTATTGGTTTTTACATTCCTTTTGGGGACAAGGAACAGGAAGGAATTCAGCCATGGCGTTTTAAAGGAAGCATCCCGGCATTTGCCTGGAGTGACTTGGGGAAACCATGAAAAACCCAAATCTGGATGCCCGGACGGGGGTTCGAACCTGCATCCTTCCGAATGTGAATCCAGAACGTTAACCATTTACCCACCACGCTCGGTTTTTACATTCCTAAGCAGTTTTGTTATTCCATCAATGTCAAGAACGAGATCTTTCATAATTTTGTGGGTACACTTAGTTGTACAATAGTTAAAATAATGTGGTTTTTAATAAAATAAAACCCAAAAGTACAGCCATTAGGCATTACATGTGACATTGCATCTCTGTAAGCACCAATTTTGCTTCCGTGTGTTTAGCCACTGTCAATAACCTGTTTTATCAGTCCATTACTTGGGTCTGGTTAGCAATCCACAAAGCAAGTTATATTTGTAATTGAAGCCGGATTTAATGAAATAAACAGCTCTAATTTGCCCAACATTGATATGACAATGCTGGAAATGTTTTTTTTTTTTTTTAGATCAAACAGTGATTTATTCTCTAAAGAATTCTGAAACATCAGACCTTTCTCAAAAGTATACAAAGTCAAAAATTGGAAATGCAGTCCTGTGCTGAAAAGTCCTCTTGTTGCCATAGAATTAGGAAATATCATATGAGAATGAAATCTTTCTCAGCACTGCATTTGAATGTTAGGCTTTAGAGGATAGGTTTCAAGGAATAGTTGTTATGAGCTAACATTTGTTTTAGATGAGCATTATTAGCAGTGGAAGTAATTAAGTTGAAAATTTTGCTTATTTACTGTGCACATAAGTGGGCAATGTGCTAGTAACAAGCATTCATCATGATAATCTGATAGTCTCAAACATTGTATTTGATGAACAGCACCTTTTACAGTAGCAACATTATGAAAATTACTGATATATTTTGGAGAGCACTACTAATTTATGAGTTATGTGCTTAAGTGCATTTAAATCATCAAGCACATTGTGTAGATGTTGTCTGAATAATTTTGACAGTTGTCAATAGCTGTATGTGGTACTTAACCTCCAAAGTCAAATTTTATTTTGTTGGGCAGAATATAATATTGAGGTATGTGAGTTATTAAACATAATAAAATTTTAAGTAAAAACTTACATTAAATATTCACAAAAATATATTGAAGCTTTTTAGAAAAATAAGCTGGAGTACATCGTGCAAGTTTTAGTCTTTTTTTCCACATGTTTGCCTCGTGTGAAGCATAAATGAACAATTTGTTTGGTGTTTTAATTGATTTGTTTAAACTCTGAGGAACTACTCACCACTTGTAAACTGCAGAACTCATTTTATCAACAAATTAAGCAAGTTACTGCGATTTCTACAGCAACGTGTACTGAGATGCAACATCAGAATTTGAAATATCTGCTGCTGTCGTTTGGTGCCTATATTCAAGTTAACATATAAAAATTTTGCTTTTTGGGGGGTGGGAGGGTGGCTGTCACATTACTGACTACTTTCCGAGCCAAGTACTGTGTTACCCATACAAGGCGGTAAGCAAAGACATTTCCATATCACATACCCATTAGTACATCAAAGCAGCCCAGCCAATCCACAGCAACCAAAATGAACCACTGCCCCTAATTTCTACTACTCTGTTTGTTGAAAAACTTCTATCCATAAACAACATTCTAAGATAGAGCCATGACAATTGATAACTAATCTGAGAAGAGATATTTCTTTCCAAAATTCTTCCCTATCCTTCCGAGAAATTGCTTTGGGGACTACCGACCCTAGGAAATTCCTTATTCATAAATATCATTCTCCCCATCCAGCAGTGATGCATCTACGAATATTCTGAGTCAGGGCAAATACTTGAGATTGTTGCCTCTCCCTCTGAAGCGCCTGCCTGGGTGCTTTAGCTTAAAAAAAAAAATCCCTTCCCCCCCCCCTCCTCACCAAGATACAGCACTGCCATCCAGCAACCCAGCCCAGTGGCTGCTTCCCACACTGCAAGAATTGAAACATGCAACTTGCATTATCTGATTTAACTGGCACAACCACTGGCAAACACTTTCAAATCATAAGGCATGTGTGGCAATATATTCTCGACGGCATACATTAATGCCTGTGGGTGGTGGGGCAATACACATATCACTGGAAAATGTTTCTGATGTGGTCGTCAATGATTCTGCCTATTAACAAAGTTTATTGTTCAAAGGAAAATCACAATAAAAGTTTTGAATTATCAACTGAAAGTTTAATTAAATGTTTTAAATACCCTACCCACACCAGTATTGAATCAGAACATTCATAAGACTTCGATTCTATTTGAGGTTGTGAGATTATGAGTTGGAACAGTTCACAACAACTTTTATCATTTATGCATGTCCAGTGGGCACACAAACACCAAATTCTTGTTCTCTGAATTTTTCTTTGTTTCTCGTACCTTATTTTAACCTCTTTACTATTTTATTTATATAATTTAAATTATTTATCTTTCTAAAATGTACTTATGATTTACTTATAGACTCAAATTTTGGTCAGAATGTGTCTCCCTATGATGGCAACATACAATGATAGTTAAATTTGGATTAGTTCTTTTAAATAACTGATTTTTTTCTCCAATTTAATGCTTTTTCCTTTATTGTCGCCATTCAACCACATGGTGAAATACACATTAAAATTGTTATATGTCCCTTAGTTATTTTTTTAGGCTATGAAGACTGTACATTGAAATGTTCATCTTTAGAGCACTGCCTGTGGAAATGGGTGTGGAAAGATTCTTTCACTTTGAAATTTCGACTTCTAGATTTTTATGTTTTCTTACAATCTGGGTTTATTTTCAAGTTAGAAGCTGCTTTATTATTAAGATTCAGTTAATATAATTTATTTTCTGCATTAAATGTTTTGAATTACCCCTCTTTAATGGGTTTTAAGAAACTTTTTCATCCATAACACAGGGTAGTGTCACATTTTGATCAGGTGCTAATCATCTGTTAGGGTAATCTGATGATATACACTTAACATTTTAGGCCAGGCTCCAAGCATTCAAACTAATTAAAATCCCAATAAAATTGTTTAGTAGTTTTTCTGTCATGTTGGAACACACAGACATAGCCCCTGTACAGATCTATACTAGGGTAGATGGATTAATCAATGCATTAATACTAAGCCCATTCTATCCCATGAAATGCAACTGTAATAAACAGTATTTTCCTTGATAAGTTGATAGTAAAATTTTTGTTTGAATGTGCTTTCAGCAATTCCATCCTTGGGGGCCTGTTATCTGTGTTGTGTTTCTTTTATAATCATGGTGAGGTAAGTAAAAAGACATGCTAAATACGTTGTAGAGATTATTATGATCAGAATACACTCTGAATTCAGTGTAACTATTGAAAAAAAATGGTTACAACATTTTCTTAAACATTTTTTATATTAAGATTTTTTCATTTGGTATATCCTCCAGTTCATTGTTCATTTCTACATTTTAAAAGATGCCTTTAATTATTGGACGATGTAGGAATAGCAGAAATGTTACTTTCTAAATTCAGTTTTCATATTTTCATTTAGTATATGTCTGGACTGACTCTTTTCATTACATTGAAACAGTGTACTAAAAGTCTACTCCATAATTACAGATTACAGTTGTTCAGTATCAACAAAATATATAGCCTCAAAACCAGTATCTTGATTTTATCTGTATTGTGTGGCAAATTGTGTTGCAAGTATTGTCAGAATGCGTGACTTCTGGTGACAGTTGTAGTAATGATGATTGCATTCTGTCCTCTAAACTAAAAGTTGTTGACTTTCCAGGAATGTGAAGAAATTGCAGCATAAAATCCATTATTGTACATATTAAACTCCTTGCATATTCGTTCCATGAAATTCTGACGTGTTATTTTCTGTGAACACAAATTTTCTTAACAATTTCACTGGTAAACCCACCATTGACAGTACCTTCATGGGATGGTGTGTAGATTCTTCATGTTCTTAATTTTTATTTCTGTGATTTCCAACTTATCAAACACTTGAGGGTTTGTGCTGTACTTATCGTTTTACAATTGCTTTGTGATATACAAGAGAAACTAAAATTTGTAGCCCATGCTAATTTAAGATTTAAAATGAATTTTTACAATACAAAACCATGTATAGACATGTTATTATTAGGAAATAACTTTTCTTTTATAGCAATTTCATATATTATTTGATTCCCGAAATAGATGCTTATTTATTTTATGTTTATGAAAACTATAGAAAACCCATAACAATGATTTGGTGCAAGATTGAGTAACATGTTAGTGAAATTCATTGTGATTTTTGGTGGTAAGGTCGAGGTAAGGAAGCGAATTTTGTAAAAAAACTTTGTGGGTAATGTAATCAACACACAGATATTTTTACCATCATATTATTTAGTCAGTTACATATATGCGAAATATACAACTGTTTCAGGCACCATTTAAATGTTTGACAATATGAGTGTAACTGAAGTTCATGGAGATGATATGTCCAAGTGATCGCTGGACAGCATACAAATTTTATTTGTTTTATCAGTTGAGATTTCCTACTTTGTTCCATTAGTCAGGCACTATGCTAATGTTTAATTATAGGTAGGTTTAGCCTGAAGCTTCTGAGCATCTTTTAGGACAAATTTCCATTTAATCATGACTGAATATTCAGGTTGTCAACAAAAATAAAAATAAATTTAAAAAAGCAAGTCACATTCTGGAGGTATTATGTTTACATTTCAGAGGTATTATTTTTGAGGTCTGAAATAGAAATGAAGGTATTGGCAAAACCAGAAGGCTACATTCTGGGAAGTGGTAGAAATATTGAGATATCCATCAGATATAAACGGAGGTGGTTACTATGAACTGAGTGAAGTGTGGAAATGTGTTATTTATAACTATGGAAAATGCCAAGCTGCAAATGCAAACAGAGAACAATAACATCACGGTCCATACTTCAAATGTAATATCTCTGGGATGTGACTAGCTTGTTTGTTTGTATTGACAACCAGAATATTCAGCCGTGAGTAAACTGAAATTCGGCATAGAAGATGCCCAGAGGCTGTTGGTGAAACGTTGCCGTAAGTAAACATCAACAAAATGCAGCTAAGCACCTGATTAGAGGAACGAGGTATGAATGGACAGTATTAGAAAATTCTCCAACAACTGTTGTTATTGTCTGAGTGAATTGTGATAGAGGCTGGATCAGAAGTTCAGAGGTACCCATCTATGAAACTGTGTATAATACCTGTATAGAAGAATGAGAGGAAGGACAATGGGACATTTTGCACTGCAGTGAATTAACTGTATTCAGGGGCGTAGCTACTATGGGGCTAGGCGGTGCAGTGCACCGGGGCCCCTACGCTCAGGGGGCCCCAAGCATACCTCAGGAGGCCTCCAAGCGCACATCTGGGGGCCCCAAGCGCAGTTCAGAGGGTCCACGGAATTTCATGGCAAACTAGAGACCTTTTTTTTTAGCTCTACCGTCGCCTATGGGGGCCCCTGAGACATAGGGAGCCCCTCACTAAGGGCCCTCACTGCTCAGGGGGCCCCCAACCACTGCTCAGGGGCCCCCAAGCACAACTCAGTAGCCCCCAGCCTCAGCTCAGCAACACAAAGTCCATCTGGCCTGAGGGCCCAAAATAATTTTTTGCACCGGGGCCCTTGTTGAACTAGCTACGCCACTGACTGTATTTGTATTATTTGAAAAAATGACAATTGCTAGTTTAGCCATCTCAAATGAATTTTTCATGTTAATCAAAAAAACATATTAAATGGTTCTTTACTTCATCTGTCTCAAAACTATGGTGCATTACTTGTTTGCTCCTAACTACTTGAAGCAGATGGGAGTTTTAACAATGGAATAGAAAACAGTTGGTCACAATACTGAAATTCAGAAATTATTAATTCTGAATTATTAAAACTGTATTGAAAATTTTCACTCTCAAATGATGTCATAAATCTTAACTTTTCATTAAAATTCTTGACATTATTGTAACATTGATATTCCAATATAGAAAATTAACAATACCTTGATGTCAGATTGTAATCTGCATAAAACTAATGTCACTTTCAATTTAGAGGTTATTAAAAATTACTCTGACACTTCAAACTGATTTTTCATATTTGTAAGGATTTGTTGACTTTACAAGGATGGCTTTAAGATGTAATATTTTATGTCTAACTGTGCAAAATATCCATTTACAGATCATTATATATATATATATATATATGTGTGTGGGGGGGGGGGGGTTTCAGGTATTTAATAATTTTTTCACCTAATATTTTGTATTTTGCTAATTTCCTGCTTGTAGACTGTGTGTGAAGAAGAGAGAGACAAAGGAACAGTTGCTGTCAGTATTCTGGCCATTTGACGGATGGTAAATGAATACAAATCAGTGAAATGTGTTTGTTTTTGTTCACAGGCAACCAGAGTGCAGTGGACACCACCTCTACGAGAAAGTTTTTCGTATCCATTTTGCCTGCTGCAAATGTTGGCTGTTTCCAGGGCTTTGAGTGTCTTTCAGTGGAAAAATGTATTTATGTTTAAATATCCAGAGAGACCATCTTCAGCCGTTCATGTGAGTTACATTAAGACAGAATTATATACTTTTCATATCCAATTTACAGCTTGTGTTTTGTGTTTAGTAACTAAACAACTCTGTCAAAATTAATTTTATATTTGTGGAAGGTATACTCTACTGGGAACAATTAGCATTATTGCCAATAAATATAATTGTAGAGATATTATTTAACCAGAAACAGAAACATATGAATTAGTTTCCAGATGTGTTAATTTGAGTGTAAAAGTTTGCTTTTACAAATTTTTTCTTGAACTTACATTAATCCTGAAACTTACATTAATCCTGATTGGATAGTATACAATTGAAAAGAGTGATAATCCTTAGGGAACTCTGATACAAATTAATATATATATATATATATATATAGTATCATGTCAAATGAGACAGTCTAAAGAAAAGTCTATAAAATTGGCAACAATGGACAGAAAGAACTGCCACAAGGCAATATTTATATGGAAAAGATAGAGAAAATACACCCAACACACACTAAAGCTGAAGAGAAGAGGGCAGCAGAAACACGAAATAATACACAAACACAGAAAAAACAATCTTTCAGCGTTACCCCTTTGTCAAGTAAAAGAAATTAGTGGCTGAGCTTGCGCAAGCCTTGTGGTGAACACAGACACTCATATAATAAAATTTACCTTTGGAGGTGGTGGGAGGAGCAACGATAATATGAAGAGGTACCCAAAAATAACTGGAATAGCATTGCCTGTGGTGGAGCTTGTGTAGTACGACGCATTTCTGACACTAGGCGTTTATAGCGTATCTCATTGTCAGTTCAGTGCTGCCTGTGTTGTTGATCTGGCTTGTTCTGTTAATCTGCAGTAATTGTTTTTGCTAGCTCTGTTTTGTTATTGTTTCGTTTTTGATGATGGAAAGCTTAAATGAATAATGTGCAGCTGTGAAATTTTGTTTTCTGTTCAATAAAAATGCTGCTTAAACTGTTTTAATGTTGGAAACAGCTTACAAAGATGACGCTATGGGAAAAACTCAGATTTACGAGTGGTTCGCTCGGTTTAAAAAATGGCGACATGTTGATTGATGACAAACCTTGTTCTGGACATCCATCAGCTGCCTGAATCGAAGAAAATGTTGAAAAATCTCAGAGCTTGTGCTCTCACACCATCGACAGACAATTGATCGACTGTCAGAGATTAGTGGGTTATCTTGGAGCTCAGTTCAGCGAATTTTAACCGATGATTTGGGAATGAAAAGGATTGCTGCCAAATTTGTTCCTCGGGTTCGGACTGACTATCAAAAAGTACGTCAAGTTGAAACATGTCGTGCTTCGAAACAACAGCTTCAAATTGATCCAGATTTTCTGTCAAGCGTCATTGCTGGTGATGAGTCATGGTACTATGGTTATGACCAATAAACAAAGCAACAGTCAAGCCAATGGAAGACTTCATTGTAATCCTGTCCAAAAAAATGTCGTCAAGTCAAATCAAACATCAAACCAATGTTCATTTGCTTTTTGGTGCCAAGGGCGTAGTTCATTCAGAGTTTGTCCCCACAGATCAGACCGTCAATCAAACCTTTATATTTGGAAGTTTTAAGAAGATTACACAACAGTGTTCATTGAAAAATACCCGATTTGTGGCAGACAGGAGATTGGCTCTTCCACCACGACAATGCAACTGCACACACAGCTGTCTCTGTTAGGCAGTTTTTGGCTAAAAATGGCTTGGTTCCGCTGCCCCATGCACCTTACCTGCCTGACCTGGCTTCGTGCAACTTTTTCTTATTTCCACCCATGAAGAGCGGCATGAAAGGACACCGATTTAACGACATTGAAGAGGTCAAGAAAAAAACAAGGCAGGTACTGTCAGCCATTTCTTAAGATGACTATAGAAAATGTTTCGAACAGTGGAAGCACCAGTAGGACAAATGTATTAGTTGTAACAGAGAGTATTTTGAATGGAATAAAGAGGTTTTGTAGAAAATTTGAAAATATATAGTTTTTAAAAAATAATTAGTTTTTTTTGGGCACCCCCTTGTATAACTGCAAGTATTAATCACAAGATAGATTAAAAGGGGGACATAATAATATGATAAAAATAATTAAAAATTTTGAAATAAGGTCTATAAATATATATGAATCTATTGTGCTGGCCAGTGATGGGTGTATAGGGTGAGGATGGAAGGTATTATCGGAAATTAATGCCTGGGGGATGTCTGCAGGATGTGTTGATATGCCAATACACATCCTGCTAATGTTAATCGGTTTCTCTTACATATATCCATTAGCCTTTACCCTTCTTCATTCCTTCTTCCCCAACCTCATACTTTTGCCTTTCCATAACCACATAGGCATTTTGATATTTTACCTATTCAACTTGTTATATATCTATTATTTTACCCAAACCGTTCAGCAGGAGGCCTATTACGTATAATGCACATAGCAAATAACTTTTATAATCATTTTCAATAGTAAAGCACTTTTCATTTTAAAACATAACCTTGTTATTTGTCCATCTGACTAAAACCATTTAGAAGGGGGCAAATCTCATATAGTTGTATAGTAAAGAATTTTTATAACAATTTTTTTTTATCAAGAAAGCACTTTTTAAATTGATTGTGAATTGTTTTCATAAAAGACGCAAGATTCAAATAAGGTTGTTTTTCAGTCATAATGAATTTTGTTGCATTTATTTCCACGAAGAAAGAGAGTGATCAATTTAAGGTGTATTTGTATGTTTTTAAAAATTATCTGAGGAGATATTGAAAAAATAAAGAATTGGAACTTTCTGAATAAAAGAGCTGGGAAGTTAAAAGTAGCCATAAGTGAGAGAGATAAAAATTCATTTAATAACAATAATATAACAGTTCAAATGTAACACACCGAGCGTGGTGGTGTAATGGCTAGCATTCTGGCCTCGCATTCAGGAGGACAGCGGTTCGAATCCCCGTCCAGGCATCCAGATTTGGGTTTTCCATGGTTTCCCAAATCACTCCAGGCGAATGCCGGGTTGCTTGCTTCAAAAGGCCAGACCCAAATTCCTTCCCATTCCTTGCCCTCCATCCTTTCCCGTCTCTAGACATTGCTGTTAGAGAGACGTTAAGCAGATTAAAAAAAAAAAAAGGAAAGGTAACTTGAAATTTAAAGTAAGAAAAAATAAGTTTTAGTGTCGACATGTGATGGCATCACCATGTGTGACTTTTAGAAATTAATAGCTCTAAACGAGAATAATTATGAGAAAAGTTGTCTTGACCAAAAAGATTGGGAATAAATTAAACTACAACATATCAGAATTTCAGGAAAAACCGAGTAAAATTAGTGTTCCACAAGAATGGGGGATTTTGGCAATTCACCAAGGAGTAGGGTTTCCCCGTGGGAATATACCATTGTTCTATGGCTATTAAGAAATAGATTAGCCAAGGCTATAAAAAGCCAACCAGCAGAGGCAGTCAGGAACAGTTTTTCAAGCAGGCAGTCAAGGCGAGCTCCATGATGGACAGCGAATTTAGAGGCTAAGGACTTTGAAGATTTTTTAGTAGTGGTGAAACAAGGAACTCGGAGAACTTCAAGTTGTTATAAACTTTATATTAACGATCAGGATAGTGGATTTTGATGCTATTCCGGTATGCCATTGGATGATCTTTCAAATTTCATGGAATTTTCTGAAAGATCCAGTCAGTGTGTGTGAGTGACGTCAACCTGCAATTTGAACTCGAGGAGACGATAAAATCGATGCCTTATCTTTCTGGCACCAGTACAACCATCAGCTGCTACTAGTCAAGTTCTACAATCTGACCAGGAATTTTATTCTTAGTAAGTTCATTGCTACTCTTCTGCAGAACCGCAGATTCTTTGTTGACTTCCAAGGTCAGCGTAGCCGTTGGAGGCCACAGAAGAATGGTCTACCCCAAGGAAGTGTGCTAGCCCCATTATTGTTTAACATATATACCAATGATCAGCCTATACCACGCAAATGCAGGAGTTTCGTGTATGCTGATGATCTTGCTCTGGTCTCACAGAGCAAAGACTTTGAATCAGTGGAGAGCACCCTTACCAACGCTCTGGAAGATTTGTCAAGGTATTATAGCACGAACCAGCTTAAACCAAATCCTACGAAGACACAAGTATGTGCTTTTCATCTAAGAAATAAAGAAGCAAATCATAGGTTAAAGGTAACATGGTCGGGGGTCGAACTAGAACACTGTGATACTCCAAAATATCTAGGAGTGACCCTTGACAGATCACTTACATTCAGGAAACATTGCATGAACTCCAAGCTGAAAGTTTCCAGTAGGAACAATCTCATAAGGAAACTGGCTGGATCGCAGTGGGGCAGTCAACCTGAAACAATTAGAACTTCTGCCTTAGCACTATGTTATTCGGTTGCAGAGTACGCCTGTCCCGTATGGCACAGTTCAACCCATGCCAAACAAGTAGACATTGCACTTAATGACACGTGCAGAATCATAACAGGCTGCTTAAAATCAACTCCAGTCGAATGGCTCCACCGTCTCGCAGGAATAGCACCACCTTCTGTTCGAAGGGAAATAGCAGTGAACAAGGAAAGGAGGAAAGTGAACCATGAAAAATCTCATCCACTATATGGGTATATCCCTCACAGGCAAAGACTTAAGTCCAGGAAAAGTTTCCTAAGAATATCTCAGGAACTTACAACAACAACTGAAGAAGCCAGGTTACAACTATGGGAAGCTAAGGCTCCCCTTCCGCATGGCTGGGGAAGAGTGTCTGAATCTTTGCCACCTGGTTATGACAAGGGATGGTTGACATGGAAATCTTTGAATAGGCTGAGATCAGGAGTGGGCAGATCCAAAGTGAATTTAGCAAGATGGGGCTATACTGAGATCAGTGATATCAAGTGCGACTGCGGTGAGGACCAGACTGTCCAGCACATGCTCCAGTGTCAACTGTGTCCAGCATCCTGTTCGGCAGCTGAACTGTATGAGGCCTCAGAAAATGCACTGGAAGTGGCCAAGTACTGGTCCAGTATAATTTGATGACTGTAATTGTGTAATTGTATGTTTCTGATACGAAATAATAAAAACCAGTACTTATATAGGATTCTAGAATATAAACTTTGTCTAAGCAAGAACTCCATAAACCTTTATCTCTTGGGTTAATTACGATGGATTGGCGGCCGAATAAAGAACCTAAGCAAGCATCCTCTAAAGGTACCAACCAACACAATCAAGTTCGGTAGAAATGTTTGAATCCCCATCAGCATTGATACACGACAAACTGTCACTGCATCTCTACTTCAATCTCCTTTTTATCCTGTCTTGGGAAGTATTTCAAACCCCTCCATGTGGTAGGAGCAGTGCAGCAGCATGGAGTAGTGGACTACAACATCCCCAGAACCTCTACAAGAACCCTGAAATATAAAATCTAATGGTCCTAGCAAGCCAACAATGTGTGGAACTTGCATTGAAAACACAATTCATTATTGAAGTTAACTAAAATATATTAGAAAACCCCGACTATGTATAGAAATGATTGCAGGACAGCAGATGAGAAATGAGTAACTTGGGGTTGGGACTTTGGACCTGATGTACAGTTTGTACTCTTGGTCGTCTGCTGTGTTCCGGGAAACTGCTGCTGATAGAAACATCATCTTCTCTCATCTGTATTCATAGAATTATATCATCTGTAAACAAAGTAACTTCCAAAAATCCTCTAGAGTTTTTACTTTCACTTCATTGATTCTTTGTTTGTTACTTATGTATTCCTCTGCCAAGCAAGAAATGTCCTATAAATGAACGAAGTTTTCTCAGCATTGTACATTAATATACAGGGCTAGTCAAAATGATTGCAGTGATTTCAGAAAATTACTACATATTTATTATTTGACATATACTTACAAGATTACACAGATATATAAACAAACTGTGAAAGTTTTTTTTGATTGTCTACAGATGCTCAATATGTGCACCTTTAGTGACTCTGCACACATCAAGTCTATAATCGAGTTCTTCCCATACCCGATGCAGCATGTCTCTGGCAATGAGAGCAAATGCATTGGTGATACGAACCTGTAGGTCTGGCAGATCAATTGGTACTGGTGGCACGAACACTGTGTCTTTTACAAAACCCCAAACAAAGAAGTTGCAGGGGATTGGGTCAGGGGAACAAGGAGGCCATGACATCAGCTGTTTGGAATCCTGGTGTTTAGGAAATAATGGACAACTAGAGAAAAATGGAGTGGAGCACCGTCCTGCTGGAAAATGAAATCCTCACTGTCGGCTTCCAGAAATGGCATGAGCCAATTCTGCAACATTTGCACATAGACTTTCCCTGTGATCGTCACCTCATTAAAGAAAAAAGGCCCATAAAGTTTCTTTTGTGAGATCACGAAAAAAACAAGTTCACTTTGGGAGAGTCACGAACGTGCTGCACATAAGCATGGGGGTTTTTGGTCCCCCAAATGCGCACATTGTGCCTGTTCACTTTTCCACTCACATGAAAAGTGGCATCATCACTAAACACAAGTTTTTCTGAGAATGTTTCATCTTGTTCTAGACATTGGGCACAGAATTGAAAATGACGCACTTCATCACTGTGCGACAGTGCTTGTAGCAACTGTAACCTGTAAGGCTTCATACACAGTCTCTTCCGTAGGATTCTCCAAACTGTCTTCTGTGGAATACCTAATTCCCTGTTCGCTTGAGGAGTAGTCTTCTGTGGGCTACGAACGTAACTGGCACGCATGCATTCAACGATTTCTTCAGACACAGGAGGGTGACCCGTTGTTTTACCTTTACAAAGACATCCAGTGGCTTTAAACTGTTGATACCAACGCCGAATGGTGTTAGCATGCAGAGGATCCTTGCCGAACTTTGTTCTAAAGTGTCGCTGAACGGTTACCACAGACTGAGTCAAATGAAATTCGAGAACAGTGTACTCTTTCTCACTTTCAGCCATCTTGCTCTCTAGCGGCCACTGCGGGAAGCTTGCATTTAGTGCAATCGAAACTTGGAGAGCCACTTGTCTTATAACAGCCAACCTCATCATCGTGCCTATAATAGGACAGCCAAAAGAAAAATTGTGAAATTGCTGCAATCATTTTGACTAGCCCTGTATAGTTCCTCGGTTTCTACATTCATAATTTTTTTGGTGATCATATACTCCATTGTTATTTTCAGTCAAGCATCCAAGTTTCACTAAGCTGGTAACCACCATCTCGATTCACAAGATTAGATGGAACAGAAAATGTGGGTATATACCAGCACTCTGGTGAATTCAGAGTCAAAGTAATGTTCCAATTTAAGGTTATGTTTCACCACTACGGATTTATCCTTCTGTCCCAGACAGTCCTGTCAGTCATGTTTCAAACCCCACTGGGTGATGCACTATATCATCTGGATGAATACCGCAACTTCCAATAGTGAAAGCAACATCATCTTTGGGGGAGACCAGAATGCTCCACAGTTTTGGTGGTGGTCGGAAGATGGTCCTAATCCTATTACTTGACAGCACCTTCAAACCTTCAATTTTGTAGTGTCAGAGTATAGAAAGAAGGCTAAGCGATCAATCATGCAGCTCGTTATTGTCATCATTAAGCCTACATTTTGATTTTTGGAATGCCAATCTAATGTTCTGTATACCCATTTGATTTGAAGGTCTGATGTAAATGGTACAAGTCACCTGACAGGCTGTCCTTATCACAAATTGCTCGTGCCCTGTCAACGAGGATGGTGAGCACTGTCGCGCACTGTGCCAGATGGTCTTGACAGTACATGTTAAGATATAGGTCTGTGTGCATAAGTTTTCTATATACAGAGTATGCCAGTGTCCCGTCAGGTTAACTCTCTGTAAGAATATCCAAGAAAATTAGCTGGCCTTCCTTCTCCAGCCCTATTGTGAACTTGCTACTTTATTGAACTTGTTCAATTGATGGGGAAACCCTTCCATGTTGTCACTACCAAGGGGCCAAACTCCATAAGTGTCATGCACATACTGGTAAAAGGAACTAGGTTTCAAGGGAGCACTTGCTAATGCTTTCTCTTCAAAGTCTTCCATGAAGCAATTTGCTAAGTTGGGTGACAAAGGCTGCTTCATCAATTTTTTCACAGTCCTTCCCATCATACAAGAAGTATTATGGTTTGGAGTGTATGTAGGATCAACTTGACCAACGTGGTTTCAGAACACCATTTCACTAGAGCCAGCGTGTCTGACAAAGGGAGCATGGTAAAAGAGGGAAACCACATCAAAGTTTACCAAAATATCTCAATGAGACAGTGTAGGATGTGTCCACTAAAAGTTTCTTCCGCTTTCTGTTGATAATCTGATGTGGCAAGAGCTTCATAGTTGTTCCCCATGTCTGCAGTAGGACAATTATGAGTTTGTTGTACCTTAGTGAACAAAATCCTCTTTGTTCTGCACCTGGAATTTTGGGCTGTGGCAGCTTAGCTTTGAAATAAAATCTGGCAGGTTTCACACCTCATATCTTTTGCAGCCTCTGTATGTAAATCATGTCTGCTTCATGACAGTGGAATTTCCCTATATGAGATGGACTTCAGTACTGGTGCAAAATAGAGCACTTTAATTAACACCAATATGGTGGTAACATGCATTTCCTCACTGTTCAGATCAATAACTGTTCTGCCAGATTCAGAGGAGGTATTTAAATTGCAAGGAAGTCAGCAAACTTCTAACGTTACCATGCCGTTATGTAACTTAGAACTCTGTTGCTTACAGCTTCTGTACATCTGTCTACCTATTCCCAGGTATCACGGTGCATGCAGTTAGGCAGAAACAAGAGGTAAATAAAAATGATTGATGCCTGGAGTCTAACTCACATCTGCTGTACCAGATCCTTTCCTTTACAAGAGACAAACTCACCTGCCACAAACTTTTCTTTGCAGCAGTAGAATCAATCAGATACCATAGCTCAGTGAAATGTTGAAATGATTTTATGGTCTCATCATCTCTGGAGGAAGGCGAGTACACTAGAAATCTAGAATTTTTCTTGCGGCTTCTCCAGTTGCTTAGCTCGACAATAAATATCCTTCCCATAGAGATTAGTTACAAATGAATGAAGTTTTTCTCATCTGTTCCACTGAACTCTAACCCACTGGGATGATGACTTTGCCCTTCACATGCTGATTCACTATGTTTTACTTTCACGTAACTTTATATATCAGGAGGTTACTCCCTGATTATCTTAGGACTCTGCTCCAAAGATGCACTAGTTCTCAGGATAGAATTTGGCTACTAATGTTTTGAAAATCATAAGAAATATGAAGAAAATGAGTCATTTGGCAGTAGTATTGACTTGCAGAAAAACATTTGGCAAAGTCATTAGGTACACTATTTTACTTGAATGTTCCTATGTATTGGGTAGCTATCCATGTCCTGTTTAGAATCCTGATGCATGACTGCTAAATATGGGATCCACTATGTAGAAGTTGCCTCACGACCAAACCTAGATTTCTGGATACAAAAATAGTGCCCACATAGGTGTATGGGATCCTATTAAATGACTTGCTTCTGTGCTGCCAACCGTGGAAGGATCTCTTCCTATCCATATCCTTGGGTTGAGATTACCTCTCTCATAAATCTTCTTTGTATTAATCCTGCTAGATGACTGCAAATTACAGTATACCTTGAAACCTGTGCCCTTTCTCGTTCTATTTACATTTTGTGATATGTGTTCTAAAGTCACTAAAAAATAAGGAGTCAAGAAGAAACCGTTCAAATATCAGCACCTCATTTATCAGCACCTCATATATCCCAAGATTGAAACCATCACAATCTGATTCCGCAAGAACTTGATCACAAAAAACTATAACAATCGTATTAATGTACACTCACATCATATATATATATATATATATATAGTAACTGAGATCACAGCTGTGTTTGGACTCCTTGTGCTTTGCTCCATCTCTTGTGTGAAAGCTCCTTCCATTAAACTGAGACCATTGGTTGATTGATAACATTCAGGCCTAGTGTTTGGGAGGATGTAGGTTGAAATCCTCATCTGGCCATACCGATTTCAGCTTTCCGTGGTTTCCCAAAATCACTCCAGGTGAAAGCTTATGTTATTCCTTCAAAAGGCTTCCTATTCCCCAATCCTCTCCATTATCTGACCTCTACATCAGTGAGGTGTAATGCCGTATTAAGAAAATGGGTTTGGAAATCTCTGCCCTTTCATATTATTAATCCTATTTCCTCCTCAGTTTTGCACTTGCTGTATTTAAGCTTCCGCTTATTATGACCTATACAATCCTAGCTCTGGACTCTGAATAAGTTTCTCCCTGTGCTCTTTATCTTGTTTATTCATGCTCCCACTTATAAGCAGCCAAGATCTTTACCTTTTTCTTGTTATTTCTCCAGAACTCCACCCCTGAAACTAGCAGTCATTTTTAAGTGGTAAGAATATTCCTCAGCCAACTCCTGCTCCATGTCTTTGTCACACTGTAACCCATGCAAAATTCTCATTTTCATGCAGTCTTTCATATAACCGAGACTCATCCCTGTAACTACTTGTGGTTTGTGAATCTCCACTAAAATACAAATAATTTATTTCACTATACTCCTAGTAGTGTGATATCTGGCTTTGGTTTGTTCTCATCTTTACCCTTCATCTTCTGCATACTGAATGTCTTCCTTATGGTGCCATCAACTTGACCTGCTTCTCAGACATAAATAATCCCACGATGATTCTTATAAGGACAGACCAAGTCTCATAGTTGTTTGGTGACAAAAAGTTATGAAATCTTGTTCTGAGCCAAGTCTACACACTACCATGTGTATTCACTTCACTTTCTGAAACAGAATGTTTCCCCTTGGGTGGGGGTGGGGGGAATCTGCTGACTTGATCGCTATGTATTTCACGATTTTTACTAAAATGGAAAGCAAAATGACTGATAAAGCAACAAATTTAAGGTATTTATGTAGGTAGAAGTTTTACGACCTAGTTTACTACAACATGGCATGCTTATTGGCTAAGTCACCATATGGTATTTTTATTATTATTATTTTAAGTCAACCATCAATAACATCAAGACAACCATTCTGTTTCAGAAAGTGAAGTGAATACACACGGTAGAGTTTAGACTTGGGTCAGAACAAGATTTCATAACTTTGTGTCACTAAACAAATATGAAACTTGGTCTATTTTTACAAGAATCATCATGGGATCATTTATGTCTGAGAAGCAGGTGAAGTTGATGGCACCATAAAGATGACTTTCAGTATGTTGTAGAGTGGAGGCTTGACTTAGAACACAATCTCATAAGTAAAACTTCACGAGACATGACCTATTTTTACAAGAATTGTTTTTTTAAGTCGATCACTTATTCTGAGTCATTGCTCAAATCTAATGGTTCCATTTGAAAATCTGTGAATAAGAAGCGGATAATTGAGGACGTGGGTTGTAAGGGGTATGTAGAGATGAAGAGGTTAGCACAGAATAGGAAGAAATGGAGGATTGCATCAAACCAGTCGAAGGACTGATGACAGCAAAAAAAAAAAAAAAAAAAAAAAGACTATTTCAGAATTCAAGTCTAATCATTATATGCATGTTCAGTACCAACAACACCCACTGTTTTTGTCAACAGTGTTTGTGCATCTTGGGTGAGCAATGCATTGCTGTTAATTTAACTGTGACTATAAGTAAATTCCAAGTAATTCTCAAAGTAAGCACAGGAACAAAGTAAAATACAATGTATTAGTTAAGCTTACTGATTTCTATGCATAAAAGAAATTTGAGGCATATGGGTGCATCCATAGCGAAGCAGTTAACTTACAAATATGCACTGAAATGTTTCTCATTGGTGGTTTCCATTGGATAATTACAAGGAAAATCACCAATGTTGGACTTTTATTATGATTTTGGGGCGAAACCATACATGTGTGCAAAATTACTGTTTCTAGGGCCACAGGGAGTACGGTGGAATTATGATGTTGGAGTGTCATGGTCAGTTAAGAATTTTGAATTTCATTAACTTCCAGTTTAAGTAGAGAAATGAAGTAAAATTCAACATATTAGTTCAGCTTAATAATTTCCATCTTTAATGATAATCTGAGGCATATATTGAATTATTTGGGTAGAAAGTGTTTTTTGTTTGGATTAGATGTATGGAAATTTAACAGTTTTTTTATTTTTCTTGTAATTTTGGAGTACAAATATATCTGTGTTCAAAATATCAGCTTTCTTCAACAATGGGAAGTACCTTAGAATTTTGATGGTCATTAGTGAGTGAGTGACAAAATCGGTGAAATTTGCATACGAATCGCTTCCAAAATGAGAATAGAAATGAAACAAAATTTAGTGTGTTTGATTAGATGTACATATCTATGTATAGTAAAAATTTGAGGCATGTAGTGTCACTAATACCAAAGAGTTACAAAAATGTCTCGGATCACTTCAAGAAAAGTGTAGGCATTGCCAATGTTGACTTGACTTTCTTCCTGTATCATCAGTCAGTACCTCTTCACCACCAACATCTACCATATCAGAGACAGTGCCCTAGCCACAATAATCCAGTAAAAACTCACTTCCTTTTCCTATTTATGTATGACACTATCTGTCAGTGATGTCCCCACTCACAAGTCACTTGATTGACCACATGCCTCTCCTCCTCCACATTTACCCCCCTCATTGCTAGGTTTAATCACAAGACCTGCATCAACTGTACTGTGGTATGTTGTACCTCTTTACTTTCTATACAGTTACCTGTATTCTTATTGACACTGTTTATTACACTTCTCCTTTCCATATTTCATCTTCCTCTGAAATCCTTGTATAGTGCTCCTATCTGCTGTACCACAAGACCAAATGCTGGGTGTAAACACATATGTGACATGGTAGCCTATCTCTAATTTTCCCACAGAAATGAGCCTACATGTCTCCCGTACCTACTACCTAAATTGTTAGTACTGTTATTGGCTGACTGCAGTACTCCACTTTGGGTATTGTGATTTTCCTTTTCTATCTCTTGCTGTTCATCGTTTGCTTCAAATTATTGAAATTTGGGTACACTGTTACAGGAATTAGATATTAATTGTTAGTAAGACTAATTGGGTTAAATAATATGTCTATACAGGGAATAAATGTGTATACCTGAATGTTACTATTTCGTAAAGAAATTTTAAGAAGAGTCATTTTAAAAAATAAAATTTTGAAAAAATCTCTTTTTTGAATGGTACAATCACTTATCAAATATAAAAACAAGTCTTTTGAAATTCGTGTAGTTAACTTTAATGTAAATTAATGTGTGCTACAGTCATTTATTTAGTTATAAGCACAGTATAAGAACAGAAAGTTTGTGTGTCCATTGCACAATTCTTTATTGTTAAGTTTATAGTGCATGAAAGTGTTAAATCAGCAAAAACTTTTTGCAGATTGTGTACAAATCACTGTAAGAAGAATTACCCTGGACTGCTCTTAATCATCCCCCAAATAATCCAGTTTATTTTGGCCCCCTCAAAAAGGGTTAGGTTGAAAGAAACTTTCCAGTGATGAATATATATGATGTGTGCATTTGTATTTGTACATGTCCAACAAATAAATAGTTTTGTATTTATTTTTAATATACATTTATTCAGTGAACAGTATTTAAATGAAAGTTTTGTTCTCTTTCAAGTGACTCTTGTGGGATCTCAAAGCTATTATTGTTATAATTTAAGACCAATAGTATTTTATTGTAAAATTTAAAAATGTTTTTACTAAATTTTGGCTAGACTCAGTTTGTAAAATTAATGGCGCCTTGTTTCAGACATACAAAACATTTAGAGCAGTGGGTTCAAGAAATTAGAATGACTGAATTTGCATGCCTATTAGTTGTAACATAATTTAAATTGGCAGGTACATGTTACTGATTTGCCAAAACAGTTAAGAACAATTAAGTTTCTTATTTAAACTGTTTCATCAGTAAATGACAGTCATCCGAGGAAATTACTTTGCCTGTTAACATTCTATAATTCCACAGAATATTTTTTGAGACCATTCAGCAAATAGTAACTGGGTCTTTAGAGTACAGAAACATTTAATATTAACTACCAGATCCTTTTGATATATTGTTAATTTTGTGAAAATTGTTAATTTTACTAATATAAACTGCTTAAGTATAAAATCTTGTAATAATGTAGTAAAGTATGTTTATATTAATGATTTGGTTTCATCTGTACCATTTTATCAAAAAATAAATGTCATCATTCAACATTATATAGAAAAAAATGATTGTGATCAATGGGATAAGATTAATTGATGGGTGGATGGAGATAGTGGCTGCGGTGTCACATTATATTTGGGTCACAGTATTAATTCAGATATTGTACCTTCTACATATACACTAGCCCACACCTCTAGTGGACTCCAAGGAGCTCGTGGTGGAAACTTGCTTGGAAGTGGGGGATAAATGATTTAATTGCAACTTAAAAATGGGTTGGATGTTTGATGCTGAAGATGTGTTGATTATCCAGTTCACATTAGTATTGGGTTTCTTAGATAGTAGATTCTGGTAAAGGAAAAACAAAGAATAGGGAGGATATTGAAAGGGGAATTGTATTATTTTAAGACAGTAAAGTATGAAGTAATATTGGTGTTAAAGGATAAAGTAGATTGATTCAAAACATTGAGATTTCTATGTAAAATGTAACCCACAAAGCCTTGCATTTGCTGGTTTACTTTCTCTGTGTTTGAATCTTTATTCAGAACTGCATGAAGTTGTTCTTGCTCTTAAATATATTTTGACATTCCCAGATAAAATTATTTTATTTATTTTTTATTTTTATATCCTGATACATAATAGCCCAGCACCTAGTATCTACTCTGGGCCCATATTTCCAATATATTATAAGAAGTACATAAGATAAAACTCTAGTTTGACAATAATAGCTGAATATTGTACAGGATGTGAGACTAATTTACGATACATAAACTTATCAAGTTTAACAAAAGTTAGTTACTTAATTAAATTAATCCTGGTTAAAATTAGTGTCCGACCGAAGGTCATTTTTTGGCCGAAGCCGAAGCCGAATGTTCGGCTCTTGGGATAACCTTCGGCCGAAGCCGAAGGTTCAAAAATAATTATATATTTTGAACACTAACATGAAGTAATATGACATGCAAAAAATGAACTGTTATTTTGTTTTATATGAGGTATTTTTTATATAAATTGCACCTTTACAATAATTATAAACAAAGTTTTTAATATTTATTTATTAGAATAAAATAAAACAGTAAAATAGTACCAAACCAGGTTCTGAGCAATGCAATTTAGCAAAAATAAATGCAGTTATTTTTATTTAGCAATAATAAAAAGAAACTATAAAATTTAACAGTAACAGCCTGAATCAAATCAGAATAATTTGCCCCGTGGATTAAATTAATAAGTTTTGGAGTTTTAGCTTTGGTAAATCAAATACATGTTAGCTTAAGTATAGTAATACCATCGATTTTTAACAACAATAAAAATAAATTTCAACCTTCTTACCTAGCATAAATTATTCTAGCTTTTAAAATACGATATTCTGCTGTCTAAATTAGTATCACATATTAAATTTTCAGTTAAAACCGAATCAATACCAATATTTTTAAAGTAGTTTCACGCATACAGATTAATTAAAAATGTACTAAATATAACCAAAACAAAAAGTACATCGGCACTAATAAAATAAGATTTAATCGCTCAAAATGAACCGTTTTATTTGTTATTGTCAGTGCACAGTTTTTACGTAGAAATGACAAAATATCAGTCTTCGTATTTACAATTTCGTCGCTAGTCAAATACTTAATTTTAAACCGTGGATCGATTAGAGCGGCAATCAACGACCGTAAGGCTTTTCTTGCTAAAGCAGATCTCCTGTTAACAGACCCACACAAGCGGCTTTTGAGCAGTATTATATGATCAGCCTTCATCCTTATGAGCAAGTTTTGTGTTTAAGATGTCAATGATTGATATAATTAAAGATACTGTTGATAAATCGCTAGAAATATTAGTTGTTGCTTCCCAAATACACTTCAGCGCAGTTATAAAATAGTTCATTTGTATCTATTCTTCTACAGTTGGAATTTCTATTCCATCACGTTCTAACATACACAGATTTACTGTATTTTTCTGTTATATTAATTAAGATATTGAGTGGCTTGTTCACTCTTTTTACGTTTTACAACACTTTTTCACGATTTCTATTATAGCAATATCTTTAAAAATTACTTTGTGAATCATGAGCTGTAGAGTGTGAGCAACACAACCAATAAAAACGAAGTTTCCATAGCGGATGGTTGTATTCATATTTCAAGTATTATTACGTATACCCGTATGGATATTTTCTTTTGAATTGTATTTGGTAACAGTTTCAGTGATTTTTTGTGCAATATATTGCCTTGTATGACCTTCCAACACACTAACAGCCAATTTAATTTTTTTTTTTTTATTTTGGAACCTTTGGAAATGTCATGTGCCGTGACACTCAAAAAGGTTTTGCTTGATCACTTCATATCTTTGTGGTAAAACTGATCCATTTAGCCTTTTTCTAAAATCAATGCAGCTTTACTGATTACTTTTTCGTACGTAGCTGGCATTAAAGACTTTCTAAAATATTTCTCTCGCTTTTGTCTGTACTAGGGTCGCGTTTGAGGATTAGTAAAATTAAGGCTGCGAAGTCCTTCTCCTTCAACGAGGTTGTACGGAAACATGTTTACAATGACCAAGTCCATACTTAATACACTAATCCGCAAAGAAATCGGATGATCATCGGGCCATGGTGGCACTACTTTTTTTTACGATATCGCGTAAAGTAGACTGTTAAACTTCTTTTGTAAAATCTTTGGGTGCACACAAGATCACTGATTTTTTTTTTTAAATTAATCAAGCTTTGGTATTTAACACTGGTTTCACAATATACTTCCCACTGATTTTTATGATGCTTTCCAAATGGTTCTTTATCTTTGCTATCGTCTGTTGGCGCGCTAAGTGATGGTATTCGTAAAAGTTGGTTCATTTTAAGGGGTTGGATGTAAACCTTCGGCTTCGGCCAAACATTCGGCTGAATTTGGCCGAAGCCGAATGTGCAGCCGAAGGTGCTTTTTTTGGCCGAAGGTGGCCGAAGCCGAAACCGAAACCGAACCTTCGGTCGGACCCTAGTTAAAATACAAACTGTCATCATGTTGCACACTTTTTAAATTAATCTATTAGGTATTGGAAGTATTCATTCAAGATGGAGCAATCGTACAACACCTGAAGACTGGTGTTTGAACTTTTGGATTCAAAACTAATGGCAGTAATAGCATTTCAGAAAATTGTTACACATTATGTAATATGCATGTTTGTTGAATTTTTAATTTTTTACAAATTAAAAAAATTAAATAGATTAATTATTCATATTATTGTTTCAAAAGTCAGTAGTAAAATGCATTAATCAAGTAATTTGAATGACCAGGTCTGATTTCATTTTGAGAGAGAGACAAATATGATTATGTCTACAAGTAACAAAATTAAACCATTTTTTTCTATTCTTTTTAGGTATTTCTAATAGGACTGCTATCATGGATTGTTCTGATAACGTGGCAGTTCTCACAGTTTGTGATATGTACTCAAATTATTGCAGTGTACCTGATGTATCTTATTGGAGTTACTGATAGGAGAACATTACTTATCATTCTACGGGGTCAGATGGTAAGTTTGTATCACAATATTATTTTGTTAGCAAAACTTGTATAGCAATCATAACATCTTTAAAAAAAGTCTGTGTAAGGACATAGACCGATACCGGGGTTGAGTATCGCCTAAGTGCCTTAACTTAAACTCTTGATAGCACCTCACTGTTCAATGAAAACTTACTGAATCTTTTAATTTACTTTTGACCATGTTGCCAGGATATTCAACTAGAACGCTTAAGGTCGCCACAATATTTGATGACCTCAAATATTGAAAAGGTAGTACCACAGCTACAGAAATAAAACAGTTCACTTTCCCACAAACTCTTCACGTTTATTTAAATGAAATTAAAAGTTCAAACAGCATTCTTAAAGTTGATTAGGCAAAATCGAACACTCGTTCCAAAGTTTGCAGATTGTGGAGAGAAGATTAGACCGACCGACCCCTGATGAAGATCACAAGTTCATGTTAAGAAAAACAAATGCCGCGCCCAAAACCAAAGTTCCATGATGGCCGACCCGGTGGTACCAACCCAAAACTTGAGCTACCAACCTCACCAGCGCACACGCACCTAGCACGTCATGCTAGCACAGCTTCCAGACCCGAAAAGAGTGGCGTCACCTCCAAGTCCCGGGATATATAACCTCGCTGACGTCAGAGCCAAAACACAGCTTTATGCTACCACCTAGAAGATTTAGGCCGGAAATATCTCAGTAACTAAACAATTATACGAAACTTTAAGTGTGACAGTGTTTATACTTTTTTAATTTTGAAATAATGGATATTTAGTGATTAACTTTAAGTATCTGGTTTTAAAGATCCTAGCGTAAGAGTGAACTATTTTTCTACCCTGGGGAATTACTATTGTTCTGGAGGCTTCTTTATTTTGTCATTTTAAAGCTACAATTTATGCAAATAATATTATTATCACCGTGTTCTACTAAAATTCCTGAGTTTATTGGTGTAACTTTTATTAAGATTGGTGCAGGGAAAGTTTAATTACAAAGTGTGTAAGATTCACTAAAAAATGTTATTTCAGATTTAATTCAATAACTTTGTTTCTATTACTTTTATTCGAAATATAAAATTACCAAGAGATTCTCTGAATTAAATTACGTATTCTGAAAGTTGTTTCATCTCTGTATGTTCTCGTAAACGGCTGTAAATAATTTCTAAACTATGCACGTGCTTGCAATGAGAAATAAATTTTAAGATCTCTATAGGATCGGTTCTATTACATGGAATTACTTGAAATTATTATATGTGATATTAGATTTTTAGGTCTTCCCGGAAATCTACTTTTTATTTCGAAAGTTCTCTAGGATTTTGAGATAAAAAATGTTAAAAGTGAAGTGCATCTGACGAAGTATTAAAAATTGTTTTAAGTTATTTAAACGCTCAGAAACTACGAAATTTTAGTGAATTTATATTTTAATTGTATTATTACTTCCCTAAAATTACTTTACTCTGTTCGAAAGTGTGTGAAAACAGTGAAATGCCAAATATTAGGAATCTCTTGTGAGTTGAACTGGATTATTTTGGATTATCATATTTAAGGTTAGTAAAAGGTGTTAATATTATTACAGAAAATTAATTTAGTTGGTTTATTAAATATTGAGTTACTTTCTTGCTCGTAAATCGGTTTAAAAATGATAAAATACTTCCAAAGTAGAAGCTCATAATTCCAAAGTTGTACTATTAATGATTATTTAATTTTCGGTTGGTTTAAAGTTTATTTATTATTATCCAAAGTTTATATCCGGCATTTAGCAACTACTGAAAGTCTTTACTGCACTCAAATTGGTTTAGAAACTGTGATGTAAACTTATGGCAAAACTTATTATCTGAAATTGACTTTGAGTGATTTATTCTATTTCCTCCCAAACTAATGTTTTCTTTCTGTTATAGAATGTTTACTTTCGGGCTTTTATTTACTTTTGAGTACTTTTACAGTTCCTAAAAGGGTTTATTTAGATTGGTTGGTTACAGTATCTTCATGCTATATAAAGCTTTACTCTCATAACCTGTACACGAAATGAAACTATCTTTTACTAAAGAGTGAGCTTTCCCTCTTAATACCTAAAGGTGAGAGGCTAGAATTTACTAAAATTCTAAGATGCTTACATCTGCTGTATGCGGAAACTGCGGAAGAATGAAGGTGTTTTGGTAAACCAAATTTCAGTTTTTAAAGCAGCACATGACTAATAGTTAGCATTTCACTGAAATGTGTGAAATAAAACAATACCGTTTGTACTGGTTTGCATTGAATCAGATGATGGTTTAGAGCAGGGGTGGCCAACCCAAATGATCTTGTGGGCCACTTTGGAAATGCATCATAATTCCACGCGCCGCATATAAACTTATATATCCCCATAGTAGGTTTAGTCCAAATATAGACAATTTTTTTAGAGTGAAAAATTGAAACATAATGAGTAATTATTATTGTGTTTACTATTATTCTTACATGTAAACATAGATAATGTAATAATAATGATGCTAACAATATCTGTCATATATTCACAAGAATATTATTTTAAAATCAAATTTATTTTTTTCTCATAATTTCGACAGTTAATTTTTGAATATATGGATGCACAATTCATACATTTTTTAATACATTGGTTTTCACTACTTTGGACATTATAAAAGTAAATATATTTTGTAAAAGTGTAATGAATCTCGCGGGCCGGAGAAAAGTTCAAGGCGGGCCGCGGTTTGGCCACCCCTGTTTTAGAGCATAGTTTCCGTAAATTTGTTACACCACCTCCTTTTTTAGATAAAGGAAACAAAGAAACTGCCGCGAGGCACTGAAAATAAGATAGGATAGGGAAAATAAACAGTTACCCGTCACTTACCACAGATGAAGGCAGGAGGGCGAGACACGTAAAAACACAGAAACACACGAATTGCACAATATTTCGACCTTAGTCTTACTCATGTGGGAGGCGAGACATATGGCAGAAGGAAAGATGTGGTCACATCCCAACCCGCCACATGAATGAAGCACAGGCGGAAAATGCGTGGTAGTGGTAGAATTGCCGGGAGGGGGGGGGGGGGGGAATAGGCTTGACCAGCGATAAAAGTGAAACAAAACAATATAACCTTTGTGTAGCTTAATTCAAAAAGTTGAAAATAAATAATAAAGTTGTAAATAAATAATAAAAAAATAGTAAAAAATAATATAATAATATATATAAAAATAAAAAATAATAAAAAATAAAAATAAATAAATAAATAACCGACTGTAAAATGAAATGAGAGATGGCAAGTGACAGGTTTAACGTAGGTTTAGGCCAGGGGTGTGTCTGGTGTCAAGGATATGTTGATAGGCTAGTTCCCATCTGCGGAGTTCTGAAGGGGTGGTGGTATTCGGAAAAACTCTAATTGCTCTGACTGTGAAACAGGTGTTGAGGTTGTTTGAATTATGGAAGTTCGCATGAATTGCCACTGGATGGTCTGGGTTGGAAGTATAAACTGTTTGCCTGTGGCCATTCATTCTGTAGGAAAGTTGTTGAGTGGTGAGACCAATGTAAGAGGCAGTGCAGTGGATGCAGGTGAGTTGGTAAATAAGGTGAGTGGTAGCACATGTGGCATGTCCGATTACAGGGAAAGATTCACCTGTGACAGGATTAGAGTAAGTAGTGGTGGCAGGGTGCATGCTGCAAGTTTTACAGCGGGGTCTGTAACATGGGAAAGATCCCTGTGGAGGTCTAGGGGAGTCGGCAGGTAAATACTTGTGGACCAAGATGCTGTACAACATCTTGGTCCACAAGTATTTACCTGTTATTCTCAATATTTCAGAGTGATAGGATTATTTTAGTTGTCAAGGTCAAAATATTTGATACTAGCTTTCAAGCTTGAGAGATGAATCTGATCAGCATTCCAGCTCATTCTCATGTGAGGCACAAGTATTGCACCTTCCCAAGGTCCGTTAGCATAAATATCCACCCAGAATTTTCCTTGTCCTCGCGCAGTCGCAGTCACCCAGTCTTCCATACACAGTAAGCGCGGCACAATGTAGATTCCCACAGTTGGCTAGGAAGTTTCATATCGAGCACTACTGTGCTACCGTGTTGGTATAATGCAGGTTCGGTTATTCAGTCAGTTTTAGTGCAATGTAGTTTCGAAGAAGTATTTTTACGCCATGTGGTGTGTCGGGATAACCTAAGTGTCGGTCGTTGACAAACTAGTTGAATGATAGAAGCGTGTGACAAACTTTTATTTGTTTTCACAAATTAGCTAATTGTACTTTGGGATGAGGTTTGGCTCGAATCGGTTAATGGAACTTGCAAATATATCTTCAGAAAATTTGTCTGATGCCATTTCAGTTTGTGACTTTGCAAAAATTTTCAAGAATATATTGTTTACCTACCATCAATAGACTTGTGGCTTTTATTTTAACTACCTGTCTTGGGGTTTAACAAGCTAAGTGGCAACCAAGTACTTTAGGAAAGCCAGAGCTGAAAATTATCCACGGTCAAAGCTGAGACTGAAGGTTTATCAAATAACCCCAGCATAAGCTTGTCATCTTAGATAGTTTTATTTTGTCTTTTCAGAGTAGAAAAAACATCGGTTGTCTCTGTATTCATTCATTAAAAACACTCAATTTTTCAAAAATGTCAACCAAAGTTTAGCAACAAAATTATAATTCCTAAACGAAATTGCCCCTTTATTATGATTTTCACCAAGAAAATTTCCAATATCTTTTTTTATTTCAAATAGTCTTTGAATCACTTTTGCATTGTATGAAAACACTTGGAACTTCATTGGTAGAAGATTGCTGCTAATTAATTAGTCCTGTTGCAGAAGTGATATGTAATAACACAGAACTCTATCTTTTATTAAGTGGGTATGAAGAATTACAGGTAATTTTGTCAGATTGCCTGATGATTTGATCTTTCACTATTGTATGTGTTAAATTCTTGTGCTTTTCGAAGACTGGTAGTTTCTCGAACAACACCACTGTCAATTAACTATTTACTTTACGTTATTCTGTGAAAACACTTAGAAAAATATACATGAACAAAAATCAGACTTCTTCCAAAGATTTAATGCACATTAATAAACAAATGACATAACATTGTGTTAGCACCATTCCGAGTAAGCTTGTTCAATTGCAATAATTGGTAGGTAATATAAGCAGTACAGAATTTTTGAGAGGACATCACAAGTGCCAACCAACGCTTCTGGAACAGTGAAAATTGCTCCAACAATAGAACTTGTACAAAAACAATTATAACTTATACAGAACTGTTTAAAATCATGAAGAAACATTTCTACATGCGAATATAAAATATTTACAATCATTTAAACATCAAACTGACAAAATTAAACAATTTTAACCATTCAGAATTTCTTTGCAAACATTTTAGCTTACACAACATTCTTAATTACAGCCTTGTAGTGACTGTTTAAGACACTGTGTTACATTTTAATCAAATTAAAATTAATTTAGACAATTTTCATCCATCAAAACAAATGTAGAAAAAATATGCAAATTCACAATTAATCTGTGGGCAGGGTACCCCACATAAAAATGTTGCTGACACGGGAAACTAATTACAATCAAACACGACAACTCGATGTGTTCTGAAGATATATTGTAGGGCACCAGTAACACAATACATTTACGTTACATTGGATAACAGGAAGCTGCATTAAACTTAGTGTTCACTAGCATAGTCAGTTTGGTACATGGTCGGTCTGCATGGTGTTCCGGGAAAGCACTTCCGTGATACGACCTAGACAACTGTAAGTGCAACGACTGAACGATGACTGGCGAGCAACTGCGGTTCTTCCTGCTGGTCGGCTTGCTCTGTCAGATGCACCATACCGTCTGGCGGCACTGCCAACTGCTGAACACTGATTGTCGTTTCGAGTGGGTGCGCAATGTCTGCGGCTGCTGGCGTGTGCGAGATATCGCCACAAATCAATGTTTATCTTTCTTTGATAATAAATTTAAAGGATTGAAATTAGTAGGAAGCTGATTTTTTACAACGCCTCCCCAGGATTCAGTAAATTTTGAGTGATGCTTTCATGAAGTTTTTAAGTTAGATGGAACACATGTTTAAGTTTACAATATGGCAAGGTTGGCACTGGCTGTTAGTGTAGGGTACCCAACCCTGACATTGGAAAATGTCACTAAACAACATAATTTAGTACATAGAGTTTACTAAAAGATCGTTTTACTCATACATAGTTTACCTTTATATAACCTGATACATGGATTACAAAGACTCCTTTGAAGATTATTACTTAGCTTGCAGTTGGGTTTCAGGATTACCTGAAAACCCAGAAAAACTACTTACGTATTTTTTTTTCTGATTTTCCAGTTTCCCTCTACTTCACAGCCCTTAAAAATTGTTTGTAATAACCAGCAACCTGATTGTCATCACTTGACTTTTGCGTACAGCCACTAACTGATAGTTAACTGATTTGAGAATTACCAGGTTTAAAGTACTTTGTGGAAACATCCATATCATAAGATGGCATACTTATTGTGAATAATAATTTCAATCCATATCTTCATTGTTCTAAAGTTTGACTCAAACTTCTTTCATAAAGTAATCATCTTTTTACTCCATAATCACTTCAACATTATCTCCTACATCAGTTATAGAACTAAACATTATTTTAGCTAGGTCAGCTTCAGGATATTTTTCTATGTTTGAAACTGGTTCAGAAGTATTCTTACTCCTACCAATTTCAGTTAACAAGCATTTTACTTCCCGACTTGCCTCCACATCTGCATCTTCTACTGACACCACACTTTACTACAGATGTCTTAAACGTAGTAGGATGGGACATTGTACCTTACCTTGAAACATTATTTAAATTGAGTCTCGATACTTGTTGTTTACCAGAGGACTGGAAAAGTATGATAGTAGTACCGGTCCATAAAGGAGGAGTGACAAACAGGGTTGAAAACTATAGGCCAATCATCTTGACATCAATGATAGGTAGATTAATGGAGAGATTAATATGCAACCATATTAGAAGTGTCTGTGACGGAAGTAAGTGGTTTTCAAGTCGGCAACATGGCTTTAGACAAGGATATTCATGTGAATCTCAGTTAGTAGGCTATATGCAAGATATTTCTGATGAAACGGACAGGGGAGGTCAAGTTGACAGTGTGGCACTAGATCATTCAAATGCCTTTGACAGAGTGAACCATAAAATCATGCTAAATAAGGTAAAAACTATTGGAGCTGATAAAAAGGTGATTTGCTGGTTGGAATAATTCCTGAAAGGTAGAAAGCAAAAAGCTAGGGTAGGAAATGCAATATCAAAAGAAGTAGAAGTGAACATGGGAGTTCCACAGGGTAATGTATTGGGACTATTGTTATTTGTTATTCAAATGAATGATTGTGTCAATGGTTTACTGTAAGAGATTAAATTGTTTGCAGATGACATAATGTAATATAATAGGTTCAAAACCATGGAAGACTGTAAACAGCTGCAGGGCGATCTAGATAGGATAACTAGCTAGGTGAGTAAACATGGGATGAAGATAAATGCAAAGAAGAGCCAGCTCATTAGGTACACAGATACGAAGCTAAAGGTTGATTACGATTATAAAGTGGGGAAGGAGCTACTTATTGAAGACTCGAAATATAAATACCTTGGCATAACATTTGATAGCAAACTTAACTGGGCAGGACACATCGGACAGGTAGTAGGGAAAGGGTTCAAAATCCTTCACCTGTTGGAAAGAGTGATGAGGTGATGCACTAGAGAAGTAAGGGAATTGGGGTACAAAACTTTGGTCAGACCACTGCTGGAATATGGTGGTGTAGTTTGGGATCCACATTTTGGGTATCAAATACAGGAGTTGGAGGGGGTGCAGAGGAGGGCTGCCAGATTTGTCTTTGGAAATTACCACAGTGCACAATCGGTAACTAACATGATGAAGGAGCTGGAGTGGGATTCATTGGAAAATAGAAGGAGGGTGAAGAGAATCATGGGAGTGTAAAAAGCCTATACTGGTGATGAAGCATGGAAAGATATTGGTGGGAAAATTAAGAGAGTTGCTTGGAAGGGTAAGGTTGACCATAACCACAAGCTGGCACTTGACTTCAGGCGTAAGAGTGTGGGAAAATTTTCTTTTGTAGGAAAGGGTGTGAGGGACTGGAATTAAGAGAAGTAATGAATAATTTACGTGAAACACTGAAGGAATTTAAAGTGAAAATTAGTAGAGGGCAAAAGTAGGTTGGCAGAGGAAAGGAGAAAGGGGGGTGTGTAGGTTGATTGCAACCGGAGCGTGTGCTCCATCGAAATTTTATCAGTTATATGCACCCTCATCTTCACAGTATTTAAGAAACAGATCAATTTAAGTCCTTTTACAGATCTTCTCCCCACTTATATAGGCAATCATGGTCACAAATATTCAAGGCATTGTTATACCTCTTTCTGGTTGTGAAACTGTCATCAAAATTAAGTACTCAGCACTGTTTTTAGTGTGCAGTCATTGACCATCCTGCAAATTCTCTACACAAAATTTATTATTCTTATCTACTTGAGGTTTTTTATCTGCAGCTCTCCCTAATCTGAACACATTTGCTTCATGTCTCCCACACACACAGGTGTCTTATTTGAATAATCATCTCTCATTCAACTTTATTTTTACCCTCTGATACAGCATTTAATCTATTATTTATAGTGGTTGGACCCTGTAACCTCTCTATCGCTGCTGGGTCTGACACAGCGGTAGACTCTGGTCTACCCATTGTGTGCGTTGATCATATGACACACCACCTGTGAAACTTCCCATGTAATATACCAACTAACCTGCAAACACTGCCTGGCCCCTATATAGGTTTGACTACTATTCCATTAGCAAAAAGAATGAATGGCTACCGACAGACGGTATTCACCCAGAATCCAAAACATCCAGTAGCTGTCCATGCCATCTCCCATGTTAAAGAAAATTTTAATTCTTGTTTCATGGTCCATGCTATTAGAGTCCTCCCAAACAGCAGCAGCTCCTCTGAACTCAGGAATTGGTAGCTTGCCTACCAATACAAACTGGGTACAGGGCATCCTGGTCTCAATTTGAGATAATACCCAGTCATTAGTTTTCCTTCCCTCTTTCCTCTCCTTGCCTTCATCCCTACTACTTAAAGTGAACCACCTCTAACAAGAGGTGATGATTAACTTCATCGATTCTTTGGTTTAAAATTATTTTTTTTTTAGTTTTATTTTATTTACTTATCTATTTATTCTCGCTTACTCAGATTTATGTTGTTAACATTTTATTATATTATTCTGCTCTTTTCACAATATTTTGCAATGGGCAAGTATTAGCTCCAAATCACTACCCCTCTCCCTGTCCTCAGTTTGAATTTACCTTAATTACATTCCTGGCTAACAATCATTCTGTGAGGTAGTCTCCTACAATGTTCTCTTGTTGATGTAAGGCTAAGAACCTGAAATTACTATGTCATTTGTGTTCTTACATTTTTAATGTGTTCGCGCCATACAACCATCATCTAAGGTAAGTGGTAGTTCATTTTCCTATCCTAATTAGTAATTCCTAATATTGTAGTAGTGTAGGTGTGGTTACAATGGAGTGCATGCTCTCGTGCCAATTTCTGTGCACATCTATTTACTCCTTTTTTAATTTTTTTTTTTTTTTTAGTATAATTCTTCTACCCACTTGCTTTTACCTTTTTTGAATTTTGAATTGGTTCATTTTTTGGTAAAGTATTGCAGTACATTCCTTAGTAATTTATTCCAATACTTGATTTCTTTACTTAAAAAACAAATTTTTCCCTCTGTCTTAAGCCTGCTTGTGCTCATGGTCATTTTTTTCCTTTCCAAGCTCTGTTCCTACTTCTTCTATCAATGTTGTTTGAGGTCTCATCAGCAGCATACATCTTGTACATTCCCAAGCACTCTCATCACCCTCCTCTTGCCTCCAATTAATCCTCCATCATGTGAGGTGCTGATTGTGTTCTGCAAGAATTTTCACAAATAAATCTATTATAATATTTTCCTCAACACATTGAACATATGCAATTAAATAAGTATCTTTGGCTATATCAGTTACTTCATCTATTGTATGGAGAATTTCAAAGTATGCAGTTTGAAAACTAACTGTTTGCATATATCATCAATTCATATGCCAACTATATTATCAGCAAGATTTTTTTTACTTTCCCCAATTCTGTAAGAGACATGTTATAATGCTGGCAAAGCATTGGATGGAACAGATTTTTTTTTTTTTTATGATTGCTTATGTTTAATAAACTTGTCAAATTTTCTGTAAAAAAACTTCTTTGGACTTATAAACATATCCAGAATGCATAGTTTCAAAGTGCCATTTTAATTTTCCTGATCTTGTACTCTCTCCTGCCATAGCTTTCTTGTAAAACAAACACATTGGTTTTTCCAAGTTCTCTGTAACATTTGTGAATCCTAATGATCGATATAATTAATAGTATTTTCTTGTAATGGAAGTTCTGCCCCCTTATTCCCTGTTGCTTGTATTCCCACTGCCTTCACTTGTATCAATATCTGTAACATCATCATCATCGTCATTATTGGTGTGTTTTCTATTGCAACTAGTCAAACATTTATTAATATGTCTAAAAATAGAACTATTAAGATTAAAAAATACAACTTCTTAATTATTATCAATAAGTAATCACAACAAAAATAGTAAAAAAGACACTACCACCCAATGCAAATGCTCCTGTTGACAATTGATACAAGTGACATTTGAATTTGAAGTTATTGTTTTGGTATTTGCTGCAACTAGTTGTTCTAGCAGCCATTTATTTATATACTATAAACTTACACACTGTTGAAGTCATTATGTTGATGCTTCAGCTGTGAGTAGTGTTTCAATTTGTGGTTCCTGTGACTATCAGTTATAGCAGCCATTTTAATAAACTATGTAGTTGCAAACTGCAAGTTCTCCAAACTGAATTCAGCTGATATTTTGTGGTAAATGTTTTAAAATATAAAATTAAAGATTATAAAGTTCATTGTTATGTTATCAAATGTTTTACATATGTATACATATTTTTTTTTTTTTTTTTTTTTTTTGTATTTCTGTTAAAGATCTGGCTCTCAGTGAGTTACTGAGACTCAGCCATCTAAGCAGTGTTGTCAAGTAGTCTTAATGCTGCAACATTAACTTGATGTCTTGCTTGGCATTGTGTATTACTGAAATGATCTTGGGCTTCCAGCCCCATAAAAGTGTCAATTTCTTGGGACGTTTCGAGGATCAAAATCCTTGCCCTCATTTTCAATGACTGCAATCGTACTGGCACAGTAATTGTTTATTACGGTGGTACAGAAATGCTAACCCTAGGCGGCGATGTCATTCACTCTTCTGCTCCTTACCTATATACTGTTGTTTTAACATGTCGATCGCCATATTCCGTGCCACAATAAGCTGTTATCCAGTGTACCTGTGGATTAATAGATAAGCTGTTCTGATTTCAGTGTCCCAAAAATCCCTGGCATGTGATATGATTCTTGTTTCTTCAAATTTAATTCTATACCCCTGTTGGATACTGTGTTCTGCCACTCAGTTTTTTGTAAGCCTATCTGTACCAACTTATATTTGAATTCTAAAAGCTGTCACCTTTCTGTGCAATACAACACTATTCTAACCACCTCGATTCATAGAGCATGAAGGATGTGTAACAAAGACAATCTTGTGGATGAATTAGACTTTCTCTGTAGAACTTTCTCAAATAATGGGCACAATGAAGGGCAGATTAGTCTCGTATTAAAGAAGAAGGAAGACCGACGGAGAGATTGTTTTGACATGAAGGGCCTCGCTTTCCTTCCGTTAGTGGGTGAATTAAGTGCTAAAATAGGCAGATTGTTTACCAGATACGGAGTGAAGACAATTTTCAAGCCACCTGCAGAAATTAAAAACTAGACCAGCAGTGTGAAGGATGATCTGAGACTACGAACCCCTGGTGTTTACTACATACAAAATAAATGTGAGCAGGCTTACTTTGGACAAAAACAATAATGTATCATTCGGTGGTCTGCCTAGCATGCAAGTGATGTTTGCCTGGGTCAAGAAGAAAAATCAGGAGTCATGGAACACAATATCAAAGAGGGACATATTTTTAAATTCGAAGAAACAAGCATCTTAACCTGTGCCAGGGATTTTTGGGACACCATTATCTTGGAAGCTGTCGAAATCAGAACAGCTGATCTCTTATACAACAGAGACACGGGATACCAGCTTAGTGGGCCATGAAACCCGGTGATCAACATGTGAAAGAAACAACATGTAGATAAGGAGCGAAAGAGTGAATGGCATTTCTCTTCAGCTGCTACTGTGGCACTGTCATAACAAATAATTACTATACCAGTATGATTGCTGTGGTTGAAAATGAAGGTGAAGATTTTGACCCTTGAAAGGTCCCAAGAAAGTGACATTTTTATGTGTCTGGAAGCCTTGGAGCATTTCATTAATTTACATGGTGATCTCACGAACCACTGGTCAAATTCAAGACAGTAAAAAAGTATAGTAACCTTTATACAACATCCAACACTTAGTTCCTTTCCATACTTCAAAGGTAAAATCATTTTTGGCAATGAACTTTTGGTTTCATCATTCTAATTTATGCATCAAGGCAAAATGAACATGTAGGTAAATTTCTGGTTAACCAGTTGCTTCTATGGCAGTTAAATATCACATGATTAAAGCATTTTCCTTCAAACATATCATCTCCTAACCAATCAAAGGCTTCTGTGGTTGGAATAAATAGTTTCCATGCTCCAGGGATGGGGCCACATCCTGGTATTAATTTTTAATATTTTCGCCAAACTTGTTCGGCCTTTTTCTAAGCTGAAATCGCACTTAGATGTACTTTATAAGATCTGCAGTAAAAGAAAGCCAAAGAAGTTTGGCTGAAATGTTGGCAACTAATACCGGGGTGCAGCACCATCCCAGGAACATGGAACTGTATTCTCTCCTAATTTCTCATTCACTTTTCAGTTGGATTTGGATACCATTAATTTTTGTGATTGTACCCCCCCCCTCCCCCCCCCAAAAAGCTTCCTTACTTACAGAATCAAGACTATTTTATCAACCTTGGAGTTCTAATAAAAGTAACACACATTTCTCCAGTGTAATAACACTGTTTATTTCTTACAATGCCTCCCAGTGTGCATGTTTATGTGAAAGGATTAGAAAGATGTAAAAAATTTAATCTCTTGAAATACAGGTTTATTACATTTTTTGATCTTTTTAAATTTTCTTTTTATTTTCTGTTTCAGTGGGGCTTTTGTCTCGCAGTGATCTGCCTGTTTGCAAACAAATTTCTTGTATGTTCACTTCTCAGCTGCTTGCTTGTGTCAGTGTTCCTAACCTTGAAGTTGTTTGATACTGACCGTATGAGTGCTATTAGAACATTAATCCCAACTGTTTTCTTCACTGGACTTTTTAAAATGTCAGTAACATTTTTTTTTGGTATGGATGATGTAAGTATTTCATTTTTATTTGTATATTATTGATTGCACTGTCAAAAGTTTCTAAATTATCAATTTAGTGCAAGTTTTGATTGTTGGGGAGGGGAGTTGATTATGTGGAGACTAATGTGCTTCCACTTCCGAGAGTTTTTAGTTATGTGCTTCAGTTCTTGAACCTCAGATGATATTTGTGGAAAAATAAAACTGAGTAATTCATATTCACATAGAACTGTGTATTTGCACTGCTTTTCACGATTTCCTGACTGGACTGTTAATAATATGGATTGACATTTCAAGAATTTGGCATATGACATTTCCATAGGATTCTGGAGTTGTTTTCCTGGTTCTCCATGTGACTTACTCAAACCTAGTATTTCAGCCATTATACTGTTTTGTGCAACAGAAACCACAGTATGATAACTGAAACATTGGAATAAACCTACATCACATGCTGAAATGAGGAAATAATTCACCATGTCTACTGCAAACATTTTGAAATTTTTCACAGCTGACTGCCTGTACCTCCATCCCCACTCTGGTTGGAGTACGTACATTGTTACAGCTATTGACTGGTATAACATGTAAGAATCTAACAGATTCTACTAAAAGCTTCAATTTTCTTGGTCTGATGGATTTATTGCTATTGTTTGGGTGATATTATAATTTTAGAGTTCTGCCAGAGTAATTGATTCTTCACTAGGGCATTAGGAATGCTGTTTTTCTTATTGATTTAATTGTATCTGTAGCCTATTCAGATATTTCTCAAACTCTGATATTAAGTGCACACTGTGACTTTTGCAAAAAGTACATTTATCCCTTAATAACATTCTTTCTGCATCCATTGTTTCATTAATTCCATACCCAGTCTCACTTTTTTTTTCAGCTTGTATCCCACTTGTGTATTCAAAGTGCTTTATTTTTTAAGGAAATCACATACAATTATAATCAGAAGCGAATTTCCAAAATTGATGCAAATCAAACCTCATTATTTTTCCAGAGCATTTTCTCAAAACGCAGTTTCTCTTCTTGGAACCTTAGAAAACCTGTGTAAAAAATTTTATATTACGCAGACAGCATTCGAAAGCACTAAACTGTATAGAAAAAATGTTATTCAATTCAACATCACAAGCCTATAATATGCTGCAGTACGACCAGCATTTCATATTTCTTCTGTTCCTGATTTTTCTTGATGTCTCTCTGTGTGTGCTTCACTGTTACTAAATTCTCATTCAGATTCTCCATTTCTGTTTTGTTCCACAAAGCAGAAAACATTTATTTTACATTTTTCAATTAAGTTTTATTTTTACTTTGTTCTTCATGAGCCTACAATTAGCCTACGTAATGAGATTCTAAGAAAACTACTATACTGTTATTAAATGTTACAATCCAAAAGTACCCTTCAGGCAGGTGCAACTGTATTTTTACACTTATGAAAATGCCTTACAGGTGACAGCACTTGAAGCAAAAATCTGGTAGGCAAGCTAATTCTTTGTCCTGTCCATATAAATGGTAACTAATGAGCTTGCTAACTAGTATTATGAGAAATTTGGCATTAAATGCAGAATGAGTTAAGACAGGGAAATATTATATAAAAGCTGTGAAGAATGTTAATTAATTTTACAATACATTGTTTTGATTAGCCCCTGCCAACAATTACCATTAGTAATTTGCTATGTTATCTGTTGTTGCATTCAAGGTTTTAAATTTTGAAGTGTGGGTGATATGGTAGTTACTATCTTTTCATTGTATCCAGCATATAAAATTTTTGAAGATTTGGTGTGTAACATATCACAGTTGTTAATGAATGTGACATACTATGAATGAAGAGACCTTATGACAAATGAGCCTTTTTCTTGCTGTGATTTTAGTATTAACACAAATTGCTGAAAAGTACTGAAAATTTTGTGTACAAATACTTAATTATCTAGGTGAGAGTAACACGAAATGTACTTTATAAGAATTAATGACATGACATATCATCAAATCTTAAGGTGTGTTCTCACCTAAGGAACATAGATGAACTTCAAGTTGCTAACTGTTGTGGTCTGTTTTTAGAAACAGAAACAAATTACAACTTTAAGAAACATTCCGTCTACACCAGAATACCTAATTTAGGAGCAATTTACTTGTGTTACTTTTTACAGTTGTGAACTGTCTACACCAACAGCCACAATCTTTGTTTCTCTGTGCAATATAGAAAAATATTTTCACAATTATAATTTAGTTATTATGAAATGATGTGATGCAATATTGATATTTTGTCAGCAGTTGCTGCATTTTATATTATTCTGAGTAAAACAAAAAAGAATCCTTAATTCTGGATGAGACGAAGTCTTTTGGAGGGAAATCAACACAGTCAAACACCTCATGGATTTTTTTTTAATCAAGAAATATTAAGAATGGATACATCAAAAACATTATTCAAATGAGTTGCCCTGATTTAGAATTTTTATTTTCCAGAACTGAATTAGTCAATATCATCCACAAATTGTGATTCTTTAACCGATCTTTGTAATTTAAACCATGTGAATTCGACACTCCATTTTGGTATAATTCAGTTAAATTTATCTCCACTTGAACATTTTTGCTGCAGCACATAAACAACTGAGGTAATAGCAACAAGCTGTCTACACTAAACTAACAACTGTTTCAAATATGGCATTGTTTACCAATTTTCCTATTTTTACCACTACTTCCAGAAATAGTCACCTGCAAGGAACTTTTAAACAGTGAGAAACTTTGGACAAGTTACAGGAACAAGCAACATCAGCGAGATGTTCCTCTGTGTTCCTTTTGCTGAGGACATGTCTTTTCTCGCACCTATATGATACAGTGTTTATGTCAAAAAATTTCAATAATTTCCATCCAGTTCTATTTCCTGTAAACCAATTATAACAAGTGACAATTTTTCATGGTTTTACTCTGTTCATGTGTTGATCTGTCATCAAAATGTCAGCTTTCACAAGTATACCTTTTTTATATATATTTTTTAAAGCCATCTAAGAGTCTGCAAAGGTGTTTTTTTTATGTTAGTTTAGTTCTTAAACACTTTTTTAAATAAAAAAAAATATATGTGTTACTTTTATATCTCTGTAAAATATTAATAGAGAAATGATTGTACATTTTTTTTTTTTTTACTTGAATCTTTATTTGCAATGTTATTGTGATTTCAGGCCCATATTTTTAGCATCTTGAAATCAAAGTTGACAAGCTACAAAGATTTCCACACTATGCTATACACGTGTGCAGCTGAATTCAGTTTTATGCCACCTGAAGCTATTAAAAATCTGTGTTTAACACTACTACTTCCATTAGCATTTGTTTCAATTATTATAATTCTCTGGAACTGGTGGAATCATTGGTTGACCAAGGGTTACGGAGAAACTAAGAGGTAAAATCTCACAGTACTGGTATCTGTTAGTTACACTTAATTACCATTACAATCACTTAATATTGTAATTTTTAGAAGTTGAGGCAATTACACAATAATTACATAGTGAGAGAAATCTTAAATAGGTTATAGATTTAAATTGTGGTTACCAGTGCTGAAGACTGATGAATAAAGAAACTCTCATTCTATGTTTGGCTCTTATATGGTTTTGTTACATACCCCCCCCCCCCAGAAATATTTATTATTATTTTGAGCAAATTGCTCTAATTTCAGGTCTGTATATGAAGTAACGTCTGCAGTGGATGCTGATATCCTATATACAATGCTGCAGTTGGCTGCTTTCACAATCATGGCCATATTAATAATGAGGTTGAAACTTTTCTTTACTCCTCACCTGTGTGTGTTGGTTTCAGTTTTGGCTTCAAGGAAGGTAACTACTTAAAACAGTATTGTGTTAATTATTAATGTTAAGAGAGGTAAATACAGTGCAACCTTAATATAACGTACCTCGATATAACGAATTCCTCGATTTAACAAATTCTTCGTAATCCCCTTGAATTGTCCATAAGAGTCAATATAAAATATACCTTTACATTGCGAACATTTTTTGCGAACAACCTCTTTATAACGAATTTTCAACTATCAAGAAAAAGTATACATACCTCTAATTAACGAATTTTGTCAACCCAAAACCTTTATATAAAGTTCCTACCAATCGCGACATGTTTCGACACGCTTTTGTTCGTAAAACAATCATTGTTGTTTGATTGAAAGTAATGTAAACACTTCTGCTCGTCACTATTGTTAAAGATTTAAGTTAAAATGGCTCAGAAACATAAAAGGTTTTCCTTATCGGTTGCAGAAAAGCGAAACATCATTAATTATGTTGACAAAAATCCTATGACGAAAAAATTGGACATAGCTAATAAGTTCGAGATTCCCGCAAGTACATTGGCTACAATTTTAAAATTTAAATATAAGTTTTCAGAAGAAAGTGGTTTGCCTGTAAACAGTAAAAGATTAAAATCATGCGAGTTCAAAGACGTAGAGGAATGTGTGTTGAAGTGGTTAAAACAGTGCCGAGACAAAAAAATCACAATCGGAGGCCCTATTCTTCAGGAAAAGGCTCTGCAGTTTGCAGTAGAATTGGGACATGAAAAGTTCCGTGCTAGCAACGGGTGGCTTCAAAATTTGAAAAAACGAAACGAGATTGTTTTTCGAAAAATATGCGGTGAAAGTGGTAGTGTTGATGAAAAAGTATGTGATGATTGGAAAAAACAAACTGGCAGAGCTGACCACCGGATACGATCCCGAAGACATCTTTAACGCCGATGAAACTGGACTATTCTATAAATGTTTACCTGACAAAACCTAATCATTCAAAGGTGATGAATGTAATGGCGGAAAAAACAGCAAACTTCGCTTAACAGTACTGCTGGGAACAAATTGTACTGGGACTTACAAACTTAAGCCACTCATCATCGGAAAATATCAAAAACCGTGATGTTTTAAAAATGTCAATAATCTGCCAACAGATTACACGTCCAACCATAAGGCTTGGATGACTAGTGATGCTTTTTGCAATTGGCTTAAAAGTCTGGATAAAGAGATGAAGAAAAAAAAACAAGAAAATTCTAATGTTCATCGATAATTCTACTGCACACGGAGAAATTCCTAACATGGAAAATATAAAAATAAAGTACTTGCCTCCAAATACCAACCAAGGCATCATCCAAAGCTTCAAAATGCATTATAGGAAGGAAGTTGTCAGACGATTTCTTGCTGATGTTGAGCGTCAAACACCAACTACAATTAACGTTTTACAAGCCATGTGAATGATCGCCAAAGCTTGGAATCTAGTCACTGAAGAGACCATTGCAAACTGCTTCAAGAAAAGTGGGTTTAAAGTAACATGCGAATATGAGGAGGACGATTTACCAGTCGCAGAACTTGCTAGGACCTGGCAAAGAGTTCAAAAAGAATTGCACCTTCAAGAGACTGAGTTCGAAGACTTCGTTACCTTTGATAATGATTTAGCCGTCTGTGGAGAACTAACTGATGCTGACATCGTCACATCTGTGTTGCCGGTTACTAATGCAGAAGCGGATGAAGACGAGGAAGAAGGGGGTGAAATTGATGAGCATAACTTCACAATAAAAGATGCTTATAATGCTTTAAATATAATAAAATCTGTGTTTCTCAAAAAGGGAAGTTTGAGTGACGATGTAGTCAATTCCATCACGAAATTAGATTGCGCTTTGGATGTGATAACTCTTACCGGTGGTAAACAGACAACTATTTATGACTTTTTTTCTAATCAAGATGAACAAAATTGAGATTAAGCTACTATAACCACATTGTTGATTCTTTACCTTTAATTCGTGATTTTTGTTGTGCGAATCTTTGAAATTAACATTAAATTACCTACATAATGTATGTACCCACCAAGATATGTACCTACTTTTACGGATTTTACTGCATTCAATTTTGATTATTAATGTAAGAAAAAAATTTTGTTACCTACCTAATTGTTTTTAAATAGAAAATACATTCAGTAATTTGATAAAAATGTGTTATCATTTATTAGTAGAAGTTGTTCGCTATAACAAGATAAGTACGTAATGTTGAGGTGAATATAACTATTTTTTTACCTCTTTATAACGAATTTTAGACCAACCTAACCTCAACATAACAAACCTTAGTTCAACGAATTACTTGATATAATGAATATTTTCTTGTCCCCCTCCGATTTGTTATATCGAGGTTGCACTGTGTATAGTTTTCCCAATAAATGAATTTATAGAACAAATAAATTCAGTTTTACAGACCATACCGATGGTCTCATTTCAGGTGACTGGGACTAATATCTTGAACACTACAACTGAAAAAAAAGTAAAAATTTGGTAATGAAAGCTGTTTGAATCAAAGATGGGTTTCAATGATTCCAAACTTGAACCACCTTCCCCACCAACAGAGTCAGATGGAGGGAACTTAATTTTTTTAATAGGAACACCCGTGTTTTTTTTTACAGTTACAAATACTAAGGGAAAATGAGTATTTTTATTGTATGATTTTTTTTTAAACTCACTGTCCCACCTTCCTTCCATTTTGGGTGGCAGGGGAACCATTGCCACTACTTTTAGCTTTACCCAGGCAGAGTGACATGGGTATATTATTATTGCAGTGCTGCTTTTAGGTGAGTTCCCTATCAGCACTTTTTAATGATGAATATTAGTTTATGTATTCAAAAAATGTTTGTAATAGTGACCTTTCTTTTCAATACACTAATTGATCCATGTCAGAAAGTTTATTTCCAGTTTACTTAGCTCTTCCCCAGAGATTTTGGCACACACAGTAAGAATGCTTTCTCACTTATAATTTCCAATTGTGGGCATCTAACAACATAGATCTTTTAATGGTAAATATGTATATATAATAGCAGAACAGATAAGGTGTTTTAAAACAAATCTACATACTTTTGGCCAATACGTTCGATGATTTTTAATCCGTACAACAAACATTGACTCTCCAAGGATGTCGATATTAAACCTGCCAGAGACATCAAGGATTTTTAACTGTCCAATAATGCATATAGTGATGATTTACTTCCCTATGATTTGTGAAAGATGCTTCATCACTGGTAATAATTAATGATAAGAAACCAAGATTATTTAGCATTTGTTACTGTGTCCATATGCAGAAATTAGAACATATCATCATCTTCTGCTAGCATCGTTCTTCCATTTTAATTTGAGATTAGAAATGATCAAATAAGAGAGATTTGCAGTTCAAACTCTGATGTAGAAGCCTGATAGCTCTGCACTGCCTTTTAGAACGCTTTTTTCTTTTTTTTTTCTCTTTGTACAGCCAAAGCACAGCTGCAAGTTCATGTACTTGACATAAATTTTTGTTGATTACAGTACCAAACAAAAAAAATGATTAATCAAAAAAGCACTTCAGTTATGCTTAGAAACTTTTTTTTGGCAAGATGTAGTTTTTAAACAGCTTAATATTCAAGAGGTTCTGCTTATAAAGGATGGAGTATCCTATAAATCTCTTAATAAAACAACTTATAATACTTTTATAGAAATGTCAAAGCCTCTGCATTATTCACATTACTATCCAAAGTAATAAAATCAGATTAATGGTGATAGTGAGAATGAAAATGCTTTTAGGCAATGAAAATACAAAAGGATAGTGAATTTAAACCCATCACTTACTATAGACAAAGGCAGGGGCAGTAATGAACACGCAAACACTAATGCACTTTACTGTATTCTTGTTCGAGGCAGGGGGATGTGTAAGCTATGAGTCATGTGGTGAGTTCAACTTAAACGTGCACATTTTCAGTGACACTATAGCAAATCCTCTGTTATCTCCATAAAAAAATTCAGTATCACATTTTAGTGGGTTAATGGCATTTCCCCATTACTTTGGAAGATAATTTGATAAGTTTTAAATAATGGGCGATTTGCGTGGTTGTCTGGTGACTTCAGAATCCGCCAAGTCTGTGGGTTTAGGAAGGTAGAACCCAGTTTTAAAGCATGGGTGGAAACTGGTCGTAGTCTAGTGATGTCAGCATCTGCCGGGTCCGTGAGGTCGGGAATGTAAACCCCAAATTCGGAAGCATGGTGCACTTTGGCGGAAGACGCACCTAGGCTTCTGGGCAGTCAGTCCGTCGTTGGCCGTGGAGTAGGTGAGTCCGTCGTGAAAGTAAACAGTCAGTTAAGTCGACGAGAATGCGTGTTCATGCCGAGTCATTATGGAAGCATTAGTTTCGTAGAAGGTGATTTCTTTGGTGATATGAAGTAACTTTAGTAATGAAGAAAGTATTTGCAGAATTTAATATGAATTTTTTTCGTGGTGAGCCATAGGAACGGTCTGTAAAGGTGTTGATGTATGAATGAGAAGAGTGCATGTATTTAGTCTAAATGTATCGGAGTCATTACCTGTAATCTTAAAGGATCAAAGTACCAATAGCGAACTTTCATAAAGATTGGGGGTTGAAGCGAGATTATCTTATTAACTATTAAATGCATGTGTTTCAAATAAGAATTTGCATTTTCATTTCATTTACCAACTTAACGTTGGTTGGCGGCTGTCGGAGAAAGAACCTGAATCTAGTGAGTGCGCGGAAGCTTTAAAGGTTCACAGTAAGTATTGTAACTGAACCATGGACATAACTGCGACAACATGATATCTATTATTAATATTGCATTGAAACTTCCTTAAAGTATGAATAACATGCAGACTAATTGTACTGCTGGCTGTTTACTAACTGGGTATGGGTGTGGTACATCTGGGCTATCTGAACTAGAAATTGGTGAATGTATAAAAGCATGGTTTTTAAGTTTTTGACCATAATTTGTTAATTTCTTGGGCTATGTTGAAGAGGCTGGTGGGAGAGAAATACTCGGAGGACCCAGGTTTTATTCTTAGGTCAGCCAATCAGAATTGGTTTATCACTCCAAACAAATGCTTTCTATTGCCTAGTTCCTTCCCTAAAATCCTTTGCTTGCTCAGATAGCCTTAGTGTGCCATAAAACTTCAAACTTGGGGGGGAAATGAAGGAGATTTTCTGGGATTGTGACATCAAGCAGGGGGCTTTGCGCTAAGAATGCTGGCTTTGATATTCACGGTCAGAGTGATCACTTATAAATAAAACTTAAAGAATGTTGCTCCATTGGGAGGAGGCCAACAAAATTGGCACAGAATCCTGATGATATACTATCAGATGACAAATGCGCAGGATGGATTCTACTGACTTTTCTTTTTAACTACTTTTGTTAAAGCTAGTTGCGGTAATCATAAAAGGTGTTGGTGTCGCTCATGGGAGTAGGGCAGGATTGCGACTTGTGGGGCTGTTGTGGATATGTGGGTATTATCTGGTTTCGGTGGTATGTTGTTGCCGCTTCTGATGTGTAGTGGTAGTAGGACACTGGTGGAATTGTGTAGTCGATGGGGCCATAATTATGCGTGAGATGTGGGCTACTCTTTACAGTGACTTTGGCATTGCTGGCTCTCACTGATGCCCTTCCCAAATTGCTCTGTTGCCAAATTGGTACAAGAGCCTTGCTTCATCAGGCAGTGTATTGCTGATGCTCTGTTGTTTTGGGATTGTTGCCCGTAACAGAAACTCCATTAGTGGGTTGTCAGATATTCTGATGGATGCTCATCCATTTGCTAAATTTCATTGACTGGTGGGCTCTCTCTCCATCATACATTGAAGAGTCAAAGAAACTGGTACTCTTGCCTAATATCATGTAGGGCGCCTAATATCATGTAGGGCGCCTAATATCATGTAGGGCCCCTGCGAGCACACAAAAATACTGCAACACGATGTGGCACGGACTCAACTTATGTCTTAAGTATTGCTGAAGGGAATTGACACAATGCATCCTGCAGTGCTATCCATAAATCTGTAAGAGTACAAGGGGGTGGAGATCTCTTCTGAACAGCACGTTGCAAGGCATCCCAGACATGCTCAATAATGTTCATGTCTGGGGAGTTTGGTTGCCAGCAGCGGTGTTTAGCCCCAGAAGAGTGTTCCTGGAGCCACTCTGTAGCAATTCTGGACGTGTGGGGTGTCGCATTTTCCTGCTGGAATTGCCCAAGGCCGTCGGAATGCACAGTGTACGTGAATGGATGCAAGTGATCAGCCAGGATGCGCATGTAAGTGTCACCTCACCTGTCAGAGTCGTATCTAGATGTATCAGGGGTACCATATCACTCCAACTGCACATGCCCCACACCAGCTTGAACAGTCTCCTGCTGAAATGCAGGGTCCATGAATTCATGAGGTTGTCTCCATACCCGTACATGTCCATCCGCTCAATACATTTGGAAACGAGACTTATCAGACCAGGCAACGTGTTTCCAGTCATCAACAGTCCAATGTCGGTATTGACGGGCCAAGGCGAGCACTCAGCAAGGGTAAATGAGAGGACCTTTGGCTCTGAAAGCCTATATTGATGATGTTTCGTTGAATGGTTTGCACGCTGACACTAGTTGATCAACCAGCATTGAAATCCACAGCAATTTGCATAAGGGTTGCACTTCTGTCACATTGAACGATTCTCTTCAGTCATCGTTGGTACCATTCGTGCAGGATCTTTTTCTGGCCGCAACAATGTCGGAGATTTGATGTTTTACCAGATTCCTGAGATTCACAGTGCACCCATTAAATGGTCGTACCGAAAAATCCCCACCTCATCGCTACCTAGGAGATGCTGTGTCCCATCTCTCATGCACTGACTATAACACCACATTCAAACTCGCTTAAATCGTAATAACCTGCCATTGTAGCAGCAGTAATCGATCTAATGTCTGCGCCAGACACCTGTTGTTGTCTTACGTAGGTGTTGCCGAGCGCAGCGCCCTACTCTGAGTGTTTACATATCTCTGTGTTTGCATACACATGCCTATACCAGTATCTTTCGCGCTTCAGTGTATATCCATTATGTTAATTGTGATTTTTTCTCTTTTTTTATTTTCCTAAGAATGCTTATTTAGAACGTGTGAAAATTTTGACAGGACATTAACATGGCAGATGCTTAAGGTATGATTGATTGAGGAGTTATTGTTTTATAAGGGTATTTTTTTCTTATGTTCTTTGGCTCTCTCATAAACACACTTTTCCTTGATGAGCACTAACATTAGTGTGCACAAGTGGCAATGTGCTGCACATTTGTTCAATATAGCCACAGTGTATTGGCTGTATCATAAGGGAAGGAACACACCACAAAAATTGAGAGGATCATTGTAAATAGTCAGTTAAATAGAAAAAATTTTCACTATTAAATTTTTTTATTACATTTATAAGGTTAAGTATAGAGAGGGAGGCCAACAAACATCGGAGGATGAATCGGCAAAGGAACAAAAGAAACACGCACAAAAAATATGTAAAATATTTGTGCAAAGCCCTTCTTCAGCAGGAGGGATGGACATAGGACTGCATCAAAGCTTGTGCAACCCTAGCCAGTTGCTTTATCCAAAATATTGGATTTTTTGTTTGTGTGGTGTTTTTTTGTTTCTGCAGCCCTACTTCCTTCAACTTTGGTAAGTGTTGGGTCCACTTTTTCTTTTCTTTCCGTATTAATATCACTTCACAGCATTTTTTTCTGTTCCATTGTCTCTGAATATGTTCCGTAGCTTGGTCTTACAATTACGAGGGGGGACCCAAAAGTAACGGGAATTGGGTTGCGGCGGGGAGTGAGAGTGGGGGAAACCATTGTTAGACCCGGTGATTGTTACGGTCACGCCACCTGAGTCAGTGTGCGAAGTTGTGTCGCTGTGAGTGCATCGGTTCACCCATGATAGTTTTTTTAGTAATACAACTTTTATCATTTTGGCTTAAACGTGATGACAGATATTCGAGAGCAACGCATGGCTGTAAAATTTTGTTTCCTGTTGGGGAAATCAGCCGCAGAAACTGTTGTAATGCTGAAGAGGGCTTATGGGAATGCTGCCCTGAGTAAAACCAGAGTCTGAGTGGTTTTCATGTTTTAAAAATGGAGAAATGCCAATTAATCACCAACCCCGTTCAGGACGCCCCTCAATGTCAAGAAGTGATGAAAACGTCAACAAAATCAATGCCCTCCTTCATGAAGATCGTGACCGAACCATTGACAACTCTGTGAGATGTCTGGAATATCATGGAGTTCAATTCAGAGGATTTTATCCGAAGATTTGCACATGAGACAGGTTGCAGCCAAATTTGTTCCTCGCCTTCTCACAGACGAGCAAAGGGAGTGTCGACTTCAGGCATGTTTTGAGCTTCAAAATCAGATCAAAGAGGATCCTATTTTTTTTTTTTTTTTTTTTTTAAGATGATTACTGGTGATAAATCGTGGTGCTATGGATACGACCCCGAAACAAAGCAGCAATCAAACCAGTGGGAGACATGTGGATCTCCTCGTCCCAAAAAAGCTCGCCAAGTGAAGTCAAACATAAAGACAATGATCATTTGTTTCTTCAATTGCAGAGGTGTTGTGCACGTGGAGTTCGTTTCCCTGGATCCAACTATTAACCAGCAGTTCTACTTGTAGGTTTTGAAAAGACTGAGTGAGAGTATCCAGAAGAAAAGGGCAGATCTTTGGTGCACAGATGACTGGTTCTTCCATCATGATAACGCGCCGGCCCACACCATCCTCTCCATAAAGAAGTTTTTGACCAAAAACGGCATGACACCGATTGTCCACCCCCCCTCTCCCTCCCTACTCAATCTAGCCCACTGTGATTTCTTTTTGTTCCCCAGACTCAAAAGGGACATGAAAGGAAAGCGTTTTGCCACTGTGGAGGAGGTAAAACAAAAATTGCTGGAAGGCTTAAAGAACATCCCGATAAGTGCATTTAAAAACTGTTTTGTACAATGGAAGGATCGTTTGAAGAAGTGCGTTGTGGTCAATGGAGAATACTTTGCAGGAGATCAAAATTTGGTGTAAAAATATTAAGAAATAAAGACGTTATGACGAATTAACCTTTTTTTCGGTCTCCCCTCGTATATCATGTAAAACATGATTTGACATGGCTGATGTGCTGTGGAAGTGCCTGAGCTGGGTATTGAGTAATAACTAATTGCATTATGTCTGAACCATGAAGTTTGTAGTAAGAAATGTCAGATATTGAAGTACACAAGATTAAGGGGCTCAGAACTGCCAATTATATCCTTGAAGGAAAGCAAAGAAATGGTACGGTGTTAAAGTGTTGAGAATTTTTGCTGCTAGCTTTGCAAAGAGAATGAAGAGTGATCAAAAATAGTGTTGGTATACAGACATCTGTCACAGTTGTGGGCACTAATAGCACATGCTCAGGACATCATCATTATGGCCACACCAAGCATGGTGGGTGAGCTGTAAAGTTCTGGCCTCACATTTGGGAGGATACAGATTCTATTCACCATCCAGTCATCCAGATTTCAATTTTCCGTGGTTTTTGGAAATCACTCTAGTTGAATGCTGGAATGGTTCCTTCAAAAGGCATATCAACCTTAAATGCACCAGCATTCTCACTAGTCTCAGTGAGTTGCAGAATGAAGGCAGCATCAAAAGTGGGAGGAATTTTGGTTCAGAAAAAGAGGGCTATTACCGTGAAATTGCGTCCACCTAACTATGTCAAGAAGATGATATAAACAGAAGTAGAGAAAAAGAAAGGAAATTTTTTTCTGTCTTCCGTGGGTTTATACTTCATCCAACCTTGATACCTTTGAAATCCCGGATATGCATGTGGAAACCTTTTATACCATGCTGCATAGCAGATTGTACAACCTAACCAAAATCAAGTCGGGTGAGATTAAATGGAGGGACTGGCTCATATGCTGCAGTGAAACCTCTGCTTCCCCGTAGCCTTCTGAGAGGAGGGAAGAGCAATAGTGATTAGCCTGGTGCATCCTTTTTCCTGAGATACCTGAAAGGATCTAAAGATATGTACCTCTTTCAAATTATGTAGTAAGTGTTGTCTTCTTCTTACATGAAAATCTTCCAAAGGTAAAATAGAACCTGATAAGATCTTGTGTTGATATTGCTTGGAAATGGTTCATCAGAATTGGTAGAAGCCTTCTGCGAGTCAGTGTCATATAAGTTTAAATAGGTATAGGCAGGTTAAACAAAAGGAGGAGAGGGAAATACTGCAGTTAGATGTTTTTGAGATTAGTTAGGTCTGATGAGCAGACTGATTAATTACACATGCTATCTATTGTTTTGCTGGTGTGGGATTTATAATGAAAAAGGGTATCGAAATGGGTGTGTTATTATAATTACTTTAGTGACAGAATTTTTTTGATGAGAATAGAAACTAAGCATGCAACTAACACATTTTTACAAGTTAAAACAATAACACAACTACAAAATAGAAAAATATGTGTGTAAAAATGGGAACTAATTCAGTATGTAAACAGTGAGAAAAATTGAGTAATTATGGGTGATTAAAACATATTAATAGTAGGCAGAAGAGTAGAAAGGAATATTGTTGGCAATTTTGGCAAAGAAGAAAAGTTGTCTGATATTTACAAACATTTAATCTAATACTAGTACACATGCTATTTAAGAATTGTGAGAAGTCATGGAAACATCCAAGGGATTCAGGTAAATATCAGGTAGATTATATAATGTTCAAACAGAGATCCAAAAATTAACTTCTTCAGTGTAAAGTACACCCACAAACTGTCATAGTAATGAAGTTCAGATTGAACTTACGATACCAAACAGACTAAAAGAACCTCACATGATACAGAAAATCATAGATGCTGTAACTGTAGGTCTAAGAAAATGCTGTGGAGGAAAGTCAGCTCAAGAAGGATGGAATACATTAAACAGAGAGATAAAATAAGGCTGGTATATAAACGTTTAGAATAAAGAAAAAGGTGGTCACAAATCTAGGATTGCAGATGAAGTTTTATAATTGATAAATTTGAGAAGGCATAAATGTTCAAGATCAAGGAGTATGGACATTTAAAAATCAGATAAACAGGAAATGCAGGGGAGGGGGGGATGGCTGCAAGAAAAGTTAACAATGAAATGTTTGTAGGTAAAGTAGATGCAGGAAAAGGTTGATGATACACGATATCCAGTTTTTAACACAGAATTTCACAGGTTTGAAAAATTTGAATTCCATGATAAGATTCTCACAGAATTGCTGAAATCGCTAGCAGAAGAAAGAAATTGAGAGAATTCAAAGCGACATCAGAAATATGTCTTTTCCTGCATTGAGTATTAATATCGTGCTCTCAGGTAACGAGCTGGGTGAGCACAGTGTTTCCATATGATATTTTTGGTGCCGATGCTTGAATTCACCAGTAAGTGGCACTCGAGATTGATCGCCAAACTATTGTATGGATACACTATGTTCACTCAGCTCATTACGTTAGAGCATTGGGAGGATGGTTGCTTCAAAAGGCCATTGCTAAATTCCTTTCCATTTTTTGCCCCCTGTCTTTTACCATCTCTAATGACCTCGATGAGGTTTAAAGGGAAAAAAGAGAGAGAGTATTACATTGATATCAGGAAGTTACAAAGTGGTAAAGATTCCAATGGATTTGAGTAAAAGTATGGTGCTAATTCCATTCACACACTCAAAATGCACAGGCTGACAGATAATAAAATTATTATATATGTCTATCATCATACATGCAAACATCTCATCAGTTAACAGTTTTGATGATATACAGCATAGTAGAAAGAAAAATGAAAGCTAGAGTAAATAATCATTTTGAAATTAGGAAAAACCAGAGTACAATATAAGCAGTCATGGTGTTTTAATTAGTGTTGTAAAAAACGGTTTTTTTTCTGGCTTGAAAAAAAACATGAAAAAAAACTTTGAAAAAAAACATGTTTTTTTTCTGGAACACGTTTTTTTTCACAACTACTAAATCTCAAATTTGTAAGGCAGTTATCGTTTAAAATTACTGTTTTAGAGTTTATTCTAAGTACTTATCTTAGTTTAAAATCTACTATATTTTTCTGGTTCAGTAGGAAAAAAAATTACGAAAATATTGGCAAAATTGACTGAAATTTTCTTTATGAACGGGGATTTCCCGAAGAGAGTAGGTTGCGCCAGAAGGAATCCCCATTCACCATTGTTTGGATTGATACTTGCTATTTGAAATAGTGCTGCCAGCCCTACAAAATTACCTACAGATCTTTTTAAAAAATTAGGAATTTAAAATTATCCACGGTTTTTTGCCTCTTTTATTACTTATTGAGCTTTCCTTATATTCGTATACTTGTTAACTCTCAGAGTATAGTGGTACTGACTCATTTAATTGTCAGTAAGGGAGCGTGCATAAACCACATAGCTCCATTTTGGCCTCATGTGAACCCCCTCTCCTCCCATGTAGCCCTACGTGACTTTTGCCTACCCCCTACCCCCCCCCCCCCCCCAGCACGTAGCTTTCTTCCGTTTTGATTCCAGAAGACATTTTGTACTGTATTCTCTTGTCAGACTATTGTAAATTACATACGGATATAATTAACTGAACGAAATAAATACTCACATGCTGTTGTGAGTTCAGTTCCTCATTTTTACTGTGAAAAATGTTACGAAAGGAAAGTTACGTGGCCTGGCTCGGAACCCCCCCCCCTCTCCCACACGTAGCCCAGCGTTGCCTTCTAGCTAACCCCTCCTCCCTCTGGACCGAGCCACGTAGTTTGTGCACGGTCCCTAATTATGATTCATTTCCTTGCAACCGTTGGTGTAAACAAATGTTTGAAAAGAAGTAAAGCTCCTATTTTGAATGATAACAGATTTTAATTCAAACTTAAAAGACCGTAATACAGAACTATCGGCGCAGTCTTTAAGCACAGTGTGTACTTTCCTCACAATTTAAAATTGCAATCTCATAATCTTTTGCGGACAATACAAGAACAACCAGTAAAAGAAAATTTAACTATTTCTGAAGTTATGGATCTAGAGGAGACAGAAGAAGAAACAGAAAATTCCGACTCCGACTGAACTAGTGTTGGTAGTACTGATACTAGTGAATGTGGTACTGACATAGAGAATGAATAAAATTATGTTACCTATATAGATACATTTATGAATCATTATGTAAGAAATTATATGATTCAGTAAGACTTAAAACACACTTGTAAAATGGAAGTTCCTTAAATAAAACTATAATTTATCAAATATATTGTTTTCTGAAAAAAAACAAAATTTAGAAAAAAAAAACACGGGTGCTAAGTTTTTTTTCATGTTTTTTTTCACAAAGCTGAAAAAAAAACATTTTTTTTTTTCAGTTTGCAACACTAGTTTTAATGTTCTGCAGCCAAAATGTGGAAAGTGAACTCTTATAATTTTGAGATATCTGTTCGCATGACACAGCCTTGGAATTCTGTTCCTTTTGCATTAATCGTGATGAAATTTCACAGGAATTAACTGAAAATGACTATCAGTAAGGAGAAAAATATCCCATTAGTGTTGTTTTAAAACATTTTTATTTCACATGATATGAGCACAAGTCTCCCTTCTCTAATTTTCCAACCTTTTGACTGAAAAATCTACAAAAAATCTAAATCATGGCAGCTAAGATACTTTGACAAACCTTTTAAGTTTTCAGGTACCTTTATTTTGTGGTAAATACATAAGCCTCAAGTCTAAGCAACCAGGTTTATTTTCTCAAATAATGTACATCAAGAGAACACATGTTAAACAGTTATTAAATTTTATAACTAAAGAGAATCAAAATTGATATGTATCAAAAGTTTCATGAATACAGTTTATTCTTAGATTTGTATTCACAGTCATAGAAAATGTCAACATCCGGTGACTTTCTGTTGAGGACATTCCACACAAGTTGTAGTTGATTCTAAATTTCATATGATGTGAAGACCCTGTAATCTTGGCAATCAAATTGAATTTATTTGTCAACAGATTTGCTCATCACAAATCTAATCATGCTGTACAAGTATCCAAAGTATCCATATAAGACTGTAGTGGTGTTTTTTATGTTATTATTATTAAATGTGAATAATAAGCCTATTTTCATAAAGGCGGATTTAAATAAAGACTTTCCTCATATCAACAGTAAAATTGTGTGAAATTTCATTGTGAATGCCAGTTACAGATCATTGTTCCTTCCTTGCATTACAAGTCACCGAGGAAAGCCCTTCAGTAATATTGTTAGGCATGGGTGCTGGCAGGATTACTTTAAGGGAGGTGCATCTCTATCTTTTTTTATACATTATATACAATACTTACTACTTATTAATGATACTGAATTTATTGACAAGGTGTTGAACAAATTTGGACATTATTATTGAAAAAGTGGATTTAGTAATAACTTTTTTGTTCCCTAATCTTTTTATGTGTATTTTCATTCATAGCAGGGGGGTACAAGTGCACCCCCTTGCATCCCCTCCCAGCACCCATGTTGTTAGGAATTTTAACTGTAAAGTTGGAGCATATATCTGTTGTGTGCGTGGAGACTTTCCCGCCATACTGAAGCAATGTAGTCTTCACGAGTGTGCAGCCGGATGGTGTTTTGGAAACGCAACGTTTCGACAACCAGCTCGGCTGTCTTCATCAGGTGTCCGGTGTCTACAGGCTGACGAAAGTTGGCAGTCACCACGTGGACTGGCTTAGCCTCCCAGACTGACATCCTTATATACCTGTCGGCAAGGTAGAGGATCCGCTCTGATTGGTCGGAACGGTGGTCCGTCTGGGAGGCTAAGCCAGTCCACGCGGTGACTGCCAGCTTTCGTCAGCCTGTAGACACTGGACACCTGATGAAGACAGCCGAGCTGGTTGTTGAAACGTTGTGTTTCCAAAACACCATCTGGCTGCACACTTGTGAAGACTACATTGCATATATCTGTTTGCAGTTATCACTTTCCAGTACGAAAACATGAAACTGTAATAAAAGCACCCAAACCGAGCGTGGTGGGTGAACGGTTAACGTTCTGGCCTCGCATTCGGGAGGACGCGGATTCAAATCCCTGTCCGGGCATCCAAATTTGGGTTTTCCATGGTTTCCCCAAATCACTCTAGGCAAATGCCGGGGTGCATCCTTCAAAAATGCCATGGCCAAATTCCTTCCCGTTCCTTGTCCCCAGTCCCATCCCGCATCTAATGACCTTAGCCTTCGAAGAGGCATAAAGCAATAAGGAAAAAAAAGCAACCAAGGTAAAGAAAATTCTTGAAGTGGGTAGTGGACTTATTATTACAAAAAACATTTGTTATAAAACATTTAGCCTTCTGTTTAAATTGACTTCTGATCTCGTTTGAAATAATTATGAGGTCCTTCCTCAGCATGGATCTATAGCACAAGAGTAATAAATGAATGAGACCTTATTAAGATAGAGTTTTTTGTATGAATCATTTACATGCTTGTTAATAAATATTGTTTACTATCATTCAGGTATTATCACCAATTAATTCAAATGGAGTGCTCTGTGTTCATTTGAAAGCCCGAGCAAAATTGCAACATAATCTTTACGTAAAAGCTACAGAACCATATGATATACGTTCCTAGCAAGTGTTTGACCAATGGTTTTTATTTTTTTTAAATTCATGTTGCTAGAATGGAGGAAGAAAAAAGTGTAACATAACCCATGTGTTACCCAATTTAATTTCTTAGAAGCTATTTCAAGCAATATTTTCTTGTGTTAACATATTTTTTCTTGTGTGTTGGGGTTTCATTACTGATGCTGAGACAAATTGCAAGTATATTGTTGCAATATGACCTACTATGGAATATGAAAAGTTAGTTTGCACCTACGGTATTTCTGTATGTTATTCCATTGGCTAATCATTCAGCAGTAAATTCAAATCTGGTCACCCGTAAAAGCACTCTCCCCCATCCAGCTTTTCATTTGTGTTATCTTTGACATTAGTAATAATTTCTGTATATAATCACCATTTAATTAGCTAGTGTGATCATGTGTGTTAAAGTACCATCACACTGAATCAAGGAAGTACAACAGGCCTGCTTTCAAATTCTGGGCCTTTCATATTGGCTGTCCTAATTGCATTTTTTGGCCATTTTCCACTATCATCTAGATGAATGCTTGGACAGTCCTTACCAAGCGTGGTGCGTGAGCGCTTAATGTTCTGGCCTCTCATTCGGGAGTACGGCGGTTCGAATCCCCATCTGGGGATCCAGATTTGGGTTTTCAATGGTTCCCCCAAATCACACTAGGAGAATACCAGGATGCTTCCTTCAAAAGGGCCATGTCTGAATTCCTTTCCATTCCTTGCACCTAGGCCCATCCTGCCTCTAATGACCTTGACGTCGACGATGCGTAAAGCCATAAGTAAAAAAACGTGTCCTCAATCTCCAACTCATTTCACAAACAATAATACACTTATTACAGAGAACACAAGTTACTCACTTCACAGATAGGTGGCATCACTTCCGCTGCCCTAACAAAACAACATGATGTCTGGCAAGCTTGTAGTCAGTGGAACCTTGCTTTGAAAATATGCAAAACCTTTGGAAGAGGATGTGCCAGACAAACCCATGAAAGTGGAAATGTTCAAATGATAATGATGAAAAATCACCATATAGTAATATTACCTTAATCCCAGTTTATGAATTTTACTTGTTTTCAGAATCTCGTCACCGATTCTGTATAACCATAACGTCATCATCATCATCTTTTTACAGACTTTTTTCCACTTTCGCAGGTCAGAGGCTTGTGCTCGTTTTGAAAGCACATTTACCAGTCAGACTACTGGCTTACTCGGCCTGTCATAGTCTTTTGGGGAAACAGATGTGTTGCCATCTTTCTGTGAAACGTGTAACTATGTTCTGTGTGTAGTAAGTATATTTTTTGTTTGTGTAATGTGTAATTTGTGAGGTGCAGATTGGGGACCATCCCAGCATTAGCCTTGATGAATGGGGAAAACCACCGAAAATATCGCACCGCTAAGTCACATTGGTGGTTAACCACAAAAGTTATATTTTCAGTTGCTTTCTGTGTATGTTGACATAAAATTTTCACAGTGAGAGTGCTTTATTATGCACTCATGCTGTCTGCAGTGGTGTGTTCGGCCTATTGTTAGCCAGATAATTTTTAGTAATTAACATCTTGTGCAACTGGCCTGCATTATTATAGCTAATCAAATTATGATTAAACTCATTTCTATATATAAAAAAAAAAAAAATCAGGAGTGAGGAGGCATGTTAAATAAAGGGGGTGGGAGTGGCAATATTGATATACTATAAGAGTTAATGAAGTCTTGTTTAATTGTATTTTAAGGTTGTCAGTACTTGACCACATCACCTCCTTCTATCCTGGCCTTAATTTGGTGCCCATGCTATATCAGCATATTAACTGGGTGAACCTGCTTGGTAAATACATAAATCTAATTCCGATTTTTATTGCAACATCAATGCATGACATTTGTGATGTATGGCTCCTTGCAGTAGATCTTAATGAGCCAGGTAACAAATAAAATAATGCAAGAATACATTTGACATTTGTGGACTTAATAAAAGGTTTTGATGATGTTAAACAGGACAAGATGTCAAAATTTTAAGGAAGGAATTTTTGGGAAGGAAGAATAATTTATTGTCAATTCAATAAAATTAAAGATTCACAAGAACAAACATCAATTTCAGAAGGGGTGAGGAAGGTTGTAATCTGTCCCCAGTAATAAGCTAACAAAGAAATGAGTAGGTTATAAAAGTGAACAAGGATCAACATGTAGGGTACACATATTTAGAGCTTCTCAAGTAGAGGACTAAGTTATCTTTTTCATTTTTTTTTTATTGCAAAATAAAGGAGTAGCCATCGAAGTTATCAGTTTTAGATAATTTTTATTACCATATAAAAAGTGCAGCTGCCCAGTAACTTGAAGTTTGTCCCCAATATCAACCACATCCTATGTTTAAATGACAAATACTCCAAACACTTACATCTAATATGTTTTAAAGTTGTGAGCAAAACAGTTGATAATTTTAACTTTGAAGTCATTTTGCCATATATTAATGTTATTTTATTGAAAGTGTCTTTATTCAGTGTGTGTGTCATCCTAATGTACATGCAATAAATTAAAACATGTCATTGGAGAGTGAGGAGCAGAGTCTGCTACTTAACCTGGAAGTTGTTAATGATTGATTTTTGCGTAGGACCTACAGCTTGTGAGACATGTTGTTAGTATGTTATTAGCATATGGAGCACTATTTTTGTGAAGTTTGACTTGCATTTTCTCATTTTTTTAATGATTATCTGTATACTTCTGTAACTTACCTGAGGTTCTGCACTAATTTCTTGAATAGTTATTCTCATGTCTCTTTGAATTTGCAACTTTACTTTCTTTCTGGCACGATGTGCCTAAGTTAGTAACTACTTTCTCGGCTTCACATGTGAACTTATGCTGTTTGTACACTTCAAGCTTCAAATGATTACCATTGCCAGTATGTGTACTACCTGCATAAAATTTCTACTGAGGAAGTTAACTGGATCAAATTGGACAGTGTAAATCAAGTATACTGTGATACAAAGGTTAAGATGGTGGAACTTGGAGTACCTGTATCCTAATCTGGCTATCTAAATCTTAATTTTACATAGTATCTCAGAATCACTTCATGTGATTGCTAGTTTAGGGCAAAGCAACATACTTTCCATTCTTTTGTAAGAATCCTCTATAAATTGAAGCTTAATGACCCCATCACCCAATAGGTAGAAAATCATAGTTTTCAAAATGTTAAATTACAGCAATTAATATTAGATAAGTTAACAAATAAATGATAATATGACAACATTAAAAATTTTGTATTTTTAGCACAAATACCATATTTTGTGCAAATTATTAATATTCATCTTTTAACAACAACAAGAATTTTTTTATTTCCAGTATTGTTCATCAATAAAGATGGAAATCCACTGGGCTATTCTTGCTGTAATTATTGCAATGATGTCAATAAAAGGAGTAAGCAATATAGACCACCAAAGGAGCATAACAGGTATTATTGATAATTTTTTATTCTAATAGCTTTTAAACACTTTAAATATTTACAACTTACTATAAAACTGGAATTTATCCAATATGGATATTATTACTAATAACTGAACACAAGTAAGACTGAGTAACTTTGCTTGTGTTTGCATTTTCTATATATATAAAATATAAGTTGGTTATAACTGGAAAGATGTAAGTGTGGAGTAATATTATTATTTGTTACTGAAGAATTAAGTAGTAAATGATCTTCAGTGTATTTATTAGAACAGTTTAGTTGATGTTGCTTGTCTCATGAGTCCTAGAGATCGAGCGTGGAGGTGTAACGGTTAGCATTCTGGCCTCGCATTCGGGAGGACAGCGGTTCGAATCCTCGTCCAGGCATCCAGATTTGGGTTTTCCATCGTTTCCCAAATCACTCCAGGCAAATGCCAGGATGCTTCCTTCAAAATGCCATGGCCGAATTCCTTCCCATTCCTTGCCCCCCATCCTTTCCCGTCTCTAAAGACCTCGCTGTTAAGAGACGTTAAGCAGTTAAACGAGTCCTAGAGACTGAGCCTCATATTCAGGATGCAGATTTGAATCGCCTATTGGCAAATTAGATTTTGGTTTTCTGTGGTTTCCCAGAATCACACCTGGCAATTATGGTGATGGTTCCTTCCAAAATCCATGGCTAAATTCCTTCCCATCCTTACCCCTGTCTTTTTCCGCATGTAATGACTTCAACATTGATCATTGGATAATGTGGGAAACGGACAAAAATGTTGTCTAACTCCATATTTAACTGCTGCCTGTAGGGGACGAGTAGTAGTATGCCTTCATCACCTTAACTTGCTTCCATCTCAGATAAAGTTCTTCCAAAATTCAAACTGATCAAAATTACTAAACCATGAAAAGTACCTTGGATAATCAACTGTAATTTAAAGGCGGTCGCCACTTTCCAAAATAAACCTCAGGAAAGGAAAGGTTAGGTTGTAACTACGAAAATTATAAACACTGTTCAGTATTTAAGCTTCACCATATTCTTGAATAGACAGTTGAAAGGCAATCAGACATTCATCTCCAAAGATTGCTGGCTATGGAGAAAGACAGACTGACTGAATACCCCTAATTAATTTCCAAAAGTTACATGTTTAAAAGTTTGGACCAGGTTGCCCCACTTCAAATTTCCATGATGGCCGACTAAACATGCTTCCAGAACTACTTTCACTGTCAGCTCTGCCCGGTTAGAGCGAAACCGAACGACACTTCTGTATGCTGTGCCTATTTCCCCGAGACTGAGGTGTCCCACGGCTCTGGCTTCCTATATAGTCTGGGTGAAACGACCACTGTAGCTTACCGCTTCAAGACATAATCCTTCAAAAAGGTGAAACGTAGAGCTCTGAGAATTTTATATTATTTAGAGAAACAAATAATAAACAACTTACTCCCTTATAAATTTGATTGGAACCTCAACTGTTTGTTCGTAATAAATTGAAATTTGTTTGCCACACAACAGCTACCATCTTTGAGTTTGATAGTATGTGCTTATATATGCAATAGTGTCCTTACACGTCACAACCTAGTGCAGTAATATTAAGTTTTGGGTTTCAAAACTATTACCATTTTATTCTCCAGCTCTCCAGCTTTCCAAAAAGTGCCCGATCTTGTCTCTGGCTGCTGTACAAGTGCTGTAATCGAATTTCTAAAAATCTTGTTTCTGTGACAGTGGCATCCATTTGTAATTTGAATATTTCAAGTAATTATGCTGAAAGTGTGACCTCTCCTGAAAAATGGCTTTCGGCATAATTTTCTGTGATCCTTATTACGTATCTCAAAAGAATTTTTATCTTCTGACTTGGATTGATTTGTCTGTGATAATTAATGTAAGTAGACAGCATGTCAATTTAGTCGCATTTAATTTAGAAAGTCATTTTCGTCTCGATTGACAGTACAGAACGGTTTGAAACTTCAGCACGATGTACAGGAGGAAACTTGTTTACATTACATTATCAGCTGATTTCAAAACTGCTTTAAATGTGTTGTTATCTGTGTTTGAAAATGCCGGTTTGTGTGACTGGGTATAGAACATGCGTTTTCTTACTTTAAATTGCTTTAAACTGTTGATTTATGACAAGATTTCATTTCTCATGGTTGATTATTATTATAAATAATTTTTACCATCTTGAAAAGTGTTGTATTATGGTGATATTGTGTCGTAACAATGTTTCGTGTCTAACAAGATGGATTATTCCTGATTTCGTTTATTTCGGTAAGTTTGAAGACTTCCTTTTTATTATTTACAACTTGTTTATGATCTGAATTATCTGTTTAGTTGTTTTCCTGGTTTCAAATCGTCGCCTATATGGCTATAGGCTATGATATCAGTTTCTGCATCACATCTGTTCCCCATGTCCCAAAATGAAAGATTAGAATTTAAATGAATTCTAAGGTAGTTTACATGCCTCCATACCCCCTCTACCACCCTCCCTCTCACCTTCAGTTCTCATCACTGTATAGTGATTTTTAGTCTAACTACGTTATTGCAAACATCTGCACAGTCTTAAAATTTATTCCTGTTGAATTTATTTTTTTTCCCCAAGATCCATTAAATTACTGTAGAACTACATAATTATTTAATCTTTCTTACAATCAAGAAGCATGAAATTACCAAAGATGAAGGTATGACGGGTGCATCAATGAGAAAACATGAAAAAAACAAAATAAAGAAATAATTAAAAAATATATTAGTGTAAGTTTTGATAATAATAAAAATATTAAATAAATAAAAATAAACTTCATACACAAGGTGTAGGTTTGCCATGGTGGGATGGATTGGGGAAGGTACTTTTTGGATTATGGGGGTGGGGGAGTGGTCCAGAATGTCTTGAAGGGTTGATTACCGCCTATGTGGTTCAAACAGATTGTGTCCATTCAACTTGATTGCTAACTGGTTTGTGGTGAGGCTGATGTAAGAAGGAGGGCAGTGGTGGCAACTGAAGTAGTGTATGATTTTTTATAAATAAAATGCCATCTACGAACAACTGATGTTTTTAATGTTATTTGATTCCCCAGACATGTTTCATCCTAGTGATGTGGAGAATCATCACTGGCTGAATATGTATGGTTTTACATTTCTGTCATTACAATTATTGACCCAACCCTTCAAAAACTGAAGTGTGTGGCTTTCACCTAAAAGTAGGAAAGCTCAACGTCAATTGAAAGTAATGTGGTCACGTACCAAACTGCAGACATCTAACTCCCCAAAATATCTGGGAGTGACACGCGACAGAACCCTCACATATAAGAAGGACAGCATGAATTACAAAATGAAGATATCTACATGAAACAACTTAGTGCGCAAACTAGTTGGATCACAGTGGGGCAGTCAACCACAAACTATATGTACATCAGCAAGGGCCCTTTGTTACTCTGTTGCAGAATATGCATGCCCAGTTTGGTACTTATCATCTCAAACCAAATCTGAGAATGTAGCCCTCAATAACACCTATAGATCAGTGACAGGCTACCTAAAGCCTACCCCAGTTGACAGACTTTACCAGCTTTCAGGGATTGCACCACCCAGTATCCGGAGAGAAGTGGCTGCGAACAAGGAGAGGACAAAAGTTGAATGGGTAAGCGCTCATCCACTCCACGACCATATACCACCAGCCCAGAGACTCCAGGAAAAGCTTCCTGAGAACATCACGGGAACTAATTGGGTAACCTGAAAAGGCAAAAGTATAGTTGTGGAAAATGAAGGTCCCTAACATCTCGGGGCCACTGACAGTTGCAGAGCACTTTCCACCTGGCCACACGGAGGACTGGAATGTCTGGCGGTCCTTAAATTGACTGCGAACAGGAGTGGGCAGGTCCAGGGAAAACCTAGTGAAATGGGGTTATATTGATGCTACCAGTATTAAGTGTGAATGTGGTGAAGACCAAACTATGAATATGCTCGAGTGCCCTATGTGTTCATCATCCTACAACGAAGATGATCGGTTTTGAGTAACAGAGAATGCACTTGAGATTGCAAAGTACTGGATTAAATGTGTTTAAAGTTGTTAATTTGCACAATGTTTTAACTGTGTATTTGATTTTTATGATTTGAGAGTAATAATTACAATTATTAAATAGAACAAATCATTATCCTCATATACATACACACTGTACTTACAGGTATGGTGATAATCTTTACATGGTTGTCTGGAACAGCATTTTATGCAACTTTTACAGAATTATTTATACATATGGCACTATTTAGCACTTTTACTGACTTTTAAATAAACACTTGGCAGTATATTCATTTACAATATCGAAAATACAAGTCTTTACTTTATTGCTGCACATGTATGCTATACACAGCATGTTTACCTGTGATGATTTTAAATGCAATGGTGCCAACCTAGCTTCATTTTTGTTTGTCTTATTGCATTGTGTTCATCTGTTAAACTGTCTCTCTATTTTTATCATCCATTGTAATTGACTGAGAATTTGTTATTATTATGAGATTGTATTAGTTTTCCTGTATAGTGGTTGTTTTTAGTGTGTTAAATTTGTGAATTTATTTAATACCAATTTTCCCATTCCTATGGCCTTGGGTACATGGTATCTTTCTTGAGCTGTTAGTAGATGTTGTCATGTCTGTCTGTATTGTGGCAGGGGGTTGATTATGGTATGATAAATGCTCAGCAAATGTTGAATGGTTTGTGCACATTATTGCTCTGAAATGCTGTTTATATCTTATGTTGAAGTTCCTGGATGTCAGAGTATGTATATTTGCACTGTGTACATGTTTGTTAATTTGTGGCTGATTGATGATACAGGTCACTTTCAGTATTGGTGTCCAAATGCTTGTATACTGTGTTATTTGTTCTGAATGCAATTTGTATTACTTGTTTCCTAACTATATCCCTTATTGTGTGTGTGTGTGTGTGTTTATTACTGTAATTCATGGCAGACCATTGTTTTTTTTAGGGTGGTTCATGGTGCTGGTATATTGTATGCCCAGTGGTATCCTTGTTATGTTTTTAATTTTATTTTTTTGTTGAGTTGTTTAGTCAGTTTTTCTGTGTACCCATTATTGTTTGCTATTTGTGTGATTGTGTTGTATTCTATGCTGTAGTTTTTCTTAGCTAGAGGTATGTTATTTAGTCCATCATGTGTCTTAAGTGCTGCCTGTATGTAATTGTTAGTATGGTTATGTGTGTTATGTATTATGGTATCAGTATATGTGGGTTTTCTATACATGATGAAGGAATGTAATAGACATTTTTTGATTATTGTTATGTCAAGGGAGTTATTTGTTTCCTGCTTTATGGTAAATTTTATGTTACTGTATATATTATTAATTTCTTTGTGGAATATGGAGATATTGTGTTATGACTCATCCATCAGGCATATGTCATCTACGTGTCTATACTAGTAGATTATGTTATATTTTTATTTGTGAATATGTGTTGTTCTATGTGGTCCTTGAAAATATTTTCTATGATACACAAAACCCCAAATATTGTCAGTTTAGTTAATGTGCTTTATAACACATTTTAGGCAATCTTTATGAGATATGATAACTTTTTAATTATTTCTTTTAGAATTTATATCCACCTTAAGACATTAATTCAGAAATAACATCAGTTTCAATAAATTTATTCTAACTCATCTCTCTTCTACTCTAAGCAGTAGAGCTTTCTGGCCTTGCATTCGGGAGGACGGCGGTTCGAATCCCCGTCCAGGCATCCAGATTTGGGTTTTCCATGGTTTCCCAAATCACTCCAGGCAAATGCCGGGATGATTCCTTCAAAAGGCCATGGCTGAAATCCTTCCCCTTCCATGCCCCCCATCCTTTCCCTTCTCTAAAGACCTCACTGTTATGAGACGTTAAGCAGTTAAAAAAAAAAAGGAGCTGTATCGTGACCTGAAATATATTCTGATAAAAATAATAAAAAAATCATCCCCCTAAAATATCCTGATATGGAACCTAAAAATGAAGAAAATTGATTATGATATATCAGTTAAAGGACAAGTGTATGGCGGAAAACTGGGATGGTTGAGTCCAGTTTATGCCCACTACGCTGGATGTAATTGTAAGTATGGAATTCCTGTTATAGATACGTGGAAATATTCTAAATACAGATCTTACACCAAATAATACAAGTTCTTGCTGACTACACTCACCATATTTGCTTGAAGGAAATAATATACAGATGAATAACTAAACTATGAAATGAGAAAATTATAGTTTTCAGATCATTTTTAATTTAATAAGTTCAACACACATTTTCTCCAGCCATCACCATTTATTGAAAGTCATCAGGTCTGACCATAAATTCAAATCATATCAAGAATTCTCCTCCAAATAATTAAAAATTCTTAGAAAACACTTGGATTCACTCCAGCCTAATCACTAATGTGGCACCCATTCAATCTGTTCATACAACTCAGTATAATTTGTAAATTCAGCTATTATTCCAAAAGGCTGTCAGAAACATTGCTATTACCACTTCAAATCTATAAAAAGTCTTTCTTTACACTTTTAAAATACTTTCAACAACTTTCAATAAATTTTTAGCAAATTTGGCCCTACTGTGCTGATCAAATGAGCGTGGAGTTTGTGGCGAGACAGTATTAAGCCAGGTGTAGAAAGAGTGATAACAGTAATTAGGAGAAATAAATGGAAATTATTTGTAAAGCTTAAGTCGCCACAAAACATTGTTGTGCGCGGAGGCGCACGGGGTAGTAAAGTAATTGTTGAGTCAGTCTGAAGCTGGCCACCACAGGTGTTTGGAGCAAGTTACAGAGTGGCATGTATTATTGTATAGTGGGCCAGTCTTCGCTTGTAAAAGTAACAAAATGTTGTCCGCTGATCACGTTAGGGAAGTGCTTAGTGCCGAACAACGAGCTAGTAGTAGTGAGAAGTGGCAACACAGTGTGTAGACTCGATTGACAAAAGCGTGGTCAGAACTTGCAGTCAGAGGAAATGAAATACTGTTTAGCCTTATCCACGGTCAAGATGAAAAAATATAAATAGTGGTGGTGGTTGGGATAGATGTATGTGCTTGGTAAATAAATCAGATGTGAACTTAAAAGCGACCTGTGAATTGACTTAGTAGAAAAATCGAACCATCAAACCTAAACAATCAAGCATATTACCAACTCCTGATGCATTTTTTGCTTGCCACCGAGTGTGGGTGAAGCACCATTAAATCGCTACAAGTTGTTCCTGTAATTACTAGAAATGGGCTGCATTATGTGCAAAGATCATTTAGACGCTTCGTTGGCCTTGTGGTGTGATACGAGGTATGTTTTTTAAGTAAGTACCGTTTTGAAATTAAAAAAAGACTTGCAAATATATCTCAATAATTTTATTTTTACATGATAAGCCTGTACCTTACTCTACTTTTCTACATAATTCCCTTCAATATTAAGGCACTTGTCATAATGTAGTACCAGTTTTTGAAAACCCTCCTCATAGAAGTCTGCCGCCTGACTTGTTAACCACTGCATCACAACTTTTTTGACTTCGTTAACAGTCTTCAAGACGCTGACCGCCCAGGTGTTTCTTCAAGTTCAGGAACAGATGGTAGTCACTGGGCGCCAGATCAGGGCTGTACGGAGGATGATTGAGAGTTTCCCATCGAAAAGATGTGATAAGATCTTTGGTCTAATTAGCCACATGTGGACAGGCATTGTCATGCAGCAAAACGATGCCCTTGCTCAACTTGCCACGTCTTTTGTTCTGGATTGAATGGTGCAGATTGTTCAATGTCTCACAATAAGCTGCTGCATTGATTGTCTCATTTCGAGGCAGAAATTCCACAAGCAATACTCCTTTTCTGTCCCAAATAACTAGTGCACATGATTTTCCGGGCAGAAATCGTTTGCTTGAACTTCACTTTTTTGGGTGAATCTGAATGCCGCCATTCCATGGACTATTGCTTTGATTCAGGTGTGACGTAGGCCACCCATGTCTCATCGCCCATAACAATTTGGCTTAAGAAATCATGACCATCATTGTGGTACCGCTCAAGGAAAGTCAATGCACTGCCTAAACGTTTGGTTTTGTGCACATCCGTTAACATTTTCGGTACCCAACGTGAGCACAATCTTCGGTAATTCAAGTGCTCGGTCACAGTGCCATACAAAAAACTACGAGAAACATTAGGAAAGTCATTACACAAGCAGGAAATCGTAAAGCGTCTGTTTTCTCTCATCTTATTGTCCACTTTCTGCACCAAACTTTCATTAACGACCGAAGGACGCCCACTCCGTTGTTCATCATGCACATTTGTGCGGCCATCTTTAAATGCTCTCACCCACTTTCTCACCATTCCATCACTCGTAATGTTTTGTCCGTAAACTGCACAGATCTCACGATGAATATCGATGAGTTTTAGGCCCTTAGCACAAAGAAATCTTATAACAGCCAGTACTTCACAGTCGGTGGGACTCACAATTATCGGAGGCATCTTAAACACTTCAGTGAACAATGTAAACAAGGAAGAATTAGACTGTAATGGTGTCAGTGCGTAGGCAAGAGATGCAGGTAACCAATGCACATGTGCGGAACAACGACCGTAGCGCTGCAGCCACGGTGTGACAAAACGGTACTTACTTAAAAAATACGCCTCGTACATCTCAGTCTACCACCATCAAAGAACTGGTCCAAAATAATGAAATGTGCCCAAATCTTCTGAAACTTTCCAAACAATGCAGAATAAATCATTTTAATTTTCCAAGCTTACTATTCTCTTAATTAATGTTTATTTACTTAATATTTCCATATTTTATTCTATTGTACCTAACTATACTGTTGAAACAGGCCAATCAGCATCTTTCTCCTTTGTTTTGCAGTTCATGCCTATTTTTAATCTTCTTACTACTTTCCTCTTAAAACAAAACCAATGCCAACAAGCCACCATTTAAATAACTATGCAACATTTCTCAGTTCTTATGAAATTACTCAAATTCCCCAAAAACTATCAAAAATTCTTGTAAATATGCTGAATTCAAAGATTTTATCTAAACTAACTCTGTAATATTTCATTTTATAAGAAAAGAGGCATGTATTCTTTAATAACTGCCTTGTCACAATCCCCTTAAATTAACCTTTCTATTTAATTGAAATAAATACAAAATAGCAGGTGTGAATTATGAAAACTGAACTTGTAACGTTTGGTTACAATTTTCAGTTTATAATTATTCACATCACATCCAAAACACAAAATCAGAATACAAATAAAAAATCATCAATAATACCTTACTGATTGCTTAGTTGGTGCTAAAGATACAATTTGTTGTCATAGAAATCAATATTACAAAAAGTGTACATTGTGTAATAATCCTACTTGAAACACTACTAACGCAAGAAATAATCAGTCCAAAGCAACAAAATAATTTTTAAAAATTAAGTTTCAGAATGTTTGAAATATTCAAAATAATGAGGTGAGATTGGAAAATCTAATTCTCAACAATTTTACAAAATCTTTCTTCAAATACAAAAATATCTCAAAATCATCAAAAGTATCTGTATTTGTCATAAAATGTTAATTGTTCATTTATGTTTATCAATACAAAGTCAAAAACTGACTCAATTTAAAGTATTACCTCCAATTTTTACCTAAGTGAAATGACACATCTGAAAAATCTCAAAAAGAAAATCAGAACTCTTGTAGTACTTAGTGCACAATATATTTTCAATTCATTATAGAGAAATTACCTGGTATAGGCTGTGTCAGAACCTCCTTATAACTTAACAGTTAAATCAATATCATTGGAAGCTCCGACATCTGGAGAAACCCCTACGAGACCTAGCTGAGAAGAATGGTGCAGACCCTAATACTAACGTTCATTCTGTTTGTCTTCCAGGAGCAATGGTGCCACGTGTCATGGAGGCCATTCCAAAAGCGATTAGAGAATCGAACTGCCGTCAGTTAAGGGTAGCTGCGCACGTCAGTACTAATGACTCGTGTCATGTTTCTGTTTCAGACATAGTGAAATCTATGGACAAGTAGGGCCACAAGGCGTATGAATCAGCACGTGAGAATTCAGGTAATGTTGCAGTTTTCCATTTGTAGTGTCGTGCCGCGCACCGATTGTGAGAAAGCCGTATGGTGGAAGATTTATAATTTGAATTATAGTTTACAGGAGTTGTGTCGCAAAAAACAACTGGGGCTTCGTCGCCCTTCGACCGATCATAGCTACCAGCTAGGACACATTTGACAGGTCGGGCGTCCACTACACACCGAGAATGGCGATGAAGGTGGCTGCTAAAATATGGAACCGTCTTGATGTGAATTATTTTTAGGAACACCGTGAGGCCCGAGGATATATAAACTAAAACAAAAGTCGGTCTATTATATTTTTATAGCCTATTCTAAAAAAAAAAAAAAAAAAAATACTGTAATCAACTGAAAAAAATGTTGGTGACCCTAGCGGCGAATGGTGATGAACTAAGTAGTAGACTTGCACATAACAGTTCGCGACCTGGGAGCACTCTGTTCAGTTCGCATCTTCTTAGTGAACTAGATCGCTCCCCTCTCGAATTCCAGAAAGACAGATTGTTCGCTCACTATGCTACCGCTACCGCATGCGCTCTTTTGTTTGGTATGGTAGTTGTGGTTATTCGATGGCTGTCTTTAAATTGTTAATGGGATCAAAGCGTGTTTTGCTTTCAAATTCCTTGTTAAATTTCCATTTGTGACTTCTGCAATAATCATTAATGTTGAACAGTTTTATTTTATTTTATTTTTTATATCTGTGTCGTCAGTGAAATTTGTCTGCAGTGAACTGTGTTTCCTATTAGATGACATAGTTATAAATACTAGAACAAAAGTCGGTCTTTGGAAAAGAATCGAACAAACTCATGAACTAAGGAGAGAGAGATCTGGGAACTAGTTCGTGTAGTTTGCCTGTAGGAGTGCTCTTCCAAACTAGTTCAGTTCGAAAACTATGCAAGAATAGTTTTGACCAATGAGTTGGGTTTATACCAGCGAATTGGGGATGAGAATAATCTGCTTGAAAATTGTTCCTTAAAAACCTTTCACAAGAACAAAAAGTCATCAGGAGGTAAAGTTGGATTAACTCTTTCAAATCAATTGAAAGTGGAAAAAAAAAAATGGATAGTATCATTACTGGTGACAAGACTTGGGTATTTGAGTATGACCAGAAATATGGAATGCCACACTTCAACGTCTCAAAAGCCCAAAACAGGAAGAATGAGCAAGTCAAATATAAAAATTATGCTGATTTGCTTCTTTGATAGCCAGGAATTGTTCACAAAGCATTTGTGTCTCAGGTCCAGACAGTTAATCAATCACTTTTTTCTAGTGTTTCATGAAGGGTCATGTGTGTGAGACTAAACATCAAAAACAATTGGATCCTGCATCATGACAATGCTGCCATGTTACTCAGAATTTTAAATAAATGGGTTATTTGCTGATAAAAACATTCCTGTGGCTTCTCAGCCTCCTTACTCACCTGACTTGAGCACTTGTGACTTTTTTCTCTTCGAGAGACTGAAAATTTATTTCAAGCGACGTCGTTTTGGTAAACTCAAAAATATTCAAACAGCTGCAACAGAACAGCTGAAGGACCAAGTGTGGTGGGTGAACTGTTAGCGTTTGAATCACTATCCAGCCAACCAAATTTGGATTTTCCACTGTTTCCCCAAATCACTCCAGGCAAATGCTGAGACAGCTCCCTCAAAAGGCCACAGCAAAATTCCTTCCCATTCATTGTCCCGAGTCCCTTCCCGCCTTTAAAGACGTCAACGAGGTGTAAAGCCATTGTCATAAGTACTAGCTGAAAGCTATTACAGTATCCGTGTTCCGGAGCTGCTCTGAGGAGCGGAAGAAACATTTCCCAAGTAAATTATTTTGAAGGAGACAATATTCAATTGTAATTTATTGTAATATAAATATTACTTAATTTACACACCTTGTAGTTAGTCGAATATAGGTCACACAAAACATATGTCCAAAGTGCCAGCTAATAAAACACAAAATGTGCAAAATATCATTACTTAAGATAATTAATATATAAAATATTGTTGGAAGATAAGCACTCATTGTCTTTCTACATAAAGGTTTATTGCAATTGGAAAGACATGTTGAGTGTAAAAATGTTTAAAAGTTATTAGCTTATAACATTCATGTAAAAATTCATAGAAAACCTTTAAAACAATGCAATGCATGTAAAGCTGTAAAATAGGTTCGAAACAATGTGTAGTTAATAGAAAAGAACTCTACTTGAGCTTTTGTTCTTGAATTATTCAAGTAATATCAATGTTTAGCTAGGTTTTTTTTCTTTATCTTTATTTTTTTTTACCTGCATGAAACGATGCATGTTTCGTAGAATTCATGTCAAGTAATTTATTCACATTCAATTTTGTTTTTGGTTACTTTGTTTCTGTTTGGTAAGCTGTATGTATTATTATTGTTTGAGGTTAATTACGGTTTATTGGATATGGCAGGCATACCAAACATTTAAATTTGAGTTTTCTTTTTGCTGCTTTAAGAGAACTGTCTGAGCAGTGGAAAGTCAAATCAGAAACTTTCAAGGACTGCAACAAAAAGAAGAATGCATGACTGTAACGTTTAGTTTTTTACCAATAAATTGAGCTTAATGTGAAAATTGGTAGTCTTAATTAAAGACATGCAAGTATTAGAGCTTGTTATTGGAGGGAACTGAAAAATGTAGAACTGAAACATGGGTTTGGAGCTGGAATCGAAGAGAAGTATATTACTTTGAATCACTGGATTTTGTGCTTGACTAGGAGTTTCAAATTGGTTCAAAACTATGTTTATAACACTGCAGGTATCAATGGTAAATTTTTGTTCCAAGCCTTTGAGGCAGTATAGTGGAGTGAAATTTTAAATCCTTGTAGCTCTGCCCATTAGCTGTAAACTGCAAGGTTTTGGTCAGCCATTCATCCACAGTAATGCCTATTCCCATGGTTGTGACCTTTTCAATAAATGATCACACTTTACCTAACAATTCGTCATAGGTTTCTTTGTCCATCATTAAAAAAAATTTAAAGGTGCAGTGATGTTGTTCATTAAATTGAAATGAAAAAACTAGGCATGGTTTTAATATTATTCTTTTGACAAAATTTTTCTTTTTTTAGTGGGTTGCCCTTTATCTTTATACAACTCACTTACAACTAAAACTTACAAATCTTCCTCACTCATTTTTCACTAACCAAGAAACTTAAGACCAACCATATAAAATAATACAAAGCAGTAACGGAAGACACCTAGCAAATAAACCTGATGATACATCCTCAGACTTGATATTATGTGAACAATTTGTTTGTCAACATTTCGTTACTTCTATGGCAGATGCTGACAACAATGTTAACACCAAGGTTGGCAACCATTTTGGTCCTCTATGGGCACCTTAATGCTGATGACTCATGTGCATGAATTGGTGTTGCCAACTTGCTTCCTGTTAGCATGCCATGGAGCCATTTTGGCTTCATCAGAATATTTTCTTCACACAGTTTGCCCGAATATGGAAAAACTCCCTCATTCTCATATGGCAGAACAGTTTCATGATACCTAGGTGTACTACTTACATTAACAAGTTAGTTCAGTGATCCAGGCATTTGCTTTCCAAGTTTGCAGTCTCAGGTTCAAATTGGTGCAGCCAGAAGATTTCTGTTTGATCATATTAGCTACACTACTAGTATGATCTGTGGCTCAGATTCCATGTTAACTATAGATCTGGCCATTACAGAGGTGGAGTGCACAGCATATCGAAACTCTGTCACCAGGTCGCAAGACCATACATATTTCTTTTGCTTTACGTAGGTGTATGAAGCACAAAATGTAAGACCCAAGGCTGATACCAGGGCTATAGTATCGCCTTAGTGCCTCAACTAACAGTTCAAGTGGATTCAAAGTTCTGCGGAAAGTTCATAAAATAATTTGAATTTGACCATGTAGCCTGACAGAAACTCAACTTAAATGCTTGAAGGTCACCACTAGATCTGTTACTAAACCACAATCTAGAAAAGGTTTCAAGATAACTACGAAATGACAAAAGTTCGCGCTAATGACCTCGTCGTCGACGCGCCCTAAAACCCCCCCCCCCCCCCCCCCCCCCCGACAAAAGTTCACTTCCAGAAAATTCAAAGTTTTATTTCCAAAGTCACATTTACCAAAATTTGCATTTAATAGTTGAGTAGGTAAATCGAACACACTTTTCCAAAATGTTGCAGGTTGTGGAGAGAAATTTTACCGACTGCACCCCTTTTGAATTTCTAAGTTCTACCTCGTCATTACACTCGCAGAAAATCACCGGAGTCCTAACATGGCTGACTCAATGGCGCCAACATTAAACAGATTTCCTCCCCCCCCACACAAGACTGACGCAGGCTCACAATGCTCCCAGGATACAGATAGACGAAATCAAACGAAAGACCAGGTCACATGTAAGCAGGAGTTTATATAGAATCAATGACGTCACAGCCGAAACACAACTTTCTGCTGTGGCCTAGCCAAAATATGACCCATCAAATTCAATAAACAAGAGGATAAAAAGCAAATAAAGTCTGACAGTGTTTAGACCTATTTAATAGATGATCAATGGATATTTAGTGAGTATTTTTAAGTGAATAGTTTTAAATGTCTTGTTCAACCTTCGCGTAGTGACACATTCTAATGCGATCAGGAAAAATCCCTAAGTGTTCTGGATTTTTACGCGCGTCAACAACAGTCCGCGACAATTTATTTTCAAAAACTTAATTACTAGACAATTGTTTAAACTTTTTACCAAAACCATTATATGTCCATAATTGTCTTAATTAGGGCTGTCTACTGATATAAATTTCAACTTAATATCTCTTTTAATTAAAAAGCTTATTATTTTCTCTTAATTAAAATCACTAATTAAACTTTACCAAATTATTTAATTTTACTGCCAAAATATCCGGAACAATGCTGACTATAGCTGGTGATAAAAGTTCAGCTGTCGCTTTACTCGATTTCAAGATATTACAACTCTTAGAATTTCTACCTTTCTGCTCGCGTGTTTCAAAACCTGAACAAACCAAAACATCTCTTAAAATAAACGTTTCTCGATAGGATAAATACACTTTAAAATTATTTTTATGGCGAATTGTAACTGTGGGAAAGATTACAGGAAAATTCCTTAAAGTTGAAAACTACTCTTCTCGAAATTTCAAAGTCCAACATCGTTAACTTCAAAATCGTTAACTCAAAATCGATCCATAGAACATTTTACCACTAGGGAAACTAGAATTTGCCAAAATTCTAAGGTTCTTACAAACATTAGTAGTACTTGACACAAATATGTTTCATTAAAGTTTTGCAGATTGCCCCAAATATGTATTATGGTAATGGAAAAAAATACAGACTTCTGCATCTGAAATGTTAATAGTTCTCTGAAATTCGCTGCAGACTGTGCTCCGAATAATTTCTCCATCTTAGCATACGTATAGTGATTATTCATCTGGTGGTGTAATTTGTAAATTCAATTATTCATATAAAATGGTATTGGAAATGTTATTTTAAAATACGTTCAACACCCCACATTTTAAGTAAATTTTGTGCCAATTAAGGAATTGAATGAGTTGAAATTCGTTCCTGTAATAACTTACCGCAGACTTCCCTCTGTGTAAAGATGTAGGGTTTATAATTGCCACACTGGTGTTATGACAACAAATGTCATTGTACTGTGACCTTCAAAAAACTATTTGGATCCAATGAAATGTGCCCAAATCTTCACTTCCAACTCTCTGAAACTTTCCAGATGACTCAGAATAAATCACTTAATTTTCTGAAACTTGCTATTTTCTCATGCAATGTTTATTTACTTAACAATTCCATATTTTACTCTTTCACAACAAATTATATTCAAACTGGCCACTCAGTACCTTTAAGCTTCATTTTGCTGTTTGCACCTATTTTGTGCTTTGAGAATTACTTTTCTCTTGAAGCCAAATTTATGCCAACAAACTGCAATTTAAATAATTACACAGTATTTCCCAATTCTTATAAAATCGCTTAAATCTGCTGAAAACTATCAGGTACTGCTCCAGATATGCTGAATTCAACTTCTACATCTACATCTACATATATACTCTGCAAATCACAAAACTGTGGGTGGCAGAGGGTGCTCAGCACCAAACCTAATCTCTTAGTTGTGCATTCCAATCCCTAATGGTACGAGGAAAAAAGGAATTCATATAAGAATCAGTGCGGCACCTTATTTCTCTAATTTTATCTTTCCTGTCATGCCGACCCAAATAGGTTGGTGGACGAAGTATTTCACTACACTCGTAAGTGAAAGTGGGAGTACGCATGTTTACCAATAAGTTTATACGCAACGTGCGTCGTCTATCTACCAGAGACTCCCAGCCTAGTTTACTAATCAGTTCCGTAACGCTTTCATAAGGACTGTAGCAAGCGGTCACGAATCGAGCGGCTCTTCTCTGTACTTTCTCTGTACTCTCAATCAGCCCCTTACGAAACGGATCCCAAATGGCACAACAATAGTCCAAATGTGGACGTACAAGAGATTTGTACGCTATCTCCTTTGTTTGTTCATTACAATTTTTCAAAATTCGACCTAGGAACCGCAGCCTAGAATTAGCTCTACCTACCAACGTATTAATATGTAAGTCCCATTTCATGTTCCTTTGTACTGTTACTCCCAAATATTTCATAGAATCGACCACATCAATAACTGAACTGTTTACCTCGTATTTCTGAACAATTGGATTCTTTTTGTTGGTTATGCTCATTGTCTTACACTTTTTACAATTTAGTGTGAGTTGCCACTCAGCGCACCATGCCAAAATAACATCCAGATCACGCTGAATTGCTAAACAATCGGCCAAATTCCTTACTTCCCTATAAATAACCGCATCATCAGCAAACAATCTAAAAAGGCTTTTCACTTTGTCTCCGAGATCGTTTATAAAAATTAAAAAAAGAAGTGGTCCTATTACACTTCCTTGAGGTACACCCGATGTGACATCTAGATTAGAAGAACTTTCTCCTTCAACAACGACATACTGCGATCGACCAGTTAGAAAATCCTTTATCCATTCGCAAAGCTGATCCGATATACCGTACGCTCGTAGTTTCGCTAAAAGGCGGTTGTGTGGCACAGAATCAAAGGCTTTCTGAAAATCTAAAAAAATTGCATCTACTTGTGAACCTGCATCAATAACTTTCATTACATCGTGTGTAAATAGGGCCAGCTGTGTTTCACATGATCTTTTCTTCCGAAATCCGTGTTGATTTGTTGTAAGCAAATTATTTTCATCTAGGAAATTCATAATGTTCGAGCATATAATATGCTCCATAACTCTACTACAAACAGATGTTATAGATATGGGACGATAGTTTCCAGGATCGCTGCGATCACCTTTCTTGAAAATCGGGGTTACTTGCGCTATTTTCCAGTCTGAAGGTACTTTTCGCTCTTCTAGGGATTTACTGAATATATCAGACAGAAATGGCCCGATTTCCGCCGCATACTCTGAAAATACTCTTACTGGAATACCATCCGGGCCAGGTGCTTTTCCCCACTTTAGGAGCTCTAATTGCTTTATGATACCTGCAGTATCTATTCGTAATGATTCCATCTCCAACTCGACACGACGTGGGAAAACGGGAATGCTATCCTTATTTTCGTCAGTAAATGAATTTTTGAATACAGTATTTAGTACATTAGCTTTATCGCGGCTTTCAATAACCTCGGACCCTTCGCGAACTAATGCTGGAATATTGCTGTTGGTACAACTGACTTTACGAACATACGACCAAAATTTCTTTGGGTTTTCTGCGAGACTCTTAGAGAGAGTGTTTGAATGAAAATCGTTGAAGGCCTCACGCATCACATTCTTCACACGTAGTCTTAACTCAGCCAAGGTTTCTAAATCGCTGCGAGACCTCTTCCTTCTGTAGCGTGCGTGTATCCTTCTTTGTTTTTTGAGTAATCTTTTGACTTCGCATGTGTACCACGGTGGATCATTCTCCCCATTTATTTTCCGCTTCGGTATATGTACTTCCATACCTTCCTTGATTATATGTATAAATCGATGCCACATCTCTTCAACGGTGTCCTTTGTTAACTTAAAGTTATGGTAATTATTCCTCAGGTAGGTTCTAAAACACTCCTTTGAGGCCTTACTGAATCTGTATACAATCCGTCCATTTCCCCTTTTTCGCTTGGTCATTAATTTGATAGTCGCAATTACCGCTTTGTGATCGCTTATTCCAGTGGTCGTTGAAATGTCGGTGAATAATTCTGGCCTGTTAGTAACTAGCAAATCTAAAATGTTTTCGCTACCGTTATGACACCGCGTAGGTTCATTCACTAGCTGCTCGAGATGATTATCGGAGAATAAATCGAGAATTACTTCAGAAGCTGCCTTATCCCTGCTACCAGTAATGTGAACATAATTTCGCCAGTCGATATAAGGCAGATTGAAGTCGCCTCCCAGAATCATAGCATGATCCTGAAAACGGCTAGCTATACTGTTAACATTACTTCTTAATTCCTCGGCGATAGCTATGTCAGAATCGGGTGGACGGTAGAAGGCGCCTATGACGAGTTTTGACCCAGCAACATTGAGTTTAATCCATATAATTTCACAGATAGTATCGACTTCTATTTCATTACATGGGAGGAATTTACTCACAGCTATAAATACCCCACCTCCATGAGAATGTAATCTGTCTTTACGAAAAACGTTCATGCTGTCTTTAAAAGTTTCGGCGGAACTTATTTCCGGTTTTAGCCAACTTTCTGTACCGATAATGATATCCGCTTCTGTGCTACAAATAATGCTTTCAAGTTCTGGTTGTTTGTTACAAACGCTTCTACAGTTAATTACGAGTACTTTTAACTGTTGTGACTGTTTTACGTTCCTCCTACATTCCGGTGTTGTATCTGATTGGGTTGCCCGCAACTGTATTTCATGTTTCGGGTCTTCCTCCCTCAGCCTAAAAAACCACCCAGTGCATTCCACATGGCCCCTGCACCCGTATAGCCGATTCACGTGTGTAGTGCACACCTGACCTATTCAAGGGAACCCTACACGACTCAACCCTATGACGGAGATCGAGAAATCTGCAGCCAATATCATCACAGAAACGTCGTAGTCTCTGGTTCAGCCCCTCAATACGGCTCTGAACCAGAGGTCCACAATCAACTCTGTCTACGATGCTACAGATGGTTAGCTTCGCCGAAATCTTGCGGCCACTTGCCACAGAGTTCACCCTTTCAGCCAGCCGCCGGAAGGAAGAGAGGATAACCTCCGACCCAAGGCGACAAGCATCGTTGGTGCCGATGTGAGCCACAATCTGCAGTTGGCTGCACCCTGTCCATTCAATGGCATCCGGGATGGCCTGCTCCACATCTCGGATCAGACCACCCGGAATACACACCGAATGGACGTTGGATTTCTTCCCCGAGTAATCCACCATTTCCCTAAGGGGCTCTATAAACCGCCTAACATTAGAGCTCCCAACTACCAGAATACCCTTCTGCGATCGCCCAGACCTAGCGGGCTGGGGGGCCGTCAGCTCGCAGGATGACAATTGCGGAACTGAATCAGCCTCCGACAATACGTCATACCGGTTGGACAGTCGAACAAGTTCACCGTCTTGGCTTTAAGCCTGTTCGACTGCCCCTGTGTGCGGCTTCGAAGTCTGGTAGCCATATGCCAGTCACCGTCAGGTGACCTAGGCCACGGCCTCCAACTTTTCAGCCTGGGATGCAGGTACGATGCTCGACATAGGTGAATCAGTGAGCTGCGTGGCTACACCGAGTTCACCAATATCGCATCTGCTGCAACCTTCTACGGCAGCTTCCAGCTGTGTAACTTTCGCTAACACAGCAGCAAGCTGAGCGCACAGATCAGCCACCTCAGCTCGCGTCTGCACACAGCAATCACAGTCCCTAGACATACTGCTTTTTAAAATCGAAAAAAAGAAAAATGAACAGAAACTCGAACTAATCTGTACGTTGGATAAACTGCAAAGACTCAGTGAGAACAATAATCAAATCTACACCCCACTAGAGATAAAATGTAACACAAAGATAAGCTACTGAGGAAAAGACCTTAAACTGCCAAATAACCTGTACTTCTTACAAAAAGTAAACAATCAGAGATTAAGCAGATTCACACACCACTAAAGATAAAATGTCAAGCTAAAACACGCTACTGAGTGACCGTCCAACTGCAACTAACCTCTACTTTCTACAAAAGTAAACACTCAAAGATAAAACTAACTAAATCCACACACCACTAAAGATAAAATGTCAAGCTATAACACGCTACTTTACTGAGTGACCGTCCAACTGCAACTAACCTCTACTTTCTACAAAAGTAAACACTCAAAGATAAAACTAACTAAATCCACACACCACTAAAGATAAAATGTAAAGCTATAACACGCTACTTTACTGAGTGACCGTCCAACTGCAACTAACCTCTACTTTCTACAAAAGTAAACACTCAAAGATAAAACTAACTAAATCCACACACCACTAAAGATAAAATGTAAAGCTATAACACGCTACTTTACTGAGTGACCGTCCAACTGCAACTAACCTCTACTTTCTACAAAAGTAAACACTCAAAGATAAAACTAACTAAATCCACACACCACTAAAGATAAAATGTAAAGCTATAACACGCTACTTTACTGAGTGACCGTCCAACTGCAACTAACCTCTACTTTCTACAAAAGTAAACACTCAAAGATAAAACTAACTAAATCCACACACCACTAAAGATAAAATGTAAAGCTATAACACGCTACTTTACTGAGTGACCGTCCAACTGCAACTAACCTCTACTTTCTACAAAAGTAAACACTCAAAGATAAAACTAACTAAATCCACACACCACTAAAGATAAAATGTAAAGCTATAACACGCTACTTTACTGAGTGACCGTCCAACTGCAACTAACCCTCTACTTCATGAGTTCTTCCAAATAGATCAAATTCTTTGAGATTCAAGAGCTTAGCTATAACTACTGTAGTAATCAGGTAACATTTACAATAAAATGGGATCTAATCTCAGTTTATCTTTTGAACAACATGAAAAGAATGATTAAAATTTACCTAAAAATTATATCTATTTTGAAATCAACTATTAACTAATATTTTACAGTTGCGTCTATTATACAAATGCTTTTGCTTGCAGGAACTTTGCCAATACTTCAACAAGTACTTATTATTAACTGGATTATTAATTCAGATCACAGATGTCTGTTAAATTTAAATAATCTCACATATAATATATTGTAAAAAAATATAAAAACCAAAGGATTGATCAAACTTTGAAAGCCAAGATTAAAAATGTAGCTAACTGAAAAATAGATATTATATAAAAATGTAAGAAAAGAATTAAAATAATAACTTGTGGCATAAAGAGTAAGAACTAGTAGTCCTAGACTACATAAGAAGACAGGTTTTGGGAATACATACAGCATTATAAATTAATTAACACAGAGAAATAATAGCTTACTAGGCACTGAAAATAAGGTAGGTTAGGAAAAGTAAACCCAACACTTAATGTAGATGTAGGCAGAGAACAGTGACGATCACCAAAAAAGTCTATCACATATTACTTCAGTCATGTCACTAGACAAGACAAATGACATTGTGTAACATATCTGTAACCTTGTTAAAACCATTTATGAATAGGTTTATTCCACAGAACTGGTACAGCAAAGCTTTTCTACCAGCTATTCATAATAATAAAATACCTTTTAGTTAGATTTTGAAGCTGCCTTCATAAAAGATATAAATTTCAGTTAGAGTTGTTTTTCAAGTTTAACAGATTTAATTGCCTCCATTCTCACTATGAAAATTCATGTTGAATGGCATTTTAAGGTGTATTTTCTATGCTCATAAAAATATAGTTTGGAAAATATTTCGTTTTTGATGTTGTAAGACCACACGGTTAGAGGAAGCCAAACATAGGTTAATGAAAAAGGTACATCAAACCATTTATCACCAGCTGTACTCAGCTGTTGCTGTGTTCTGAGTACAAAATTGGTTAATTAGATAAAATATAAGTGATTTTTAACTAAGAGAAAAAATTAAAATCTAAAATAAATGAGATAAACACAGGAAATTAACTTCAGGAGATAGGTAAAATCGAGCTGATTAAAATTATGTATTGATTTCATGAAAAAGTTAGGATTTATACAAAATTAATATGATTTTCCAAATTGAATTGTTAGACACAGAACTTCCCACTAGGCAGTGAAGTGATAGAATTCAATTTTTAAATAGTAGAAACACTCTTGGAGGAAAAGTAAGGATTCAAAATCACGATCAATGAGACATGTATCATTTGTAGTTCAAAATGTTAAGTAGTTAGCTAGATATTAATTTTTAAAGTCACAGGCTGACATCACAAGGGTGAAACCTAGCATGGTCTTATGCCAATTCATTTATTTATTTAGTTTTCTTAAGTTTCATCTGAATTGGTAATAGGTTTCATATTCATATCCGCAGTTCTGTTGTGGAGGGTATATGAATTATTTTTCGAAAAAAAAAATTGATATCTTTTAGTTGTATATGTCGACTATCTTAACTTCCAGGCACAGTTATATCTGTGCGACAACCAGATTGTGGTCACAGTTAATGGCAGCTTGTGAATTTATCTTTACATATTTAACAGTTTCTGAAACCACTATTGAACATGGTAAAATCAGTCTGGTTCTGAATGATATTTAGAGGAGTGCCATATGTTGGTGTCAGCAAGTTCACTTTCCTGGAAAAACTGCAATGATCACCTGTATCAGATCACGTGGACTTTCTATCTTACCAACCTGCCCTTTGGCAATTTTTGTACTCCTCTTTTTGTCACTATTTTTCATCAAAAATTTTATATTCCTAAATTATTGTGAAAACTGGGCCTCATATGTTCTTTTCAATCAATATATCAAAATATTTTGTTTATGCTGAATTTTTAGGTGAGTACAGTAACATCCCAATGGAGCAACTGCTCACCTGGATCATAAAGAATACATCACAAGATGCTGTGTTTGCAGGACCAATGTCTGTAATGGCAAATGTTTTGCTATCAACAAAGAGGCCAATTGTTAATCACCCACATTATGAAGATTCAGGAGTGAGGTTTGTATTTCTTGTGATTGTTATTTAAAATTAAAAATATCCATGTTTTCTGTGTTCCTTAGACATTGCTTTTAAATTTCAGTAGGACTGAATTTTTTCTATCAAAATTTATGGTGCTTAAGATATTTGCTGTAATGGGCAGGTCCTGGACTTGTACATCCAATTTGGATGGGTTAGATTGTTGTTTTTACCTCTACTTGTATATAATTAACACGAGTTTGTCCCTACTATTTCCATGCTATGCTGGTATGAATGTAATTTATTTTTGGTATTTCCTGTGTATAAAACCTAACGCAGACAAAATTGTAATGGAGCTTATACCTTGGTGGTAATTTCCCTACACATCTACTTACACTTTATGTGCATTGTTACTTTAAAGACTTTCATTGTTTGAGTTAAATTGTTCACTCAATTAATTATTACGGTGCCTGAGTCACTTACCTGCGAATGAAAACTTTCCTACTTTCTTGAGGCCTTTAGTCAAGTGCTATAGCGGGGTGAAAGATGATGGAGAGATTGGTATACAATCACATCTGAAATTTCTGTGAGGGAAACAACTGGTTTGCAAAACAGAAACATGGATTTAGAAAAGAACACGCATGTGAATCTCAGTTAGTGGGCTAAACGTAAGCCACTGTAGATGAAATGGCGAGGGAGGTCAGGTTGACAGTGTAGCACTGGATCTATCCACAGAATTTGTCAGGGTGAGCCATAAAATGATGGTAGACAAGGTAAAACTGATTGAAGTGGCTGAAAAAGTGATTTGCTGGATGGAGGAACTCTCAAAAGGAAGAAAGCAAAGAGGTAGGGTGGGAAATGCAGCATCGAAAGAAGTAAAAGTTAACGTAGGAATGCCTCTGGTGGTGTATTGTGACCATTCCTTTTCACTATTTTAATTAATGCTTGTATTCATGGGTTAAAGTCAGAAGTTGGATTGTTTGCAGATGACATAATGTTATATGAAAGGATTAAATATATAGAAGAAACATTAATGAAAACAATATAAAACATTTCATATATTCCTTAAATAATGAACAATGGTCAGAAGTGTATAATGCACTGGGTGTTAATGAAAAATTTGATTCCTTTCTCAATATATTTCTAACACTTTTCAAAGGAAGTTTCAGAAATAGGAAAGTTGTCAATACTCCAAACAGTGAACTGGGTAAGGGATGGATAACAAAGGGTGATAGAGTATCTTCTAAAACAAAAAGGACATGTACTTAAAAGTAAGAGAATCGGATGACAATACACTGAAAGCTCATTATAAAATTTATTCTAAAATACTAAGAAATGTAATAAGAAAGGCCAAGAACAGGTATATATCAGAGAAAATGGATAATTCAGGCAGTAATATAAAAACTATATGGAATATAATAAAACTGAAACGAGAAAATCTGTAAATCACTCTACAGACATAAAAATAAAACATAATGGATCTGTTCATAGTGAACCAGGGGGATTTGTGAAATATTTAACAAACAATTTACTTCATTTGTAGAGAAATTAGGCATAGAAAAGCAATCCCCACATAGTGCCCTAAGGCTTCTTCAGACTGCTTTCCCAAATAGATTTGTGGAAATGCAATTGCCACCAGTAACAGTCTCAGATATAAGTAAACTCATGAAACAATTAAAACTTAACAATTCTTGCAGCTATGACAATATTTCAAGCAAATTACTGAAAAGATTTTCAGAATGTATCAATTGTGTACTTCCCCACATTTGTAATGAATCCTTAATGCAAGGTGTGTTTCCAAATAGACTCAAATATGCAGTTGTGAAATTGTTGTTTAAAAAAGGGAAACAACATGTGTAGATAACTATCGTCCCATTTTATTCCTTTCAGATTTTTGAAAAAGTCATCTACTATAGAGTAATAAAACATGTTATACAAATAATATCCTCACTAAATCACAATTTGGGTTCCAAAAAGGATCATCTATAGAAATTGCTATCTATTCATTTTTAAATAACACATTTGAGGAACTGTATAATAAAATGAGCCCTGTAGGAATATTTTACGATCTTGCAAAAGCATTTTACTGTGTAAATCATGAATTACTTTTGAAGAAAATGGAATACTGTGGTAGTTATGGAACCACAGGTAAATGGTTTAAATCATTTATGGAAAGTCGAATGCAAAAAGTTTCCATTTTTAAATCTAAAATAAGTAAAGATGCTTCATCAGACTGGGAGAAAATAAAACATGGAATTCCACAAGGTTCTGTCCTAGGACCCCTCCTTTTCTTGTTGTACATCAATGACATTCCTCAAAACCTATCTGACAAAGTTAATTTTATTTGCAGATGACACTAACCTGACTGTGAGAAAAACACCAAACAGCAATCTAGAATTTAATGTAAATTAAATGTTTAATGAAGAAGCAAATTTGTTTAATGCAAGTTCATTAAAATTAAATTTTGAAAAAACACATTATATTAGGTTTAAAACCAAAAATTATGCACAGTCAGATCTACATGTAAGCTATAAAAATAACACAATATTAGAAACAAAGAATATAAAATTGCTTGGTATTAAAATTGCTGAAAAATTCTGTTGGCATGAACATATCACTTCACTACTGAAGAAGTAGTACCACCTTTGCAATACGAACACTTTCTCTAACAGCAGATCTAGAATTAACGAAATAGGTGTACTCCTCATATTTTCATTCAGTGATGTCATATGGCATAATCTTTTGGGGAAACTCTTCACAAAGTAAAAAAGTTTTCATAGCCCAGAAAAGATCTGTTAGGATGCTGTGTAGGGTAAAACCAAGAACTTCTTGCAGACAACTTTTTAAAAAACTCAGTATTCTTACAATGACTTATCAGGATATATGTTCTCTCATGTGCTTTGTCATAGATCATTCTAACCTGTTTACTTCTAATTCACAGGTACACAATTTCAATAAAAGAAACAGAAATAACTTGCACAAAACACAAACATCTCTGTCATTAATACAAAGAGGAGTTAATTATTCTGGTATACATCTGATTAATAAACTTCCCAAGAGTATAAAACAGTTTGCAGATAATAAAGATATATTTAAAGAAATACTGAGAGATTATTTTATTGGCAACTCCTTTTACTCCGTTCAAGAATTTGAACAAATTAATTAGTTTTATTCAATATGACTTTTGCAAAATTCAGTTTAAAAATTAATGTTTATTGTAATTCTCTTTATTTGCCTTTGGATTGTAAAATTGTTTTTACTATGATTATGACTCATATTATATGTATGTGTATTAACCATGACATGTTTCATATCCCAGAGGTCCTTCCTCAGCAGGGATCCATGAATCAAGATTGATAAATATATAAAAATAGTAGAGGATTGTGATTAGCTACAAAATGCTGTCGAAAGGATATCTAACTCGGTAGTTAAACATAGTATGAAAATAAATGCCAGGAACAGTCAGCTTATTAGGTACATGGATAAAAAAGTAATGATGTTCTATGATTATAGTGTAGGGAAGAAATTGCTTGTTGAAGATCCTAACTGTAAATCTCTTGGAACAACTTTTGATAGTAAACTCTATTGGCCAGGACACATTGTGCAGGTGGTAGGAAGAGGTTTAAAACTCCTTCATTTATTGGAGAGGGTGATGAGGGGATTTTACCAGGGAAGTGAGGTAATTGGGTTATATAACCATGGTGAGACCACTGCTTGGATATGGTGGAGTGGTGTGGGACCCACATTATGGCTATCAAATTCAGGAGTTGAAAGGGGTACAGAGGTGAGTAGCTAGATTTGTTTTCAGAAATTACCGCAGAATACAGTCAGTAACTGATGGAGCTGGGTTGAAAGTCATTGGCAGACAGATGAAGAGAAAGTTTGATTTTTTCAGTGCTTGTAATGGCAAAAATGCATGGATGGATATTTGTGAACGGATTAGGAGGTCTACATAAGCTGGCTGACCTACGAATTCAGGTGTAAGGGAGTGGGACAGTCAGGGAAGGTAATAAATAACCAGTGGACAGTTTACAAAAAATACTGAGGGAGTTTAAAGTTACAATTTGTAAAGGGTGGGCGAAGGCAGGTGCTGAAAAATCAACACGGAAAAAGGGGGGGTGTAGAGCCATTGCCACTAGAGTGTGTGTGCTCCATCACAATTGAAAATTAAATATTACAGACATATCACATATATTACATAGACTTCCTGTCCCCACAGTGTTATTTGTGTATGGTGTCGATGGGCAATAAATAAATATTGCTTTCTATGTTGTTTGTAAATACAGTCTGGTAATTCAAATTGGTTCTCTCTTAGAATCAACTGTTCAACTTCATTTTTCTTGGCCCTCACATATTCCGTATTATTTGCTGAGTTTAGTTGTTCAGAGATATAAACATGGAGTTAATGGGCAGTGTGTTTCTCTGCTGCTTGAAATCTAAATAACTGAATTCACTGCTCTAATTTGTGGAAGAACGGTGATGTATTCGATGTTAGCTTACGTTGGTCTGGAGGAGAGAGTAGGTGTTACACAATATTGTTATTTATATCCTCTGTGCTGTGTTAAATTTGTATTTGTGTCATGTGGTAATTCTGAACAACTGCTTAGTGCGATTGCTCTTTCTTGAGATAAACACCACATACCACTTTGAATCATTAAATATTGAACTGTGATATCTTCAATAGGAATGGCAAGGATTCTGTGTTAATGAAGCACTTATATGTGGAATAAATTGAATGAAAATCTCCAGCAAACAGTTACTATTGCTCTCAGCAAATACTTTAGCAACCCAGATGTCATATAATACACCCACAGTGGATGTTTAATTCCAGGATGCTTCCTACAAAAGGCCATTGCCAAATTCCTTCCTGTACCTTGTTCCCAGTCCCATCCTGCCTCTAATGACCTCGACGTCAATAAAGCGTAAAGCCATAAGTAAAAAAAAAAATGATATTTAGTTCTTCCTATTGGTAAGTGCATATCATATACTACTTGAGTGTCAGAGATTTCCACTGTACAACAGCTGCATGTAACTAAATCCAATCTGCAGCGTATGCAGTTTAGCTGCATAATAGCCAAATTCCCCATGTCACCATTACAAACCCTAATGGCAACCAAGCAAGGTGTAAAGACAGCTAATATAAGGAGAATAGTGAAGGCTGCTTTCCTCCCATGAGGCAAGGAAAAAATGTAAAGCTACTTGGATTCCAGTGTTTGTTTGTTTCCTTACCAATGTCTTTGCTGGTATTGGCAGCACTTCTTTATACTTAATCACAAATAATAATTGGTGTCAGTATGAATACTTAACAAGCTTCTCAGTTGAATACAGACAAACTGACACTTCACGGCCTATTCCTCCAAAGCAGAGAAAATTAAATCACCAAAAACTTATTTGTCTGAATGAGCAAGGGGGAAAAAGAAGGGGGAATAGAATTTAAACCGAACATGATGGGTAAGCGGTAACACTCTGGCCTCGTGTTTGGAATGATGTGGGTTCGAATCCCTGTCTGGGCATCCAGATTTGGTTTTTTTTTAAAAATCATCATCATTTAGGAAACAGAAACTTTTGTTGGTACCTGTGATGCACATGTTTAAAAATTAATCTACTCCAAAAGAACCTCTCTCGTAGAGGATGTCATTGTTTGATTCAGAGCTCATAGAGAAGAGAAAATATTCTCACTGTGGTGTTGCCGCTAACAAAAAAACACATTTAGGACCCGCCCATGTACCAGTGCTGAACACAGTCAAGCAAGCGGAAGACTGCATTCATTAACATACTGTCATTCTTATAACAAATTGTAGTTGGCAATGGAAAATTGTATGCTGATTCATAATGATCCTGGAAATACTCTGACACATGAATCTAATGCCTTAAGACTTTGACTCTCATAGCCATTTTTTGGAATTTAAACACTTATTACTTTTTATGTACCTCCACCACATTAAGCACTTGGTTAATGTGCAGCCATATAAATAGAAAAATGATTTGTGCATCCTAAATACTGAATACAGGCTGTAAGGTCAGCTGTGTAGTGAACATTTTTCTGTACTGTTTCAATAATGGATCATGTTGTGGAATTGAGTGTACTCCTGTTGGTTTCCACATTGTGTATCTGTTGGTAATATGATGGCCATCATTATGTTGTAATGGCGGAAAATGTGCTCTGTAACTGTTCAGGGAAGTCCGCCTCAAGAACATTTGGGTTTGCCGAAGTTAAGCTCTTTAATGTTCCCAAGTGGAATAATAATTTTGATTGCAACAGTTCCTGAGTAACATAACCTGTACCACATTTACTAATGTTTGAACAAGGTGTATCTTGTATCTCAGCATCTGCAATTTTGACTGGGGAGCATTTTTACTAATGGACACAAAGTTGCTCAGATACTGGTTGAATATTATGTCAGTGTGACCTTGATGGCCAGCTGTGATTCCAGTATATTTATTTATTTCTATTTGAAGTGGAAAGTATAATTTACACACAAGGTGGTTTATAAATCTCCATGAAGTTAAAAACAAATTTCATGCTGATGACCAGATTTATCTATGTTTAGATTTTAATTTTCCCTTTTATTAATACACAATTTTGTCATGTAACAGAATATGTCTACTACAGTGATTATACAAATTTATCATAAACTGTAATTAATAAATTAACCTGTATTCAGTCCCAGTACATATATGTTTGTGTGTGGCATTGTAGGGAACGCACCAAGAAAGTTTACACAGTGTTTAGTCGAAGGCCCGCATGGCAGGTTTTTGAAATACTGTCGAGGATGGGTGTGCAGTATGTAGTCTTGGAGGACACGTGGTGTTTCTCTAGAAGCAGGTAAAGTGTAACATTACATTTTAATTGGCTTAGGATCTGGACTCGTATGGATGGGTTAAAATTACAGTGTTGTAAGTCACATTTTCCTTGTTTTACATAAATTAACGTAATGAATAAGATATTGCAATAAAAGCAGGAGTAAAAGTGTTTTAATAATATTATTTTAAAGATGTCACCTGGGTCCAAATTTAATGAAGATGCTTGAATTTAACCAAATGCAAGCTGGAAATGCAAGTTTGATTCATTATTAAAGGTTCACCAACAGACTGCTTCTGAAATTCTAATATACTTTATTTACCCCACTTGGAACCTTCACCAACTTCTCACACACAACAGGTCCCCTGGAATGGGGCTCACTCACACCTCAAAACTAATGAATGGAAACAATTAGAGATAAACTATCACCACTTAAAGTTTTAAGTCCCAGTTTCTTTTTAGATTAGTCTCACTAATGGGTATAGTAATAAATTTCACTCAGTATATATACCATCACAGCAAAATTATACCAGGAAATTATTTTTCTTCAAAAAATAAATAAATTGTGTTACAATCAAAAAATAGCTTAAAGCTCCTTGAATTATTTCCTAATTGTCCCTCACTGTCAACCCTAACAGTTGCTAACAGTCACTTGCCTTCCTGTTGCACAATGATGAATAAAAATTCCTAACCTTCACTGCATATATTGAACCATGATTAAATAACACACTTTCTTCTAAAATACTTAGTGGCCTACCAACTGCTGCTCAATTGGGCAGATTACACCGAATCTGAGTATTGATGGCTAACTAAGCTGATTAATGACCTGTTCCAGTCACACATCAGTAAACTTGGCACATTACTTTGCCTCAACGGAGGAAAAAAAAAAACTATCCTTGAATGACTATAAGAAAGTCCTCACTTCCAAAGAAAAAATGATGAAAAGAAACATATTCTTCCAAACAACTTTTTTAGAAAAAAAAAAGGGCAAACTCGGGTGATTTACCCAACAGCCACACGCAGAAACTCTTCTCCACACTTATATAGATGAAAACTTGCTCTACCAATAGAGTCCACCTCCCACAACAATAACTGATGAAAAGGTCTTGATCTAATTTTGCATCTCTGTATATACCTTCTTCGAAATTTCTCTCTCTGTTGCAATTCCTAGACGGACACCTTCTGTTTCAGTAATTTACTCTAGATGTGAATTGTGACGTTGTGCCATACTCAAAATACACAAACCTTACTATCAAAAACTTGATTATATTACTTATTACACTCACTAAAGTCAAAGAGGTATCACAAGCTTCAGAAATTGAACCTTTTTTTTTTAACTTTCAATTTATACGACACACACATTCATTTTGGTTTTTAAAATTTTTCTTTTGGGGTTCGGAGTTCATGGGGTGGTGTGCCAGTGTGTGGAGTCAGTGGGATTAGTCTACTCACAACACTCAAAACAGCTGATTTCTTCATCACTAGACTTATTTCACATTTTATGTTAACAGTTTGACTTACCTACCCTGTTACTCACACCACTGTGACTTTAAACCTTCCATATGTTCTTATCTTTGCCACTGTATCATTAAAATGATTGTATTTAATTGTATGATCATTGTATATTTTGAATTTGATATTTTGATTTAAAAAAGTAATTGCTGCCATTCTATTATGTTAAATAAATGGACGCCTGGCACAGAGATGAATTTGTAATTAATGCAGTATTTTTTTATTCTGCAAGAACTGGTTCAACTTGATCTGTGAAGTAGTTTTCTTTGTACAGCTTTCGTGTATGTATACATTGTTAAAATGGATACACTGTAAGGTCCATTTCCAGTAGAAAGGCTTGTATTCAACAGTGAAGATTTGGGCAGCTGAATTTAAACGTAGTCATACATCTCTCAAAGATGAAGGGCATGGTACATTTTTTGTCAAGAATTAAATATGAGAAAGCTTTGTGCACAATGGTTGCTACATTTGTTAAATGCTGACCAAAAACACTTGCAGAAGCAAAATATATCAACAGTGTTTAGACCATTTTGAAAAGGATTTTACTAATTTTGTACATTGATTTGTTACTGTGGATGAGATTGTGCCCATCACTGCATGCTAGAAATGAAACGTCATTCCAAAAAAATGGTTTCGCACGATACAGAATCACATTTGAGAAATGGAATCCTTTTGTTGGAGAATAGTTGGACAGAGTTCATTGAACTAAATGGGGTCTACATAACAAGTAAATGCATTTTTAACTGAAAAGCACACTCTTTCATTGCAAGACTGAGAATGTTTACCGCACCATTGAATGATTGTGTTTCTTGAAAATATTAAAATAATGATATAATAGAAGAACTGAGTTATCCTTTTAAAATTTAATAGTATCTCACAATTTTAAACCAATGGGAGCAAGTATAACATGTCAGATTGTAGTGTGTTTTGATTTTATTTCAAGCACTAAGCATTTAGTACTCTGGAACATGGCACCTACAGATGTGTGTGGAATTTGCTCTGATATAATAAAAGAGAATGTTTCAAGTATTTTGTGTTGTGAGTGTAGCTCCTGGATGCATTTAAAATGTTCAGGAATGGGCACTAAAGAGTTTAAAAAAGTAACGACTGATATCAAGAAAAACAAATCAATGTGGACATATGTATCATATAAAAGTGAGGTAAGTGTTATCATTTCTGACAATAAACACGATAGTGACAATGATGAACTAACTGTTGCAAAAATAGAACCTGTTTTCAATAAATACTTCATACCATTGAAAGCTAACCTTGAAAAAACACCAACCACGAATTTGGATGGGTATGTTAACTACGTACTAAATTCACTGAGCAGAGGTAAGGAAGTACATGTACTTTACACAGACTTCAGCAAGGTCTTTGATATGGTGGACCATGAAGTCCTGCTAAAAAAAACTGCATGTTTATGATGTCAGATCTAAAGCACTTAAGTTGTTGTGCTCATACCTCTCCAACAGGTACTAGTTGCTGCACACCTGTCAAATGAATTAAATGTCACTTCCGGTGTCCCACAGGGTTCGAATCTAGTCAGATTGTGTTCTGTATCTTTATTAATGATATTGGTGATAACATCAGGTCTGAATATCAACTATACACAGATGACATGAAGATTTACAGAGTAATTAGTAGTGAACAAGACCTACAAATCCTCCAGCAAACTATCTGTGAGCTTGAGAAATGGTGTAAAAAGGACGAGTTGACATCAAACATAAAAAAATGTACAGCGATCTCTTTCTCCCAATCTTACAACCAACTGCCTGCAATTTACCTGCTTGAAGATAAAATTATCCAAACAGTTAAAACTGTAAAAGACCTTGGTGTGATTATTGATGACAAATTAACCTTCTCGGAACATATCAGTTATAAACAAACACTCATGCCTATCGAAGTATAGGCTTTATTTGGAGAGCAAGCAAGGAGTTCAGAAATGCCAAAACATTGATAGTACTTTTCTCAGCATTCGACAAATCCATAATGAAGTATGGGTCTGTTGTCTGGTTTGAATTCACTGATCTACGTATCAATTGTATTGAAATTTTTTTTAAAAAAATGTCTAAACTATTGCAAGCATTCTGAGGATGTAATCAATATCAGTGCTATTTATCACCAGTATAAGCTTAGTAGCCTCATTAGTTGCAGACAAGTGGCTGACCTGACTTTCTGTTTTAAAGTTGTCAACAGGCTGGTTGACTCACCAGAAATCTTAGCTGACTTTGGCTTAATATGCTCAAAGTCAGTGCTAAGATGTCACGACATAACTGTTCATCGGGAGCTAGCAATGTACAGCTTGTCTGAACTGTAACCGTCAATATTGCCTGAGGAAAATAGTTTGTAAGTTCGTTCAACTCTGTCACCATCTAACTGGATAACCTCAATTAGAAAAGGTATGTTGCAAATCAAAGTCACTATAGTCTCCAGAAAAGTTTAACAATCATCGTATTATATCAATTTTTTTTACAGAGTCACATAACAATCTATAGGCATCAGAACTCCTTTTCAAAAATATCAATTGCAGATTAGGATTAGTGAAACCGAGCACGGTCAACTCCCTTACCCCTAACTGAAAATCAACTACATGAGAGCAGGCGACGTGGTCACACGTTAGGGGATAAGCCGTATACCGGGCTACGTATCAGCTTGTACACCTAAACTTGAGTTCTTCCAAAATGTTACCAAAAGTTCGAGAAAAGTTCTATAACCGTGAAAAACCTTGGAGAATGCTAACTGTAATGATGAAGTCGGTCGCCACTCACAGAATTAACCTCCTGTAAGAAAGGTACTAAAGTAGAAATGAAAGTTGAAGTCAGAATCACTAAAGGATATATTCTTGAAAATTTCACTGAGTTTTGCATAAAAGTCACAGTTAGCAATGGCAATTGGAGTAAATCATTAAGCCGTAGGTCACAAGTCATGAAACAGAACAGACCGCGCCACACCGAAATGAAAGTAAGAGTTCACATTGATGCGTCACATGGTGGAAAATTTCAGAGTTCTATGGTTGGCTATCCTGCCCGTCAGCCATGTTTGTTTCCGGTCTCCCAGAAGACCATGCGCCCAACTAGCGCTGGATTTGTTATACCACTAGTAACATCCTAACCCGACCAAGTGTTTCTGCGAACTGCCTCGAAAGGAGCGACCGGCCTATCTTTATCAGAAATGCCTTACTACCCTAAACAACAGGCTATCTAGATAAAATTTTGCTAACGGAGAACTTCCATAAAATCACAAGAGATAGAGCGTAATGAAACAAGTGTGGTGTTGTGGTTGGTTTTGTTCTCAGAGCTTCCAGATAGGTGTAAATGATTTTTGAAAGTTAGTGAATCGGAAAGCTCAATGACTTTAGTACTGCAAAATGTCACGTCCGGAATATGAATTTGCTAAAGTTTAAAGTATCAAGTTTATACTATGTTTAAAGTGTTCCCCAGCCTCTGCTGAGTTCAGTGGTGTAAAAATCTTTTAAATCTGTTAAGGATGTCAAAAGTTATGGAATTTCTAAAATGTGCTGATTATTTGGTGTTGCAAGATTTTATTCACTTTTTATTTGCAGTTATTTCTGGCCTGAGACTATTTTTAAAACGTATCTTTATTTTATTTAAGTACTTTAGACAAGTTTTTAGTTCATGAAATATGTTTGCCAGATTGAAATTCAAATTACAAGTTGGTTTCTACGACGTCACAGGATAACGAATTTTAACTTATTTATATCTTCTGATTATTAGTTGATGGCTATTAGAAACTTAGAGAATATTAATCTGCCGGTTATTAAGTGTTATTAAATATACTTTTACAACTCAGAAACCACTTAGATGTGCTGGAATTTATTATTGAAATTAACACATGGTGTGATGCTTTAAAAATCATATTTACTGCTTTAAATCTGTCGGAAACTGCGATTTATTGGTGAATTTAATATCAAATGGTGTAATTATTATTATTAAAGTGCTTTACAGTGGTCAATTATGTGAAATATTAGTGCTATGGTGTTTAACCAAATCTGTTTACTAGCAATTATGGAAACCTATGGATTACGCTCATTTAGGTAAGTTTTATAATTTATATTTTATTAGAAACTGTTTATTTATCATTATTATGTTTTGTTTATTTACTTTTCTAACAGTGAAATGTTGTTGTCTCGATTTCAAACTACGGTATCATGTATCGAATGTTAACCTCAAACTTCGTCGGATTTTAGCTGAATATTGAAAATAAGGAGTAAGGTAGCTTACACACACTTACAGAAATTCGAAGCTGGATGCTAAGCCACAAAGACTTCCGGTATCGAGTGACAGCCTGACCATCCCATAATGCGCCAAAATGCTAATAAAGCCGATGTGGCTTCCCCTACAAATGATAGTATACCAACTGACACAATCCCCACACCTGGGGTTCCTTTTTATAACCTTGGCGTGGGAACCACCTCTAGCCTCTGTTTCCCATGAAATCACCAAATCTTTTCCGAACAGGATTACTTCCAATCAACTTGAAATTTTTATAACATATAGATCTTGTTACAAATGTCAAAATTGATCAAATTGAAAATTTCTGTATCTATAATACTTTCGCCCTAAAAAATTATTTTCATAATACATTTAATAATTTATCTCACACTTAGAATATTCTAGTTATCGAGCTGAAATAAGTTTTAAAGTGATCTACTCCTCCTCCTCCTCTTCTTTTGATATATAAATCTGCTTGGTTACAATTTCCTAAGTGGGTAAAATGAAAGATGCCTACACAATGCGTAATTTAGAAAATTGATATATCCCAAAATATTTAACTTACAACTCTGAAATATGCTTTAAAAGATTCTAGGTATCCTCTTCTATTGGGTAGGGCTACTCTCTAATTGCTGCTCAACTTACTCTCTCGTATTTTTCTAATTGTTTTGAAAATTTTCATCCTCTCCCTCCAGATCTCAATTCTTACGATTTGTTAACAGGAAGTGGCCGTCTTTGAGATATTTAGAATTCATTTGTTTTTCTGATTGTGGCCAAAGTATCGCATGGATTTTAATAAAAATTCATGTAGCATGCTCAGGAAAAATTCCCCTTTCCTTTAATTATGGTCCCCTCTCTGAATTTAAATGTGTTGAGAAGCACATGTTTAACGAAGTATTACTTTCCTATATAAACAATACTTACATTTTTACTATCCTCACACTTTCACATAATTTGCAACAAAAATTAACACATCTTTTGAGATATGGATAACTTTTCTATCTTTTAAACTGTGACTTTCGGAATTTTTAAACTGTTTATGACGACTTATGAATTTATGCCACCTTCGATTTTAAAATGCCCATATCTCTTCAGAGAAAATTTCTACCTGCTAAGGTATATATCTCATTTTAATATTCATGGCCTAAAGTAGCTCTGAAAATGAATGCAACATTTTCTTTTGCAAAATGAGTCAAACTGCATCATGTGGCAATATTTACTTTACATTCTGACTTCATTTCACTGTTTATTTTACTATATCCCTTGAATTACTTAAGAAACTTGTAAAAAAATGGATTTAAATATGATTTTCTATGGAACTGGAGTTAGCATGACACTCTTTAAATAAATTTTGGTTATATTACAAAGAACTAGAAGTCTGCTCTCAGTCGAAAGCACAAGCAAAAACTGTGTCTACCATGGACCTAGAAATATAATTTCCAGGTTGGTGAACCAGTACTCACAAGGGACACCTTTGACCTCAAACATTCGGAACCACGCGAAAGCACGTTTAGAATAACAAGCGATCATTAACAAAACAATGGTGTGTGTCATTTCCATGCAGAACTCTGTAGTCTAGAACTCTATGAACATGTAACAAATGAAAAGAGCCCATTGTTGTTTGACTCCTGGTCAGGTCATACAGATTGTACCCTTATAGATGCAACTTTTCCAAACAAAGATGTTATGCTGAAGATATTGCCACCGAAAACAACAAAATATTTCTAACCCCTTGATGTTTACTTCTTTCGGCAATATTAGCTCTATATCAGAAGCATTACTGATTTTGTAAGACTACAATGTGCCAAACCACAAGTGAAGATACATGATCATTATTTCATCATGAAACTTCAATTTGTGATTTACAATAAATTTGCTGCATCTGTGTATAAGCCTATGTTACAAAGCCAGGTTATAACATTGACATATCAACATCATCATTTGAAAATGTAATTAGTGTGGCTTTTGATATTGGACTGCGTGAATGTGAAAGTGATTTGGAATGTGATAACGTGGCTTTAATGAGGTGTGCACATTGTTCTCTTCCACACCACTTCATCGAAATCTCACATCTACACTTTGAGGAGTAATATAAACTCTTTCAGGTGTGTGGTACTGCCGTATATGCGTGTTTTGCTCTATATTAATGTACTTTAAGCAGAGAGTTTTTGGCACTGTTGATTGAAAATCATCATTGAATTGTGTATAATTTCCTTCATATGGTATTGATATCTTGTTTCTTTGTTTCTCTCTATTAAAATGTTACTTGAGGTAGAATGCAACGATTTGCATGGAAATGACACACACTACTGTTTTGTTTATGATCACTTGTTACTCTAAGCATGTTTTTGTGCAGTTCTGAGTGTTCGAGGCCAAAGGCGTCCCTTGTCAGCAGATATTAACTTTTTTGGATGGTCTCTCTCATTTTTTTCAGTGAATGATAAAAAAAACTACTACTGACTAATTCATATAATCATTTTCTCATGTCTAATATATATTTGACTTAAGCAATTATCATGGCTTTTCCTTAATGTTACTTGTATAATATTTATGTACAGTGCCGATTGGCACAAAAAATAAATAAATAAAAATGAAAGAGTTCTTTCCTAAGTAGCAAACATGTGAGTATTGCATTGAAAGATTAAACTTTTGTTATCTCTGCAAGTCAGTGCAGTACCCTAAGGCTTTATATTGTGAGAAAGACATTCCCTTCCACAAAGCCTAGAATTTGCTAGATTTTTTTTAATACTGCTTAACGTCTCTTTAACAGCGAGGTCTTTAGAGATGTGAAAGGATGGGGGGCAAGGAATGGGAAGGAATTAGGCCATGGATTTTTATAGGAAGCATCCTGGCATTTGCCTGGAGTGATTTGAGAAACCATGGATAACCCAAATCTGTATGCCCTGACGGGGATTCGAATCGGCGTCCTCTCGAATGCGATGCAATTTGCTAGAACAGGAAAAACAGTCAATAGTAGTCTTTTCACCCACGCTTCAAATAACTATTCCACCAATGACATTGAGCATGGTGGGTGAGCAGTTAATGTTCTGGCCTCACATTCGAGAGGACACCGGTTCGAATCCCAGTCTGGGCATCCAGATTTGGGTTTTAATGGTTTCCCCAAATCACTCCTGGCAAATGGTGGAATGCTTCCTTCAAAAGAAAAAAAAGAAAAAGTTGCCTCTCTACTCCACGCTGGCATTCAGGAACTCAGTTCAAATGACACTAAAAGGAGAGTCATTTAGAACAGTATTCAAGAAACCATCAAAAAACTTCTCAGATGATTGTTAGTGGCATATAACCCCCTTATCTTATCCCATGTGTGCTATAGAAAGGACTCCTATCTATTTAAAATGATACTGTATTTGAAGTCTACCTCTTAGAGACATTTTTGTAGTTTAACACTACTACTTAGCAATTTTTCAAGCATTTTAACTATGTTTTCTTTTGCTAATCAGTTCTGAAATTAATGCAGTTCTGCTTTCTATATTTCATTTATTGCTGATGTCATCTTTTCTTTAGATGACACGAGTTTATTTTTCTTCCATTTACAGTTTAGATTTAATTTTGATCTAACCAGGAAATTAGCAGACTGTATGTCACTTCCTCTAATACTCTGTGATTCATGGAACTAGTTTCTCATTGATGATGACTTAGTCAGTTGTGGATTCTGAACCCCTGACACTCCCTGGATAGAAGGAAAAATACAAAAGGCTTGGAAGACAGCAAGTGTAATGTCACATTTCATGAAGGGCATTAGAAATAATACAGCAAATTGCAGAGGATTTACTATCTTAACCTCAGGTAATAAAGTCCACTCCAGAATTAGAATAATCAGTAAAGTAGAGTTAATGGAAGGATAACATGATTTTGGCGAGTATGCTCATAGCCCAACATCTTCACTATAAAGCAGAGAGTAAAATATATATAATTGTGATACCTCCCATATCATTTGTGGATTTTGGGAAAGTATTTGACAAATTGAATTGTGATATGCTCTGAACCATATTCAGTAGCAATGGATATACTTGCAGTTTGAATAGTGTATATCAGAAGTCTTTATGGCAAAACATGGATGCTACAATCTGCTAAGAGAATGGAAGGAAGAAAGTTAGCCAATCAGAATAAGCTGAGTAGGAACATAAAATTAAATACAGATCTGTTCGTAGATGATCTTGTTATTATTTAAGGGATGGTGAATAAACTACAGTTTGCTCTCCACGAGTTCTCAAATATTCTCAAGATACCAATTACAAATTTCTAATCAGAAGGCAAAGGTAATGGCACAAATACCCAATTAGAACAGAAATTTTATTTAATGGTAAACCTATTGGGCAAATTTCAACTGTTTGGCATGTGAAGTTACTCGGGATTATGACAAGGACACCACAAGTATAGTGTTTTGAAAACACGATATTTCGACAACTAGCTCCGTCGTCTTCATCAGGTATCGAGACATCTGCACAGGTCGGCTGACCGTCGGATACTGAGACAGCCCAGCTGCTGCACCTCCTTATATAGGCCAACGGCTCTCTCTGACGCCCGGCAGCTGGCAGTGAGTGGGCGGGGCTACAGTTTTTCGTTGCGAGCCGAGGAAGTTAATATTGCGCCATTTGTGGCGGTTGCTGAACATGCGTGCCACGCTCTCTGAGTAGAGTTGCCAAGGCTGGTTTCCGTGCCTCGCTAACACATAGCCCACTATCACAACTCGGCAACCGCCACAAACGGCCCAATATTAACTTCCTCGCCCCGCAACGAAAAACTGTAGCCCCACCCACTCACCGCTAGCCGCCGGTTGCGGGCATCGGAGATAGCTGTTGGCCTATATAAGGAGGTGCGGCACCTAAGAAATCCAACAACAAACAACAAAAATGCACAACAACATAGAAAAACTACGGTACACAGAGGAACAGCTTAGGATCTTGGGAACTGTAGTACCAAGTGTATGGCACAAACACAAAGTGCCCGTAAGCATAATATGAGACCCAATCTGACAGCAACAACCAAAACACGAACCCTGAAGGGGTTTTCGAAATAAGATCATCATCATGATCACAGCCCGCTTTATCCCCAAAATGTCCAAAACAGAACCACCAAAACCAACCCTTCCAAAACACTTGAAAACAAATAGCAAAGCTACCAACATAGTGGGGCTACACAAACAAGCCACAGAAGCAGAGGCACACAAATTAAAAAAAAAAAAAAAAGGGCTGTCTCAGTATCCAACGGTCAGCCGACCTGTGCAGATGTCTCGACACCTGATGAAGACGACGGAGCTAGTCGTCGAAATATCGTGTTTTCAAAACACTATCCAACGGTACACCCGTGAAGACTTAATTCAAGCATACGCCGGGAAAGTCTCTGTTCTTACATCAAGGACATCACAAATTATCTCCATAAATACCAAGATTTGTGTTGGACTGAGATACGTGCCCTTAAGGAAAGGGCAAAAAGAAATCCAGCTTAAAAGTTGTAAGGTTATGGCATTACCAAATTAAAAAAAAAAAATGGGGTGAAACATGGGTATTAATTAGAAAACATGAAAGTCTCATCCATTGAAACGCTTACGATCACTCAAAACATGTACCAGAGAAGATGAAATAAGAAACAAAGATATCGGGGAGGAATTTAAAATGTTTTCAGTAAGTGAAAGAATGTAGGAGAGTAAAAATATTGGAAATATCATCTAAATAGAATGGAGGGAAAAATAGTTCCAAAAATGGCATATAAAAACGAACCTAATGGAAGAAGAGGCATAGTAAAAATCACGAAAACATTGGATGGAGGAAGCTGGAATGTGCCAAAAGGCCTAAAATCCTGGAAAGGGGAAAAGAATAAGATTTCTGATGCTATTCCTGTTGTAATTAAGCCAGGTATTAGCAGTTACACTTCCTTCTTAAAAAGTTGCAGACATCTTAACTAAGGATCTCTCCTATTTTTTTTTCCAAAATATGTTGTTTTTTGTTTTTTTTTCGTTGGGGTGAAAATTTCTTTTCTTGCCCATCACGAATGCACTCTTGTAGGAGATGATTTTCTGATACCCTGCTTTTATTTGTTGTTGTTGTTGTTATTCGGGCTTTAGGGCGCGCTTTCATTTGTGGTGGCTCCTTATTGCACAATGTTCGAAATGTCCTAAAATGTGGTATCTCATTAGGTTCCTCAATTTTACAGTATTATTTATTAATTTTAATATGAATTAAATTTTAAATTAAAAAGAGTTCTTTAAATAACCAGAAGTGTGACTTTAAGTTACTGATAGTAATAACTTTTTATAACTGCTTTACGTCTCTTTTTAACATCGAGGTCTTTAGAGACGGGAAAGGATGGGGGCAAGGAATGGAAAGGAATTCGGCCATGGCCTTTTGAAGGAAGCATCCCGGCATTTGCCTGGAGTGATTTGGGGAAACCATGGAAAACCCAAATCTGGATGCCCGGACGGGGATTTGAACCGCCTTCCTCCCGAATGCGAGGCGAGAACGCTAACCATTACACCGCCCCGCTCGGTGATAGTAATAACAATATTTATTTAGAAAACTTGTTGTGATGATTAAAACAAGAAATGGTACAAATTTACAAGCACATATATATAAAAAATGGACAATTTTTAATTTGAACAACAATAAACAAACAATACACATTCTTGCAGTATCACAATTATTTTACTTATAGTATATTCGTTACGTATGACATGATTACAGTAAATGACATTTATATAAAAGATCATTTTTATAAAGTTCTGGCAACTCAAAAACAAATGGAAGAGCGTACAGTCTTATCTTTTGTAAAGTGATATACAAGGGTCATTAGCAGGTCATTTGAGCAAGAGAATGTTATTCTGTGTGGCAACCAAGTATGAAGCACATTACTCAAGAATTATGTCATTTTGTCTGTGAATTAATGAGAGCCATAGATACCTTTTAGAGTGTGTATTTTTAGATTATGCTAACTTATTATATTTATATCAGCTTTCATTTTTAGAAATCATAACACCTCTCCCTGCTACCATACCTCTAATAGATTTATATTTATTTAACATGTTTCTGTGTTGGGACAGATGATTGGATAATTCACAGAATATGTTTTGGTTTTCATTACATTTAAAAAGTTTACTTTTGAGGAAATTAACAATACATTTAACTTCAGACCCCAAACCCATAGTTGGGAGAGCCATTCTGCTACACTATTTTAATGAAGTAAGACAGAACCAATAAGTGAGTAGTTGTTGCCTAACCATTTAGAATGAAGGTGCCAACTTTTGACTCTGGCATTAACACCAAAACTAGGATTCTTGCAGTTGTAAGGTCATCTGTAATTTATGCTCATCATTTAATTTAATTTTCAATTGCAATGGAGCACACATGCTCGGGTGGCAATGTTCCTACACCCCATCTTCCCATGTCATGATCTTTCACCACCTACCTTAGCTTGTCTTTTATAAATTGCAACTTTAAACTCCTCCAGTGTATTTGGTAAACTTTCCAATATTTTCAACAAAAGAAAACATTCCCATTCCATTTCGCCTGAATGGAAGTTCCAGCTCATGTTTATGGTCATGTGATCCCTTCCATGTACAACTCCTAGTATCCATCCGTGCATTATCACAATTATAAGTCTTGACCAATTGAAACACTCTCTTCGCACACTTTCTGTCTTCCAATGACTCTCAAACCAGCTCTTTCATTAAATCAGTTACTGATTGCATTCTGTGGTGATTTCTGTAAACAAATCTAGCTGCTCTCCTTTGTACCCCCTCCAAATCCTGAATTTGATACCCATAATGTGGCTCCCATACCACTCCGCCATATCCAAGCAGTGGTGTGACCAAGGTTATGTAACCCAGTTCCCTCACTTCCCTGGTACATCCTTTCATCACCCTCTCCAATTAATGAAGGATTTTTAAACCTCTTCCTACCACCTGCACAATTAGTCCTGGCCAATAGAGTTTACTATCAAAAGTTGTTCCAAGAAATTTACAGTTAGGACCTTCAACAAGCAATTCCTTTCCTGTACTATTATCATAGAACATCATTAATTTTTTATCCGTGTACCTAATAAACTGACTGTTCTGGGCATTTATTTTCATACCATGTTCAACTACCCAGTTAGATATCCTTTTCAGAGTTTCTTGTAGCTAATCACAATGCTCTACTGTTTTAATCCTATTGTATAACATTATATCATCTTCAATCAGTCTAACGTCTGACCTCAACTCATCGGTACAATCATTCATTACAATAATGAATTGCATTGGTCCAAATACACCACCCTGATGCACTCCTATATTAAATTTACTTCGTTTGATACTGCATTTCCCACCCAATTCTTTGCTGTCTACCTTTTAAGAATTCTTCCACCCAGCAAGTCACATCATTTTGAAGTGCCAGGTTTTTATGGCAGAGAATGAGTGTGTCCAACTTTGTTTTGTTTTGTGGAATTGAACCGGCATTAGAGTCACTTTTGTGTGTTTCTATTGACTTAAGTTTTCATGCACTGTAAGAATTTGCAATTTTGGATCAGTAACTTTTGAAACATGGCCATCTGGTTTTATTTGATGGAGATATCAACTGTCCATGTGAAACCGAGTTATGATTTTCCTATTTATTATTTATCTGTTTATTCCACATCCCTGTCCTGACCAGACAGAGCTAATCTAATATGGAAATGATGTAATTAACTTGAAACTATATTCTTTCCTAGTGATCTCGAAGACCACAACTAATATTAAATCAATGGAGTCCTGTCCAATTTGCCATACGTATTGTTGGTAACTAACAGGAAGTATGCTGGAGGGAACAGTTATCAATTCACCTGTTGTTAAGAATAATTATTAATCAACAAGTGACATCTTACTTCATTTTGTGTACAGAAAAAGAAAATAAATCTGTGATTCACAATGAGTACTAAAAAGCGATTGAGGATATTAAGATACAGACTTTGGAAACAAGATGTGCTGTAGTGAAGTTCTTTAGCTAACAACCAAACGTGTTTAATTTCAGCTGACTTGTATAAGATGTGATCTTTTACGATTGAGGCTGACTATTAACAAAAAAATTTTTTGCTGACTGTGGGAAACTGACAATTATGCTGCTTAGAAAAGATATAGATCTGGAAATAATAGACCTGACAAATACCATGAGAGCGTATTTTTATTTAGAGGATATGCAGGAGCAAAGAACATCTGTTCAATGGAATGAAATTAAATTATTTATTATAATATTGTGCTCCATAATCTAAGCCTGGTGGGTGAATTATAACACATGGACCTATTGGTATTTGGGAGGATGCGGATTCAAATCACTATCCGGTCATCCAGATTTTAATTTTCATGATTTTCTGAAATCGCTGCAGGCGAATGTTGGGATGTTTACTTCAAAAGGCCATAGCCAAATTCCCTCCTGATCCTTGATCCCCATTCTCTCTCCCTAATGAACTTGATGTCAAATCTGTCTTGCTTTGGTATATACTTAGTCCAAATTGCGCTCTCAGTATTTCATTCATGTCATTCAGTAATTTCTTAATACACTCACTGTGTTCCGCAAGGAGGAGAGTATCATTGGATAATCACAACACACTGATTTTTTTGTTGATGAATACTTCTGCCACTTTCAATTATTATTATTTTTTTTTTTTTTACCTTCCTTCATTACATCCTCTGTATATAAGTTGAATATTAGTTGGGATAGTCTACAACCTTACCTCACATCACTTTTAACTGATGTATGTGACTCACAATTCTCTACTTTTATTGATCCTTATATAGATTGTAAATTTGCCTAGAGTCATTGCAGTATAAAAGGTGAGTGAAAAGAATTATTAGCATATACTGGCAATCCTGCATGGATAAATATTGGTGGAAGATTTAGAAGCTGTACGTGGAAGGGAAGAAAGGATCTTTTTTACTTCTGGCTTTTTGCCTCATTGATGTCATTGGAATGGGTACAGGACTTGGGGCAAGGAATGGGAAGGAATTCGGATATGGCCTTTTGAATGAACCATCCCAACGTTCACATGGAGTGATTTGGGTAAAATATGTAAAACCAATAGATGACCGGATGGGGATTCAAACTGGTGTCCTCCCGAATATGAGGCCAGAGTGTTACCGCTCACCTACCATGTTTGGTAGAAAGGATCATAATAAATTAGCAATTTATTTCACACAAAAAGAAGCAGGGAAGTTTTAATTTGTAGGAAGGGGAGTGATAGACTCTACTGAATTACCTAAGGTGGTAAAGAGCAATATACCTCGGACAGTTAAGCAATATAGTGTAAAAATACATAAAAATTGTGGGTTGGTGTGCAGGGAAATTTCTACCAGGTCATGAATTCCATTGCAGTTAAAATTAGTAATAATAATATTGCCATGGAAGTATTCTCATTTTTCTTTATCTTCCCTTTCAGTATGGATTGTAGAGCCAGAATTCCTACTTTTCTACCGTTTTTTCCCAAACTTGAACTGATCTTAACCTAATATCTATTCTGCTATCCTTCCCATTCTTCTGAATTGTATCCTAGTCAGTAATTTTGAAGCATGTAATATTAGCCGTACTGTGTGATAAATTTCACATTTTTTGTCTAGTGCTTCATTTGGATGTGTAACGATGACACTTTTATTAAGGTTAGTGGGATCTCTCGTGTTTTGTAACTTTTTGAGACAATATGACATTTTAGTTTTTCCCGGTGTATTGTTGAAATAAATAACTCTCGAGTTTTCTGCCGGTTAATTGATTTATTTAGTTCTTTTTCTTTTAACAACGTTTCGGCAACTGCCATCGTTGCCTTCATCAGGTTAACTCTTACATACAAGGACAAGACACTGACTGACTTGCGAGCCAGTCCTGGCTCCTATAAATAGCCTGTTGCCAAAGAAAAAGAACTAAATAAATCAATTAACCGGCAGAAAACCCGAGAGTTATTTATTTCAACAATACGCCGGGAAAAACTAAAATGTCATATTAGATACCTATACAGGGAGGAATTTGTACATCATATCAAACAATTTGAGAAACTGCGCAAAAAGAAGGCCAGACTTATCAGCACTCTGGTCTTTCTATTGCGCTGCAGGGACAATGATGTGTTGCCTCAATTTGTCAGAGTTACGCACCACATAAACAGTAAAAGTGGTAAAAGAATTTTACATCGTACTGGCATGGCGCTTTTGCGAGAGCGGATTCGCTATATTCGTTTTGAGCTTGACAAAAATGCGCGGCTCTTAATTTCTATGCACCTACATCTCTCATCTAGATTGTCTGCTTTATCATGGGACTGGGTCGACGCAGTTACCTCCCTTCAAGAGAGTATAGAACGAGAGAATACCACAACTAAACATATCTTCAAATATAATCGCCTTCATGGAGAGCGGAAAGACAACATCCAGTACACAGCAAACCCCACAGTAATTAATCTCTCTGGAGTTACACTTAATGATGCCACGGTTTCAGTACTGTCGAGGGGCTTGAATTACGCCTTGGCACCGAAGTCTGTACCCACGAAGGACATGGTCTGTGCAGTGGAAAAAGCTGTACGTACACTACCAGCAGATGCAGCGGAAGAAATACGTCGCGAAACTTGTCGTGTTTTGAAGAAGGCCAAACCAGCTAAACCCAACATCACGAGGCTCGAGTGACAAGCATTACGTGAGTTACTTAGTAATGATGACATTGTAGTTATTCATGCTGAAAAGGGAAATGCGAAAGTTCTTCTATCAACGGAAGAATATGATTCTAAAATTAAGAGCTTATTACATGACGCTGCTTTCAAGTCGATTGAAGCCGATCCTACATCTAAAGTGGTTATCAAAACTAAAGCCCTTCTGAAGAAATCTGGTTTGCCTGAGGAGACCATCAAGAATCTATGACCTCGTGCAGCCAGGCCGCCGAGGTTATATGGCCTACCAAAAGTCCACAAGGAGAACGTGCCCTTAAGACCTATTGTCAGTGCAATCGGTGCTCCCACATATCAACTGGCGAAATATCTCACACGCCTACTGAGTCCACAGGTAGGTCATTGCATACATCATGTTTCGAATTCTGCCCAGTTCATACAGATGATCCAGGGTCTAACCGTGTCTGATTCAGACCTCATGGTGAGCTTTGATGTCGTGTCTCTATTCACACGGGTACCTGTCAAGGAGGCTTTAGAACTAATACGACGACATTTTGACCAAGGAATTGTAGACCTATTCCAACATGTGCTCACTTCTACATATTTCATGTACGGTGGACGATACTATGAGCAAACTGATGGTGTGGCTATGGGCTCGCCAATTTCTCCTGTGATAGCTGATTTATATATGGAGGATTTTGATAAAAGGGCTCTGGACGCTTCTTTCGATACGTGGATGACACATTTATAATTTGGCCACACGGCTTTGTAGCGCTCGAAGAATTCTTGCAACACCTGAACTCAATCCATCCTAACATACGTTTTACCATGGAGATATAGAAAGATGGCATGCTGCCATTCCTGGACGTACTAATTAAACGTAAGCCAGATGGTACTTTGGCGCATAGCGTTTACAGGAAACCCACATACATAGATCTGTATTTGGGGGCTACCAGTTTTCATCACCCAGCTCAGCGAAAAACTGTTTTGACAACACTGGTCCACCGTGCGCGAGCCATTTCGGACAGTGATAGCTTACATGAAGAACTAAGGCACCTACGGCAAGTTTTCCGACAGAATGGTTATTCCGAAGAACATATTAAACAGGCCTTTCTCCCCCAGAAACTGAAACTAACACCTGAACAAGAGTCTCCAAAAACCGTTGCTGTGTTGCCTTATGCCGGGAATACTTCTGGAAAAATTGGAAGAATCTTAGCACGATATGGCGTTAGGAGTATCTTCCGTCCACATATCAAGATACGTGATATGTTACGCACAGTGAAAGACGACCTTGGCCTTCGAGTTCCGGGAGTTTATTCGATCCCTTGTGAATGCAGCAAGGTATACATCGGACAAACTATAAGAACTATCGAGGAACGCCGCAATGAGCACCAAAGATATCTGCGGTTACTACAACTGGACAAGTCCGCATTAGCAGAACATGCTATAGAACATTTTCACAGCATCAGCTTCGACAATACTGAAGTTCTGCCTAAGATATCGTATTTCTGGGACTCAGTGATCAGAGAAGCGCTGGAGATTCGATTAATTGACAACAGCATTAACAGAGATGGTGGTCTGTTCCTGAGCGAGGCTTGGGAGCCAGTCGTAAAAGACCTAAAACAGAAACGTGTTAGACACAACCTTCCGAGCAGACGCCGTCATGACACGTCGACCAATGGGAGATAAGTCGTTCGTGATTGGTCAGTTCCAGAGCCCTCGTGTAATGCCGCCGGTTAAGCAACGATGAGTGTGGAGAGCACTTGGATGGGTGACCGCACATGCCAACTGTTAAGGCAACGTTATGCGTGGTTTTTACTTGGATAGGTGACCACTCAAGATACTGCCATGGATCTACTAAACGCCATCCAGTTGCTGAGCTACGGGATGCAGCCACGAGATGCAGAGATGCAACCAAACCGGTTTGACCCCGTCTATGGCCATGTACATCGCCGACCAATCAAAGAGCAGCGTGAAGCTTCCCTTGGCAACAGGCTATTTATAGGAGCCAGGACTGGCTCGCGAGTCAGTCAGTGTCTTGTCATTGTATGTAAGAGTTAACCTGATGAAGGCAACGATGGCAGTTGCCGAAACGTTGTTAAAAGAAAAAGAACTAAATAAATCAATTAACCGGCAGAAAACCCGAGAGTTATTTATTTTTGAGACACGTTTGAATAACCTTTGGATTTTAGAAATTCTGCAGTAGTCTCATCAGCTCCTTCTGCCTTATTTGAGCTAAAATTTTTCAAAGCTCTTTCAGATTCTGCCCTTAAAACTGGATCTGAATCATTTCTTTTTCTTTCCTGTACACTACTAACTAAATCCGCACTAACATACAGTTTCTCTTTGTATTGCTTCCATCGTTTAGCTCTGTCTTCCCATTATCAACTTTAATGTTTGTATAACTGATGTGCATTTCTCCAAAATTCTGTTTCATCCACCCATAGGTGCAACTGCTTTACCTACAGCCATTTCCTTTTATTCTTTTTTTCTTGCAGCCACTTTTCTTGTGCTTTCTTGTGTTTATTGTTTTGATTTCTAAGTTTATCATTTCTTCTGTGATCCATCAAATCCAAAACTTCTTCTGTGATACTCATTTTTTGGCCACCTTTGTTCCTAAATGTTGGTATGGTCTCAAGGATCCCAGCCTGAGCCGAATATGTAGGGACAGTAAAACTTTGAGAAATGCCTCTGTATCCTCTTAGCAGCTCTGCCATCAAATTCTACTTCCATGTCGACGAAGGCAAAGCCGTGTGGTCCCTGGGCAATGTCCTCCACATGGTGTGTAGCAGACGGGAGTGGGTGAATGGCGAATTCCCGACGACTTAAAACTGGGACATTCCAGTTAAGGGATTTAACCCTGTCATAAGTAGTAAAGGCAGCAGCCTCATCTTGTGACTTACCCAGCTATGATCTGGTAATCCATAATGAGGAAATCTTCCTTCTACTCATAACTTTCACACAGAGAAGAGAAACCGGACAGATCCTCGTATAACAGAAAAGGCTAGGAAAATGACTAAGAACATGGACAGGAAATAAAGATAGAAGTCTGGAACACCACATGCTTGAGTAATAAAGAAATAGAATTACAGAAAGAATTGAAAGATATGAAGAGCGATATGGCTGTAATAACAGAAACTAAGAAGAAATTGAAAGGTAGCATAGAATTGAATGATTATATCATGCTTAATAGTGGTGTACCACAAGAAGGAGTAGCTATAATGATTAGGAAGCAGTGGAAATCTAGAATTAATACTTACAAATGGATTAATGATTGCATTATAAAGTTCAGAATTAAAATAGAGAGAGGATATTTGACATTCTTTGGGGTGTACAGCCCAGAAAAAAGGATGTTTGGAAGACGTGCAGGATTTCTACGATAAACTGCAAGAATCTCTGAATGACACCAAGAAAATTGGTTACATAGTTATTGCAGGGGATCTAAATGCTCAAGTGGGAAATAACTCCATATAGAACGTAATAGGACCACATTGAGAGTAAGTAATAAATTCTAATGGAAAATTACCGATTGATTTTTCCCAACTTTGAAAATAACAAATACCTTTTTCAGGCATAAGGATATACATAAGATCACATGGAGTTGCCAAGGTAATAAATAGATCAACAACATATTATACTCTAGCAAATGAGAAGACAGCAAACCTTGTCCATGACCCCAGAGTATACGGATGCAAAGATGTACACAGCGATCACTTTTTACTTATTACAAAATTTGTAATGCCTAAGAGATGGTGTAAGACAAAGTCAACTACAAAACATATAAAAGAGACATTTAAAGTACATCTCTTAATTGAAGAGTGTATACATCTTCTCTACCAACAAAGATTTGAGGAAATGTTCCAATGCAGAACAATGTTAGTCAAGAATGGGAAGAAAGTAAGAGCATCGTTACAACAGTTGCATTACAGGCCTTAGGAAAATGAAGGAAAGGAAATACTAAACGAGGATTAAAAATATGGAACAACGGTATTGCGAGGATCATTAAAGAGAAGAAAGAGGCAACAACTGGGAAAACCCTGCAGTAGAAAATATAATTGAGTATAAAATAAGAACAGCTATAGTTAGGAAAGAGGTAAGAAAGATAAAAAGACATCGCTGGCAGAATTACGTAAACAATATTGAACACGATCTTTGTGGTAGGCAAGAAAAAGCTTACATAGTGCTGAGAGAGCTGAACAAGACAGAAAAAGATAAACTGGTTTACAATTCCATACCTGAAGGAGACTGGCTACGATATTAAACTGCCGTTTGTATAAATAAAGATGAATACCAAACAGGAATGGATTTTGCTGTAGAAATTAACAAACGTGTAGATCCAACAACTCTGGATGAGCTAGAAAAAGCATTGGTATCACTGAAAAATAAAAAATACATCAGGTTTAATGGCCTGAGTGAATAGCTGTTTAAGTTCTCATCAAACAGTTTTAAAATACATTTAATAAATTTTTGAAACTGTTGTTGGACATGTGGATATATACCTGACACATGGAATGTAGCACTAATGTATCCTATATTCAAAAAAGAAGATAGGTCGGAAACTGAAAATTATCGAGACATCAGTCTGTTGTGTACCGCATACAAAATATATGCAAAAATACTGAAAAAGAGAGTAAGTGTAATAGCAGAAGCTGTTATGAATGATGCACAGAATGGTTTCCGAGAGGGAAGATCATGTACATACTACATTTTCACAGTGACCCAACTGGTAGGAAAAGCATTGAGAATTCTGTATACTGACATATATAGCATTCGTTGATTATGAAAAAGTATTTGGTATGGTGAACAGAAAGAAATTGTTTCCGATTGTGTTAGACGAAGATTACCCCAGAATATAGTAAGAATAATACAAAGTTTGTATTACAACACATACATGAAAATCTCACAAGATGATGATCAGACTCGAACAACACGAGAAGTAAGACCAGGTTGCCTGTTATCACCTGTGCTTTTTAACATTTATATTAACGATGCCATTGGGAAATGGCTGAAATATGTGCCTAATGATTTTAATGACACTCTGTTAGATATGCTGCTTTTTGCTGATGGTCAGGTGATCGTTGCCAAAACAGAAGATGACTTATAGTGGGGGTTATACTTAATCATGAAAGTATCAAATGATTACAAAATCTCCTCAGAAAAAACAAAGGTAATGGCAATCAAGGGGGATGAACCAATATGGGCTATTGTTATTATTATGACAGAACAAATTAACAAATTTGTATTTTAGGATATAATATAAATTTTTTTCAGAAATGACGATATCAGTACCAGAATACAGAAATTTCAGTACATGTTTGAAGTAATCAGGGGGAATTTTACGGACACCAGACTAGATACAATGATGAGATTTAACAAAGTAATGGCTGTACCAATATTACTATATGGATGTGAATCGTGGACATTAACTAAATAACAAATAAAATGGATAGAAGCAGCTGAGATGAGATTTTGGAGAGCCGTGGCTAGGTATACTTTACTAGATAAGAAAACGGAAGTGAAGAAATAAGGAAACCATTGAAAATTTTTTATTGAATGAGGAAATAATTATATGTAGGATGAATGGACGATGTAATATGTACGGAGGACAGCAGACCACCAAAGGTGCTGCCAAATTGCAAGCCAAAACAGGGAAGGAGGAGGACAGGTCATCCTAAGAAGAGGTGGACACAACAAAATGTGTGAAGGTCGAACAAGCCCTCAATGCTTTAAATCCTGAAGATGATAATGATTTGTTCCTAATTCTTCTGTATTAGCTTTATTTATCTAACTCTTCAGTTAATTTTATTCTTCTTCTGTGTAATTTCTTTCAGAGTTATTTTTTGGGCCCACAAATACAATCTCTGCTAATGTTTCTCCTATATGAGATTCTTTCAATTTGGCCATATAAAATCTGTTTTGCTTCTTTAGTGTTTTGAATTTCAGCTTGCACTTCAAAACTCTAAGATTGTCACCAAAGTCTATATCAGTTGCTGGATATACTTTGTAGAACATGGTTTCTGATTCTTTGTTTATTCTTGATATAATCAGACTGATATCTTCCTGCATTCCCTGGATATTTCCAGGTGTATATCCTTCATGCATATATCCTAATAGTGTGTGTGCTGTTATTGGATTATATCTTTCATAAAATTCTAACAAATCTTCTTCCTTTTTCCTAGACCAAATCTTTTCCATTCACTTCCACTGTACCAAATTCCAATTATTATTATAACCCAATTCTCTCACATACTGGATTATTTCTTCAAAATTGTTTTAGAAGTTCTCTATTTTGTTATTGTCCTCTTTGTGATTAGCAGTTTAATTGGAGATTATCCTTTTCCATATTAATTATATTTTGGGGTTTAGATTCAGTAGGTCTGACTCCTGTCATTAATTTCCTAGGCTTTTTACAATGATTTGGAATTATTTTCAAGTGTTTTCGGGGATGGTGCAACCTTTAGACACAGCCTCAGTGAGTGTCATCTTGTTAGTTTGAAGTGGCAGAATCTTTTAGCACACACAACTTTATTCAGGGAGGAAGCCTCTTACCGTGTGTAATGGGTGAGCAGTTAATGCTCTGGCCTTGCATTCAGGAGGACTCTGGTTCAAATCCCCATCCAGGCATCCAGACTTGTGTTCTCCACGGTTTCCCCAAATCACTCCAGGCAAATGGGGGCATGCTTCCTTCAAAATGCCATGGCCAAGTTCCTTTCTGTTCCTTCTTTCCGGTATTTTCCTGACTCTAGTGACCTTGATGTTGACAAGGCATAAGGCCATAAGAAAAGAAAGAAAAAAGATCCCATATTAAAATGGTCAGGTAACATTTATCTTGAATAAAAATATTCTCAGGCCTCCCATCGGGAAAGCGTTTCAATTTGAAGTGACATTTCGAAGTCACACTTTCTTAATTCTTGTGGTGAAATATCAAAACATCACTTTCCTGGAGGAATCCCAAGAATTGTTTTATTGAATTGATACACAAGGAAAGCATTCTTTTCAGCTTTTATATTGGTGGTATATGGAGGAAAATGTAATTTAGAATTTTACTAAGCAAAGAGCAACTTAAAACTTACATTTTATCATTTGTATATACATTGCTTCTTCAGATTGCTTACCCAAATAGATTTGTGGAGATAAAATTGCCACCAGTAACAGTCTCAGAAATAAATAAACTCATAAAACAATTAAACCCTAAAAATTCTTCCAGCTATGACAATATTTCAAGTAAATTACTGAAAAAATGTTCAGTTTGATTCAATCATGTACTTGCCCACATTTGTAATGAATCCTTAATGCAAGGTGTGTTTACAAATAGACTAAAATATGCAGTTCTAAAACCGTTGTTTAAAAAAGGAGAAGCAACATGTATAGATAAATATCTTCCCATTTCATTACTTTCAGGATTCTCAAAGATTTTTCAAAAAGTCATGAATTGTAGAGTAATAAAACATGTTACACAAATAATATCCACACTAAATCACAATTTGGGTTCCAAAAAGGATCATCTATAGAAATTGCTATCTATTCATTTTTAAATAACACATTTGAGGAACTGAATAATAAAATGAGCCCTGTAGGAATATTTTGCTAGCTTGCAAAAGCATTTAACTGTGTAAATCATGAATTACTTTTGAAGAAAATGGAATACTGTGGTAGTTATGGAACCACAGGTAAATGATTTAAATCATGTATGGAAAGTCGAATGCAAAAAGTTTCCATTTTTGAATCTAAAATAAGTAAAGATGCTTCATCAGACTGGGAGAAAATAAAACATGGAATTCCACAAGGTTCTGTCCTAGGACCCCTCCTTTTCTTGTTGTACATCAATGACATTCCTCAAAACTTATCTGACAAAGTTAATTTTATTTGCAGATGACACTAACCTGACTGAGAGAAAAACACCAAACAGCAATCTAGAATTAAATGTAAATTAAATGTTTAGTGAAGTAGCAAATTTGTTTAATGCAAGTTCATTAAAATTAAATTTTGAAAAAACACATTATATTAGGTTTAAAACAAAACATTATGCACAGTCAGATCTACAAGCAAGCTATAAAAATAACACAATATTAGAAACAAAGAGTATAAAATTCCTTGGTATTAAAATAGATGAGAAACTCTGTTGGCACAAACATATCCCTTCACTACTGAAGAAGTAGTGCCACCTTTGGAATATGAAACAGGTGTACTCCTCATAGTTTCATTCAGTGATGTCATATGGCATAATCTTTTGGGGAAACTCTTCACAAAGTAAAAAAGTTTTCATAGCACAGAAAAGAGTTATTAGGATCTTGTGTAGGGAAAAACAAGAACTTCTTGCAGACAACTTTTTAAAAAACGTAATATTCTAACAATGACTTCTCGGTATATATATTCTCTCGTGTGGTTTGTCATAGATCATTTTAACCTGTTCACTTCTAATTCACAGGTACACAGTTTCAATACAAGAAACAGAAATAACTTGCACAAAATACAAACATCTCTGTCATTAGTACAAAGAGGAGTTAATTATTCTGGTATACATCTGTTTAATAAACTTCCCAAGAGTATAAAACAGTTTGCAGATAATAAAGATATATTTAAAGAAAAACTTAGAGATTATCTTTATTGGCAACTCCTTCTACTCCATTCAAGAATTTGAACAAAATAATTAATTGTATTCAGTATGACTTTTGCAAAATTCAGTTGTAAAAATTATTGGTTTTTTTATTATCTTTATTTGTCGTTGTAACATATAATTGTTTTTACTATGATTATGACTTGTATGTATGTGTATTAACAATGACATGTTTCACATCCCAGAGGTTCTTCCTCAGCAGGGATCTATGAATCAATATTGATAAATAAATAAGTTAATAAATAATTTCATTATATTTCTGGCTGTTTGGAAATCCTTTTTCTTTGATGAGAAGCTGGTGACTGCAATCAACATAACCAATTTTCATTTGGCAACAAACTATTTTATCCAAACATTCAACTAATTACTTCCAAACTAATTTTTTCCAAGCAAAGCTTTAAAGGAGCCAAGTGAACTCTTTCCATTCCACTATAAAGATTCCATTTCTCCTCATCTTGTGACGTTGACGTATACTCTTGTACTAATATTGTTGGCACAGGCTTCATTTCTATCCTCATCAAAATAATTCTGTACCTAAACTGTTTATAATAACTTACTAATTTCCCTATATTCTTGCTCATTACAAATCTCACATCGGAAAGTCCACTGACAGCTGGTGTGGTAATTATTCCTCAGACCAGAAACCTGCACATCCTTCCACTTAATCTCATGAATCCCAGCAATATCAAAGTTAAATAATTCCATCTCCCTTTTTAAGATCGCTTATCTACCTGCTCTATTCATACTTCTAACATTTCATGCTGAAACTTACAGAATTTCTATGTTTATTTTGATGACTCTTCCCTGAGTAAAACCTACCCACAGATCCAATTAGGAGATTAATTTACCTCATGATTATTTTACCCAGGAAGAAGCCATCATTCCAAATGTAGTTTGAAATATCGCCTCAAGATTCCATTTGGGTCTATAAAGTAGTGGCTTCCTGTTGGCGTCAACATCCCTCTGCCATTGATCATTTCTAATTCATCCTCATATAGGTTTCATTTCCAACCTCAAGAGTGAATGTTGACCTGGACCACTCCCCACTTTTCTGCCCTCCTTTCAAGAGGCAATTGGCAAGCAGTGGGTGGCTCCTTATGTAGGGAATTGTTCTGTTGTCAGTGCTTTGTCCATGAAAATCTGGGGCAGCACATGAAGAATGGCATTTGGATGGAAGATACTAATATGGTCTCTCCTAATAGTGAAGTGAAAATAGCATACTAGTCAGCAATCCCCAGACACAGTTACAGTGCCAGTATGAACAAAGATATAGACACAATCATCCTCCTCATAAAAACATTCACCCCTACCTGAATATACGAGGGTGGTCTGAATTGTTTCCGACCTAACAAAGATACAAGACATTTTTTCTGAATTTTTATTTTTCAACACAGTCTCCTTGTAACTCTACACACTTCTCCCAGCGATGCTCCCATCTTTGTATCCCGTCCAAATAGCACTCGGCGTTTTTGTCTGCAAAATAATTGTTCACGAGGGTGATTGCCTCTTCATTTGACGAAAATCTGTCCTCCGAGTGCAATTTTTAGATGAGGGAATAAAAAGAAGTCGCTTGGGGCTAGATCTGGTGAGTAAGGTGGATGGTCAAGCAGTTCAAACCGTAATTCATGAATTTTTGCCACGGCAACCGCTGAGGTGTGAGACGGTGCGTTATCTTGTGATTAAAATAACTCCATGACTATCCCAAAAAACAGTTGCCAGCACTTTTGCTTTTTTTGGAGCCGGTTCCCCGTTTGCAGTAAACTGTTTGGACTGGATTTTTGTTTCGGGCGTGTAATGGTGTATCCAAGTTTTATCTACACTAATTAATCGGTGCCAAACTCGGATTTATTGTGCCTAAACTGCGCCAACAGAGCGTTGGAAATGTTCATTCGAACACGTTTTTGGTCTAATGTGAGCAAACGCGGCACCCAACGTGCAGACAGCTTTCTCATACCTAAATGTTGATTTAATATGTAACAAACATGTTCTTTTGAAATGTTCATAACCTCTGCTATCTCTCTCACTTTAATTCGGCGGTCATCTAGCACCAATTGGTGAACTTTGGCGATGTTTTCGTCGGTAGTTGCAGTTTTTTGACGTTTCGAACATTAATCGTCTCTGAAGCTCTTATGGCCACGTTTAAATTCAGCTGCCCAAAATTTCACTGTGGTAAGTGATGGTGCAGAGTCCCCATACACAGAATCCAACTCATCTTTGATTTGTGTAGGCGTATTGACTTTCAAAATCAAATATTTAATGACAGCTCGTTACTCGATTTTGTCCATTTTCACAAAAACACTCACATCAATTCACTCTAACGACTGCGTGTCCAAAATGGCAGAAACTTTGGTGAGTAACTGTCAACAGATAAACAACTAAATTCACTAGCTTTTATTTACGAGTGCTGCCATCTTCACGTTGAGGTCGGAAACTTTTCAGACCACCCTCTTATATGGATACAAAAGTGGGAACTTCAGAAAAATTACTCAATTGATTATGATGTTTGCTAAATCAAATTCAGAGGATATAGGTGAAATTCACTTTACAATATTCAGAACATTGGTATTATTTTTCAGAATATTTCATTAGTTTGAGAGTTTAATTAATTTTTTGACTTTGTTAAAAGTGGATACATAGCTTATACTTAATTTACTATGGACAGAACTTAACCAATCAGTTCTTTATGAACAAAAATTAATTAAAAACTGATAACAATATTTCACTGTAACTTTTTTTTACATAATTTTTACCTAATATTTGCACAATTATTTTAATAATGTTGTTTGTTCTTTTAACTTGTTCAAAAGTTGTAATTATTTTGTGTGCAGGGTTGGTTGTAATATGATAGACATCTGGGACACCGAAGACTGGAGGATGCAGTGGCCCCCAGTTTGCCCTACATTGTTCCACAGTGATCCAGACCCGTTTGACAGGCTGTTCTCAAACTCGGTGTTTGTTGTCTTGCGAATAGAACCTCGTCAGCAGGCTTCACCTAACTATGTTGAGATAGTTCCAAGAAAGGAATACAAAATGTAATGATGTGATAGAAATTCTTGACTGACAAAAACCAAAGATATTAACCAACTGTTTATACAATCTTTTTGTAGGCATGAAATGTAATAATTTTTGTGTGAGAGCTTGTTTAACAATTTACAATTGTTTTTATGCATTTAAAATGTAATAAATTTTTTACTCATTGTGTATATGTTTGGAAGATTTATTATTTCATATCATTATTATTATTTCTGAGTGGTCTAGTGGCTCAGTGGTTAAGGCATCTGACTGGGGATCGAAATCCTTGTCTCGGTGGGGATTTTCATAGGCCCTTAACCCGACTTTCACCTCTGGTACAGCTTGCTGTGTAATGTGGAGTTCGCCAGAACACTTGTGTGGTTCGGATTCCATGTTATACTGTAGGTCCCCTGTACCCGGTAGGATTACCAGGTTAGGTTAAGGTGGCTACGACAGGAGCGGAATGCGCAGCCAATAGAAACCCTGTCACAAGGTCATTACGACCGTCGTGGGATTATTATTATTATTATTGTTATTTCTGCTGTTCTCACAAGTTTACTACAGACAGTAAATTTAGGCAAAGTTGCTCCCCACCCCTTTCCCCCATGAAAAGAAAGAAATGATAGAATCGAATCCAGCTAAATAAATTGTGATTTTTTTAAAAAAAATTTTAATTGTTTACCATGGACTGCATTTTGAAGTTTGAGAAGAATATCTATATAAGAAGCCTTTGCATATTATCTAATATTCAATCTCAGTAATGAGTGTGAACAGTGGTAATTTAAATTTTTTGAGGCAATAAGAAAACAGTGAAGAATGTGCCAAGTAAACCCATCACTTACCAAATCAAAAAGCTGGATGCCAGTGACAACACAAAACAGACGTAAGCAGTAGTTTGGTGTGATCATCAATTATGCAAAGAGAGATTATCCACATTTTGAGCTGTTCAGATGGAAACACACTGAGTCTTAGTGCACTGTTGCGAACAAGGTTGGAGTGGAAGGTGGGGGGAGGGGAGGGGGGGGGATACCTGCAACAAGAATGAGTACACATGATATAAACAAAACTTTATGCAAATTTTTGGGTGGAACCTGTTGTAGAGTCTTCTTCTTACTTTTGTATCCTTATTTGTCATATGGAACCAAATTTAAAACTAGTATCATTTTATGTAACCATAGGTTTAAAAAGTCAGAGAAATGAACATTTTGTGTTGATAGATCCTTGGCTTTATATTTCTGCAGATGTGATAATGATCTTTAAAATGTTTGGTAAAACCTTTTGTGGCTGACCACTACAAATTATATGGGTATACTTTATATATAATATAGGTGATTAATATTGGTTTATTAATTAGTAGTTGGAAAGGCTTAAAATTTCCTTATTTTTACATGAAGGACAATGAGTTAGACATGATATTGATTGAGCATTTGATTCTCTTGTGTTGCATCAATGTACTTTTTGAAATACAGATATATGATAGAAAAGGTATACCTAAAGTTATGGTGCCTTAAATAGAGCACATATATCTGTTTTTTTGTAGTTGTCTTTAAACCAATTAATTTGTTGCCATGCTGTACACGGCAGTGCAAAAGTAGCTTGATATAATTTCAAAATGTTGTTGACCATGTTTAACACTCCTTTCAAGAGATAATGGTGCTGGTGAATTTCAATAAACAAATTATTTTACTTTTTTATGTTCAAAGTAATTCCCTTCTTGGACTCTGTTTGAAACACACTGAGACATGCGCAAACTTTAAAGTTACTTTTGAAGTAGCCACTTCATATAAACTATTTCACAAAGCTTCAGGAAACATACATACATAACTACTTTTATTTGACAACAATAGTTTTTACAGAAGCAACAGATACAGTGTGTGATGATAGTTTCACAGAATCAACTTTGGTGAAAAGTTTTGGTTATAAACTGTATTTTATTGAAATTGTATCTCCAGAATCAGTACAGTGACTGATATGATATAACAAAGATAGGAAATATCTCAGCACATCTTTTGGTGACCCAAATACTTGATGTCAAAACACTTTTCTGTTTGGGCAAGAGGAAATAATTTCAGGACAGCAAACCTAGGGTACAAGGAAGATTTTGAGCTTGTACACTTGAGCCCCAAAATTGTTTTCCAGTTGCTGCCCTGTGAACAGGAATGAACTGCACAAGTGCCAGGGCCGGATTAAGACAGCGCGGGGCCCGTAGCAAATGTGAAGAACAGACCTTTGATTTTTGCTGTCTGGGTGAAAATTGTACTGTTAAAAAAAAAAGGTTAGGAGGCGCGAGGCCCGTAGCATTTGTTAACTCCTGCTATGTGGTTACTCCGGCACTGCATAGTGCCATATTTAGATATTTACTGATAAGACTTGTATTTTTGCCAGGTTATAGATGGAAGTTGCCACTGTGGATAGTAATCACTGATTTGTAGATACATTTCTGTCTGTGTATGCATGAGTTCATTTCTTTACTTATCTTCTTTTAGTGACAAAATAACAATAATTATTACTAACAATTAATCAATTGTAATAGATTTAAAGCCTCAGTGGCAATTTCTCCAAACATTTATTTATGTATTGCACAATATTTTTATTTGAAATTTTTCAATGTTTGCAGTAAACTGTCCAGCATCTTTGATAATGTATTCCCTGATTTCCTTATGCCTGAAATTGAGAGCTAGAGTACGGTCATGGTCATATTTGAATCGTTAACTGCAGAAAGGCAACAAGTCCGTGTTTTTTTCGAAAATAGCTTTTTTCGTGAAAACTGTTCCCAGATACAGGAGGCATCGTTTACTTTTGAAAGGACACTTCTCAGCCCAATATAATAGGCATGGAAATGCCGTTAATTTTCCCTTTACTGCAGATAGGGAGCAAGTATCCCGTCAGCAGTAAATGGTCTTACTGGTGGTGTGCGGTGACATGAAGGGGAAGGGGATAAGGGGGCAAATGAAGTCTGTACTATGCTAAATAAGTACACAGAAAATAACGTTGACAAAGCTATAAGAATGTCACATAATTTTGGAGATAACTGTTCGGGCCAAATTAAAAACAATACTATGGTGATAATGATGATACAACGGTGTGAGATAAAGACGTTTGATAACATTAAACTTATTTTCCACATTGGATGGCAGTCTTTTATGCCTAGCCATAGATGTTTTGGTATTATTAGAAGAATGTTGAGGAAAGAAGAAATGTATTACACAGTGGATGAAGTTGTTACACTTATACATAATTCCTCAAACAACCCTAATAACTTTTCAATAGTTGAAATGAAAACTGATGATTTCATTGACTACAGCTTATGGTGGCCTAAGTTACAATTAACATGACAAAAATGTCTCAAAAAATTGAGAGATCTTTCACGATATCCAACTACTGGAAGAAGAGGTTTTCGGCAATCGATCTGCACAGTTTTCAATGCAACATGAACGTTTCTGGCTTGGCAAGGGACACTTTTCAGCTTCGAAGCACAGCTAAGCCTTGTGAATTACCTACCAAGAAAGCCCATGCTACTGTTGTGCCCATAAATAATAAATAAATGGATGATATAAGGAAAACTTTGGTTTACATACCTGAAGAGAAGGTGGAGTTTTGGAATCCAGTAATTTCATGGCTCATAACAATGGCATCTTTGGACAAAATTGACAATGAATCAGAACTTTAACTTTGAAATAACATACTTATTTTTTCTCTATAGAAATAAAATGAATTTTGATTGAAATTTGATATTTTTTCTTTGCTTTTTTTCCCATAAAGTATCGTTCCAAAATCCTGTTTCTGCAAAAAGGGAACATGACCACAACACACAAATTTCCCCCAGCTTTGTTATGTGTTTTTCGGAACTTTTTAAAGCACATATAATCAAAGGTTACCTAGTTACTTGATAATAAAATATAAACAAACAAAAATTTATATGTCGGGTTTTATTCAGTTTTATGTCTCTCCTGCAAAATTTAGAAAGGTGGACATGTTACCTTTCTGCAGTTAGCGATTTGTTTGACCTTCCACTTCCTACTAACATTTCTTTTCTCAATATCTATTCAGGCCTTATTCATTCCCAGCACTCATTTCACCCATTTCACAGTGACTTGTTTACTGACTGAACTACAGTGATTTGCACAGACAGATGCAGCTATCAACCTTTGACTTCTTCCAATTCCTGTGTTTGATAATCATAATACCACTACATTCAGGCATTCTTATTCTTTTCTCACACACTCTCAGTTCTATGACACATTGAAGGAAATATTAATCCACATCTGCTCCATCCTTGCTTCTCTCCCTTATTCATCACAATATCCCTCCTTTTTTTTAGGCTAAAGTATTGAAGTCCTCCCTGAATATTCAAACATTTTCCTGCTATGTATTTACTTCTACAGAATCTCAGTCATATTAGTTCTTGGTCTCATTAACACCACATTCATTATACAGTCAAGTCTTATCTCTACTTCCCTCTTGACATTTTGTCTTATCTGGGTCTCGACAAATGTGTTGTTTAATTTATTATTGTTTCTTGGTAGTTGAGCTAATGCATCACACTCTCATTCCTTAAATCTTTCATTACCATCCCTGTAAATATTTAGGAGTAGCATCTGGAATGGAAGAGAAGACCACTATCATGAATAATCACATGATTCTGTCACAAGGAAGTAGAGTGTCAGGGTGTTATTAATGGCAGTTCTTGAACAATGCGTTTCACACAAGGAAAGAGTAAAATAAAAATACATTTAAAGCATGATTGGATTTATAGGGGAATTGACACTAGGCTGTAAGTTCCAATAGAATTAATAACAAAAAATATGGAAAATAGATTTGATTCAAAACTACTAACTATATCAAAATTATGATGGGGAGAGTGTTTTCTTGAGCAATAAGACAGGGAAAATGTTTTAAGCTATTGTTTCATATTCAAATTTTCCAAATCAGGAGAACCACTAGGGTGTTCCATTCATAGATATTATCAACTTTCATCTCTTGTTTTAATTAATATTAGTGTAGGAGTTTCAGAACCTGCATGTATGAATTTATAGTTCCATACCTAATTTGGCGGCAGATCTGGTTGCCAATAATGTACAGGCATATGATTTTAATGTAAAACCTAGACCTCATTGCAATCAGATGAACTTAATGATGTTTTATAAATTTTAATTACATAGTTCAAAATAATTCCTGGAAGAACATCATTTGTTTTAATGGAGAACTTGATTTGGACTAGTTAGATTGAATTGACAGTAGAAATGAAATATTAGTATACCATTTGTTCCTTGTTCTTGTAACCATTGTGTTCCCTTAACCTTGTGTGTGAATGGCACAGGATATCACGCTCATAATGTCTGCCACTTCTTACTTTTCTTAAAAACGTCTTCTGTAGCTTCTCAATTACTTCCCCCTTCTTTTGTTGATTCTCAATCTTCCTTACATAGGCTCCTTCACTTTCGCTCTACATTGGAATGATGTTACCTCCAATATTAAGCACTCATTGTCCCAAAATCTACAACGGCTTTCCATTTCTTCAGAATATCTCTTCCAAATACTCTGTCTGATACTGCGCGTAGGGTGTGTTCCATTGCTAATTCTCTTCCTTTTTGTAATATTAGCTGTACTGCTGATATGCCCTTGATTACAATCCATTCCTCATGATTATATTACTGCAACTTTTTTGGACACCTACAGCAGACTAGACTCACTTGTGCCATACTACCTGTAAGAAGCTTTATCGGTGTCGATCTGCTTTCTCTATAATCCATCTCAACAAACTCGTTCCGATTGCAGCATTCCATTCAGTACATTCTCTCTTCTTGAGCATGGCCAGACTGCTTCATCATATTCACCTTCAGTTTCCCAATTTTTTTCTGTCATTTGGTCTGCTCACTCTCTAAATGCATATTATTCTCCCACAGATAGTGCCTCTTCCTTCTGCACTTGTTGCACTACATTGACCTACATGCTCAACATGGGCCAGCATGAGTCGGCAAACTGCACCGTCAGTATTTCCTGTCCTAGGACCTCCCGTGTTCTTACTGACAGGCACTAGGTGCCCTGACCCTCCTCGCCATTGTCGCAGTTCTGCCCCTGCCTTCCTGCTGTCATCTTGTGGCCTCTTCTCCACTTACTATTACTCAGTGGCAGTGACTTCTCTTAACCATGGCACCCCTCTACTCTGTATCGCTTCATGGCTGTTCTTTATGCATAATTGTCAATTCATTTTCCTGTGATATTCACTGTGCGTTGCCTCTTCTCCCACAGTAACTACAATGTTTTCCTTGTGTATGCTTCATGCTAATGTTTCTCTTTCGCAGTTAGGATGGCCTGCTAAGGCAATTTCCACTGTCTCAGGCAACTTTAAACTCTTTTAGATCTTAAACCCGTGACTGTTTGTTCATCTAGGAGTCCCTCCACAAATACAGCATGTCCCAGAGTATAAATCAATTTCAGCACTCTCGCTAGCTTACTTCCTCCCGTATAATTGCCTGGTGCTTCCTTAAATTCGTGAAGCATGCTGTCTGACTGACTTTCCCAATCTGCAATTTGGTCTCCTTATTGTTGACTGCTTGCAAACATGGATATAGAATACTAGTCCAAGGTCCGATTAGGACTGTAATATTCTACCAAAATGGTCCATACATTTTCCCAACTATCCATTCTCTCTCACATGAATAACTCTTGCCATGACCCGCCTACGATCCGTGTTTTTATGAATTTGAGTAGTACACACTGATATTCTTTCACTAATAACTCAAAAGCCGTATCATAGTTGTCGAAGAATTAAGCTAATGACTCTTTTTTGCCACTAATTGGCTGTGGCACTAACTTCAGTGCTGCTGTTAAGCTTAAATTGATTCTCTTGATTTCCACATTCCCTGGATGGATCAATTTTTTCACCTATCTTGCTGTAGCATATTGCAATAGTTTAGCAGTAACTCGTAATATTCAAGTACGGTAAAAGCCGCCTCCTGAGCTACGTTTCCTTTGGGAACGAGTTGAACTCAACACTGTGTGTTCAGCTATCACAGTACCAAGCGAAGGACACAGAAGCAGCAATTCCCGTGTGGGAATCGTGGCTATGAATGTTCTGGAACCTTCTGAAGCAACCTCCAAGGGTAACTCTACAGGAAAGTTACTAATCTTTAAGCCCATGAGTTAAAAAGTTGTTGGTTCACTGTTTACCACCAAACCCATCCTTCATATGCTCAGGACGAGGCTTCACACCGTACATGCTATTACTTTATTTAGCCACATGGCCATATTGAAGGAGTGGCATCGCTTCTCACAGACTTCCGATCTATCAGCTGTCTGTATCATTTCATTGCTGATTTACAGAGTTCAGGAACAAATGTCAGTCGATTTAACCTCTTGAGCTTATTTCAACTATCTCAATGTAATTAGTGAATATATTACTAAGTTTCTTTCCCCAGCCAGAGCTTACAGATTCCAGAAAGAAGAATAAACTACTGACGGTTAGCAGGTGGGGTAGACCTTCATGAAAAGGGGTAAGTCACTGGTAATCTTTGCACTGCTACCACATGACAGTATCCCTGTCACATTTGTCCCGTGCGTGGTTGGTATGGCTTCCGTTTTTACGTGCTCTAGTTATTTTTTGCTGAGCCGGCTCCTTCACTCCGCTGGGTAGACACCATGGCTACTTGCTGACGTTCTACACCAAAGACACCGACTTCTGCCTCTGTTACGAATGATGACATCTCCTGCGACATACTTTCGATTATTTTGAATTGGTCGGGTAGTTCTACCTTTTATTGCTTTGTTCTCTTAACTCTGTACAACTGCTGATGTGGCTAACTCTATATAGAACTGAATACTTCTCTTTTTAGTCATGCCGTAATTTATTGGTTTACCCAACACCTGAAAACTCGCTTCCTGTAGTAAGCCGAGCGATGAGATACAGAAATGCTGATGGAAGCGTGAGCCAGGTCGTTGGTTAAATACGACTATGGTTCTAGATTTTAGGTATCTGGCTAGAGGCCCATGAATAATACCGTAATCAGATGTTGCTGGCAACATATATACAGTTTACTTTTGCAGAGGTTATGTATACAGATAATACCACAACTACAGCTACTCTGCGGCATTAAGGTATCCGGTAAGTAAATTATTAACCGCTCTGAGCGAGCCCAATCTCCAAAGTAATCTGAAGGGATTATTGAAATTATGCTATTTCCAACTCGTAGATTGGGCGACGTATTCCATGGCTCCGTGCAGGGCCGGCGTTAGGGTGGGGTAAGCGGGTCAAATGTACCCGGGCCCGCCGGCTAATGTGGGGCCCCGATCACCGGCTGCAGGCAGGGCCGGCGGATAATGTGGGTATGGTGGGTAGCAGTACCCACCCGGAATTTCACGGGTGGGTATTTTACCCACCCGGAATTTGAGAGTGCATAGAGGAAAGAATTGCGTGAAAGAAAGAAAGAGAGAGTAGACTAGATAAGTATGTTAGTTTCATCCTTCAAAATGCGTGTCTATCCACAACACCATTAGCGACGCGCTAAATCCCTTTGATGTTTCAATAGAGACCGCCACCCCAGCTGTCGCCAACTGAGCAAACAATCGTTGTGCGTGAAAGCAAGAATGCTACGGTAACATAGTGTATGTCCAAAACAATCGTGTGTGAAAGCTACATTAGTGTATTTCGAAGGAGTTTCAAAATCAAATGAATAAATTCATAGTGAAACTGAAAAGGAGAAATGAATTGAGTGTAGATAATGCTAAACGACAGCAGGCGCGGATCCAGAACTCAAAAAAGGTTGTGGGCACAGCTACCCGAAAATCGGCGAAGTGCGAGTCGGAGTACGAACTCGCTCATGAACAATTATGCATAATAATATTTTATCCATGATGGATTGGTGGAACTTCCGCGACTGTGATGTCAAATATGGGTTGTAAAAAATACAGCAACCAGTCACATTGCTGTATTTTTTACAACCCATAATTATGCATAACTCATGAACCACTTTTGAATTTGATTATTTCCTTTTGTCCGCGCATCAGGACTTTGGCCTTAGGAATGGAACTAATCATTGGAGGAAGTAAGACCCGATTTCGTCCAATTAAAATAGTTAAACAGTTTCGATTAAATACCAAACCAATTTATATCAAAAAATTGTATTTTTTTTTCTAGCAGCCAGTAAGCCAATATACGGATACTAGACTGGGTAAATATCTTGACGTTGTCTCAGGAGTCGTAAGTGTGACCAGCCAGTGAGATGCACCAGACGAGACTTAATTAGTCTGCCAATACCATCACAACTACTGAACCGATTTTGATATTTTTTCCTTTACATTTTCAAAAGATATCAAATTAAATGAATTGCTAGGAAACATTTTACATTAAATAACTTTATTTAGGTGCTTACTTAAATTACAAATTCAAGCTTACGTTTCTTTTTCGTGAAAACGTTGATAATTTTATCGATATCGAGGTTCACATCTTTGTGTATATTTAAGAGAGCTAGCCCGGATAATCTTTCCTGTGCCATTGAGGCACGCAACCAAGATTTTATTCTGCGAAGAGTAGAAAACAATCTCTCTGCGGTAGCTACGCTGACCGGGAGAATTGCCAGTATTTGTAAGAAAATTTTTATGTTAGGGTACAAATCTTGGTCGCATGCTTCAATGAGATGAGTTACCGAGTCTGGTATGACCGAATTATTCTTACATTCTCTTTTCCATTTGGTCATCCCGAGTTGGTATTCATTTATAACAATTGATTCACTATCGTTAATGAATAGGCGATACATCTGGACCACTTTTTTCACCTTCACAGTCTTGACACTAAACTTTGGGTTACGTTGAAAAACTCCCAAATGAAATAAGTACCTCCGGAGACAATCTCTCCTCCAAATCATTAATAATGGAATCTAATAGAGGTATGTAGATTGATTTCCGAAAGTACTCTTCCACCGATTTCGCCTCATAATTGGACCTGTTTGTTTGCCTTTGAACTGTACGTGGGGATTTTAATGTAACAGCCAACTGTTTTGCTTGCTCTGTCGTTTCTGAAATTAATTGCTTGAATACAGACTCAGCGTTTTTGGCGCTTCGATCGTAATACTTCCACGGTGGCTAGGTGGCTCTTTTGATGTCGACCGAAGCAGTTTGCAGGAATCGGCTCAACGAAACTGCAGTTCCTAATATATATATAAAAAATAATTTTATAACCTTCCTTAAAGAAAAAAAATCTTACATATAAATCGTTGTGTAATGTTTGTTTTGTTACCTAGAATATCGGTTAGGCATGTCGATGATATAATAAATAAAATCAGAGCTGCGTAGTGTTTGTAAGAGACAGTGAGCGTCACATGAAGTGTTATCTTGCCATGTCGATATTCTCTCCAGAGCGTTACAAATTTTAACCATATTATCACCCTGGAATTGTAAATGGCCGTCGTATCTTTCAGCCCATCGTGTCTCGCATATACTTTTAATTACCATACCATCAAGCTCTTCTGAGAATGCTCTATGGCGTTTTGCAGAAGCGTTAGCAAACGCTACGATTTTTTTCATTGTCCCAGTTGTGTTTCTACACGAAGCGACGTTTGATGACTTGGCCAAGGAGCTATTTAAAACATGATTGCTACAAGGACAACTTTTGCGTGAATTGCTTTTTTAGAGAGTTCCTGAACAGCACCTTTTGCGTCGGATGCCATTACTGAACAGCTGTCAGTTCCTATCTCTACACAAAAAGATAAATGTATATCAAATTTATAGCAAAGATTTTACACGATTTTCGCTAATGCGGTGCCTGTTAACCGTAATTCTTTTGTGCCGTCTGAGCTATCTCTTTCTTCACATTAAAGCATTTCATAAGTGTCGCAGAAGCATAAAATATCTTCCTTAATAAAACCATCATTAAAATATCTGAATGATAGACTCATCTGTTCGGCATGAGAAATATCTGTAGTCTCGTCAAAAAGAATTGCGAAAAACTTATCTTTTTTCACGTTTTGTAAAATAGTTTCCTGAATCTGTTCTTTATAAATGTCTATAAGTTCGTTCTGTACAGTTTTGTTTATGTAAGTCGCTGTAGAACTTGTTGATGATAAATGGCGTTTGAGAACTGAGTCGCCTGCATCTATTCTAAATTTCAACAGAGCTCGAAAATTTCCTTCTGAAGAGGAGGCGTCTCTATGAACGGTGTTCGTGTTAAAAATCTGGCCATCGTCTCGGTGGCCACGATACAGGGTGTTTCAAAAAGGACTTTACAACTTTGAAAATTCATAGAAGCTACGTAGCCCGGCTTGGACCCCCCTCCCCCCCACGTAGTGCAGATTAGCCTTCTCTCCCCCCCCCCCACCCCCCGACCGAGCTACGTGGTTTATGGATGACCCCTTACTGTCAGTTTCGATCTTTCTTTGTGTATAATTAACATAAGCATTTATGTATAGGTATGAGGTATCACATATATCACAGAATAGAAAAAGAAAATAAAATACGATCTAATTAAAAATGAAATGAAAATCGAAATGTTTAGTCGAGATAGCATGAAATGCCCTATAAATATGTACCTAATAATTGAATTAGTGGGCCTTTATTATATTAGATGCATAGCTGCGAAACATGCGAGAGTAACTGTAGGATTTAATTTAATAGATAGGTACTTAGTTAATAGTTGTCTATTATTAAACGCTATAAAAACCTCCCCAACCAAGAAAACAAACTTTTTGGTACCCACAGCCAGCCATACAACACAAACAAATAACAAATCAATAAACAATGCAATAAATGTTTTATTGCATCATTTGTTACTTCGTTTTATTATAAATAAAGTTACAAATAGTGATACATAGAGTAAGGCTTTGCATTAGAGCGATAGAATAGAAATAATTTCATTAAAGAAACTTACCATGGTACAACAATATATATTATGTCGAAAAAGCAATCAGAGTTATTTACCCCGACTGGCATTAATAAAAAACTTTTTTGTTTATGTTAGGTTGCCTATGTTTGACACTACAAACAAACTACTAAAGTCAGCGCCAGTAGCGTAGCGCCCATGGTAGCGCCAACACACGCTTACTTTTCAATTAGTAGATATGTCTGCGCGAGTGTGCTTACCCGGCCCATAGTCATCTCTTTTTCCTAATACAAGTATTCATGTGCCAAAAAAGAAACAGATAATATGTTGTCAGAAGTGTGACATAAAGTGTCAGCATATCGTCTATGGCTCTTTGCTGCGTTCCGAATCACGCACGATTCATGATTCATTGTTTTTTTTTAAATTTTATTAAGGCATATCGGTTATTATCATCAGCCTATCGATCTCAATAGACCGTAAAAGTGTGATATCACAAGTCTATTAAGGTTGTGGGCATGCCCATCGTGCCCACAACGGTGGATCCGCCCTTGAACGACAGCAGAACGTGGAGGATAAATTTACATCGCCCTTAGACGAAGCACTGGAACATTAAAAGATGGCCTTGTTCAGTCAGCTGACAGTCAAAGTAGTGAAAGTAAGTAAAAGTAAAATTCTTATTCTTGTTCTTCACTATATACATAAATACGTGTGCATGTAATGACTATTCACGTGTATGTATTAGAGATGTAACGGAAGCGGCATTATGGAAGCGGAAACAGAAGCCGAAGTTTAATTTAATTGTGCACAGAATATTCATTTAGTGTCTAGTTACTTCTATTTAATAAAAATTACATGTGGAATGATGTTTATTTTAATAATCAAATGAAACTAACAGTAACTGACTTTGAAGTAGTAGTTTTCTAGTTACTATAATTAATATTCGGAAGTTAAAAGTGACAAGTTTTATTTTAAAAACAAACGCTTAGCAGACTTTTTTCCTTTTTAATTTTTTTCTTCCTCCCCCCTCCCCCCTTCACAAATTAAACCTTCTTTCGCTGAACAATTTTTCGCTAGTGACACTACTAGGCGGGGCTAACAAAACCCTGCGGACTAATGGAGACAACATAGAATATTTGCGATTGTTCATTTGCCATCACTTAAGAGGATGTACTTTTAATTGAAGTCCTTTTTGCTTTTACTAGAGTGATATTCGTTTTTTTTTTTTTTTTTTTTTTTTTTCATGTAACTTAACATCAACATTTAATTTTTCAGACGTTTTAAATTCTTCTGGATGGATGGATTTAAAACTTTTTTTTGTTTTGTTTTTTTGTTGTTTTTTTTTAAGCAATGGTGGTATGTTTTTTCAGAGAATATTCTTTATACCTAATGTACATTTTGTCACAGATTCAGCTTTTTTGTACACAAATATCTAAATAGGACTTAGTTTTGGTTTCATTTTGAGACACGCTACTATCATACGATAAAACACATACATAAGAGGCCCATAGACGACCAACTTGATTGCCAACTTTGTAGTGAACTTTATTGGCAACCCAGTTGTACATATAAACATCACGTCCGCGGTCTGAGTACATGTCATCAGGTTTATTTGCTGGATGTTTTCTCTTGCTATTTTCTATTATTTTGTATGGCGGTTTTAAGCATTTTGGCTATAGTTTGTGAAATATGAGTGGGTGAAAATTGTATAGTTTTAAGAGAGTTGTGTGAAGATGAGATGCACCCTGCTATTCTCAAAGGAATGGCATCAAAACTGCACAGATTTCTCCGTTCAATTTTTAGCGAGGGAGATACACGTCACTAAACCTGACTATTTTCAAAACTTTTTAAGACTGGGAAATAAAACCTACTATGAATTGTAGGACAAATTGCGAAAATTTATTTAAAAAGACACCAGCATGAGGATTTTATTGCTGTGAACGAATGGTCGTTCGCAGCCCCGATACTTTTAGCTAGTGGTCAAAGCGTTGAGGATTTAAAAATTTTCACCGCTATATCGCCATAAATTCTTGGAAGAAAGAGACTTGTAGTGTCATGAAAAAATTTTTTCTTTGGGGATTTTAACCTCCTGGTACCGTAGCGAATAGTGATTTGAAGTAACATGCCATATACTCTCTTTGGCTCCTGCTCCAAACCTTTAGCTCAGTTGTATGTTTCTCAATTGCCTCCGGTAGCCAGTTGAAATATTTCTGATTCTTTTCTTAAAACTATCAATATTCGTATTTAGACCAATTTTTTTTGTTGCGATCCTTGAAAATTTCATATTTGACGTTCCACAACTTTGGTAAGTTCTTTTAGCATATCAAAAAATTCACCCAGATTTGAATGTTTGGTATACTTGCCATATTCGAAAAGCAATATTTGACCTCAAACTGTAGTAATGCAAATAACAACTGATGATAGAAATTTTTTATTGCGTCGAAATTTTGACTGCAGATATCTAATCTATGTGTTATTGAATCGTGTGAGAAGACAGAAGCAATCTCCGCCGTTGTACTGTGCTCGAGAGTCAAAATTCGAAGAAATTTGGTGGAAAATTGTACAGTTAGGTACTAACTTTGAACTCGGCGACCCTCAAATCCCACATCAACGCAAAATTTCGAAGCGTCTCGATCAAGGTAAGAGTGAAAATCTCCGATTCGAAACACCTCAAGATTTTCTCCGCAAATCTTATTTTGAAGTTTGTGACCAAGTACTAATGTCGTTAAAGAGTCTATTCGACAACGATTCCTCCCAGTTCTTCAAATCGTTAGAACTGTTAGCTCTGGGACAGCCCATAAATGTAGAAAAAATTATAAATTTCTAAAATTATAATTTTGACCAAGAAAGATTGCTCATGTTTTTGCAACTTTTGAAAAGGCAAGATCAGGAGCCAAAACATTTAAGAACGGTTCTAGATTCTTTACAGAAGTTCCTATGGACTAGAGGACTCATACCAGAGTTTGTACGCTTTTTCCGACTACTCATCACAATTTCTGGGTCGTCCCGTTCAAATGAACTAAGTTTTTTGATCTTACGCCGACTCAAGAGTTACATAAGATCGACAATGTTGCAAGATCGATTAAATAACATTGCTATATTACATGTATATAGCAACCTTACTGATGAACTTGATTTGGAAAAATTATTGAATCGTTTCATTTCCAAACAAACAAAAGCGCAGTACAGTTTTTGCATTGCGCAATTAATACTGAATAATAGTAAATTTAAAAAATAATGATGTTTTTTACACAGCTAAAATATATTTAATAAATACAGTGGCGTAGCTAGGTCAACAAGAGCCCCGGTGAAAAAATTTATTTTTGGCCCTCAGGCCAAATGGTTTCCCAAATCACTCCAGGCAATGCCGGGATGCTTCCTTCAAAAGGCCATGGCCGAATTGCTTCCCAATCCTTGCCCCCCATCCTGTCCCGTCTCTAAAGACCTCGCTGTTAGAGAGACGTTAAGCAGATAAAAAAAAAACAAAAAAAAAAACAAATGGGCAACCTGTTTTTGCTTTGTATTGCTGCTAGAGGCCCCCTAACCTGAGGATGGGGGCCCCTGAGTTGTTCCTGGGGCTCCTGAGCAGTGGTTGGGGCACCAATGAGCAGTGAGGGGCTCCCTGTGTCTCAAGGGGCCCCCTTAGACCTTAGACGACGGTAGAGCTAAACACAAAAAGGTCGCCAGTTTGCCGTGAAGGCCCGTGGGCCCTCTGAACTTCGCTTGGGGCCCCCTGAGGTATGCTTGGGGGCCCCCTGAGCCCCTGAATAAATATATTAGTGAATAAATTTTATGATGAATTTTTAAATTCATTTTCTAATTTTTACTCCTATAAATTTCCCTTAAGAATTTTATTTCATAGTTATCACTATTATTGTTTTAAGTAAGATTTTTCAGGTAACTGCCCCCCCCCCTTTTCTTGTCTGACTACCCACCCGGGCCTAACACGAAACGCCGGCCCTGGCTGCAGGGGCCCCCAGGCCTCGAAGCCAAGAATCCGCCCATTGTCGACCCGCTAGTTTGTAGATTTTACCCCGGGCCCGAAATTCCTAGCGCCGGCCTTGGCTCCGTGTTGTGTCGTCTCCGAGATCTGCTACGCCGTACTGCCCCGGTTTGGCGAGGGCGATCGCCAGTGTGGTCCCTACAAACCCTCAGAGGGTGCGTGGACAACATCGGTCTATAAAAGGCTTAATATAAAGTAAAATATTTGTGATCCATTTTCGTTATTATGAAAGTTAAATTAAGTGGCAATAAATACGTTGGTAGCAACTTTTGCGTGCTGAGTAAAATATGTGTATAGATAAATACATAAAATACAAATTATGACAAGCGTCGCACGGTGCGATTCGAGCCGACAACTGCGGTCTATGAAGGGCCGCATTTAGGCATATGCTACATAGGGTGCAGCCTAGGGGCCCACATCACAAACGGGTCCACACCGCATACAAAATAATAATAATTTTCAAACATGTGCAAAGACAGTAACCTATTTATGAAGAATTTTAGCAACGGAAGTCTCGAAATACTGAAAACAGAAAACAATGTTCGCGCATGCGCAGTTCAGTCCTTTTAACTACGGGTGTACTGTAAAAGCAACGTTTCAGTCCACCTATACCGAAAAGTGATACCTTTGTGACTCAAAGATGAGGACTTATATTCCTTGCTACATAAGGCTGCAGTACACTGTGGTCGGGGCGTTCGAATGTAGCTTGGAGTCACTGTCGTTCACCAGCAATACGAACTAAAATGCCTTCATGTTCGGGAGGATAGGTAAGATAAATCATTTTGTATACGATGTAAACGGCGAAAAGCCGCGGGAGGTCCAAATTTTAATATTTTGTTTTGAAGTAAGTATTTATAAAACATTAAATTCGTTTATAATTGAAATAGGTGAATTCAGAATTCAATAATAATTCTACTTTTTAATTCCTTTGTATTTAATTTGTTGTTTTAATTGACTTTTTATTTCTTTTAAAAGTTTAGCGTCCAGGAATCTCGATCGCTTGGTGTGGCGTGGGAAGTCTCATGGAGGAAGGAATATATAGAGACGACGCAAGGGACCTTCACCACGTACTGGAGTGAAACCGGATAGAGAGAAGTGGGGTGGAGAGGCCGCCATATTGCTTCGCCGTAGAAACACGGGGAATAGGCACAAAAACCTCAAGGGAATCATAAGACAACCGTGGAACCGCAATTTGATGATGAATTCTTCTGTAACACGACGATACAAATCGAAAATAAAGAATAAAATTTTTCGGTATCTCTCTTATTTCGCGAGATATACTGTCTCAAAAGTGAGGTTGTTAGGTTATGAGGGGATTCAACGATAACCGTGGCAACACAATTTGATGACGAATTCTTATGTAACTCGATGAGACAAACTGAAAGTAAAGAATAATTTTTTTTTTTGATATCTCGCTTAGTTCTCGATATATTGTATCTTAGGTTGAAATGCGGCCTGGACCAGAAGAAAACTTTCGCCATATCCAAATTTGATGATAAATTCGTATTTAACGAGATAAATCGAAAATAAAGAATAAATTATTTTGATATTTCGCTTACTCAAGATATTGTACCTCAAATGTGAGGAGGTTAGGGTGAGGTCTGGCCAGGACCAGAAAAAAAAACTCAATATCTACACTTTGGAAATGCACTATAGGTGTTTCTTCTTAGTGATTGTAGTTTGGTTGAAATACGGCCTGGGGGAAAAAAAAAAGTCACAAAAATTACAAGGAACTATACCTACAACTGATTTTCAACATGGAATATCTCGAAAACCAAGCGAGATATCAAAAAATGTTATTCTTTATTTTAGATTTGTTTCGTTGAGTTCTATAAGAATTCATCATCAGATTGTGGCCTCACGGTAATGATAGAATTGCCGGTTATGATGCACACTGTACCAAAAGATAATTTTGCTGCACATACAAATTGGGTGTTTTATTTTTTTACTAATACTTGTGATTAGGTTGAAACGCGGCATGGACCAGAATAAAGACGTCACCAAAATCTGAAATTTTAAAAATAGCCTAAGTCAATGTTTAGAACTTTTAAAAAATGATCACTTCTAAAGACCTCATAGTTTCTGAGCTTACTTAGAAGATATTGTGCTGTTAGTGGCTTATATAATTTTGCTAGCAAAATCAGTGCATTCATAAGTCAGAAGCTAACAACTAATAATAAATAAATAAATTGTTTGTTCTCTTCTGGTACACAACATATATCAACCTACCAACATTTCCATTAATACTGCCACTACAAAATTAAACTATGTATACACACCTAAACACATGAAATGCATCGCGAACTACATTTCGGGCAACAACGTTTATTTAATCACGTTTAGTAGTTCGCACAGCACAAATGTTCACAATTAATTTCATAGTACAGTTTCAGTGTAACTGAAAATTGAGTAAAGCCTGCAGAATACCATATTCACTGTGTCGCGTTGTAAACTTGACCCGCTTAAATTAAATTTTCAACATTTGTCTACAATAAGGCTAGCTTTTCAGGTGCAAAGTAGTAATATACGCTAATTGTCTACACTACACCAACAAAAATTTAAAAACGATATGATCCTATTGAGAACAATGAATAAATTTATAGCGATAGGTCCTAATGTTGAAGTTACCTATCAGATACTCCAAGAACGATAATTACAATGTGACTAACTTATGAAACGCTATTCCAAGTTGTTTCCTATCATGTCTGTTTGTGCATCCATATGCAACACAACTTGGCATTATAGAAAACTTTAGAATATTCGAAAATGAAATATTCTCAGCAGCTGACACAGTGCAAACAGCTCAATATTTTGGGGGGATCCCTATTGCCGCCGTGCATGCGAAGTAGGAGAGCAGTTTTTTTCATGAGGTTTCACGGATTTAGCGTTATTTCGTCTCCATATATTCCTTCCTTCATGGGAAGTCTCTGATTAGAGGAGCGCTGTCTAAAAACAGTTTAGTCGCTGTCTTCCTGTTCACATGCGTGTGTAAATAATCAATATTGTGTTTTTAATGATCTTAATCATCTTTCATCGTCTGCAGGCCTACTCTTTTATATTGTTACTAAAACTTTTGAGTTTGTAATTCCACGTGCGTTTGCTGAGGGTGTCTGGTTGTAACACCTCAACTTCAATAGGCAGCACCTTATTTGTCGATTATCAGTCGGAAACTTGAACGTGCGAGCATCACTTGTTAAGTCTTCAGTATGTTATCTTCCTGTATTTTTATTGTCATTACACTAGCCAATATTTTTCATTAAAAGCTTTATTCATTTAATAATAAGTAATATATATATAAAAGGGTCCGCACTACGGTTATGGTCTAGGGGCCTACAGATCCTAACGGTCCAGCACCACAGGTATAGCCTAGGGGCCCACAGATCCTATATAGGGCCCTGTATCTATGTATGTGTGCAGGCTTAAACAGAATCACAATCTTGGCGTTATATGATAGGGCAGTAACGGAGGTTGTCTTTGCGGATGCGAATGCAGATGCGGAGGTTCAGTGATTTACCTCTGTGGAAATGGTGGTTTAATTGCATCGAAGGCGGAGGAGGAAAAACAAATTATTATTATTTGGATTTTTTTTTTAAATAAACTTAAATTAACATAAAAGTTTGTTCCAAATAAATAGTCTTTAGGTTAGGAACAAAACACGCTAGGAAAGAACTACAAACTTCTTTGATGAAATCAAATCTATTATAAAACTAGATAAACTAAATTATGCTCTCATAAAAACCATCACTAGGTAATTAGATCAACAGAAAACAAATTAGACACTTTTAACTGAAAAAAATATTGCCAAACTTACCTATTCAATAATATTTGTTTGGCACTGGAGCTACAATCATGTAATAATTATAGTCTGTAAGTTGAAAATTAAATTCAATGAATAATAGTTCAACTGCTTTATCACCTTCTAATCGATTCCTTAGTGGATCATAAACTAAACCGCCTGCACTAAAAAGTGCTATCGAAGCTAGTGGAAACGACAGATAATTATGTACTACTCGCATATGCGCGAAAGCTTAAAATTTTGTGTCCATTTTCCATCACAGCAGAAGGTCCTGGATTATCTGGAGCTTTACTCTATTGCATTTATTTGATAATGATTTCCACGTCATGACGTTCCTTATTATGTTATTTTCCTCATCAATGCTGTTTATTACTGTGTTCGCCAGATTAGAATAATTACTTTGAGATGGTGTAATTTAAAAATTCATTATCAATTGGATTAAGGGGACTACTCCACATCGCGATTCCACTACAATATAATGTACTAATGATGTCATAATACTGCTGTAGTCAATCGCAAGACCTATTATTGTTAAGCAGAAATTAAGTTGTAATACACCCTGGAACAGCATGACAAAGTTAATTCTAATTTGCAAAGTATTTCTGGAGGTGTCTTGCGTTTGACTACTGCAGTATTATGATGCCAATTCCTTGCGGAATCGTGATCTCCAGTAATCCCAAGATTCCCATGTTTTGCGATTCGACATTATTCTTATTGCTCTCTTCTGAACTTTGAAAGTACTCGGTGCATCTGATGATAAACCCCAGAATGCAATTCCATAATTCATTTGTGAATGAAAATGGGCAAATTACTTATGCATTTTTCAAAGTTTGTTTACTAGTGGTTAATTTTAAAATGCGTACTGCATAACAGGTATGAGTTAATTTAGAGTTCAAATACTGAATTAGCCTATTCCATTTAAGACCAGACTGAATCCATAAATTTTGTGTCTGTAACATATTTGCTAAAGTCTGATTATTCAAGATAATATTTGGGTTGGCAGAGTTCGTGTTTTGAGCAACATGGAAATTTACTGCAGTGGTTTTATTGCAATTTATTATTGGATGGTTTTTCTTGGACCATGAAGATAGCTGCTTAGTGGTTTTATTAATACTTTGCTCAAGAACATCTTCAGCTTCACCATTCATTAGTAGTGTTGTGTTATCTGCAAAGAGGATAATATAATGTGCCTCAACATTTTCATTTATGGCATTGATACACAAAAGAAAAAGGAGGTGTCCAAGAAACAAACCCAGTGGAATACCATGTTTAATACTTCTAATACCTGATACATGCTCTCCGATTATTTCAATTTCTGTATTCTTACATTTTAAGGTTGTCAGACGCGAAGCTGATCATGGGGGTAAGCATAATAGCTTCCTCTGATTTATAACCGTGATGTGTTGCCTTTGGATATAAAGATTGTTCTTAACTGTAATGACAGTTTTTTGATAGCTTTTTCATCGTTTTACAAATTCACCCCATCCCCTTTGGATATCAAATGCTTTAAATCTTCTCCCGGAAAGGCCATCGCGAGATGAATTTTAATTATTTCTTTTTCAGATATCAGCCAAACTAATGCGTAATTAAAAAAACACCAATTAAAGTGTCATACCAAAAGAAATTAATCATCTTTCATTTAATCACAATACTCTTGATGCACAGACCCAATTTTCAAAATCTACCCAAAACATCCTTTAAATTTTAGCTACCTTTCTCAAAATTTAATATCATATGTAAGTCAAAATCACGCTTCTTTTAAGTTATAAACTGTTTTCCTGTCTTCAAACTTGTAGATTCTACAATTTTAAATGTGTTTACTGCGTCATTCTGATTTCATACAAACCTGATTTTAAAATACTGATATTTCTTTAGGGAAAATTCCTATATGTGAAGTTACCAATCTCGTTGTGCTAGTTAGGGTCTGAAATATCTCTGAAAATGAATGTCAATGTTTTCTTTTATGAAATAAATTGAATCACATCATATGAAAACATTGACACTATGTTCTGACTTGATAACTGTTTATTCTGAAATATCACTTGAATTAACTAAGAAAATGTCTTTAAACTTGATCTGCAATGTTACTGAGGTGAGCTCGATGCTCGATAAACAAATTTGGTTATGAAGTAACAAAATTTTAAGTTACCTGGCAAGGTGACAACCTGTTTCCTTCCATCAAGAAATTAGCTACACCTTTGTTACCATAATGATAAAGTTTAAAGCGGCTACCAACGACCCAATTTCGGTTTCAACCTACAGGGGCAATCTGGCAGGGTCCCTACAGATTGCCAAGTTAGTAGGCAAATTGGGTATACTTGGCAGATTGGCAGAGTGCGACAAACAATTTACAGATTGTCCTTTAGTAGACAAGGAGCAAACTGAGACGTCCACTCAGTCGGCTTGGAGAAGCGACCGCGTGCCATTAGTCGTGTGTTTAGCTAAAAATGTCTAAAGAGAAAGAGGCGCTGACGAATATTTTCGAAATTTTTAAGAATATACCCCAATTGTAGGACAAACACAACAAAAACCGCAAAATTCGGAAGAAGGATTTCGGGTTATGCTCGAAATTTACAAGGAATTGGACAACGAAGTAACAGTTACGGTATTTTTTTCTTCCTTAATGTAGTGTTTTAGACATTCGTAGATAGCCCAACGTGTATCAGGAATGATGTCTTAAAGCATATGTGGTGAAATCGGCAAACTAAATTTCATATCTTCATTGATTTCTCTACTTGCAAAAAATAGCAAACTAACGACTAATCGTTCTCTGGCGCTTATACTCTCACTATTTAGGGCATTTATAAATATATAAGGGGTCACAAAGTAGAGGAGTATCTCTGCAGATTTTTCAGAATCTACTATCAGAAAATTTCTAAATTCTTCTGGCTCTAGGCTACTCAAAATTTTCATGTAAGTTAACTTTTCAAATAAAACCCATTATTTCATCCAAAAGAAGCAATTGTTAAGCGCTTGCAATTAGCAGTCATGCGATCACAATGTAACCAAACTAAAATTGGGGGCAAAATTGTGATGTTTGGAGGGAATCCCCATATGATGCCCTGCTAATTGCCCCAGTAGATTGGGACCGAATTTGGTTCATCTGTAGCCGCCTTTTGAGAGGACGATTTTATGATCTACCTCATCAAAAGCTTTGGACAAATCTGGAAATATGCCAATTGCTTTCTCTTTTTTGGCAATTATTATTAATATACTGCTAGTGCAAGCATAAATAGCTGTCTGGGTTGATTTCCCTGTTCTAAATCCATGTTATGAATCAGATAATTATTATTATTTTATGCAAATAGACTTATAAAGATCACGCTAAACATAATCATTTTCTGCCTGAGTTTCTTTTGCCATTCCAGTATTCTCACATCCGTTTCCTGAAGGCAAGTTTTCTCTCTTCTATCCAAGTTGCGCCGGTCTTCTTGGCTTTGATTTCTGGTCTGACTACTCTGTTGTGTATTTTTTGATCTAAGATTTCTGATCACTAGATATTTGCTTTTTCCAGGCCTTGTATTACTTGATCGAACCAGTTGTTATGCATTTTTAATGGTTGTATGAGGTCGAATATCTGCTTAGTTAATCTGTAATCTGACATCCTGTAGACACGTATGTCTGTGGGTAGACCCGATGCCGAACACAAATCCCCCCACTCCATGGCATGCGGAAGTGCGTTGCATTGACGATACGTGTAACTTCTTTGGTTAAAACGCAGACAAATGAATAACTGTTTCGTTATTTCGGCAAAGTTGCTTAATAGGGCGGCGGTGACTTCAGTACTTCATAATTCCACCACTAGATACCACCACCAACAAACTGGTACATTCAATTCAACACACGAAAAAAAAATGGACCTCGCACTTAAGGAAAAACGAAATAAGTACACTAGCCGTTAATTTTTTTTTTCCATACTGATTTGTTTTGACTTGGAATAAACGTTATTTACCCCAGCGGTTTCTATGATACTCATATGGGACACGTAAATCAAGTATTTCAATCTATTTTAGCCTAACGATTAAATGGACCTATAACTCAACTCGCCCGTATTCGCAAGGATGCAAACATCTTCAAACTGACGCTCACTACTCGTTTGCAATTCGATCGGCGATTGATTTTGATATTTTTATAATCTTTTTTAGCTGGAACTTGTTTGGTATTCGTTAATGAAATAAGTTAATCTTGAAATTCGTTACATGATAACGTAGCTCTTCAATCAGTTAGTGAAAGCAGCAACTAGAATTTTAAAAATCTTAGGCCACATTTATGCGATTATGTTGCACTTAAATCTAGACTGAAACAGTTGATTTATTCATTCAAACTGTGTTTTCCAAAACTTTCTACAATCAAGGCATACGTATCTAGCCTTTGCATATATCCAAATATGAACTGTTTGAAGAAAAAGTAAAAACAGAGGCAAATCGTTGGAGAAAAAAAGAAAATTAATTCAAAGCCTTCAAGTGCTGTGGCTTCTTCTGACATATATATAGCAGCAGAATTGATTTCTTTTCATCGCAATCTGCTATTAAAAGTTTACGTCAATAAAAAATTTGGTATCATAACTACCGGGACCATCGTATTACAAGCTGGTGTGGAGCGATGTATTGCAAACCTTTTCGTTGCGAACATGATTCCACTACATGCTGAAGAATCGTATAGGTTTGAGAAGCTGGTGAAAACGTTGAACCGCGTTAAAAACTCAATTTCCAAATGACATTTGGTAGATATATTATTGATTCACTTCATGGTACATAGCAACTTGGTATTGCTTGCAGTAATACCTATTACAACACATAAACATCTGTTCCACTCTAGGATGGTTGAGTTTTAATGGTTAACTTTAACTTGCGCTAATTTTGCAAAAATTTAACGATTATCGAAGTTAACTTTTTAAGTAGTGGATTAACAATTTCCGAAGTTGACTGTGCCCACCTGTATGTATAATGCTTTCAAAGAATTAAATTTTTGGGCAATATACAAAAAGGTGGATGGAGAATAAAACATTGGTATTGATTGTACTGAGATTCCAATACAAAGTAGTGGTTACCCTGACCATGCTCAAGGCACATACATTACAAAGGTATTCATACTTTCAAAGCACTAGTAGATATTGGAGAAATTGGAGCTGCATTATATTGTTCCATTTTATATGGTTGAGCAACATCTTATACTCATTTTATTCTTAATGACAGGGGTTTTTACTTTTTGATTTGTTGGAAGCCAAAGGAGCCGGTATTAACATAACACCTTTCAGAGTGTTGTAAGGTCCAAATTACTAGCAGGGTTATCGCAAATCAGCATACTGTGGTGGAAAAAGTGATAGAAAAAGCTAAAAAAAATGGTATTTTACATCATGCATTGCCAACATATACATGTCCTCTTGCAAATAAGATATTTTACATTGTTTTCAACTTTTGTAACTTCAAACAAAAAGCAGTTTGATTTCCACCACTGTTTCTAACATTTTAAACTTTAGGTTTGTAATTGTATATGAGCCTTTATAAAAGAAAAATTTAAGTTTCATCACTTCCAATTTTTTTTAAATGAATGCTTGAAATACAGTTATGTTTTAAAAACTAAATCTCTTTTATTACAGGTTTTTTCACAACTTAGATGACCAATCAAAACAATTGTTGTTTATAATATAGAGTATTTATTGCATTTGCAGTTACCACTCTGTACAAAAATTATAAATTCTCAGAAATAAGTTGTTACAGAAATTATTGTACAATAAATTATAACAAGTACCCTAAGGACAAACAAATTTTGATAAGAAGCTATTTACATATTTAATTTTAAATTCTGTGAGCATTTTTGGTTAATTTATCATCATTTACCTGGGTAATTTATTCCCATCTCTGATCCCTTATTTGTGAAAGAAAAATTTACAGAAATTAAGTGCCAGCTTGTGGTCATGGTCATATTTTCCCTTCCATGGATTACTCTATATTCTTTCACCAACACCTTTCAACACCTCATACCTTGTTACACTCCCAGTACTCTCTTGAACCCTCTGCTGTCTTCCAATATGCCCCACTCTAGCTCTATTATGATATCAGTTACTAATTGCGCTCTGTAGCAATGTTCACGCAAAATAATAAACACAACCATTTAGGCTACATAATAAAGCAATACAAAATGATTAACCAGTATTTAAAATAAATATAAAAACCATCCACTCAAGTTAGTGACTATGCAAAAAGATCCAGGTTCTGAGGGAGTTGTCAACTTTTGAAATTACTACTTAATACAGAAACAAATCATCTACTTTTATAAGTAATAATAAAATTTTAAAATTGAGATCACATGAATAGGACACAATATTAGAACAAGGAACATGTACAAATTGTTCCTTCCATAAAGACAAACAAGATTTGTGCCATAATGAGGTTTTGGTTTAGTGAGAGCGTTAGCGAGAATGAATCAGAAATGGCATGATCTAACTCGGAGAACAAGTTTAACAACACAATTAGAAATGAACAGATCAAAAATTTGAAATTAATTCAGAGTACATTACGAAGGAAATAAGAAAGCTGAAAAAACATAAAGGGGCTGGTGTAGATAATATTACTACAGATATCTTAAAGATAGCTGGAGTGACATTGTACCTTATCTTGAAATATTATTTAAACTGAGTCTGGATACTTGCTGCTTACCATAGGACTGGAAAAGTACAATAGTAGTGCTGGTACATAAAACAGAGGTGAGAAATAGTCAAAAATTATGGGCCAATCAGTTTGACATCAGTGGTAGGTAAATTAAAGTAAAGATTGATATGCAACCACATCAGAAACTTATGTGAGGATCGTAAGTGGTTTTCAAGTAGGCAACATGGGTACAGGCAAGGAAATTCATGCGAATCTCAGTTGGTGGGACATATGCAAGATGTTTTAGATGAAATGGACAAGGGAGACCAAATTGATAGTGTAGCACTATATCTGTCAAAGAAGTTTGACAGAGTGAGCCATAAATAGTAGTATATAGGGTAAGAACTATTGGAGTGGATGAGAAAGTGATTTGCTGGGTAGAAGAATTTTTAAAATGTAGAAAACAAAGTTAGGGTAGAAAATGCAGTATCGAAAAGAAGTGGAAGTTTAAACTGGAGTCCCATGGTAGTGTATTGGGTTTGTTGCTATTCATTATTCTAATGGATAATTGTGTTGATGAAGAGCCAGGTTATTAGATACCTACACAAATAAAAAACTAAAGGTTGATTATGATTATATGGCGGGGAAAGAATTGCTTGTTGAAGACATGATATGTAAATATCTTGGCATTACATTTGATAACAAGCTTAACTGAGTGGCACACATTGGTCAGGTAGTGGGAAAAGGTTTCAAAATTCTGCACTTGTTGGAGAGAGTGATGAGGGTCTCTACAGAGAGAAGTAAAGGAATTGGGTTACAAAACTTTGGTCAGACCATTGTTTGAATATGGTATTGTAGTATGGGACCCACATTTTGAGTATCAAATACAGGAAATTAGACAGGGCACTTAAAAGGGCTGCTAGATTTGTTTCTGGAAATTACCACAGAATACAATTAGTTACAGATTATGATAAAAGAGCTGGAATGGGATTCATTGCAAGACAGGAGGAGGGTGAAGAGGGTCATGGGAGTGTACAGGTCCTATATTGGTAATGAGTCATGGAAAGATAATGGTGTAAGAACTAAGCATAATGCATGGAAGGGAAAAGATGACCATGACAACAAGCTGGCACTCGATTTCAGGCCAATGGGTGTAGGAAAGATTCTCTTTTTGGCTAAGGGTATCAGGGATTGGAATAAGTTACCAAGAGAAATGATGAATAATTTACCAAAAGCTTTAAAGAATTTAAAGTTAAAATTTTGCGAGGGCAAATGTAGGTGGGGGCAGGGAAGGGGTAGATGGGTGGTAGGGAAATTGACACCAGAACCTGTACTCCATTGCAATTTAAATGAATATTATTATATATATTAGACTAAAATGGCAGTCTTCTCAATAGCTTAATATAACAAAATTAATAATCTTGATATAGTGATTATATAAATTAGGGTAAAAATATTTAAAAATAAATAAATAAATATATAGCTCTTTCATAAAAATCAACCCTTTCAAAAATAAACTTCTTATTGCATCATAGTAAAAATTGGTTGAGGGTAAAAGAGTGTTGGAGGAGGAAGGGAGAAGGATGGGTGTGTAGGGAGATTGCCACCAGAGTATTCGCTCCATCGCAGTTTATCAATTAATAATTATTAATGATGATAATGTTTTGACATTGTGAGAAAGACAATTATGACAATCTTCAAGAATTTGAACCTTGGGATTGTAGAAGAGCAAAAATAACTTATGATAGTAGAGGCTAACAGCATTCATCAAATGGATTCTTATAGGATTTATTTAAAAGAATACACTGCTCAACAAGTCCCTTTGTTGTCCATGTCACAAACTCATATCTTTAATTCCACTACCAGCTGTGCCTGAATTTGTGCATAATATCTTTTGTTCATCACTTTTCCATTTGGGGACACAGAAGGGCACAACGATGGTTTACCAAATCACACACTGTATGGGCATTTAAGTTCAACTATGGTCTTTCCATCCTCAGCAATGCCATCTGGAGTAGCACCAAAGTAATCCCACTCCTTACATTGGAAGAGTCCACATGATTACACCTGTTGGAAAAGTAAACAGCATTTTTTTTTAAATTCAGAAGATGACTATATCTATTCACACCACAAGAATGTAGCACAAAATAACAGTTTGGCTCAGTGGCTGAGACTGAGGACTGGCCATATGTAATAACAAAATCAAAATAAATCACACCATTAGACCTTCACAGAAATTACCTGTTGCAACAAGTTTACAATGTTTCTAAAATGAGTACATAAAAGTTAGATCAACAATTATGTAAGTAAGAAAACTGCTAAAATATTTATTATTATGACAGTTCATACTTAGTACACTACCTGCTTCCACAGTATGCAGAATTTCATAGACCATTGATCCTTTTATCATTTTTGTCTGGGCTGAATTCCATTCAACACTGTCGGCTTGGTCCCTTTCCATTGTAGTTTGATGGGCCAGAATCACTGCAGGAGGAGTTGTGCCACGAAAGGGCAAGTAATGGGCTTTGTGGCACCATGGCAAGCAGCATACATTTGAACATTTCTTCTCAAACCACTTTGATTGGCCTCTGATTTCAAACAGCCTACTTGCCTTCAACGTGTACGCTTTCCCCACTGCTGCAAATTAAAGTCAACTTACATAATGCACATTTAGGCAAATTACAGTAATTAATACTACAAGCTCAATTTAACAAGCTCTTACCTGTGGCTGGCCAATGTTGGAAACAAGCTCTCTAGATTCCCCACACAAGTGATAATATTCTAAGTTGTTGCTTACTGCAGTAACATGTTTAGATGTTACAGACCACCCAGATCCAGCTGGACATGGATGGCACATAGCCTGATAAATTTCTGTGGAGCATCATTTTCACCCTATAATCCATATTCTTTGTAGTTGCAGCCGCACACAATGCTTTAATGAAGATAATCTCATTCGGCACACATCTCATTAAACCCACCATCAGGAAATAAGTACACTGCCTCCGGACGCACTACCTCAACTTGAAATAATGTTTTATTGATGTTTCTGAGTTGTTCTCTCCTCTGTAACCTGTAAATGCAATGCAAAAATTAAAAAAAGGAATAAAATACTTTAACCTAAAATCAGACATTTATAGATTTTTAAAAATGATTTGAAGCGTTTCAAGAAGCGAGTAGAGAAAGAATGACAAGAGGGCTAAGCCATATTTCAAGAGGGTCTAGCCATATTTCTAACAAATTTCTACATTTCACTTATGTTTGACGGCTTCACATACAGCATTTTATGAAATAATATGCATTTTGGAACGTGTATAGTAAATTTCAGACCGATAGCACATTTCCTTCTTGGGACCCTGGGATTGCGATCGAGCCGGGTACTGTCAAGGTTTAATTCGCTTTGATCTTGTGAATTCTCACCTGTTAATCAGTTCTTGTTTCGTATACTTCGACAGATTACGTGCTCCGTCTTGAAGGAGTAACTCTTTCAGCGTTAAATTCTTATGAACGCACTCCATCACACACAAAAACAAACGCATAATGTAATGGCGCTGCAACTCAATACCAATGAACTTACACGTATCGTCATTGATACGTCACTTCCGCGTGGCGAGGGAGTGGGATGTTCGCGCACGGCATCAGGTGTACCCACAGACGCTTCACTGTAGACGTGACTGTATAATTTTAGTCTGCGTTTTCTGATGTCGTTGGTTATGTTTGAGTGGGACTCTTTTTTTTTACTTTAGTCTGTAGCCTTCTTCCGTATTAGTTGGTCCAATAATTTTCCTGATGATTCTTCGTTCTTCTTTCTGGATGTTCTTGATGTCCCTCTCAGAGTTTAGTGTGAGTGTTTCTATGGCGTAGAGAGCGTTGGGTTTAACAACTGTATTGTAGTGCCTAATTTTTGATTGGATTCCTATATTATTTTTGTTGTAGACGTTGCAGGTCTGTCTGAAGGCCTTTTCCATCTTATTGAGTTAATTTTGTTGTGCCTTCTTTTCGAGTCCTGTTGGACTGACAATTTCGCTTAAGTATTTAAACTCAGTGACTCTGTTTAGTTCCCCATATTTTGTGTCCAGTGTTTTATGTTCAGTTTGTGTGTTAAAAATAATAATAATAATAAAAATCGCAATGGAGATTTTTATTCCAATTTTTTCTGCTAATCCTTTGAGGGATTATATTTATTTGATGGATTGTTGTTCACTTTTTGACATAACAGTCAGATCATCTGCGAAGGCCAAGCATGAGATACTTGGTCAATTTCTGCCTAGTTTTACTGGGGTGTTCGTTTTCTCCCATTCTGTAATGACTTTACCCAGGGCTATATGAAATAGGATTGGTGAGAGACCATCACCCCTTCTAACTCCAGATTTTGTCTCAAATTCTCTGGAGAGTTCTCCTATGAATTTTAATTTGTTTGTGGTGTTGTTGAGTGTCTGATTGATTAATTCTAGTGATGTGCCGGATGTCCGTATCCGTATCCGCGGATATCCGAGGGAGAAAAAAGATCTGTATCCGTTACTTTTTTAGAGGATCTTTAACGGATCTTTTGTAAAGAATTTCATTATGCACGTGTATAAAATTTTAAAGATAGATAGTAAAGAAATACTATTAACTTCAATTCCAATTATTTTATATTTCTTAAAATATCATATATGGCACGTTCATATTGCGAAAATTAATTATTTAAACATTTACTTTACTAGGTTAACAAAGGTAACTGGTAACTTAGAACTCAAGTAAGTTTTAAGGTATTGTTTTAACCAACTTTATAGTGAGATCAGACCTCTAATATTTGTGATTTGCTAACTGAAATTATTATTAAGGTACCGCTAAAGTGCTTACATCAGATAAAATAATTACTTTTACGGGAACTTTTTTTTTTTAAATATATTTAAAATTAAGTTTCGTAAACTGTACTTCAAAAAGAGTAACTTGGCAGTTTTGTCTATTACGATGAGGATCATAAATAATTCCTGCTGCACTGAAAAACAGCTCACTTGGAACAGTTGTTGCATGTGATGATGAATATGTGAAAGCCACGTGTCATGGATCTCCAAATTTTTTACTATTGATTTGCCAATACTTTAACAGATATTGATATACTTTTTTACTGGCATATTCTGCTAGCAAATTAGCATTCGTATATGGTAATTGGTTTTCAGTTTCCTCATCCTCATTTTCACTATCTATAACATATTGGCCATAGAGTCTTCTAAATTGTTGCAGTCTGCTTTTCATACAGTATTTGGTTTTTCCGTGCTAATTGAAGTTGTTGCGAGATTTACTTCTAAAGCTGTAAGTAATTTCTGTTTTATGTCTTTGATGGAAAAGTCACTGAAGAATTTACCTTTAAAGCGTAATACTAAAACGTTTCTATATGGCACAATATATTTTTGTCGATTTCAGAAAAACGGTAATTTAATTAATTCTTCAAAGAAGAAGAACGGTGGGTGTGCTAAGGTTGGGAGTTTCCCCATTATCAGCAGGAATTTGCATCTCGTAATACAATTTATTTAATGTTCGTACTGGAGGAATCACGTCGGTTATACATGTGTTTTGTGCGCTCAATTTTCTTGTGGTATCCAACAAAGCTTTCAGTACTTTCACTAATTCTTTAATTAAGTTGATCTATTTTATTATTAGTAGTTAAAGTGACAGCGAATCCTTAATGCAATCAAGCCTTTCCAACATATAATAGCTGGAATTCCAATGTGCCGGAGAATCTTGAAAAATTTTAAAATCATTTTAAATCTTTTTGACCGAGCGTAGTGGGTGAATGGTTAACGTTCTGGCCACATATTCAGGAGGACGTAGGTTTGAATCCCCGTCCGGGCATCCAGATTTGGGTTTTCCATGGTGTCACCAAAACACTCCAGGCGAATGCCGGTATGTTTCCTTCAAAAGGCCATGGCCGAATTCCTTCCATTCCTTGTCCCGCCTTGACCTCGATTTCGACAAAGCGTAAGGCCATAAGTGAAAAAAAATATTTTTACTGAGTTAAACTTGTATTTTTTCTTATTCTTGCTTTGCCAATGTAGAGTGGTTGAAATGTCCTGAATTTTTTCTGCATTTAATAAGTAATATGGAGATTGCATCAACATTCGTAATAGCTTCTTTGACCACCAGATGCAGCTGATGTGCTATACAGTCAATATTATTTATGTCAGATAAAGTGCAGGCACGCTTCACGTTGGTTCCCCCATCACATACCATGTAATGCAACATTCGGTTTCGGGATTCCCCACCCTTAAAACCTACTAACAAATACTGCCGCAATGTAATGTCCCGTTTAGCGTTCTTCAAGAATCTCCACTTTTAAAAACGATATTTTTTCTTGTAAATTTTGGATATATGCAAGAAATTTTAGATGAAATGGACAAGGGAGGCCAAATTGATAGTGTAGCACTAGAACTGTCAAAGGCGTTTGACAGAGTGAGCCATAAAATGGTAGTAAATAATGTAAAAACTATTGGAATGGATGAGAAAGTGATTTGCTAGGTAGAAGAATTTTTACATGGTAGAAAACAGAAAGTTAGGGTAGGAAATGTAGTATCAAAAGAAGTGGAAGTTAAAATGGGAGTGCCGCAGGGTAGCGTATTGGGACCATTACTGTTCAATATTCTAATGAATAATTGTGTTGATTGTTTACTATCAGAAATTAGATTGTTTGCAGATGATATAATGCTATATAAAAGAATCAAAACGATAGAGGATTGTAAACAGTTGCAGGGTGATCTCGACAGGATATCTAGTTGGGTTGGTAAACATGGGAGGAAGATAACTGCAAAGAAGAGTCAGCTTATTAGATACACAAATAAAAAAGAAAAAGTTAATTATGAATATAAGGTGGGTAAAGAATTGCTTGCTAAAGATTGAAATGTAAATATCTTGGCATTACATTTGATAACAAGCTTAATGGGACACATTGGACAGGTGGTAGGAAAAGGTTTCAAAATTCTGCACTTGTTGGAGAGAGTGATGAGGGGATGTACGAGAGAAGTAAAGGAATTGGGTTACATAACTTCTGTCAGACCATTGCTCGAATATGGTAGTGCAGTATTGCGTATCAAATACAGGAGTTAGAGAGGGTGCAAGAAAGGGCTACTAGATTTGTTTCTGGAAATTATTGCAGAATGCAATCAGTGACGGGTATGATAAGGGAGCTGGAATGGGATTCATTGCAAGACAGGAGGAGGATGAGGAGGGTCATGGGAGTGTACAGGGTGTATACTGGCGATGAGGCATGGAAAGATATTGGATTGGGTATGAAAAGTAGTGCATGGAAGGGAAAAGATGACCATGACCACAAGCTGGCACTCGATATCCGGCACAATGGTGTGGGAAGATTCTCTTTTTTTAGGTAAGGGTGTCAAGGATAGAATGATTTCCCAAGGGAAATGATGAATAATTTACCGCAAATGTTGAAAGAATTTAAATATAAAATATGTAGAGGAAAAATGTAGGTGTGTGCAGGATAGGGGGAAGATGGGGGTGTAAGGAAATTGCCACCGGAGCCTGTGCCCCATTGAAATTAAAACTGATTTAAATTAAATAATGAAATACCTGACCAAAAATCCGTCCAGACATCTAATGTGATGAAAACTTTCTCAAATTTTTTCAACACGTTCTTTATTTTCGATCGTAAAGTTCGCTTCAAATAAGTTCCGCAAAATATTTCCTGCCTTTTAGACCATAATCCATCAATCGTCGGAAATCGTATGGAAAAGGTAAAACAGGTTAATGCTATCATTTCTACAATTAAATAGTTAATTTTTATTTTGTATTATTCCACATTTTTAGTTTATCCATGTATTCGTTAAAAAATGTTTTCCTAAGTCTCTTTTTACCGTTTTTAAAGACGTTCCCTGGTGAATGTTTTCGCCGGCGGGCTTCTTAGCGAAGTCTTCTTTTAAAAATAACTCATACTCTTGTGGGTGTTTCGTCTGAAGGTCATTATGCCAATACATTCCTTTACAAATTTTGTATTTTACAGATTTGTCATTTACTATCGTAAACTGTTTCCATATTACACTACTATACTTTTTTGTAGACATTGTTTTTATTTTAATGTAACTTACAACTTCCCAAAAAAACACAAACGTATATAATCCACACGATCCTATGTCATCTTAAACTATGAACATAAACACGCACACCGCAAGGTCAAAACACGTCGCGTAAGCTGGACGTTCGTCGATAATAGATCGTGGGTGACGACTTTTTCACTCTCGCTCCAAGTTGAGAAAGTTGAGATCCGTATTCGTATTCGCGGAACTAGACACTAATGATCCGTATCTGTATCCGTATTCGCGGATGTACATTTTTAAAGATCTGGCACATCACTAATTAATTCTCTTGATTTATTGTCTAGTCCATATTCCCTTAGGATACTCAGTAGGATTTTCCTGTAGAAGGAGTCATACACCTTCTTGAAGTATACGAAGGTGCATGTGGTTTTCTTGTGCCTGACTGATCTATGTTTTAGGATGGTTTTTAGGTTAAATATTTGCTCTGCACAGGATCTATTGGGTCAGAAGCCCGATTGGTATTCGCCAATTATGTGTTCAATTTGTTCTTCTATTCTTTCCGGAGACAAGCAGAGAGAATTCTTCTAGTGTTGGTGCTGGTGAATCCTAATTTATTTCTTCTAATTATTCGGAAAACCGTTTAATTTGTTTTGGGCATTTTAGAAGCTGCTCAAAGTAGTTAGCGAGGAATTCACAGTTTTCTCTGTCGTTTAGTGCCAATTTCCCATTTTTGCTTTTAAAGCAAAGACTCTGTGAGGAAAAGCCCTTAATTTTGTTTGCGAATGCTCTGTAATAGTCTCTAGCGTTATAATTCCTGAGGTTTTCTTCCATTGAATCCAATACAATTTTGATTATGGAAGTTTATTAACTTTTTATACATAATTTTCTTTAGTATTTTCAAGATCCCAGATGGGATGTTAATGGGCTGATCAAACATAGGAATTAAAAATACTACAGATTTATCTACATAATATATTTCATATTATGTCTGAACTTATTAAGAAATGGTTAAGAGCTTATGGCTTGTCTTTAAACGTTGATAAAACTTAATATATGTAATTCAATAGATCACGCCGATTAACACCAGATATAGATATAAAATTTGCAGGCCAGTCCATTCAAGAGGTAGAGTGTGAGAAATTTCTGGGTATGCATATTGATCATAATTTAAATTGGAAGGTACATGTTTCTGACTTATTAAAGCGATTGGGCACAGCCACATTTGCAATTCGTACAATTTCAGCTATAGGTGACCTCTGTGTGTGGCAGCTAGTTTATTTTGTTTATTTTCGCTCATTAATGTCATATAGAATAATATTCTGGGGCAATTCTACCCATAGAGACAAAGCGTTCAGAGCCCAAAAAATTTTTTTATTTTTTTTTCTGATTTTATATAGCCTACTACCTTGTTACCTAAAGTAGGCCCTTAGTTTCTACAGTTTTTATACTTAAAACAATTTACTTTTTTAAAAAATATATATATATATATATATATATCTGGATAATTATTCTTAGGGATTTAATGGATTTAAGTATTCTAATAGTTAATCTACTAATTATTCTAATAATTAATATACTGATTAATATACCAATTATTCTACTAATTACTGTACCAATACTGATCAATATACCAATGATTCTACTAATTACTCTACCAACATACTAATTCACACAAAAATCAACAATTGTCTTTGTATTTTCGTACTTCTAATTAATAAACTGTCTATTTGTATATGTCCTTATTTTACCACTGCTGGCCTGCGTCGACATCCAGGCCGCCAGCTGTCTCTACTGCTGACATGCTGACCACAAAGTGTCGTCAGCCAGCTTCACGTTCCAGGTAGTGGTCTCGTTCTTCTCCGGTCTGTCCTTGGAGCCACCTACTCCCACATTAGGAGTTCCCTCCTGGAATCAGAGCAGGCCACCCCCGGAGCCCTGGAGAAGGTACCTCTGGCTTCCAGAGGTACTGTGATGAATTGTGTCTTTCCCGTCTTCCTGGTGCAGACACTGCTTTAGTCATGGGCAGTACTTATGGTCACATTTGGGTTGTTCTTTACTCTCGAGTTTATTCCTCTTCTGTTCTTCTTTCTGCTTCTGATGCCGGTTGCTCGCGGCGTCCTCTACACTCTGCTAATTTCAGTTCAACAAATCTCGCCTTCTCGCGTAGCGACGCTAGATTAACAGCTTCATCCAGCAAGTGCCAGAGCTCGGTATCACGCAGTATGTCGTATATTCTTCTGTTCTGAAGTTGTATTTGAAGATATGCTCTTGATTCTTCAGTTTGTTTGCACTCCCAAACCACGTGCTCGGGAGTACTTACTTCGCCACAGTCGCACCTGCTTGTTTCTTTGAGGCCTCTCTGTTCTAAGAAACTGTTGTATGGACCATGGCCGGATATGTAGTGGATAAGTCCTGGAGATGGTTGTAGGTGAGTCATGTTCATTCTCTCTTTCACGCAAGGAAGCATGTCGAAGGTCCTTCTGCCCGTGTTGCTATTAGTCCATGTTTGCTGCCATTCATCCATCAGCGCATCCCAAACATCTTTTTTGGTTTCAACAGGCCTTCCAATTATTTCAGTAGCTTGGTCATACCTACCTATTTTAATCCAGTATAACGCTCCTCGCTTCCTTACTTCCAGGTCCAGGGGCCAGATACCGAGTATAACCGTTAGTGCATCTGTGGACGTTGTTCTGTAAGCCCCAGTTAGCCTGAGCAGAATTCCTCGCTGCGTACGCCGAAGCAGCTCCTTTGGTTTGACCTTTCTTAGTTGCTTGGCCCAAGTGCTTGCAGCGTATCCAGTAATGGAGGTCAGTATTGCATCGTGATATCTTCTTATGACGAGCGGAGTCAGATTAAACCGTCGCTCGCCAATGCTTATCAATTTTTGCATTACCAGTGCTGCTCTTCCACATACTTCCTCCATGTGAGACGCAAATTTCATTTGTTCCTCCAGATTTACACCAAGGTAGCGGACTACTGCTTTTCTTTTTATTGTTTTTCCCTGGATCCTGATTACCGGATTTCGTTTGAGAGTTCCTTTTAAGAGCATGTATGTCGTCTTTTGTGGGGCTAGGTTTAACTTAACCGCTGCACACCACTGACTCAGGCAATCCAATACTGCTTTGCATTTTGTTTCGAGTTCCTGCCTGGTGTCAGAAGTGCGAGATCATCGGCGAATGCCACCACACCCAGCAGTTCTGACATTTGTTGCAATATTTCCATTACCGGTTCCAAACCAACGTCCCAGAAAATTGGTCCGCACACTGATCCCTTTCGTCAGTCTCTTCTCTATGTACTTGTTAGGGCACCGCAATTTGGCATATCTATTTCTACAATAATCTCTAAAACTGTTGTATAGGTTTTTTGGACAGTTGATGTTTCTAAAACGTTCGAACAGCGTGGGCCACCAGAGATTGTCGAAAGCGCCGGCGATGTCTACAAATATTCCCACCACATATTTTTTGGAAGAGTTTTGAGCTATTCCCATTAAGCGGTTTATGGCGTCCTCTGTTGACTTGCCTGCTCTGAACCCATACTGATTTAGGTTCATCCCATGTTTTAACCTGTGTTCCTTCAGTTTCTTGCAAAGTATCTTTTCTTGTACTTTCCCTAGAACATTGAGTAAGCAGATTGGACGATAGGATTTTGGGAGTTGTGGGTCTTTGCCTCCACCTTTCGCTATAATAATCACGTCACTCGTTTTCCATGCATTTGGTATTTTTCCCTGCACCAGGCATTCGTTAAATAGTTTATTTAAGGTTGGAACCAGTTGGACGACCAACTCCTGGAGGACCTCTGCCGGTATCCCATCACGACCGGGTGCTTTTCTCTTTGAAAGGGAAAGTATTGCCTCTACTATCTCTTCATCTGATATGACGCATTTTTGATGCTCACTCTCGTAGGGATTCCACATTTTTTGACGCAGTTCGCTTTGCCGATCGGTCTCGTTTTCCGTACTATCATCTGGAAGTAGCACGTCAAGTAACTCCCGTGCAGTTTCCTTCCAGTTGGTGGTCATAGATCCATCCAGTTTTCTTACTGTAGAAAAGGTTGTAGGTGGTCTAATTTTTCCAGCGGCAATCTAGTAAGGGATGCCCCATGGCCCTGATCTCATATTTTGTCTGACAAAGACTTCCCAGCTTTTTTGTTTTGTCTTCAGCAACAGATCCTTGAACTCTTGCCCAAAAGCGAGTATAAGAATTATGTATGGGGTTTAGCAATAGAACTACATGTATAGAGCTGTTCAAGAAGTTAGGGATTTTAACACTGGTGGCGGAGTAAATATCACATTAATGTCCTTCATAGTCACAAATTATACTTTTTTTTGTAACAACTAGTAAAATTAACAACTATGGCATTAGAAGTAAAAATGATCTTCACAAGGATTACAAGTCGTTGTCATTTGTTTAAAAAGGGTCCCTTACTAAGGGATACATATCTTTTCTAAGGCCCCAACGCATATTAAATGTATAGCAGATAAAATTTTTAATTGACAACTCCTTCTACTACATTGAAGAATTTATTTCTAGGGCATCTACAAAATAACTGCCACTAGTTTGTGTAAATGTAGTTGAAATAATTAATGTATGACTGTACATCTCCTGGTGTATGTATTATTTTGTTATGGAATTGTGTATCTGTAAATTGACAACTTTTCCACATCCCACAGAACCAGTCTCTTATATTGGGATCAGTGGAAAATGAATGTATTGAATTGTATAGTTATCTAGTCTGGTCAGACTACTGCTGTAATATGGTGGTGTAGTATGGGACCCACATTTTGGGTATCAAATACAGGAGTTGGAGGGAGTGCAGAGAAAGGGCTGCCAGATTTGTCTTTGGAAATTACCGCAAAACACAATCGGTAGCTAATATGATAAATGGGCTGGAGTGGGATTCATTGGAGGATAGAAGGAGAGTGAAGAGAGTCATTGGAATGTACAAGGTCTATATTGGTGATGAAGCGTGGAAAGATATTGGTGGGAAAATTAAAAGAGGTGCTTGGGAGAGTAAAGATGATCATGACCACAAGCTGGCACTTGATTTCAAGCATAAGGGTGAGGGAAAATTTTATTTTATAGGAAAGGGTTGTAATCTCCCACACAGCACAGCGTCTCAGTGGCGGAGGGATGCGCCGCTCGTCCCTGTTTTTTTCTGGGGACCTGCGGGTGATAAAGCAGATGCCTGTCCCGAGAGATACGATTGCTTGGCGAATTCTCATTAATTTTTTTATTTTTCTGGTGATCATGCCGTATGTGGTACCAGTGTTTGGGACTGCCAGCGGACGTCAGAGAGAGAGGTCTAGGCAGTATACTGCTGGACTGGACATCAGCCGGGTGCGCATATCAAATCCTGGCTCACCGACTCCACCGATGCCGCCGACCATTCGGTGACGAGTAATATGTGCTACCTGCTGATCTAGCGACATTCTGCAACATCTTAATTTTTTTTTATTAATCTGCTTTACGTCTCTTTTTAACATCTAGGTCTTTAGAGACGGGAACATCTTAAAAGCCCTGAAAACTGCCCTGAGAGATTCGTGCTCAAATCATTGAGATATAATTCCGGGTGCCTATCATATATTTGCTGTATATTTCTAATCTTTGGATGACTACCATTTTGCAGTTATAAATAAATTCAAATTTCTTTTATTGTGAACCCATTTCTTTTGAGTAATCCACTGAGAATTGTCATTTGACGTACCCAATAATAATCATATTTAATTAAATGAAATTACCTTCGGTACTTTTTGCGAGCTAGCACCATAAAATGTATTTTTCAAATCAAAACTAATACCACAACTGGAAGATTATTATAGGGTGTAAGGGATTGGAATAAATTGCCAAGAGATGTGATGAAAATTTACCGTAAACACTAGAAGAATTTAACGTAAAAATTGGTTGTGGGCAAAAGTGGGCTGGAGGAGGATGGGAGAAGGATGGGTTTGTAGGGAGATTGCCACCGGAACGTGTGCTCCATTGCAATTATATCAATTATTATTATTTCTCCCTTCTTATGTACTGGAATTACTTAATTTAATTGCAATGAAGCAAACGCTTCGTTGGCCATTTCCCTACACACCCAACTTCCCCCTATCCTGCACCCACCTACATTTGCCCTCTAGAAATTTTAACTTTAAATTCTCTAACGTTTTCGGTAAGTTATTCATCATTTCACTTGGTAACTCATTCCAATCTCTGACACCCTAACCTAAAAAAGAAAACCTTCCCACAACGTTGAGCCAGAAATCGAGTGCCAGCTTATGGTCATGGTCATCTCTTCCCTTCCATGCACTACTTTTCATACCTACTACAATATCTTTCCATGCCTCATCGCCAGTATACGCCCTATACACTCCCATGACCCTCCTCCTGGCTTGCAATGAATCCAATTCCAGCTCCTTTATCATAGCTGTCACTAATTACATTTGAGATAATTTGCAGATACAAATCTAGCAGCACGTTTCTGCACCCTCTCCAATTCCTGTATTTGATACGCAAAATGTGGGTCCCATACTATACTACCATATTCGAGCAATTGTCTGACCAAATTTTCAATTCCTTTACTTCTCTCTTGCATAGCTCAGTGACACACAGTATGGATTTTGTCAGAACAGACTTCCAAGAAAAATTTAACTCTATGTCTGTAAAATTAGCTACTCCAGAAGAAATAAGAAAAATTATCAGATTCCGTAAGAGCAAATAGTCAAGTGGTTATGATGGGATTTCCAGCAGATTAATTAAATTGTGCTTCACAGAATGAAGTAATATACTAAGTTATCTGTTTAATATATCTTTACTGAGGGTACTTTTCCTGATAGGCTTAAGTATGCTGTAGTGAATCCAATCTATAAAAACGGAGATAAGGCAGCCGTATCGAATTACCGACCAATTTCATTACTGAAATCCTTCTCCAAAGTTTTTGACAATGCAATGTACAATAGAGTTTGTAAACACCTTAAAATAATAATATTCTCACTATATCACAATTTGGTTTTCAAAACAGTCATTCAACAGAATAAGCTATATTTGCATTCACTGACAATATTTTAGAAGCAATAAATGATTAATTCCTGTGAGAATTTATTGTGACATATCTAAAGCATTTGACTGTGTAGATCATAAAATTCTGATACAGAAACTAAAGTATTATGGTATAGATGGCATTGTTAATAAATGACTTAGTTCTTACCTTCTAAATAGGAAACAGAAAGTGGTCAATGGAGAATTTTAAGGCTGGCTAAGGGGTCCACGGTTTTCTGAGTGGAAATTAATCAGCTGTGGAGTACTTCAGTGTTCTATATTGGGGCCACTATTGTTTTTAATATATATAAATGATCTACCCTGTGCTTAATCTAATAATTCATAATTTGTCCAATTTGCAGATGACACAATTAAAAATAATCCAGATTTATCTACAGAATATATTTCAAATTGTGTTTTTGAACTGATTAATAAATGGTTTACAGATAATGGCTTGTCTTTAAACTTAGTAAATGCAGTTCAGTACATCACACAGATTAACAACAGATATAGACATAAATTTGCAGGGCAGTCCATTCAAGAGATAGAGAGTGTGAATTTTATAGGTTTGTATATTGATCATAATTTAAATTGGAAAGTACATGTTTCTGGCTTAGTAAAGCGATTGGGTGTAGCTACATTTGCAATTCGTACAATTTCAGTTATAGCTGCTCTCCGTATGACGCAGCTAGTTTATTTTGCTTATCTTCACTCCTTATTGTCATATGGAATAATATTCTGGGGCTATTTTACCCATAGAGACAAAGTGTTCAGAGCCCAAATGCGTGTAGTAAGAATTATGTGTTGGGTTAGCAATAGAACTTCATGTAGAGAGTTGTTCAAGAAGTTAGAGATTTTAACATTAGCGTCTGAGTATATATACATATCAATGTCCTCTGTAGTCACAAATTATACTTTGTTTGAAACAAATAGTAAAATAAACAATTATGGCACTAGAAGTAAAAATGTTCTTCACAAGAATTACAAGTCGTTGTCATTTGTTCAAAAAGGGGTCCGATATACAACAAGCTCCCAAAACATATTAAATGTCTAGCAGATGATAAGAGTAAATTCAGGAAAAAATTGAAAGAATTTTCAAATGACAACTCATTCTACTCTGTCGAAGAATTTATTTCTAAGGTATCTCAAGAATAACTGCCAGTAGCTTGTGTAAATGTAGTTTACATAATTAATTTACCATGTATATCTCCCTGTGTATGTATTTATTTTGTTATGAAATTCTTTTCGGTAACATGTGTGCTATGACTGCACATCTTATGGTGTATATTATTTTGTTCTGGAATTGTTTAATGTACCATGTATTCTATGACTGTACATCTTCTGCATATG